>CM057390.1:65336945-66567778 GCA_030015415.1 Cynopterus sphinx | reverse complement strand
AACCCTTTGGGCCAATCGAATGAGCCTGTTTTGTCTAGGCAGAGAGGGCAGCTATATATGAGTTATTCTTCCTTCTTAAAGTATAGGTTTTCTAAGAACAACTTTCTTCATATTGACCATTGATCATCTGACATAACAACTTTCACATCTATCCTATGTTGACAACTCCACAGGGATATCCAAAACAATAAAGCTCACTGTCCCTGTGTAACAAAGAATAGAGCCCTGACCCCAGAGAAGAAGTGGATACGAGTATGGAGGAATAAACCCCAATGTGACTTGACAGTACTAACCTGGTCTATTCCTTGTGAGTAAGTCAACATGTTGGCAATTATTATACATATATATATATGTATATATTCATAATTCTGAATCAACCTATAAACTTAAAGTTAAGAAACCATATTGAAATAACAAAAATATTTTAGTTCTTATAATAAAGAGTCCCAAAAGTATTTTATGAACATAAATAATTAACTAAAATTTTCCTACTATGAAAACTATAGCAATTATTATAGAAAACATTTTTCATTTATAGTTAGAAGAGACAGTTATAAAAGTTAAAGGTATTTACAGTGAAGTTAAATAATTGCACATTTATGATATGAAAGAATAGCATCTTTGACACTTTATTTTTTTTTTACCTTTAAGTTCTTAATTGCAGCTGTCAATAGTTTGTGAATTACTGAAAAATAATAACATCATTTAGAATAATTTTAGTGTGTAAGCAAAAAAAAAAGACTTTGAATTATAAAATGAACTTGAACAATGTGAAGAGAAATATAAAAGATTTTAAGGTTACCATTTTATTTTGTCATCATTAGTAATTATTTATAGTGTCTAATTAAAAAAAGTTCTGTTATGGGCATGATTTCTAATCTATAAGACTTTTCAATTAAGAATCATTTCTTAGATATACTTTGAGTAGGCTGAGTAAGTTCTATCATATGTGAAGAAAATACATTTATTATTAACATAAAGCATTTATTTTAAATAAAGTTTTGAAAGTTTATCCTTGTAAGTATTCCATCAACAGGAAATGCATTGTTCTCCACTTATCTTTTATGAGAAAATAACATTATACAAGTTTATAACAGAATATTACAAAATAAACCCTATATTATTGTAACTATGTTAATCAAAATATATCAACCAAAGTACTATAATTAAATGGTAAAACAAAGTGGTGCCTTTAGCAATCTTTAATAATTAATGTGGCGCTTAAGTTGTAGCTGTTGAAATAACTTTCCAGGTTCAAGATGGAACTGCTCTTGCCCGGGGTTCCACATCAGCAAAAGAAAACTTTGATAATTTTCATGTCCCTGTAAATAAATGCTCTCCTTGACCAGAAATACAGTATATTCAGGCAGCCAAGGCCAGAACACCAAGCAAACTCAGTCTTTCTACCCCGAACAAAGCTGACCATGTGGCCCCAGCCAATCAGATATTTTCTATTTTTCTCTTCCTTGTTCTTTATTCTTTATCCTAGAAGAACTTTCTGCCTTCTGCCTCATTTTGTAGTTCAGGTGTATAACATAATGATTCAATATTTGTATATACTGCAAAATGATCACAGTAAGTCTAGTTAAAATCTGTCATCATACATAGTTACAAAAAACACCTTTTTTTCTTGTGATGAATATTTTTAAGATCTACTCTTAGCAACTTTCACATGTGTGACATAGTATTATTAACTACAGTCACCATGCTACAGTGTATCCCCATTGCTTATTTATTTTATAACCAGAAGTTATAACTTCAACTTATTGTTTCTATTACATATTTATATGTAGTAACTATAGATAACTCAATAATGGGTTGTTATATCCTTTGATATTTAGCCAGGGTTTTGAGAAATTCTATAGACATTGAACTCTAACTAAATCTAGGCAGACCACTATAACATCCACAAGGACCTTCATTCACTGAGAATGAACTCTTAATGACATGATTAATCAAGCCCTCACCACCTCTTCTTGAGTCAGAAAGAGTAATCATGCTGATAATAAAGTTGATAATGAAAGAAGGAAAAAGAGCCAAGAGGCAATTTTAATAAGTAGCATTACAGAAATTAAAAAAAAAAAAGCTATCTGATATTCACATAGATAACATTTTGTCGGGAGGTTGTACAAGAAAAAACCAACCGTGAACTCTCAGAGTGGATCCAGAAAACAGGAGCTCCAATGTGACCACAGGTGTGAAGGGTGAACAGTCATGCCAGGGGAAAGAAAAACAGGAGCCACTGTAATGGAGAAAGGAAATCATCTCAGTCTTCCTGAAACTCCTCTGCAACTCTGCTGCCCACTCTTACACCCTTTCCGTGGTTTCTCCCATTGAATGGACATTTTACTGCAGGAGAAGGCTTATGTTGGGTGAAAACTTTCAGAGACCACTGTTTCTACCAGTAAATAGTTTGTAGATACTCAAGTTTATTCCTCAGTCAGTGGGAAGGAAGGAAGTAGTCGTTAACTACTCTGAAAAGGAAAAGTCCAAATCCAGAGTTCTTTGACAAAGTTAAAAATACCAGAGATAGAGCTATGGAAGTACTTTGAGTAGTAAAACGGTTCTGTTTATTCCAATTTACTCAGTAGAAAAAAGTGAACTTATGGTTTGCAATATCAATGTGTGTGTGTTTTGAATCATTATTTATGACTTTATAACTCCCAAGAAACAATCCTTCACTTGTCTCTCTTTTATCTAGAAGAGTACTCTCCTTGCTGCCTGTTGGCTCTTTTTTAAGTCTCTTTGTGGGGTGTTAGGCCCTGTTTGCTTCATGTCCTTATCTCCTCTTGGTTACTTAGAACCAAGGCCTGGTGTCATAACACTTAACAGAACTGTGTGACAACTCTAGCTGCCTCCTGGTTTTTCTAAATGAGCCCAAACAAGACTTGAACAAATTAGAACATTAGATTAATAAAAAAAAAAAAAAAAAAAAAGGCATTTCTGGAAATGGGACTTCAATATAAATTAGTAATAGGCAATAACTCAAATATCAGAGTGCAAAATAGCTATTATTGGAAAAATATAATGCCCTTACCTGTACTTTTGTTTCTATGAATATATATATAAAGAAATGCACCCTAATGCGGTGATGAGTGATATTTAGTTACAAGATGACCAATAATGTTGACAGAATGCAGTGTATTATTGAATTGCTGTCTGTTGAATTTCTGGAATTTTTAGCCTAACATTTTGTACCACAAATTACTTCAAAATATTTTACTCATAAACCATGTGATCACTGTTTCACTGAGAAAATTAACAATTCAAAGATTTAGAAAGATTTCTCTTTTAAGCAAAAACCTTTGACAGAAAATGATTTCAGTCAAATTATTTGGCTTTAGCAAAGCTCTTCTCTTTGAAGAAATGTCCAAGTTAACACACTTCCAACTACAACATTCAATATTGAACAGTGTTTGGAGTTCAATGACATTAATTCTGTGATGATTTTGTTTATTTCTCAATTTGTTGTTTCATAGACTTTCACAGGAACAGGGGAAGTAGTTGAGGGTGGTTGTTTTAGCTCTTCTGTGAGGCTGTCTAAACAAATGCCTTGACATCCAAGTCATGTAACTGAGGGAAAGCACTGAAAGTTTACCAACCAAAATATTTTTTAATCTAACCAAAATAAAAAGCAGTTTTGGATATGCAAACTAATGTTTCAATTATAATAGTCAATATTGTTTTGTAGAGTTTCATTATATAATAATAGTATTTGTGGTGTTTTTTCAAAATTAATAATATGCTTGAATTAAAAGGATAAAACAAATGATATATATCAAAGCAGAAAATTGCATTGATAAAAGCAGAAAGAACGCTAATCAAATAACTATGTAAAAGATAAAAATATTAAAAATGTTTCAATGTTTTAAAAAGATAGTCTCATATGAAACCTATAAATTCTCACACACACAAAAATAGCAAAACAACCAATTAGTTATAGTTTAAAAAAGTTAAATTTTCCTGAGTTCTTAAATTTCAATGAATAGACAAAACTGTTAAGAAACGAAAATAAAAAATACATCAGGTTCCTTTAACCTTTTGTCACTATGTGTTAGGCTTGAAGGGAGATGCTACAATGTGTTCTTATGGGGAAAAAGTCATAAGAAGTCCACAGAATTAAACACACTGTATTTACTCAGGCTCCAAATACACAGTAAATGTTCAGTAAATGGCACATAATAATCACCACAAACAGTGATCATACTGAATAATAACAGCCTGATACATGTTTATAGGATACATTTAAATGCTAATTTACATTCATTTAAATATGAAGCTAGAACTTTCCTGTTTTCAGAATGAAATATTGCCTTAGCAGTTACTCCTTCGTGGACCTTTAATGAGGATAATAAGCTTACCCTATAATTATGTCTTTTTTTGTACTGAGTATAGTTTATTGTTGATACCAAACAATCCTTATATAATAGGAACACTTTTCAGAAACTATTTTAACTCCCAAATGCCTGTAAACTTGGAAAGCTTTCGATGTTTGTCTCTATACTTTCTCAAAAATATGAGATAACTTTTAAAGATAGAGATACACAAATATATTAACAGCAGTTGCATTGTGAAAAATAATATAAATGGACCTATTTTCAAATGGAGTTGGAGCTGCCAGCCCAGAGGAACTGCCTTGCAGGCCTCCTCAAACCTTTGGAACGTTAAAACAGGGCAAAGTCACCTTGGGACGGAGCCTAAAGCAGCACTCTATACTAAACAACTGTTTGCAAAGATAACAAGACAGCAGATATTATGACTACTGGACTGAAAGCTAAAAATTGTTCTTTACAATTGGTATCACACTATGCTATCTTAATTCCTTCCTTCCGCTGATTTAATTGTTCTCCTTCCCTTTCTCATAAATAGCATTTGCCTTCACTTCCTAATTGGAACACTAGGTGGGTTTCTGTCTGAATCAATGCTTCCCGAGTAACTATTCTTTTAGACCTCAAAAGCTTGTTGCCTCTCACTTTGGCTTTTATTTTTAGCTTAACAACAATATATCAGGTACGAAGAAGATTAAACAATAATGTAAACATCCTCATTTTTTTTCTGATATTTTATATCACAGAGATAGAAATTGATTAGTGATTATAAATTGATCAGCCAATGTGACTGAGGTCACTGTCTCTACCTATGCATCTATGTGGCAATTTTGAGAAAGAATAAATTGGTGGTAAACCTGATTACTATCACCAAATTTGTTATAACTGTTTCCTTTCTATATAGTATCTGTCTTAATAAAAACTTAACTCTTGTCTATATAAAACTATAACACGTTTCACAAATTTATTTGGCTAATTTCATGCTGAGTCCTTTCAAATTCTATGACCTTTTCAAAAATGTCATAGTTCCCTTTCTGGGAAGTTGATAATGAAACTCAAGATCCTCATAATTCTGATTTGATTTAAACTGTAGTTTTAAATCATTATTTTTCCCCCTTTCCTTTCAGCATACTTCATTGACCTGACCTTAGTCTCACCTTGTTGATTACTGACCCTTGAGGTTGTAGAAGACAATAGTGCTGTTCTGATTACAAGGTTAGGTCCCTGGCAGGCTAAAGGTAACATCTTAATCTATGTTATGTTTAAGCTCCCGAGCTTTAGGAGGAAGACTCCTTTGGCTACCTCTCCTTGAAACTGGTACCCAGAGGAGCTGACCACTCGGTTGTTTTCAAGAATTGAAGAAATGATTTATTACCCTTATCTCACTTCTGACCAATCAGCTCCTAATATGACCCCAAAACCCTAACCCACAGTATCTTGCAATTTTGCCTTATATAATCTGTAACCTGCATGCTATTGGGCAGTCGAGTCTCTGAGATCATGAGCCTGCCTATCTCCAGACTGGTCAATCCTAATAAACTAATTCTTTTCTTTACTGAAAACCCCAGAGCACGGAGGCAGAGCAAACTTAAATATTGAGCTTTAGTAACAATATGGTGATTGCTCCACATTATGGAGTATTTTAATGTAAAATAACAATTTTATTTATTTTCATTGAATACCTCTTTACAGAGATTTTAACATGCACCAGGCATTGCTTTACATGCATCGAAAGTATTATCTCACTTGATCCTTATAATAACCCAAGATAGACCCTACAGTCTATATTTTATAGATGAGCCATCAGAAGTTAAGTAATTTTCCCCAAATCAGATACTAATAGGTACTTAAACTGCAATTAGACTGGCTGCAGAGACCATGCTCTCAGTTTGCTGTGCTGCCTCTCAGAACATGGTGTGGGAGCCACATGCAGTCTGCAAACCTCACTCATGCAATCCCTGATGTGTTTTGCCTTAGATTTTAGTCACCTGTTAGAGTACAAGGAATTGAGATAAATGATGAGGAATAAACGATGAGGAAAAATTTTTTTCTTGAATTTTTTTTTATCCTCTCCCTATATTCCAGTTAGCAGCTGCTTCTCTGAAAATTCAAGTAATGATCTACATTTTATTCATTTGAGAATTATTTTAAATGGATTAATTATTCAACCCATTAAACACACACACACTCCAGTATATACTCTCACTTAAACAATTTCATCTTTTGTTAGTTCCCATTTTTTTCCTCGTTTCTCACAGAAAAGCTGTTTATTTCCTCTGAACTTTATAAACATACCTGTGCCTTCATAAATTATACATTTTCTATTGCGAAGATCTTCTCTCTCATTCACTTCCAGTTCAGTTCTACACTGGCTGTCATGGCATATATAAAACCTCAGCCATAGGAGTTCTTTCCTGAGACACAGCAAAACAAATTTATATGTATACCTGTTCTTGTTTATATCTGTATTTGTTTGGTTGTAGTCTAGAGAGAGAAAACAAATACCAACTTATTCTACTTCATTATCCATGATGAAGTAAGAAAATCTGCATATAATGAATGAGTAGGGTAATGAATTAGAAGCTACGAGAATAAATTACCTCAAAAAGTGCCTCAGTGGCACACAAATTATTTTGAATGAAAGGTAACTGAGACCCTGTGGATTCAAGAGAAACTTCTGCCCCTTCTTCCTCTCAACTATCTAGAAGAATATAAATTACGGGCCTGGTCCATGATAAGAGCTATCACCAGAAATGACTTTTTACCTACCTATCTGTCAGGGCAAAGTAATAATTACTGAACGTGTGCTCTCCCTGCAATGCCCCAGGTGCTGACCACCAGGTGCCTTACCTTGTCGCTAGCTCAGAATGTCATATATTCCTCATATTCCTTTTCTGTCTCTGAACTTCTCATGTATGCAGGACACCTATACACATGTATGTAATTAAATTTGGTTATTTTCTCTTATTAGTCTGTCTCATGCCTATTTGATTATTAGACCAGACTAAAGAACCTTGAACGTAGAGGAAAGTTTCTTCCTCCCCTACAAGAGATACTTCATATAATCAATACATAATATTTTTGAGTTTCCAGGACACCTCCAGTTTTTGCATAATGTGGTTTGATTGATGGATCTTAACAGGAAATTCAAAATTCTGTTTTGTTTTGTTTTGTTCTATTTTGTTATGTTTTGTATTAGCATTGCAATTTCCAAAGGACAATTTTATAGTAACATACTAACTTTCAGGGACAGATAAGTAAATTTTTTTCTGTCATTTGCTTTCTTTCTATAAATATCTAACAAAAAAAAATAGTTACTGATATAGTCCAGATTCTCCATAGATCCCCTCATACTTCTAGTCTCTCTGACTTCAGGAATGTCCCAGTGCCTTTCAGGGCTCACCTGAATAGTGGCATTTCATGTACTTAACTGAGTGACAGACCCATTCTCACTGCTGCTGTACCACACGTGGTATATTTCCTAGAGGAATGCAGACTCTGCAGTTGATATGTAGGTACAGTAAGGGTCTCACAAAGATGTCTATGTCCTAATTCCCAGAACTTATAAAGATGTTGGGTTACATGGCAAAGGAGGATTAAGGTTGCAGATGGAATTGTTTGCTAATCAGCTGACTATAAAATAAATTGATTATCCTGGATTAACCAGGTAGGTCCAATGTAATTACAAGGGTCCTCCAAAGCAGAAGAGTGAAGAGAAAGAGAGAAACAGAGATGGCAGTATAAGGACTTGGACCAACATTGCTGGCTCTAAATATGGTGGGAGGGCACCATATGCCAAGGAAAGTGGGCAAAAATCTAGAAACTGGAAAAGGCAAGGTAAATTAATCTTCTCTAGTGCCCTTACCTGACATCTTAATCTTAGCTCAGTGAGGTCCCTGTTCTACAGAACTTCCAGATGATTAATTTGTTGTTTCAAGTCACTCAGTTTGTGGTAATTAGTCACAGCAACAATAGAAAATTAATATAGTTGCTATTAATCTAGTGAACATATTTTATGTTATTCCCCATCAGGAGAGAAAGTCAAAAGCATTCATTGAGATGGATCATAAGTAGTGTATGATTATGCCCTGAGACTAGTTAACCCTGCTACGTTCTCTTTGACTTTTTGTTGAGAACTTAATAAGCAAGAGGTAGCAAATACTCTATACCTTAAGTTGAGGGCTTGCTAGAGCAAAAGGGCTGCCACTTTCATAAAACTTTAAAGGGTCCAATGATGTAGTGTATGCCAGGATACTGGAACCTTCTGCCACCGAGAGTCACAGTGCTTGGTAGACATTTTCAGAATTTTGGAAGAGCATAATTAGAAATATTGCTCTGATTCATTTATCAGGTGACTCAGAAGGCTGCCAATTTTAAGTGGCATCCAGAGCAGAAGACTCACCATCAGGTGTAGGCTGCAGTATAAATAGCTCTGCCACTTGGGTCATATCATCTAGCAGATGCTATAGAGCAGGAGTCAGCAAACTTTCTGCAAATGGCCAGATGGTATACATTTTAGGCTTTGAGGGCTGTAGGGCCTCCGTCACAACTACCAAGTTCTGCTGATGTAGTGCAACTACACAATCCTGCCATTACAGTGGAACTACTTAACTCCGTGGTTGTAGTGCAAACACAGCCATAGCTAACACATATACAAAGGAGCACAATTTTAACTACAAAAACAGGCCTCGAGTCAGATTTAGCCCAGGGGCCACAGTCTGCTAACTTCTGCTGTAGAAAGGAACATTGTGTAGAGTCCTGGGATATTCCAAGAAAAGAGACATGGCACAGACCACTTGGACTTTGGAATAAGACCTTCCTATCTGTAGCAGCACTGTGGTATAACCTCTGGATTTGGGGCCTTAGTGGAGGGGTGTCTGATTGTGAAACAATATGATTGCAATCATCTAACACATGCTTATTACTATTAGACCCAACATGTCATAAATTCATGCCACATTAGCAATAAACCACCATAAACCAGGAAGGGTAGAAGAAAATGCCACCTCAAAATATGCTCCTTTGACACAAGGATTATTTTGAGCTGATTATTTTTGAGAAACTGCAGACATAAGAAAAGCTCCAAAAACAAAAGTAGAAGTTGCCCTTTCTTTGTAAGAAAAATTTCCATTTTTAAAGGCTATCTCTGTTGGTAAGAGTTTCTCTTTCTCTGAACCTAGAAGAGGAAGATGACTCTAAATCACATGAAACTCTTTATCAACAGAGAAAACACTGACAACTGTATAACAAGCCTAACCCTTGTTTACCTTGCTTTCCCTGGCAACCTCTCACAACTGCCTCTTTCTTTCACATATTTTTCTTTGTCTTTTGAGGTAGGAGAGGTGAGCAGGGATATCATTTAGGATGGGGCATGCATTCTCAGTTGGAGCAACAGCACCCCCAAGGGGACAAAAATGAGTTCTGGGTTGGTGAGTGGGGGTGACTCTATGTATAAAGCACAGATATGCATGTAGTGCATAAACAGATATAGATTATATCAATGGTGCTAAAATTTAATAAGGGGGTGATTAGGAAAACATGCCTAAAAAAGGTTTTTAGGGGCTGAAAATGAATATAAGTTTGAGAATCACCAATTTAGGGTAACACTAGTCCTGGAAGAAATAAATCTCCAATTTCAGTGGCTTAACATAATTAAATTTCTCATAAATAAATTTATGTAGATCTTGCTTCCTTCCACTTGGTGATTCAGGCACTCAGACTGCTTCTAAATTTTGGCTCAGACTGTTCCCAAGGCCTCAGAGACCTCTGCTTTGAGCTCAAGATCCAGGAACTTGTTGTCAGGTACATTGTCAACGCCCTGTGTCCTATTAACTAGAAGGTGATTATATGCCCTTATCTCCTCACCCATCCATTGTACAGTTATGGGGCAGAGATAAAGTATCCATAATAAAAAGCACGTGAATATTCAGAGATGGAAGGAATGGGGATAGGGGAGGAAGGACAAAAAACCCTGAAGATGCAGTGCTGTGGGAGGGCGCCGTGAAGACCTGCTCTGGCAGCCGTGGGAATGACTTGATCAGATCCCACTTCTGCTCTCTGAAACTAACAACACAGAACACTGTTCTAGATGGACCTTGACCATATCCCGCATAGTCTTCCCTGGCTCAGTTTCCTGTAGAGGCACAGGTGAGGTGGACGTTGGTGCTATATTCTCCACGATGGCTGTAGGGTTCTGGCAGCCTGCTTCCTGCTTAGCAAGTTTTGGGATCTGATAGCAGTTAATGGAACAAACATCAAAGGCTTTCTCTCTATGCCAGGGATTTGGTTTCTTTGCCAATAAAATTCCCTCCACCTTGGGCAGGCTTTTGCTTTTGGTTAGTACTCGGTACCGGGAACCATACCAAAAGTCCTTTCTTAGAAATATTTCTCATCTGTTTTATCTCTTGGTTCATCTCCCCTATATCCTTTGCTCTCAATTTAATAGTGGCTACCTTGAGGCCATCTAAAACAATAGGCTTAGAAAGGAAAATAAACCTTCATTTTATTTTTCCTTCAGGACTGAGTCCCTTATATTAACTGAAAAATCTTATTAGATATTTGCTGCCTAAAATCTGTTTTTAGTCTTGTTTTTATTGTCAGTAGATTTTCTCAATCTAAACTGTAAATTTCTCTATCCTCTCCCTTTTTAGCTCTCAAAACAGATAATGCTTGCATGAACTTATTTCTTACACTCCTATTTGACATTGAAAGGCAGAAAAAATAAAGCCAACTTCACTAATGATTTTAATTTTTTGAATCAATTTTCACAAGAGCTACGGGTCCAGGAAAACCTTGGTTTGTTCTATGTTATGGCTGGTGGTGATTTTACTAATTATTTGTCTCATAATAACATAGTCATCCAACAATTGTAACCTGAAATATTGTTTTTTAGTCTGTTGCTCATGGCTGATAAATTGCAGCATATGTCTATAAATAGTTTCAGTAGCACGCCTCATCCAGTACTATTTCTATGTTGAATAGAGTAATTCAAAAGATGCATAAAATAATAAAAGAACAAAGGTGAATGCCTAGATGACCTATAAACTAGACCAGCAGGAAGAGCATTTTCTAGGGCAAACAGATTCAATGAGAGACAAGCAAGCCCTTCATTGCCTATCATGTTGCAGAATAACGCTCAGGGACCTAGCCGGGGCAAGATGCCAAACTCCGAGATAAATTTTGGGGCTATAGGACATTTAACCCTTGAAACTGCAGCTTATATAACTTGGAAGATGACTAAAAGGAATCATCCTGTCTGCTGCCCACTAAGATGGACTGCCTTAATCATTCATCTATAGCTTGTTTCCATGAATATTGTCCGGAGACTTCATGTGTGTACTGTCTGGCCACTCACACTTGTTACCCTGTCATTCTTGGTCAAAGTATGCACACCCTCCACTACTGAAACATATAAGCCCCAACATTTCAGTGAGTTTGCATACTGCACAATTAATTATCTCTTATCTAAAAGAACACCCAGTTTTTCCTATTATGTAAGGGGCTGTCTTCCATGAAGTGATTCAGAGAAACAGTTCTTTTCATTGTGTGCTTTTGGCTAATAGAAGTAAAAAAAGGGTTGGTGGGGTGGGGATGGGGGACACAGAGTATGCATATAATTTTCTCCTCTGTCTTGGCCCAGAAATAACACTATCACCTTGTCAAGAATTGTGAAAGGTCTGAGAGTTTACTTTACTTGCAAGTTAATAAGTTAGACTGCTACAACTTGATGGATGCTGGCAGAAGACATGAGACTCCTGAGTTAGAAACAAAAAAGTTTATTTCCTAACTCAGTAGCAGTAGCTAGGGTATCAACATATAATTTGCTCCTGCTCTCTGAGTCCTCAATCCCATATGGTGACGCCAAGAGGGCCAGATGGTACCTGAGCACATAGTGGGTTGTGTTTCACAGGAGAGGACCCCTGATTTAGGGAGACTGAATCTTAAGTTGTGGGCAGCCAACATGTATACTCTTTGCTCCAGTGGTATATATTATTTTTATGTAAACATTCCTAATATAACAACAACAACAAAACAACAGCCAGTGCCGCTACTTGTAAGACATGAAGATGTGAGAACTCCATAGAGAATTGTCTTCCCAAATTTCATCCCTCCTTTCAATATCATCTTTGTTTCTAGAAAATGTTCCCATTAAATTATGCCACTTCCCCAGCTACTCTGGAGAAATCAGACCTAAGCCCTTCATTTTTCTTATATAGCATTTAATTAAGGCTGTTACCAGTAGGGCTCCATGCAGCTAGGTGTGATTGACCTGCAATATTCACCTTCGTTATGTCCCTCAAGGTCTTAGCAGAACAAATCTCATAAACCAAAACAGTCTACCTTCAATAGCCAGGTGGTTTTCTCAAGTTTCTGCATTGAAACTGGCCCAAGGCATTAATCCAATAGAACATATTTTCAATTATACAGACTACTTGGCTCTGAAACCCTAAGGCAATCCCAGCTAGTGAGTTGAGGCTGACCTGAATCACGCCTTTCAAGGCCCAGATGACGTGATTTCTGTCTTCAGCTGAAATAGACACATATTTTGTATCACCTTTTCTGAACAGGTTATTCCCATTATAGAGAAACTGCCCACAGGATGTGCCTAATTAATATTGCGGTTATACCTCCAGGAAGCGCCTCTGAGTGAACAAGAGAAGCCACATTTGGGAGAGATCTCTGCATTTTCTTCTGGCTACCTGATCTACTGATGATGTTCCCCTAAACACTTTGAAGTTCCCTAATAATCACCACTAAAGAGCAAGTAAACATATTTTTGGGTGGAAGGCAAGTTAACAGCTAACTTTCATACCAGAAATATAAACATAGGACACAAATTATGACCCTAGAATTGGGGAGATGCCTCTCCTGTGTGGGGCCTGTATCTTCCAGGGGGCCTGGCTTGATATAGGGCCTCCAACATGGCTTCCTATCTTGCTAATAAGCCTTAGGATTTCCTATTCATTTTGAATAATTGAGTCCAGTCATTGATCTAGTCTAAACACAATCTCTTGCAGCTTACATTTTCTATTTAACAAATTGTCATTTTTCCTTGTTGATAACTGTTCTCTGAAAACTCGAAGAAAAATTTGGTTTTTACATGACTCAGGGAGTAAAGTCTGTCAATACCTAGTCAAATTTGTTGTAGTGGGGTACCTGGCTTAGAGCTGCATTTCAAGTGGTCTGGAATAATTTAACTTGTTTGAAGTTTGTTTGAAAAAAGAATAACACTGGGAGCCAAAATCAAGAGGTTTGGGCAAAGTCTATGAAGCAGGCAGGACACCTACTGAACAACTGAGGTATGACAAACTAAAGCCCAGTGTTTGTGTGAACACATACTGGGGGTAAAATTATTCCAAACAGGTCATGGGAGTGGTAGGCTTTTATCAGCAAGGGCTATCAAGGGGACAGAGACCCCAGCTTGCTGCCATGCAGACTTCTAACCAGTGTGAGGATTGGAAATATTGAAACTTCCACTTGAGCCAAGGACTCTCAGGTAGACAGTATGCTTACTGTGAAAACATGATCTGTCCAATCTCCAACTCCAGAGGCAAGGCAAACAGGCCACACTTTCCAGTTTGTGCTTCATATTTCCTTTCAGACTCATCACTTTCTACTGATTGAAGAGAAAAAAATATGTAATGCTTCCTTCAGTTCATTAAGAGGTTGCTACTATAAATATCAATCTGTCACAATTATCAAGCTGAAACAACTCTGAAATAGTATGTGATCGCTTATTTAAATTTATATTGTGACTATGTCTATAGTCCCAAAAGATGCAGCTATGCACATAAATAGTAATTCTCTTATTTGCTTTGATATTTATACTGTCTTGTCGTCATGTTCATAATATCGTTACTATATCTGCTCTAAAAATTGAAGGCATTTCTATATTAATATCTTGTACTAAAGATTTTGAGAAAAAGTTAAAGAAGCTTAAAGATTCACATTTTAATGTGAGTGTAGTTGAAAGAAAATAAGTATTGATGTAGCAGCTATATATACAATTCATGAGATCTTTTGAATAAGAAATATTAGCTTATAGGTCCTCTTTATAGATTTTTAAATATCATGCTTATTTTCTAAATATAGAAAAACATATTTTGGGAAACAATTTTACAAGAATATGAAAAACAAAATATAAATTGGAGAAAACCCAATAGTAACTATAATATGCACCTGTTTTACCCAGAGCAACATTGGGGAAAAAAATGACTGAAAAATAAAAGAAAATATAATCTTTATTTTTGACCCTCAAATCTCATTTCTAATTTCAGAAATGCCCATTAGCTATTTCTAAATTGAAGTTGCTCTTGGAAAAATGTGAAGATTTATCAATAAACTTGATTTTAATGTTCAGCTATAAACATAAAATATAATTTTACTTGAAATTGTTTTAAGCATTTGTCAGACTCTAAATATTCCATGAAAATATTCAATTTTAATACAACCTAGGTGCAGGCTGTAAGACTTAGATGAAAAACTGTGTTTCAGTTTTATGTGATCCTAGGCCTTAAATGTAAACATGAACTTCAAGTCCTGTTGAAGAAATTACCTGTAAGGAGAAATATATCATACTAATTATATCAAAAGTCATTGTGAGATGAGATATCTTCTATAGTCTATAGATTAGAATAAGAAACAAGAAAACTCACATCATTACTTACTATAGGTATTTACACAAAAAATCAAGAACAATGACCAAGACGGACTTACTCAGCATTTATTTTTGAAAGTCTGTGACCAAGCTGAGACCCCTTTTTCACAAGTATGAAAAACTGATGTACAGAATGTGAGTAACCCCCAGCAGTCCATGGTTTGGAGGAGGAGACAGTAAGAGCAATGACAATATTCACAACCAGGGCTGAATTTGAATTGCTATAAATTTCACCTTATGCTGCAGAAAAGTTAAGACACTCAAGTAGTGTTTGTATGTGCTTTCAATTGGGGGAAAATCATAGAATTTGTGATTGGCATGTGAAAACATTTAGAAAAGTGGAAGAATAATATTTACCATGATTTTTTTTTTCTGCATTAAGCACTGGAGAACTTGGCTTTGAAATCAAGGTGCATAAAAAAACAATTTAATTATTCTAAACATCTATATTATTTTTTCCAAATTTATATGACTAAAAAAAGAGAAATACTTGTTTTTGATTTTTATACCCTCTTGTGTACAGAAAATCCTCAGATATAGGTAGTGATTATTTTGTTGTTTTTGTTTTCTGATTTCTCTCACAGGAACAAAGAAATATAATTATTTGCAGAAAGAAACCTTTGTTTCATAGGCCTCATTAGTCTGGCAATACGAGAAGGTTAAAAACAAGTGAACAAAATAAATATTCTCTGGCAATTTATGTTTTTATTTATTCTTCAGGAAATCCAGCCTCCCTCAATTTCGTCTTAGATAATTTTGTGAGGTTCCTCAAGTGTCATACCCAGTGCTCCAAGAAGCCAGTTGTCTCCATGACGACTGCATGCATTTCCCACTCTCCCTTTCTTCTTTTGCTCACTGAACATCCCAGTTACTGCCATTCCCCAAATATCATCTGTGTTGCCAGTGTTCACTAGAGACACAACTGCATCTGCTGCTGCCAGATTCAAACATCTGCCCTGGGGCTGACCTTGGTGCTAATGTCTCCACCGATTATTGCTGACTACTAATGCTGAGGACCCCGCAGACTAGCCCAGCATATTACCAAATTGGTCACCATTGTCTCCATCAATCAAATGTGGTCTCTGATCTGTACTGTCATGTTTTCAATATCCCACATTATGGAAAAACACCCATATCCTCTCTCTCTCCCTCCCCTTCTTCTCTGTATTTTTCACTCTGTTTTTCTTGCATCTTAGGACACAAGGAAGTGCAAGTGGAAAGCCAAAGGGAGTATTTGCTTCTTGAACTTTACCTTATGGGAGGAGAGACAGAATGCAAATAACTAACTAACTAACTAACTAACTAACTAAATATCCGTGAAGCAAATAAAATGGGAAATGTGATAGAAAGCAATAGGTATGGTGGCTCATTACGTGGGATGGAGCAGGGAGTCCCTCTCTGGAGAGTATTTAACCTGAGATATAAAGGATAAGAGTGGTTAACTATGCAGAGAGTCAATATCAAAGAGCAAATATAAAATTTTTAAGCAAAAGTTGAGGCACTGGAACAAAAGCAATTTATCATTTAATTTATATGACTCGACTCTACTTTAAAATAAACTTTCCCATTAATAGTCACTTATACATGTACTTAAACACTTCTTGAAATTTCTTAGCAATACTTACATCTTAAAATAAATATGGTTTACACTCAAGACTTCCTCAGCCCAGACCAAAATTTGCAGTAATTATAAAGGACACGAAATTCTCAAAGCTGTGCAAAATCCCTAAAATCTAAGATCAGGTTAGGCTCTTAAAATAGTTTAAAATAGAACTGTAAGAAACATCATTTTTCTGGTCCAGTGAGTAAAAAGCTTGGAAGTTGCTACTCTATCCTAATGACAAATAAAAAGGCTGAGCAGACTGAAAAATCAGCAACTCTTTTTAGATATGTTAAAGAAAAGTGAGGTCAAAGGGCAAACTGATGCCTCCCAAATTCAAGAGACCGATAGGCAAATATAAAGACTCATAACCTACTAGAGCTGAAACCAAGCAGCAGAAACTGTCATGGAAACTAGTGCCAGGAAGAGGATACCTGAACTGCAAAGGATGAATTGCTGGAGGCTCCATGTGGATAAGTCTTGAGACTCTGGGGACCCAGAGTCACAAGCGGCACCCCACACTTTTGTGAGTTTTATCTCCTGAATCTCTACCAGGGTCATATGGTGAATAATAGAGAAAAATCCCCTGATGCCTCCAGCAGAGGGAGGGGGAAAGGACCTATTTTGAAACAACTCCAGAGCATTCTGTTCTCCACAAGGTCTGCCCTCAGAAACCATGTAATCAAAGACTAAGCTGCTGAGGTTTCATCGGAATCTGACTGACTTACGGAAAAAAAAAATATCCAATTCCAGACCATTCTGGCCATCCTGTACCACCTAAAGGGTGGGGAAACAAAACAAAACAAAACTGAGAACCTGTGAAGTTCACAGTCCAAAGGCACAAGCTCACTAAGAGGCTGGGACCTAATTATAGGACTATGAAATGCTTCCGCACCTCCCACATCTCACCACCACATTACCAAGGGCCCATTTACAGCAATTTCACTATCACAACTGAATACATTATTACAGTTGGAGATTTCAACACACTTCTACTGGAAACGGATAGATTCAGCAGGAGAAAATTAGTAAGGACACATGTGAACTCAGCAATACCACAAATCAGCTGGATACGATGGACATTTATAGATTACCCAATATCAGCAGAATGCACATTTATCAAATTCACATGGAGGAATCCCTAAGAAAGACCACATTCTGGGCCATAAAACACTCCTTAACAAATGTAAAATAACAGAAATCATACCATATCTGCTCTCATACCACAGTGGAATTAAACCAGAAATCAATAATAGAAAGATAGCTGGAAAATCTCCACATACATAAAGATAAAATAATATGCTTTTTAATAGTACATGGATCAAAAAAGAAATCTCAAGAGAAATTAAAAATATTTTGAACTAAATGGAAAAATACAATTTATAAAAATTTGTGGAATATAGAAAAAGTAGTGTTAACAGGAAAAATTGTAGCATTGAACAAATATATTAAAAAGAAGAAAGATCTAAAATCAATACTGTAAACTTCCTGCCTAGGAAACTAGAAAAAAATAGCAAATTAAATCCAAAGTAAACAAAACAAAAGTAATAACAAAAATTAGGGCAGGAATAGAGGAAATTGAAATGGTAGGTGAATGGATAAACAAACCATGGTACAGCCAGGCAATAGCATGTCATTCAGTGCTAAAAAGAAATGAGCTACCACCCATGAAAAGACCTTAAATGCATATTACTAAGTGAAAGAAGCCAATCTGAAAAGGCTACATACTGTAGAATTCTAAGCATATAACATTCTGAAAAAAGACAAACTATAGGCAATAAGAAGTCAGTGGTTGTCAAGGATTTGGAGGCAGAAGAGGAGGGATGACGACGTGGAACCCTAAGGATTTTTAGAACAGTGAAACTATTCTGTATGATAATATAATGGTGGATACATGTCCTTGTGTATTTGTCCAAAATCATAGAATGTAAACCTTAATGTAAACTGTGAACTTTGTGTGAGCGATATTTAAATGTACACCAATCAAGGCTCCTCACCTGCAACAAATGTACCAGGCCTGGGTCATTGATAGCAGAGGAGGCTATGCATGTGTAGGGGTAGGGGGCATACTGAAAGTCCCTCTGCCTTCTGCTCACTTTTGCTGTGGACCTAAAGCTGCTCTGAATAACCATCTATTAAATTTAAAAAATAGAATTATAGGCACTTATGTTTTCCAGACATCAATCTAAGTCAGGGTCACCAAATCTGAAAAACATCATGCTAACAACAGAAATTAGTCACAAAAGCCCACATATTCTATGATTCCATTCATATAAAATGTCCAGAATAGGCCAACCCATGGAGACAGAAAAGTGATTGGTGATCTCATTGACTGGAGATGGGTATGGGGGGTATGTGTGTGTGTGTACATGTTTAAATGTTTTAAAATCAGACACTGGTAATGGTTGCATAGTTATATAAGTATATCTTAAAATCCATTAATGTATATATTTTAAAGGGTAAATTATACTCAATAAAGCTATTATGTTAAAAGTTAATAAAATATAAATAAATTTAAACATTAAAAAGTTTTATAAGTGAGTAAAATCAAATAGTAATAGAGGTACAAGCTTTTCAGTTAATAATGATGGATATTTCGAGAACAATTCTAAAGAAGCAGGACAGTTTTGGAGGAACAGAAGAGCTAAAGAAAAATATATGAAACAGATTATAGCTCTTATTTTCTAGATAAGCAACTAAAGCTAAGTTAGAAATCGACTTTGCTCAAGGTAGCAAAGGTATTAAGCGCCAATGCTGGGACTCACATTCAGGCTATTTAGATCCAATACTAGAAATCTTTATTTGGTCTTGAAGTTTTCTTAAAATTCTGGTATCTCAGCAAATACATATATTACTCATATTAAACCACATTTTTAGAACACAAATAATAAAAAATCTATAAGGTGTTTAAAATTCATCCTTTTAAAACATTTACACTTCTAACATCTTTCCTTCAGGGCATTAGAAAGGGAAAAATGCATATTAAATATTCTAGATCATTAGAATTTCAAAAACATTCAGAAAATGAATAATGAAAACGCTTTGCAGACAAATAGAATACTAATCATTGTGACCACAGATTTGGAACTGCTACTATGAAACACTTGTTTGTTTATGTGGCATCAAAGCATTGTTTCATTTGTTTTGGGCACCTAATTCAGAAACATCTGTTTCAATGGTATCTGTTTAATATGAAAAATAACCTTTGATTTGAAAACAGGCTAAATTGATACGCAGACCATTCATCAGTTCTGTTACTATTAAATGAAAGCGAATCATCACCCTGAATAAAATTTCTTCCAAAAAGATGTTACATCAACTGTTATTAAAAAGTATACCTTTTATTTATTCCTTCATTCTAAATGTTCATATAGCCTGTATGCTGTGACGTGGACCAAAATAAGATATTATCCTTAAAGGAACTCCCAGTTTAATTGACGAAATTTTCATGTATATGAAAATTTGAAATACTTATGATAAATTCTAAAACTGATATGATCATACAGTATAAAGGAGGGGTACCTAAATCTTTTGTGTGGGTAGATAAGTGGGGTATTGAAATAAAGTTTTTCAATTAAGAATTTATTTTTCAAAATAACAAATTAGGGACAATTACTGAAGCTGCAACTGTTCTGGTTTTCAAGCAAAAAGTAACCCCCAGTACATAAAAAGATGCTCAACATTGCTAATCATCAGGGAAATGCAAATCAAAACCACAATGAGATACCACCTCACACCTGTTAGAATGGTTATTATAAAAAAGACAAGAAGAAACAAGAATTGGCAAGGATATAGAGAAAATGGAATCCTTGTGTACTGTTGTGAGGATGCAAATGGTGCAGCTGCTATGGACAACAGTATGAGGTTCTTAAAAAAATTAAAAACAGACTTCATACGATCCAGCAATTCCACTTCTGGATATCTACCCCAAAGAAACAAAAACAGTATGTTGAATAGATAGCTGCATCTTCCTCCACTCAATGTTCATAGCATCATTATTTACAATTTCCAAGATATGAAAGCAACTTGTTTATTGATGATGGAATAAGTAAAGAAAATGTGATATGTAAATATATGAAGAAACTTGCAACAACATGGATAGATCTTGAGGGCATTCTGTTAAGTGAAATAAGTCAGAGAAATACAAATACTGTATGGTGTCTGTAGGAATCTGAAAACAAACAAACAAACCCCATTTTTTGCCAGAGGTGGGTGGGAGTGGGTGTAGGGCAAAATGGGTGAAAGCTCAAAAGGTACAAACTTCCAGTTATAAAAATAATGGAATTAACAAAAGAAAAAAAAAAAAGCACCCTCAGCTACAATTGAACTATGTGCTTATAGAAAAAGAAATCAGTGCAGTTTGAGAAAAGAGCAGAAAATAGTGCATAATTTAATGAATCACATTATCTCCCCAAACAGAGCATATATAAAACAGAACACATTACAGCTCATTTGAAGGTTTATAATGCAAATTACCACAATTTTTCTGATATTGTAGTAGTTTCCAACTAAATACTAGTTAATAACTTTGAAGAAGCATACAGAGAAATTCTATTATAGTACAGAAAAAGGAGGAATCATTAACTGAAAAATAATTATAATAATCTTATGGGAGAAAATAATTTGTAATAAAAATATAATTAAATGCTATGCTTCAAAGCAATATTATGCAATGTTAAAATAAAGCATAATAATATGGTATTAGAAAAAATCAATTTAAAATGGAAATATATAATAAACATAATTTTATTAAGATAAACTTCTTATAACTTCTTTAAGAGTATTTCTATGTTTTAAATTAGCATTATAAAGACAAAAAGCATGATATTCTGAAGATAATTTAAATATTGGCAACAAATATTAGTTAACTATGTAATAAATATTTTTTAACTTTAAAAATGATAAGGATACATCACAGGAATTGAAAAGTTTTATTTTTTACAACTCTACTTCATTTTTCTAAACACTACATAGACTGAGACTAACTCAATATTTACAAATCAGAATTTTTGATGATCGCCTTGTATTGTGCCTATAAGCTATAGAATTCAAATCACAAATATTGTGTACATAACATATTAAATTTTCAAATGCCAATTTTTACGTAACATTGTAAGTATTAAGTTTTAAATACCAATAAACACAAAAGAACAACATTCTGACAAAGTGTACATATGGCAAATGATTGGCTGTCATTAGTACCTTTTACATAATTTGAAGAAAATGAGAAAAACCTCTGTTGATAATTGATAAGAAAACTAGTCTAAAAATGTTTAACGCAGTTATGGTTGGTCCCTCAAGACCATCTCTAAAACAGTAGGTATTAAGCTTTCTAAGCTCTAATAATTATTGAAAAACATGTTGAAATTTTCTTTACATAAATTCATACGATACATCATTTTATAAAAATAAACAAATGTGATTATAATATTAGGGAGGCATTAAATGAACATTTTTCTTTTCTATTTGTAAGTTTCCATTCCTCTTTATTCACTTACACCTAAATATACTTGTATAAATACACCATACTAAATATTATTTTTATGAGTATTTTTTAGTAGTTTACCTCTACTTCTGAGTTTCATTAGAGTCATTTCATTTTTAAATGTTTTATTACATTCACAAAAATGTGCAAAGCACTGTAGAATAATAAAGGTTTAGTTTCCAAGTTTTATTAAAATGGTATAATGCTTTAACTTTTAGCATAATATTTTTGCAGCATGTTTGACAGTATTTATTGTGTTCAACTATTTTATATACATACCTGTTTTACTTTTGAAATTTAGAAATTTTATCAAATCTTGACAAACTCAATTAGTGATCATATGTTTTACTTCTTAAATTTGTTGATAATTGAATATGTTGTCATTTTTAGTGAAAGATTCTTATCTCTTAGTATAAACTCTACTTGGCCTGTAGAGTACCTTTTTTCTTGTTTTTTCTAATAGTTTATTTAAATTTTTGCAATGGAATTTATCTGAAAGCTCTTAGTGTTATTTCTCGATTTTAAACTTTTAATTATTGGAGAGTATGCCTAACTTTATTTTCCTTTCAAACCTCCTAAAACGGTGAGCCTTGTCAATCTGGTAATTTAGTTCTTTATGCAACTCGTTAAGGGATTTCTTCATATATTTGTTACTTATAATCTCATAAGCTCTATCATTTTTTTTCTTATGGAATTCCTAATTTTTGGTTATTTTTATTTTCTGTACTCAAAATGACGTGCTGTTTCTTTCTATCATAACTTGTACTTCTTTAAATTTATTTTCCCTCTTTTAAAACATTTCTTTTCCTAGCGCTTCTGTATCTGCAAACAGGTTCACAATTTAAGCATGCTATCCTTCAGTTTACTTACTAAAGTATTTAGTTTGGAAATCACATGGTTTTAGTTCCAGGAAACATTTGTTTGTGATTGGGATACACTTGAGTTTTCTTAAGGGTTTTTGTTATTAGTTTGCTCAAGTGGCTTTCAGTTTCTTGCAGCAACTCTATTTTGCTGGCATGAAATGTGTTTGCACTGACTGGATCTTCCTTTTTCTGACTGTAAGGACCCCTTAGATGGTTTGTTATTTTCTTTCTTAGCCCTGAGGTCTGGTGGGACAAGTAAACAAGTGGAGGCAGTGCTGCTAGTTTCTGTTAACACTGAGCTGCTGGTGCAGGGGCAGGAGGGCTGCTAGTCCCACGCTGACCAGCAGGATGAAACTTTCTGGTTCCCAGGTCTCCAAGAATATTCTGAACTTCAGGATCAGAGGACCAAGTTCAGCTCCTTCCTAATCCCTAAGGACACAGTCATTGGGCAAACATCTACCCATGTCAAATTTTCCTTCAAGAATCTAAGAACCAGGTTTCCCCCAAAATATGTGGTAATTCTAGCCCAAGGAAGGAGTCCTTTCAGTCCAGTTCTCTCCATCAAGATCTCATTCAAGCCTAAAGCTTCTCCTGTTCCCAAATGTGGATGGTCAATTTCAATAGCAATTTGACTTGGAAAAGGCAGGTAGTCAGGAATTTGGAGAAATGGTGTGGAGAGCCATAGATATTGGTTTAGTGGGGCTGCCATAGTAATGTACCCTAAATGGGGTGACTCGAACAACAGAAATAAATTGCCTTACAGTTTGGGAGGCTAAGAATCCAAGGTCAAAGTGTTAGCAGCATTGATTCCTTCTGAGGACTGTGAGAGAAGGATCTGCTCCAGGCCTCTCTCCTCAGCTTATAGATGGTCCTCTTCTCCCTGTGTCTCTTCATTTTTTAGTCACTGAACTTGTACATACCCTCTTTTCCATCCACAACTGTCTATCCCTAATCTTCTAGTGAATATATTAATTAAGATTTAGATTGGTCAAGACCCTAGGTTCCATAAAGGTAGGCAAATTGCAACACAAAATTCTTGAAGTCAATAGAATAAGGGACCCTAGTCCAAAGGACCTGAGGGAATCATGAGAACCAAGAGATCATTATTATAAACAACTCTAGAATCTCACATGTACATCCTACACATTACCAGCTGAAAAATAACTGAATAATAATAAAAAAACTACACTCAGAGGTATTTATCACTACCACAAAAGTTTCTTATTATAAATGATCCCTTGGGTAATTTATTTGCATGTTTATTTGAGTGAAAAATAAAGCAGAAAATAGTGCCTTTCCAATACATTTTTACAAAGCAGAAAGATAACTAATCGATTTAAGGGCTAGTCACTGTTTAAGTCTAATCACTTTTTTAAGTGTCAAGTGGGACAATCTACTAAACAACTCAGAGTCAATTAAGTTTAGCGAAGGGGAGAATTTAAGAGAGAAAGAAGTGTTTGAAGATTCAAAAGTAAAAGAATTAGTGAAATTAACAATACCTTGTTTTGTTAAATAGGATAGTTGATAACTGCTTAATTAAATAGACTTTTAAAAATAAATAATCTAAAATATGCCACTTAAAATAACTTTTTAGAAAGTTTTAATTTAAAAGGCAAGAATAGGTAACTTCTTATTGCAAACAAAAAACTCACAACCATTAGGTTAATTGGTCACATATCATGTATATCATTAGCACTATATAAGTTTTATATTGATCCATATTCTTGGAACAATTGGTATTATGATTTAACTTAACTTTGCCAATCTGTTGACTCTAAAATTATGCCTTGTGATTTAATTTGTATTTTTAATTACACATTAAAATCTTTATTTATATAAATGACTGTCCTATACAAATACATTTAGGTTTTTTTAAACAGATATTTTCTCAGTACTTCAGGTATTTGGGAAATGGGCTTTTTTTTTTTTTTTTTGAAAATTTCTACTCTGTCAAAAATAGAAATAAAGAAATCTTAAAGAAATTTGGGAGAAAGCTGGCAGTGATAATTTTCCTGAAAAAATACATATAAATTTGATCATTTTAAAAATTAGAAATTAATAGTCACAATCATAAAATACGTATTAACTGTATAAATTGGTGAATAACAGTGTTTCTATATAGGTTAATTTTATAGTGTATTTTTATATATTCTGATGATTATGTATGCAACCTAATTGTTATCTAATTAATATGTTAGAATGGGTAAATTCTTAATATTTCTTCTTGTGTTGCTGACAACAGCAGTGGAGATGAATATATGCATCATTACTATATTATCTTAAAATGTAATAGAATTGCAATATTTAGAGTTTAAATCAGAAGTGGTTATTTATTTCCCAATAATCAAAGTTCAGTAGTAGTCCATGTCCATGTGGCTGACTTGTTAATAAAGTAAATAATTATTTTAGAGATAAATTATTATAGGTATATAAAAAGTGTTATAAGGCTAAAAGATTGCTGGAATCTTTTTTCTAGCTTGGAAATTTAACAGTATATATCACTATTCATCATTTTCAAATTAAGTTGGAATTTTGGAGAAAATATTCTATTGAATTTATTTGAAAGTGGTGTTGTCACTCATTTTGAAAATAAGGTATGACTATATACTCCAATTTGTCTGCCATTATCAATTCAGTATATGATGATCTATATGACACTGAAGAAAGAGCGTCATACTCATAATTCACTTCAGGTGAAAAATGAAAAGGACACCAGTTAACATTGTGGTGTTTTGGGTTTTACATGGCTTTTTATATTATAAGGATTTTTATATTTCAATACGTATAAGGCCTGTCATAGAAAAGTCTACATAACAGGAAAACCTTCCTAGTAGGTAAGTATGGAATAAAGGTTTTATTCGTTGGTACATGAATAAGTGGATGAAGGTATCTCCTGACAGTACAATCACATTTACACACTGAGAACCATCCAGAAAATTTAGCAGCAATTTTTCCCTGTGCATTATTTGGTCCAGTATCTACAGTCCTCTATGATATGCCTCAAACTGATTTCTCACTGTTTTTTTTTTATACCAATAATATAAATTGTTTAGAAGTTAGGTAAAATTTGAATGTCTTTTCTGCCTTAAAATAATAATAGCGTGATATTGGAAAAGTGGCTTAAGATATTTGAATCTCAATTTTCTCATCATTAAGACATAGATAAGGTTATGTACCACTAGGGCCTTAAGAGCAGAAATTAAGATAGTATGTAAAGCATCCAATGCAGTAGTTAACTACACAAATATTGCCACTCAAATCCTATTTAATCCACTTTTTTCTGCTTCTATGCTTTTGAAGATTTTTTACCCTCCTTCTCCTAAAAAGTTTTCTGCTATAATTTTCACTCATTCAAATTCTACAAATAAAATGTGAATTGATTTCAAAGCTTGGTCAAATATTTCCTACTCTATGAACATTTTCTAATCTTCTCATGTTTTCCATTTTGAAGTAATACATTTGAATTCCCATAGCATTTCTCTTTGCTTCCTTCAATATTTACAGTCTGTGAGATACTATGAATAAACGTGTACATATTACATATTATATAGCTTGTAGTTCCTGTAGGACAAGATTTTTCATTCACTTGTGTATCCCAAGAAGTGCTTAAAATGATGCCTGTTATAAACTCTATATTTGTTGAAGAATAAATTGTTTGGGGAAATAATTTGGAGGTACCTTTACAATTTGTGACAACTTGATATAAAACGTTCAGAGAAAGAATGAAATATTCATCCCATTAAGTGCTTCAAATATCCCACTACCGAGAGAATTATAGCAAATTATCACCACATTTTGGAGAAAAAAGATGATAGTCTAAGAGTTAAAATAGTAAAAATCATAATATAGTGGATAATATTATTTTATTTATAAGTAGGTCGCTATCAGGGGAACTGAGGGCACACATATTAACTCAAAGGTTACTTTTAGATGGCCAGGAAATATGTTTGCCCTAAAAAGAAAACTAAAATCTGGAGATTTTAAATAACTTTATGAAGAAAGAATGGGTTAAAAAGATTAGTAAGGATGGAATCTGGAAAAGAGAGAACTAAAGAGCAGAAAATATTGATGCATTTATTCATTCATTCGATAAATATTTGCTGATTATTTATTATGTGCCAAGCATTGTGCTAGACATGAAGATGCACATTGCCTCTGTTTAACAGGAGTATTCAAACAAAGGCAAATGTCAAATTATAATTTAATCTATGAAGAAAATAAATACTGACATAAAGATAACAGGGAAATTTTTGTTAGAGAAAAGAAGGAAATGATAGATAGATAGATAGATAGATAGATAGATAGATAGATAGATAGACAGATAGATAGATAATAGATAGATGGTAGATAGATATTTATAATGCTGGATAGAGACTACACATAGGAAGCCCAAGATAAATCATGAAATAAGAAACAGCTCATGTGACCAGTGCATAGTGGGGAAAAGGGAGACTAGTAAAAAATGAGGCTGAGGAGACTGTCAATTGAAAATCATTCAGAGTCTTCTCAGCTGTGAAGAGAAATGTGGATATTAATCTGTTGTAATGGAAAGGCATTGAAGGGTTTTAGAAATAGAAGTGGCATCATATGATTTATTAAGACAAACAAACAAAAACCCCTTAATATTCACAGGAGAGGATTAACCAAGAGGAATAAAATAGCAAGCAGGAAAAACAATTAGGAGGCTGTTGCTGAGATCCATGTGAGAAATATTGTAGTCTGAACAAGAAAATGGAGATAAATTATTGGATATTTTTACTACTATTCTAAAGACAGGGTCACCCGATAGCTAATATTTCATAATTACTGTAGTCCATTCAGTAGTTATATCCTTATACAAAAGATAAATTCACTAGGCTCACATACTTGGTGATAATATCTCTCATTGTCATAGGATTAATTCTTCTCTACCTGATTTATACTAAACAAGTAACTTTCCAATGGATTCTTAAATTATAAACTTCTTTCAGCATTCCCAGAGCATGTTAATTCAGATGTCAATATAAATAATAAAGATGTCAATATTCTAATTAATTACAAAAGTGACATTACTTTTTGTAAGTTTTTGAAGTGGCACTTTGATTTATATATAAGCTTTTGATGAGAAGATTGGAATGACCCAGTACTGAATCTGATTAACTCTCAGTAAACTGTTACTAACCTCATATACTACACTGACTTCAAAAAAGTAAACGAGTCTTCTGCTAAATAGCAAATGTCTTTTATAATGTGAAATACAATTCATTAGTTCAAAAAAGAAATAATAAAGTCCACAAGAAGAGCAGAGATTTGGCCATATCAGAATCCAGCTTAATTTTACATGAATGAGCTAGTCAGTTACCAGTCAAAGAATGGTCATTTTCCCCAAAACATTCATTCATCTACCCATTTGATCAGGACTATTCTCAAAAGAGTAAAATTTATAAGTATAGTTACCACAAATATGTAGTTACATGAAATTCATTTTGATCTCGTAGAAATTAAAAACAATATAAAAAATCTATAAACAAGAGGCCCTGGAAAATTCATCATCGAATGTTAACTAAAAGAAATAAGGCACTACCAACAAGTCTTAGACCAACTTCTAATTTATTTAACCAAATTAACATAGTACCCAAATGCATTCCAGAAGTTTATTCATTCACTAACTAAATAACTATCTATATATAGTGTCTCTAATGTAGTGATTAATGCATGCAATAAATATTAGGCATTAATTATATGCTAGGTGCTGTGCTAAATAATGGCTACTATCCTTACTCTAGTGGAGAAGTAAAACAAATAAATGAGGATGAGAACTTGAAGAAAATTTGAAGAAAATAATCATGGTGCTATAAAAAATGAGTAATATGGAGATTCTAGTCATCGTTTTATATAACATATCCAAGAAACTGTTAGACTGAATATATATTAATTGGGTAATATTTTTTTGCTTTCATGTTAATAATGAGAAAAAATAGCTAAAATCATTCTGCCTTTTCATTTGTCATATAACATAACTATCCAGATTAATGTAAACACAGAACTTTAAATATTATTCATAAATTGCTCACTTAAATAAACATTCATTAGTAATCTTTCTTGGGCCAGAGAATTCCCTCAATAAATATATACTTTAAGGATATAGTAAGTAAGAATATTTTAAAAAGTATTTTACTTTTCCAAAGATACACAATTAGTGGTAAAACAAGGCCTTCTTGAAACAAAGTTTTGTTTTTTGATTATGTGTGGTTTTTAAAACAATTAATGTTATTCAAAGAATGACCAATTAAAATGCATTTGTACTTAGTGAACTTTCATAAGATTCATAAGAAAAAAACCAAATTAATTAAAATGCATACACCTTCTCAAAATGCAAAACTTCAGGGACAGAATCAATGATATATTCCTTATGGGCTTCCAGAAGTTTGTGATTTCAATAAGAAAATGCAGATGTGACGAAACAGGTTTAGTAATAAACATATGGAAATATATTAAAAAAGTATTTTTACTGAATGTAAATAAGCTTGTCTGCTAAAGAATAAAGAGAAGAGAGATATTTTTACTGTCCTCATTTACGAGGCTTGGAAGTTAATGACTCCTACTCTTCCAGTTAAATAGAAATTTACAGAATAATTAATACATCAGTTCCTGTTGGAATTTAATCAAGAAGAACGTATTTGTGAGAAAGAGTAAGAAGACATTCTTGGCATGTAGTTCAGTCATTGAAAAAGGTGAGATTAAAGTAGGGCTTTTAGAATAAATTTCTGAGGGAATTTTGTGAAAAAGCTAAGGAGTGAACATTCAAGGAGTGAACATTCATTCCCGTTGATAGTAGATAAAAGCCACTATAAAGATATAACAAAATAAGTTTTGTTTAAAATTCTATTATTGAGACATAAGCCCCCCCTCCCGCGCGCGCACGCGCACACACACACACAGCACACACTTTTCCTTTCCAGTATGCCAATCCACATCCCCATGTAAATGGTCATGGTGGGTAGAGGGAGTAAAGAGAGGGAGAGGATGGAGATGGATGACAGAAGATGTAATATAACATCTACTTGTCCTCACGTAAACTTACTGTCAAGATACGGAAAATGTGTAAGAAGAAATGGGTAGCGTCGTGTCTCTAATAGCCATCTTTTTAGATTTCCCACCTTCAGCTTTTTAGAACCCTTATTATAACTGAATGAAACTCAGCTTACTCTAGTCAACATGTTTCCAGGCCGGAAGCTGGCCAGAGTTATGAGAGGATTCTAGAAGCTGCTGATTCTCCTGTTCCACTGCTGCCCATGCATCACATTCTCTGCTCTTCCCTTTCCATGGGCTTACTGTTTACTCTTACATTTCTGTGTAAGGTCAAAGAGACGGGGTCAAATCCGAAAAGACCTTTCATTACTTAATTGTACCTTTTCCTGCAAGCGAAGAAGGAGGTTCCCTCCAAAGCGATTCTGCTACCTAATCCACAAAAGCCGCTGATTCTCCCCCAGCTCTTAGCCCTGAGGATTCCTTCCCCCAACTCCCTTCAGTCTCCGTTTAGGCTCTGCATCAGATACTCACTGCTTTTTTTTTTTTTCCATTTTTTCCTTTTTTTTTTTTTTTTTTTTTTTTTAGGGTAAAGTGCTAAGCACCGCCTACCGTCGTGAGTGGCCTGTCACTCTGTCCCGCTGTGCGGTCGTGATTTGCGGGCAAGACAGTGTCGCTGGGCCCCGCCCCCGCTTCCCTTTGCCGCGCTAGCTGTCTCGGGTTTTAGCCAAAGGTGGAGGAGAGTGGGATTCCGGCCGGCGACTCTTGCAGCAGGTGAAGAAGCATCCTTGTTGGCGCTGCTGCTGGGGTTCTTTCTGCAAACGTGGGTCAGAGTCTGGAAAGGACGAGCATTCTTCCATTGGCGCTAACGCTCCAGTGAACTGTTGCCCAGAACCTAGGCACTTCATACATTTTATCTTACCCGTTATTCCGCTTTCACTGTGTAAATCACCTGCACATTGGTAACCCGGTGACTCTCCCTTCTGCTCAAAGCTCAGAGAAGGGGTGGAAAAGGCATTTCGAGTGTTTTAGAGAGAGAGGGCCTCCTCCGCGGGCGCGGGGCGCTGTCCGTGGTGCTGAAGCTCTCCGGGCGCTCGTCTCCTCCACCACACGGAGTTAAGAGCGCACATTTTCATTCTTGGCTTTTTCATCCCCCCATGCTTTGGATAAGACTAATTTCGGGATCGTGAATATCTCTTCGTATCATGGCCCACGTGAGACACTTTCGGACACTAGTTTCTGGATTTTATTTTTGGGAAGCAGCACTGTTACTCAGGTGAGTCCACTTGTCTTTAACAGTTGGAGAACTCATTAAAGCTTGTGCACTGGGTTGCAACCACTTGTTATTGATGAAATCAAGAATGCAATTGGAAATGGACTGGCTGAGAGCATCCCTTAAATCGTATTGTTGTCTATCTAAAAGTATTCAGCAGTCTATCTATTGAGACCTCTGAAAACATGTAACTTTGCTCTGTTTTCACTTAATGTATTTTAGTAACTGTCATATTAATTGCAGCTGAAATTAACCCCCACCCTCCCCGATTATTTCAAAAGCCAAGTTTCCCTTCTCCAATTGCTATTAGATCTTTCTTTTTCTAAGTGAATTATAAGTTCTGGCTGTGCTCTCTTTTTGGAAGTTGTAAAACATTTAGTAATTAGAAATGGAACATTACTAACTTTTTCAAAGACAAAAAAAATTTTGAACATAGACATTTACTGATCAGAGAAATTCCAAACATTATTGATGTATCTAGAGGTTAAGTTACATGAATAAAAAATAAAGGCCTTGTAAGTACTATTTTCTAATGCCCTTAGTTCAGGTAATACATGAAGGCAAAATCATAAATAAATCATTAGATATATTTTATGTAAAAAATAATCTTTTTGGATAAAATAATATCTTATAATATTGTTTTATAAAATTGTGTTATAAAATTGTTTTATAACATATCATTTTTTAAATCATGTTCAGTAATTTTAGCAGGCCTTGTTTTTTATTTTTTAATTAATTTAAAGGATGAGCAAAAGATTACATAATTTAATCGTTGTTCTTAATTAAACAATTTAGAAGCAAGATACTGCTCACATAAATTTTGGAGCCATCCATATATGTTTTATTTTTCTATTATAATTATTATTATAATTATTATTATAATTTTCACTGTATGGCTCACAAGCTTTTCAAGAGGATTGAAATAAAATAATTAGAATAACTATATGTACATTGATTTTAATTTGAAATATGTAAATATTGTTTTCTGAGTTGCTTAATCAATTTTTCATCTTCGGGAATCTTAGAAAAATATAGTGTATTTCATGAAAACTATCTTACAGAAAGTTATATCATTTTGATAAGCCTGTAGTAATAGGAACTAGTTTTGAGGGTTATTATACTCCTGAAATTACTGACTTTTTCTTAAGGGGCTGAACCATTGTAAACAAGAATATTTTTAGTAAAAATATTTTATTATGACTTAGTAAATATTTGTAACTTTACAACTGTCACCAATTTTATATGTAGTGATCAAAGCAAAGAGTGTAGAGCTTTTACATTTATGGAAATTTCATGGAAAGGAGAATAAACTTCATGTTATAAGAGAAATTAGTTATTTTACTGTTTTTCAGTATCTTAGATGATAATATACATACTTATTTTCCAAGAAATTAGAATAGCTTATTTGATAATTAGATTTAGTAAGTTTAATGTCAATGCGGTCAAATTTGTGTAATGACATTTCATCAAGATATTTGTTAACATATTCTTAGATATAGAATCTTCATCACTAGGGCCTCTGCTTTTGTCTAGTTTTATTTAAATTTACAAAAATTGTATCTCAAATTTAGGATCATATTATAAGAATTTATCTTTATTAATATTAAATGTTAGTTTAAAATGTTTATGAATAATACAAAAATGTAACTCCTTGATAGAGACATACCCAATATAGAAGTTTATGTGAAATATGTGTTCTTCATCAAGTTTTTCTGTTTTCATAAATCAAATAAAATTTTTCTCAATCTTAGGTCTTAGATGAGAGTAGTTCATCACTCTATATAGAACTTTAATCATATGTAAAAATAATTAATTATTTTTATTTTCAGTGATGGCCCTTGAGAGAAAATTTCCTGTAGTAAAGAAAGTGAAGCTCCCTCTACTGGAAATATTTTATAAAATAAATGTTTTTATATGGAAACTATTCCTTGTTCACTAAGTCTATTTGTGATGTATTGAGCTAAAAAAAAATGTAAAGAAAAATTTGAAGTAAAAAAAAGTAGTATTAATTCACAAATATATCTTTTTAATTTAAAAATATTCTTTCCAAAGCCTTTGGAGGCAAGAACAACTAGAAACCATTGATATTTGTAATAAAATAATTTACTAGTACAAGCTTTTCTTCATAGGTTTAAAGATTTTGATTGAGATATAACACGTACACAGAATAGTGTATAAATAACTAGTTTCCATATGAAGTTTCACAAAGATAACACACATGTAAAAAGACCACAGATCAAGAAGCAGCATTGTCAGTATCACAGAAGCACTCATCATGTCCCCATCCCCCCCACCAAATTCTTCCCCAGGTATGACTTTGCCCAAAGATAACCACTATCCTGATTTATGAAAAAATAAATAGGATTTTCTTTCTTTTGTACCTTATATAAATATTCATTTGAGTCTGATTTTTATGAACATCATGTGATTTACACATATTATTACATGTAGCAATAGCTTGTTTATTCTCACTGCTATATGGTATTCCATTATATGAAGTCATGACAATCTATCCATTATCCAACTGAGGAATATTTGGGTATTTTTTAGGCTTTGGTTAGTGCTACTATGAGCATCCTTAAACATATCTTTTTGTTAATATGTGTAAATACATATGAATAAACTCATTTTGGAGTCTGTATGGGTTGGGCCCAATACTTTCTGTAGGAGAGAAATTGTTGGATCATACAATAGTTTAGTGGATACTGCATAGGATTAGCTTTTTAGTAGACAGTGCACATTTTCCAAAGGAGTTGTACCTATTTACACTACAACCAGCAATATCTGGTAGTTCTGGTTGCTATTACTAGTACAAAATTTGATCAATGTAATGTTATTATAAAAATTTCTAGCACTTTCTTAAGACTACTATTGCAAACTCACAGATGATATTTTAGTTCTTTTACCTTGGCATAACTTTTACTTTTTAGTAAATAAGTTTTATTAAGGCAAAAACAGCAGAACAGAAATATTTACTACTATATTTAAAAATATTTCTACTATAATTAGAAGTATTACCAGAATACATCAAATATAAGAATATAATTTTTAAAGAGGAGTTATTAAAAAGGATATATATATATATATATATATATATATATATATATGTTTTTTTTTTAGGCAAGGCTGCCCTTGGTTGATTGGTTGACCTCATTTTAAATTTTTTACAGCTATAGCACCTGGTCCTCATATGTGGTCTTCCATCCAAGTACTAACCAGGCCCAATCCTGCTTAGCTTCCGAGATCAGACGGGATCCAGTTTGTTCAGGGTGGCATGGTTGTGGACAAGAGAATAGTCTTTTTTTTTTTTTTTTTTAGTAAATGCAAGTGAGAAAACTAACATAATAGACACAAAAAAGTCTGAATTTCTTAGTTTTGAAGTTTTTTAAAGTTTAATGCTTTGCTCAAATATTGCTCTTTTTTGAAACAATTCCTCTATGGCTTTTGGGTTCTAGTTTTCATATTTATAACAAAGAACAAAACACCAGTGTTCAGCTTTCTTTGAAACGTAGATGAGTGATGATTATGAAAGGCTTGTGGAACAAATACCAAAAGCAGAGGAACTGCCAAAAATTTTTGTTTTAATTAACTATTTTCATAACATACAATTTTGTTTTTCATCTTTACAGTTTGATATCAACACAGACTTGCTATGTGAATAAATTATGGTATATTGTCAAAATCTGAATGTGAATTCCGACTTCATGATAATCACAAATAAATGTTTTCTTGGTTTACTTCAGAGCCTAAGAAAAACATTCTGGCATAGAATTTCTTAGTTTTGCTTTTGGTATGTCTTGGAGGATAGTGAAAATTCTTTTAATGTTGGTTCTAGTTTCTTATGTAAAATATTAAAGAAAAATGTACTTCAAGCTATAAGCTTTATTATTATAATGATTTCTTATGTTCAGGTATAGTTGCAGATTCTATACAGTTTTTAAAAACTATTCTACACATAATATATGCTTTTTCCCTTTGTGTCTCTAACTAATTATACATTTTCCCAAGTATAGAAGGGTCATGGCCCAGTTCTCTAGTCAATGCTTTAAGCAGTTTGCCCTGAAGTTTCAGAAAACAACTTGTAAAATATTTCTTCTATCTAATTTTTCTCTCCTTTGCCCACACAATTATGTACTGAGCAACACAATCAACAAATATGTCTTTAATATGTAATGCAATTATGTTAATGTATATATGTAAATATGTAACAAGTAATGCAATATGTTAAGCAATTTAGCAAGCTTTCTTTACCAAATCCTGTGCACAAATACTTCTGCTGGGTACAATTTGGCTATGAATGACTGTGAAACTACCACCTTTCCTGGCATGGAACTCCGAGTATAGCCAGGAAGAAAATACCAAGGGCCATGTGACAAAAGAAAAACACAAACAGCAGTCTTTAGGGAATATGAAATAGGGAAGCTATCCAGAAGGCTTGGTACTTGTGCTGTATCTTGTTAGATGCTTGTTTCATGGGTGGAAATAAGATATAAAAAAATTCTCTTCAAAAGAATGATACAGGCATATACTGTGCTTAGGGAATGATGATGATCAAGTTTGGTTGAAGGAATTCCAATTTTAAAATCATGTTCTACTAGCAACAACTATTGAGTTGGCTACAATAATAAACCTTCAGAAATACAGAAGAGTCACAGCTTCCTTTCACAATGGAATATGGGTAAAATTTAGAAGCAGATAATTTTATTATAACTGGATAGCTACCATTACAAGAATGGTCTTATAACTTGGCTCAAAATATTTCTATAAATTCCTCTCTTTCAAGGGTAGAGTTTATCTCAAAATTGCAATTAATCATAAGATAGCTTATAATTATTAGCAATAGTAAAAACTATGTAAACAAACAACAATGACAAAACTATAAGAAGAAAAATCTGCTTGTTTTAGAATTTGGAGAACATCTTTGAGTTTTTCATCAAAGTATGTCTTTTTAAAGAAGGAAAATCAGGTAGAGAATTTGGATTGTTGGAAGAAAAGAGGACGTTGATTTTTCACTCTCAAGATAAGATAAAACTTTCTCCCCTTCCCCTGGTGTGATATTGCTCTTGTTGAGAATGCATGGTATAATGGCTACTACTTTTTCATGATGCTGCCTAGACTAGACTTGTATAGTTTCACCATTTGGGATAATGACCTAAAAATAAAGTACTTACTTGTTTTGGATTTTATTATAGCTTTGTAACTTTGTAAAAAAAAAAAATAGTTGGCTTCATTTATCTGTTGACAGCCTTTAAGATAAATTAATCCTAAAAGCATTAGAGGACTTTAGCAACATCTTTTTCTATAGTATGTATGGTTCCTAGAAGCCACCAGGCTTTCCATTAATAAATTTCAAATCACTAATACTATCAATATTACATAACTTTCAAACTATTTTAAAAAAGACTCTTGGAGAGATTATCATTATAGTTTACCTTTTTATTTTCTATAGTGTTTGCCTTTTTTTTGTTTGTTTTAGTTTATTTTGGATTGGTTCAGATTGGCCATACAATGCTTAAGGCGGGGGTCTGGGAGAAAATAAGTGATTTGAACCTTCATAAAATGACCATGAATATGTCCTCCATCAAATGACTGAGAGGAAACGTGAATCCCACCTGTCTGGCTAATTTATACTCAACTCACTTTACCTTCTCAAATAATCCTTCTCAGATCCTCCCAGCAAGCCCAGGTGAGGATGCAGCCTGTACATTTCCAGGCACCCAGTGCCTTTGTTACTGTCTGCACATATCCCAGGGGTGTGGTAATTGCCTGGGTACTGCCTCTGGTTCACATTGTGAAGTCCTTGCAGACAGGAACGGTAACCTATTTCTTGTTCTATCTCTAGGGCTTAAAGGAGTGGGTGGCAGCACCCTCTTTCAAAATTAGTGGAAGGGTTCACTCATTTGGAATGAAGCATTGTTTTGTTTTGTTTTGTATCCAAAGGCAGATTGACAATTTCAAGTAAATAACTCTCCAGGCTTAACTAAAAATATTATGTTGTCTTTCTCTGCTTCCAGCATTCTAGATGTAATTTTGTGTTTCATTTTTTTTCCTTATTCTGAGTTTTTCTGTGGTGATGTATTTATCTAGTTGCTACTTCTCTTTGCTTTCACAGAAAAATTTCTTTAAAAAAATCTCCATTTTTCCATTTCCTCCCTACTCACCTGTGCCTCACTTGTTCCTACTTAGGATCAATCTTCAACTCTCCTGACTGAGGCAGTGCTGAGCTTTCATGTTGTCATAGCTTCTTCTCTCATAGATATTTGAAATGTGACAATCACTCATAATAATGGTTGTAGAAAATAACTATTAAATGTATATATCCTATATGTACACACACACATAAAAACATATATAAAACTACATACTTAAATTGATATATAATTTTTAATCATTTACTTTTTATAAGATCTCTGTGCTGAAAAAAGAAGACATAATTATTTAATTATCCTAAATAATAAATAGTGCATATTATCAAAGCATGATGTTTGAATTTCTATTATTGTACCTATCACATTTCTGGGATCAGAATTACTGACATTTTTTCAGTTCTCTACATAAACTGGAAACTACTGATATCACGGAATATTTGCTTTTGTCTTTTAATCTGTTTTTTCAATTACATTTATATTTTAGGCCCAAGAGACTCTATGAAAGGTGTTTGAATGATGATTTCTATTTTGCTTGCAGTTTTCAAAAATGTAGTCATGAATAAATATCCCCAAACAGTAGCAACTATAAATATTGAGAAAAAGGAGACATCTTTTTAGGAATGGAAAGAATATAAATTCTTTATAAGGAAGAAGGTAATTTAAATGGACCTTAAACAGTTGACAAAATTTAAGTGGAGAGAAGAAAAAAGAGCATCTCAGGCAGGAGAAACATTGTTAGCAGAGGTAACAGGCCAGTGGAGGCTTTATAACAAAGTTTATAGCAACATTTCTACCATGGAACCCCCAAGATTTTTTATGATAAATTTATGTTTTAAGTTGTTTTAGGATTGACTTCCTAGAAAAATTTATATGACTGTTGTAGGGTTAGAAAACTTCAGCAGATGTTTATTCAAATACTAGGTTACTCTATTTCTAAAGAAAATGTTTCATTGTCATCACTTGATATTGAGGGAAGAAAATATCAGGATAAGCTCTTTTACATTCACTTGTTCATTGATGTCTATATATTTATATTGATCTTATCATTTAAATGTGTTTGTTCTGTGTATCAAAAGTTTGAGGGCTGAAACTTAATTATTGGTAGATTAAATAAAACAAAAATACAAAAAAGAAGATTTATGACTATACAGTTTTATAAACAAATGGTTGTATTTCTGACAAGGAAAATTTAAAAATAATCTATCTCTAAAAATTATTTTCTTATTAAAACATAATAAAATACTCACATGCATTAAATGATATTTTCCACCAGTTCTTAAATCATTTCTTTTTAAGAAGAGACTTACTTTAATGTATTAAAATACTAAGGAACATAACTCAGTATAGTATATTCTACCGCCTATTAAGAATGAATGAATCTCCCGTGTTCTTAACTTACCTCTGGTTTTATTTACCAGAAAGAAAAGAGGTAACAGGAATATATGGATAAAACTATTAGAAATCTCCCTTCTGCTTTAGATTGTTCCTTTGTAATGACCTTAAAACATTTTAAAGTAGTTTTGAAATCTTTTAAAACTCTGAAATTTAGGATATCTCTTTCTTCCTGCAAATCTTAAATAAGGTGAGAATTGTGGCAGACACTGACTCTGCTGCAGACCTCAGTTGTTGCCTCCTGAGACTATAGTAGAGAATTAGGTTTTATGTGCAGCCTAAATATTTTCCCCTAAATAATAACATGTGAACTTCAAGTTTTGCTCTACTTTAAAAGGCCAAAATGCATAACATTCTCCATGTGTATATGTACAATTATCACATGTGTCAACTGACAGCACAGATCACATTGGAAAAGTTTAAAAGATATGAAAAAAATTCAAATTCCTAAAGCAAATAGAAATTCAAGCTCAAAAATATAGCAGTAAGAATTTAGCTAGGTGTTTTCTAAATTAACTTGCATTCTGTCTTCTCTGTGCATGCATTGTGTGCACACGTGAAAGCAAAAAATTTGGAGAAAGAAGACTCAGGGGTAGGCCTCAGCTTTACCTCTGAAGGGCTGGGTGATGTTGCTGTAGATGGAGTGATTGTATTTAATATGCTACTTAATAAGTGTAATATGTAGAGCCATATCCATCTACAGGGTATAATTTTTTCAACTAACATACTCAGAAATGTGACACTTTCTAGCAGAAAATACTTAACATAACAGCTATAATTTCTAGCTCAGTTTACTATCAGTAGCCTTTATTCTAAAAATGCATTTTTTCTACAATCCATTACAGTCGTAGATATGAGAGGAGTTGAGTGACAGGAAAATAAACAAGGAATGAACAAATTAACTTTATTGCTGTGTTAGTACAGAGTAGGTTCATTTGTGAGTGACAGGAAGTACACAATCATATTGATTTATTATCCTTTCAAAATAAAAGAGAGAGAAAGAAAGAAAAAGAAAACAAGAAAGGAAGGAAAAAGGAAGGAAGGAAGGAAGAAAGGAAGGAAGGAGGGAAGGAAGGAGGGAAAGAAGGGCAGACAAAGAAAGAGAAGAGAAGAGAAGAGAAGAGAAGAGAAGAGAAGAGAAAAGAGGAAAAAAAAACCATGGACCAAGTCTGGAATGGGAGTTTACCAATCTTTCTATCTTGCTTTGCCATCCTTAACAGAATGATTCAAGATGGGTGTTCTAATTGCAGTCAACACAGCTGCTTTTCAGCCATTAGAAAAAAGGAAGAAGCTTCTCTTCAAAGGCATTTCCAAGAGGTTAAAGGTTTCCCAGTTTCCCTGGCAGATTTGTGTGTCCATGTGGCCAAGTCTGGCCACTAAGTTGTAAATAGAAGTGGCATGTTAAACTTCTTGGAAGTCCCTTTAGAGGGAGTTCCAGAAGCACTAGCTCACATTTTGTATTCTGCACTATGGAACTCAGTCTTTAATTGGAGCAAAGGGAACTATTATAAGCAGAAAAGAGCACGATCAGACTGTGCTTCAGGAATGTCACTAAAGAAGTAATATGAAGAACTGAAAAGGAAGTCTGTTGACTGTGGGGAGAAGCAAAACAGGCATCAGAGAAAGTAGTGCACCGTCAAAGCAATAGGATGTCTTAAAAATGGAGAGAAAGGAACAGACATAAGAAACGAAACACGAAACTTGTCTATTAATTGGAGGTGAGGAAAGGGAGAATCATCTAGGACAGTCCTCATATTTATACCTTTAGTAACTGGGCAAATAATAGTGTCATGATGAGAACAGAACATAAAAGAAGAGGAACAACTATGTAGAAAAGTATAATAAGTTAAGTTCCAGATATGTATAGTGAATGTGATACCTATGAGGTATCCAGTTAATGGAAAACTTCAACACAGAGCCTGGAAGTAGATGAAATTAGATGGCTAGATTTGTGGGGAAGGGCTTTCCTACATTTTCTTACATGAGCACACATGGATGTTTCATTCCACTGGGGTAAACAAACAAGGCTGGTGATTGAGTCACCAAACCTGACTCTTACTGCCCCAGGCCCCATCTAACACACTGCTGGCTGAGTTATGGATAACATATCATGGCATACTTGCAATCACTGCCACACACAGATGTGAAAAGTCCTTCCCTGTCTAGGGCATTGCTACTCAAAATGTGGTCCTTTAACCAGCAAATAACCATCACCCAAGAGGTTATTGGAACTGCAATTCTCAATCCTACCACAGACTTACTGAACTTGAATCTATATTTTATTGAGCCCTGCAGATAATCCATAATTCATAAGCACATTCAGGTTTGAAAAGTACTGTTTAAAGAACAACAACCTCTAAAGGATGGGCAGAAGTAGACACTTGAAAAAAACAAAAAGGAGGTATGATAAAGGACAAAAAAAACACATGGAGTATATCACAAAACCTGACAAGAGAGTTCTGGAAATGAAAGAATGATCAATGATACCAAATGCCATAAAAACAAAAAGAAATATAGAAGAAGATTATTAGTAGCCTCTCAAGGGCATTTTTGGTATAAAAACACGTACAAATATGTTTGCATAATGTTGATGGGTTAAAGAAAAAGGTAAATATAGATTCCTTTTATTTAAGAGGCTATTAGAAGGAGAAGTAATGGTGGACACGGTGGGGTATGCAGTTCTTGATTTATTTGTTTAGTTTAGTTTTTAAAATGGAAGAAGATTTAAACTTGTTTATACCCTGGAGGGAAGACGTCAGTGGATTAGGAAATGCTTAGGAAGAGAAAAGAAGGGGCAAAGTCATTGATAAAAGGAAAAAGAACATTTAAAGTCATTGAAGGGCAACTATTTTGACTCCTAGAGTGAGTACCCTGACACTTCTGACTGAAGAAAAGGCGAAGTCTGCTATTCTAAGATTTTACTTCCTAATTTTGATTTTGTTGATAACCTAGTATTTTTATTAAGTTCGTTGTCCAAGAACACAATATTTCAGAATCAGATCAAATTCCCTGATCATTTTTCAATTAAAAAAATGTTTAGAGTTGGTGAAGTCTTTTATGTCTTCTGGGTGTTGGGGGTGGCGGGAGTGGTGGTGAGTGAAAACAATCAGAATAGGAGACAGTCTGTAGAGCCTGTGGTCCAGGATCAGGCTAAGGGAGGAAGTCTTTCTGAATAAGCCAGGGAGAAAAAAAAAATTTCCCTTCCATAAAGGAAGAGTGGTATAACAATATTTATGAGAAACAATTAATAGTTGGTGAGTCATTCTAAGCAATCAAGTACAATTTCACTTATTTGACAAGGATAAGGTGATAATGACAACACATTTCCCATTGAATGTTGCTATATGAATTTAGACTGTAACTAGCGTGTTTTGAAAGCCATGTGTGCAAATGCTGTGATAACTAATGTTTAACAACCACAAATCTATATTTATAATTTTGAATTTAATCACTATAGGCACTTAATTAAAACCAATTTTAAACGATGTAAATTTTACTTATTTCTAGTTTTTTTAAGATAATAAATGATTATGTTTTCAGTATAAAAATCCAAATATTTCAGATAAATCAAAACTTCCTTTTGGTCACCCATTGGTATTATTCCTCTCTTTAGAGATAATGACTGAAGAAATCATTTGACATGTTTCTTTCTGGGTCATATTCCATATATTTATATAAATACATGTGCACATAAAGAAATATTGATTTTTTAAAAAATAACAAAATGTTTGAATTAGAAGTGTTATATTCTATGTTGTTTTCTTTCAAGGGGAGAGAAGTTCATTAAAGCGTTACCCCAATAAATTGAATTAAATAAAAAATGTTTTACATGGAATAAGGACATAAAATATAAACTTTAGGGATACAGCATTCCTGGCTGGAAACCCACCCCTCCTTTTGGGGCATATTGTCTCATCTCTTCACATCCTGAATTCCACAGGGTTGCAGCCTTCCTTAGCCTGGCCAGTCTCCTTCTAAAATGTACTTTCAATAACTGTTACTTTTTCTAAAATAAATAAATAAATAAAACATAAACTTCAGGGGAGTCTTTGCTACAGCTTTCACCTGATCTTTTCAAGGAAGATATTTTTTCTCTGAGAGAAAATGTAAAGTAGCATGAGACAAAGACTCTATGTGCTCTGTTTTCCAAGTAGACAGTGATATTCTAAATCAAATAAAGGGTGCTTTTATGACCTCTGACTTTGTCAGATAGCATCATAGGGGAAACATATCCTTACCTGAAGGACTCTCCTGAAGACCTAACTTTTATGAAAATAAGAAGAAAAATAAATGATTTATTGAAAGTTTATTGAGTTCCATATCAAGCTATTTTATTACTACAAGGATCTTCTTGGTTTAAAAAATATATTATTTATTGCTCTGGTAACATATTTCAAATACTATTTATTCATTTATTCCAAAAATATTTACTTAATGTCTCCTATTTGCTAGTCAATATTCCAGGTATTGGATGTGGTCCCATAGGGTAGCAGTTAGCATATCCACTTTACATGCAGAAAGTCCTGGGTTCACACCCCTGTAGAGTTACAGTCTATGGTCTATGGTCATGCCACCCTGAACAAGCCTGATGTCTAATCTTGGCAGCTAAGCAGGGTTGGGCCTGGTTAGTACTTGGATGGGATATCCTGATATTGGGGATATAGCAATAAACAAGCCAAATTCAATTTTCTTATAAAGTTATCTTCCAGCAGGGAAAAACATTAAAATAAATAAGTAGTATTTTTTTAAAAAATAAGTTTTATAAAGAAAAGAGAAAGGAGAAAATGTAAGAAGAAAAAGAGAAGAGAGAAAACGTAATAAAAGAGACATTTTTAGTTAAGTGATTCAGACCTTTTGAGAAGGTGTCATTTGAGTGAGGGCTTGACGGTGGTGAGGGAGCAATAAGTGTGGCTCATTAGAGACGTCTAGGTAGAAGGCATGGCAACTGTGATGGCCCTGAGGGGCCAGCATGATTATTAAAATGTTTAAATAAAATAAATCATCTAGTAAAATATTGCAAATTTTGGTTTCTCGGTACCGATAACTTATTATAGTAGACAAGTTTCTCTTAGATGTTTCAAAATCTCCTGTAATACAACAGGTCCAAAATTGAACTCATTCTTGAAACTCTCAAACATGGTTTCTCTTTTTACTCTTTCCTGTGTCAGTAAATAGTATTTCCATACATACAGGTGCTCAAGTCAGAAAGCTATGGGTCAAAATATTGCTTATCTATTGCTGCATAACACATTTTTCTGAAATTCAGTGGCTTGAAACAATAATAAATATTTATTAGCCTCAAAGTTTCTGTGGGTTGGAGAACAGCTTAAGTAGGCATTCTAGCTCAGGATCTTTATGAGGTTACTGCAAGATATCAGTCACAGCTGTAATCGTAGGAAGACTTAACTGGGGTGGAGAATCTGGTTTTAAGTTGGCTCAGTCGACTGTCTGGCAAGTTGGTGAATCTCATTGTAGGAGACCTGTTTCTCCCATGTACCTACTTGAGTGTCTGGGAGACAAGCAAGTGATCCAAAAGAGAGGTAGGTAGAAGCAGCTATGTGTCTTCTGACTTAACTAGAGAATTCATATAGTATAATCAAGTCACTTTGTAGAGTCGACTTCCAAGAGTAGAAAAATTGGGCTCCACTCTCTGAAGGGAAGAGTGTCAAAAAATTTAACTATTTTTAAAACCATCACAGTCATGCTTGAGACATTAATCTTGTTCACACTCAGTACCAACCATCAGTAAATTTTGTAAATTTTATTAGTTATCTTTTTCTCAGAATTCTACTCTCCTCCAACTCCATCGCTTTTAAAATTACTCAAACTATCCTCAGCTCTTAGCCTGACCACTTGTTTCCAAATGGGGCTGTAAAGACAAAAGTCCATAATATGATCTATAATGCACTGCATGATCTGGTACCTATAACAGCTCTCTTCAGCCTCATTTGTTATCTTGACACTCTTCGTGTCTATTCCAGAGACTAACATTCTTTTAGCCTCTTGTACTTCTCTTTTATTTTTCCATTCAGTCTTTTCTTGTCTGAAATTCTGAACTACTGTTTCAGCAGCCATTCCTAGAAATGTGTAATGAGTGTTAGACAAATTGATAGACTTATTTTGAATTATTAAAAATCTTATTAGGATATGAAAACAAATAATTAAACAAAAGACCATATAAACCCCAAATTGCTTTAAATATTATTCAATAGTTGAGTTCTGAAAGACTGAATCTCCTGATAGAAGTTATTTAAGAAAAAAGAGTGAATAAGTGTGTCAGTTAAGGCCCCTTTAACCTCACACTTCAACCTCTCTTGCTAAAGTGGTTTCAAACATAAGTTGAATTCATGAACCTGGATAGGTCAATCAGAATTTTTTCTTCTATGGTGCTTAGTCTTTTTTTATGCTTGCCTATAATTTCTACAATTGAGTTCCGCGAGATACTACTAACCATCCAGGGCCCTTCTATATAAATTAGTTTGAGTGAATTTCTCTTTATTTTACTTAAAAATATGCCTGAACAAAAGAGCCATAGTATCAAATGCAAAATCGATGCACTGGCTTAAGAGCTTGGCATTTTTCAAAACCTATGTATAGACTGTTATTTGGTTTACTAAATTTATCTGTGACAAATGTGAGCCACTTTATAATTCCATTTTTACATTGGTAAAGAATATCTGGCTTGCTCAAGGCAAAACAACTAGTTAATGACAAAACTGGAACAAAGCGCAAGCTTCCTGGCTGTCCATCTGGAGCCTTAACCATTGTACCATGATGACTTCCATTTAATTAACTTGTGCATTTGACGCAAATTAGGAACTATGAAGTCTAGTCTAAGTGATTTCCAATATATCTGAAACACTTAATTAGTTTTCTTTAAAGAAAATGTCATTAAGAAGCTACAAATCAGAGAGTTAATTAGCTATGTGATGGCCTTTTTGTTCTTTCAGTGGAAATAAGATGATCCCCACACTATAAAGAAGTAAAATATTATCGAGAGTAGACAGTTTTCATAGAAGTTAGAAAAATTACCCTGATTTTCAAGCACAACATTCAGAAACTGTTTAGTAAAAATGAGTGATTTTATAATAGAAATAAATTTTATAGATAAAACAAACAAGATTATGTAAAGGCTAGAGTTAAGAAATGTCATGTGACTATACTATCTAATCCTTTGTCACCTGTTTTACTATGGAATGGAGTCCTCCTTCTCTACCCCATTCCTGACCTGGAACCTTACAGTAACACTTCACACACAAGTGATATGTGATTTATCACTGACAACTAGCAGGCACTGAACCTAGACACCTCTAATAAGCACTAATGTATGTAAGCACTGAATGTAAACACCAATGCAACCTCAGGCCTAGTTAAAAAGGCACCCAGGACATTCAATGAACAACTCTCCAGTTCCACCATTAAATGGTGATTTTCAGACATATAACTAACTGGTGATTTAAGTTACACTCTTGGATTTTTATATCTTGACCTTTCCTTATTTCTAGATACTTTCTAAACAAACACCTGTTCTGTGATATTCCTTGATTATTTATTAGCATCGCTCTTAACTTGGGTAGAAGGACAAGAGAGGAAGGCTGGGCCCTCTAGTGTTAATAAGATTATTATTGCTAGATTTAGAGGATCATATTCTGATGTTTGACCTCTCCATCATTATATTTAGTTAATTCATTTCAAAGATATTTTTCAGTTAGTACTCTGGATGCTCCGGGTTACTTCTGGGGCTATTAAACTTAATGGAACAGTCATGGTTTTTGCTTAAGCAGCAGATCTCACAAAGTAGGAGATAGGCATTGATCGAATAATCCTATTAAAAACAAAAATGGCAAATATAACAAGTGCAACCTGTGAGAGACACAAGTTTAAGAAACATTCTAGCTAAGTCTGCCTGAGAAAATGATGCTCAAAAGATCATAAAGATAGGAGAAGTTAATTAGATGACTAGGGGACCAGTGAGCATCCAAGGCAAAGGTAATGGCTAGTGGCAGTTTGTACCACAGAAGTTGAAGGAGACATGATGAGATGTGGTAGATCCAACGGAATGGATGTGATACATGAAATAAAGAGAGAAGCCAAGGGTTATCAAAGGTTTTCATCCTGAGAAATGGAAATGTGGCGTGGCTGTTAACCAAATCTGAAAAGGATGGAGAAGGAACAAGTTTGCGTGGGGAACAGCAGGAGTTTGATTTATGTTTGCTGTTATTAAAGCACTAGATTGCTAGCAATCTGTGATTATCTTATTCCAGTTTCAAAAATTGAGATGAGTCCAAGCTATGCTTAGCTTCCAACTAAGATTTCTATAATTCTGGTTCATTCTTACTCAAAAGTTGTAATTATTTGAGATATCAAACCAAATCAGAGGAGTTCACCCATTTGGTGTGTCCTGGATCATAATTTTTGTCCCCCTAAATCCATAAAGCTTTCAAAACTTGTTTACAGACTGTTAACCACTCAGCTACTATGAGTTTATCACCACCCCCAAGGAAAATGCAACTCTAAATACTTGGCTCACTACTGTGAGTTTTCTTTCCTCCCTTAGTTCCTGGCCACTGTTTTCAGTTCTCCAATGGATAGAGTTTTTAAAACCTAGTCTTGTTGTTTTCAGTGGATAGTTTAATTTTATTTAAAATGTTGGGTTATACGTTTAATATCTGAGTGGTCTGGTAAAAACCTTCCCTATACCTTAGACTCTTCATCTATAATATATAAGTAATAATATCTACGTAGCGTGGTCCTTTGAAGAATTAAGTTATATCATGTATATGAATCCTGCCTGAGAGATCAAGAAGCAACTATTATTATTGTTAGGTCAATAAAGTAGCCCAGGCCTCCTGTTTTGTTCAGGTCTCAGTCTATTCATAGTAATGCCACCACCTAAAACTGCCTGGGGGTCATTCACCAGGGCCCTGGGGAGCTTCCCACAGATAACTTCCCTTCCTAAATTAATGTTACAAGTGGACGAACCCTTTTGGTTCTTAGTGTAATTGCAAGACACCCTTCAGCAATAACCATTAGGAGATTTTGAAAAGATACAGGTTTATTACTTTTGAGACCAGGAAATTACATAGCACACCTGGGGCCACAGGAGGAGAGAGAGAGAGAGAATGCTTGCAGACAGGGCCCTGGGGTTCTGCTCTTATTGGGATTGAGGGTAGGGGCCTGGGTTTTGGCAGTCTTACTCTTTGTCGGTGAGTTTAAAACATAAGAGCAGGAATTTAAAGTGCAGGACAAGAAAACAAATAAGTAGCTCAAATGGTTAATTACTGAAATCAAGCTAGATCTGTAAAACAAAAGAGCCTCTTTATCTAGTCCTGCTGCTGGCAACATGTTTATTCAACAGAATCTTTGAAGTGGATGCCTCTTTGTAATGGATGCCACAGCAATAAAAGCTTAAGTCAGGCTCTTGCATTGCAAAAAGAAAAAAACAATGTCGGGGTTTACACTACACCCCATCAAACTGGAGGTAGAAATGAGATCACTTTATTATAAAATGATAATCATATTTCACTGACACATTGCCCACAGTGGCAAGAATCAAGATCCTAGTACCCTAAAGATTTTTAGTTAAATTTTAGTTATTTCTCTGAGTTTCCGGAGATAGTCTAGAATAGTCCTTTTACAGTCTTCCACTTTACTCTCCTTTTAAAACAATATCACATAATCAACGTAAAGCCTGCTTCACTGCTTTGTGTCTTCATGGCAAACAATGGTTCCTTCTCTAAGGCAGTGTGCTCATGGGTGAAATGCTCAAAACTTCATCTGTTGCCAGATATCCCAGTTTCTCTTTAGTTTTCTCATTGAGACTAAAACTATAAAGAAATGGAAGAATGCTCATCTTTTGCAATCTATGTTCTAGTTTTCAAACTAAGGCTAGAAACATCAATTGCTTGTTTTCCTACAACTCAAAAATTTCCAAATAATAACTGTAAATTTTTTTTTTTTCACAAGGAATTGTAACCCTGAAGGACTGGTTTGTGCAGCTGCAGAGTACATGGTCTTTCTCTATTATACTGCAGACCTTCTCTGCCTAAGGGCTCTGGGCACTGATTTATTCCTTACAGGTTACCCTTCCTTGTGTGCAGGTCAACTCGTGAAAATAGATGCATGAAAGTCTGTGGCCCATGTGCCAAGACTTGTCTCAAACCCACATTATGTTTCCTACCTACAACTTTCACATTTTCTCTCAATTTTAAGGTGCATTTAGCAGAAGTAGATAGTACTGACAATTATATTAAACCCTCCTTAAAAGCATCTATATTTAGTGGTTATTTCTATCCTTTGAAAGTGGATATATTTTACCTTTTTGTCTTATTGAAGAGGAAGAGAGGCAGGAAGAGGTGGGAAAGGGGCTTATCTTTTTGATAAATTTTGATGTTTGATTTCAATGTTTAAGAAAATAGGTTTCTGCTAGCCTCTCAGAAATTGAAGTCTAAACTTTCAAGTAGCATGTCTACTTGAAATATATAAAATATATTTAATATATAAAATACTTAAATAAAAAAAATGTTCATTGATGGGAATGTGTTTCAGCCCACACACAGTTTCCAAGAAAAGTTAATAGTAAATTCAGTACATGGTGCAGCACAGAAGAGAAGAGCCAAGTGTGGGAGGCAGGCACATTAACACGGATTTTGAAATTTTCATAAATAAAAGACTTTTAAAAAATTCAAAGCTGTTTTCAAAAGCACTGATCATGAGTAACTTGCTAACCTCAGTAACCTGCTATAAATATGACAGCGTTTTTGAAAGTAGGAGGTTTACACCAAAAAAAAAAAAGCTTGCCTTTTCCAACATTTATTTTAAATTAATCTGAGATTTCTTCCCACTGCCTCCTCCTACCCTGAGTTTAATGATCTTTAAAAAATGTGTTCGAACATGTATATACAGATAAGTTGACTATTTAAAAACTAGAATAAGATTCCAGAATGGTCACGCAGAGTTATAATATGTGTGCATTATCCTGAACTCTCTTAAATAACTACGGTTCTCTGAAGACGGTCTACACATGTTCTCATGGTGCAAATCTCAGATCATAGTGCAATAGGAAGAAAGTCCTAGAATAAATATACCAGAGCAAAAGGTGTAGGCGATGGTCCTTCCATATGTACAACCTCCACTCCTTTCAGGAAAGGAAGGAATAGACTATGTAGAAATGCTTTTTAGCCTATTACTCAATGTTGCTTTGCTGATAATTCTGTGTGAGTCAAAGTTGTGAATCTTTAGAAATAAAATCAGTTGTCGAGAAGCTGTTGGATGGCTCATGTGTCACTGCAGGAAACATCACTAGTAAAGAAAATTGGAATAGTTCTCTGCTCAACATTTTCTTATTTTTTAATAGGCATCACTTTGCAGAGCTTGGTGGTGAATCTCCATTATAAAGCATGAAGATTTTGTTCACAGTGGTAAGGAGGAGGGAGCCAGCCAATCATTCTTTTCACTGTAGTTACTCTTCCTAGCTCCTGCTCCCTGATACTCCCCACAGTTCTCTGTAGATCCCTGATGGGCCCTGATAGAGTAATCTACCGACCTGTGAACGCTTTAAAGATTCAAACTGTGTTCTATATATTTTGGTACAGTGCTTTATTCCTAATAAATTATATAAGAACTCAAAATTCAGTGTTTCAACATTTAACAGATACTTAAATACATTTGGCATGAGAAAGGATACTTTTATATAATGAAAATGCACCATGATTTTATTTTTAACATACTTCTTTCAGTTTATGCAAACTTATCAAAGCTTGGGTATTGTATTTTAAAAATAATTTGTCCTCTTTTACCTTATCCTTACTCCATCCCAGTCCAATATGTATTTCATGTATTCTTCTCAACTCAATAATTAAATTATATTAGCAATTTTATTAATTTTTAAGCACCATGTCAAAAGAACCATAAATAATTTCACGTTTAAATTTATAGTAAATTATTTTTGTTTCATTATTAAAATAATACTATATTAAATTGTAAAAATAACAGTTATTTTAGAGACTATGTAATTTTAATAGATTTTATGGAAACGGCTCACCTAAGATTATTTACTAGTGATATAATATCTTCCATCCTAGACTATGGCAGTAATAAGGGATGTTGCGTTTTCCTTCCTTAAGCTTATATTAATTACTAATTGCATAAATAATAAAAATTTATATTTTTAGTAAAAATCATTTCAATAGCAGGTTGAAAAAGGTTTATAATAACCTTTAAAAAGGTTATTTAACCTTTATGTAAACTTTAAGAAGGTTAAATATTCTGAATATTATATATATGAGTTATATAAATATATAAAATTCCCTTCCCTTTCAAATTATTCCAGGCATGATATCAGACTGTTTGGAAGATATTAATAATGGTGTTAAATAAATAAATGAAGGAGCTTCTACTCATAAAATAAATTTTTATATATTCCCATTGCTTGTAAATCAAGTGTCATGATCTTTGCATAATATATTTGGAAACAAATATTTTTAGCAATAAGAACATATTTCAAATGGAATTTTAAAAGTACCAATGTCAAACTCATAGATACAGAGAACAAACTGATGGCTGCCACATGAGAGGGGGTTTGGGGGGCTGCGTAAAAAAGGTGAAGGGATTAAGAAGTACAAACTGGCAGTTACAAAATAATCACAGAGATGTAAAATACAGCATAGGGAATATAGTCAATATTATTATAATAACTAGGTGTGGTGTTAGGTAGATACTAGACATATCAGGGGGAATCACTTCATAAATTATATAAATGTCTAACCACATAATATACACTTGAAGCTAATTTAAAATGTCAACTGTAATTGAAAAATTAAAAAACATGCTTTTAAAGTACCAATGTCAGATCAAATTTCAGGAGGGTTTGACTATTGATGTTTTTTGAATATGTCAAAAGAAATGAAGATTACAAACATTAACAGTAGATTATTAACCTTAAAAAAGATCAAGAATTATTTCCTCTTATTAAAACAATAGTAATCTTGTGTTTATTATTTAATTATTTACATGATTTCAAGTACTGGAAGTAAATAGTGCTTGGTGATAAGATTTGAAATATTTGGGACAATGCAAGATGAGTCTGTATGCTTGGTGGTGGAGGCTCACTAATAATCTGGAGAGATTGTGGTGAATCATCTTGTTTCTATTCAGATCCTTGCTATACGCAGAGGAAGCAGGTAGAACATAGCACGCAGTTACTACTCTCTTCATCTTCATAATGTTAAAAAGTCAAGTGCAGAAATAACCACTGATAAATCATATAACATCAACCACAGAAGATCTTCTTATGTTGATAGTCTAACCCTGTTATCTTCCTATAGGTGTCCAGAATTCCTGGGGTTCTTAACTAACATGATGACATATGACAGAAAGCACAAGCATCACATGTCATTAGCATGCCAGTCCCTACCACTGCTTGAGTGTGGGGCAATAATTAAAGAAAAGGTACATACAGAGGACATCTTTATCTCCATTACTGGAAAATATTCAATACCTTATTCAAACTTTTATAATAGCCTATTACAATGGATAAATGATTACTTGATGAAATAAAAAGATGTTATTTTTTAATGTTCTTATTCCATGTTAAGATTAATGTTAGACTGCAACATTTGAAAAATATTTACTTTAGAAGTAGGTTAATAAAAAGTATAGGAAAAGACAGAATTTTTAGAAGGTAGGTATTGTATGAATGCAAACAATTATTATCATTAAAATTTAGCATTTATCTGCCGAAAGAAATCAAATTACTTTTACTTGCTAAAATTGTAGGCATGCAGTGGGAACTTTAATTCCATTTCTGTCCTTCATCATTTTTTTCTTTATTGTGCTATTATTATGACAAATTTTGAAAATGCTCTAGAAATACTTGCCATGTTGATAATTTAACTCTCTCTCTCCTTCTCCTTCTCTCTCTCTCTCTCAGAGACTTTAAATCCCCCAAAATCAGGTTCTGAGAGGTGGGGGGAGGGAAGGAAGAGGAAGAAGAATAGGAGGAAGAACAGCAGCCTAGGACAAAGCTGAAGTGTGGTTCTTTAAAGTACAGACATAATTAAAAAAATAATAATAAAATCTAGGAAGATACTGTCAGCGTGGTATATCAGCAAAACAAGTGGAGTACAGACCTCCATCAATTCTCTCCTCTGTAAAAGCAGTAAGAAAACTCAAAAAATACATCAACTTTTTCAAAATCCTGGCAATTAACCAGAGACTTGCAGTAATACATGAAGTAGTTTGATCAAGCTATTTAAAATGTATGGTAGAGAAAAATTTTAGTTATCGAGAAGGTAATGGGTATTTCTTTTCAGGAAAATGATAATGATGACATTAAAATAAACTTTCCAGAGATCACAATGGGTAGGGAGTTCAACTGACAAGTAACAATCAGAGATAAAATGTCAGAAAGTAATATGGAACCAACAGAATAGGGATTGAAGAAGCTTCTGTTTAGGGAGAAAGCAAAAAAGACAGAGTAGGAATCATTGGTAAGGTAAGTGACTTAGAATGTCCAGAACTAGATTGAACCTCTAGAATGGTTAATAAGAGCTGTTAGTTGTGATATGATACTTTCAGAAATCTCATTCTCACATTATCACTGATACTGAATTTTAAAATTGTGCCTACAAAATCCCTGAACATATATACACACACACACACACACACACACACGCACGCACACACACAATGTTGTTGACAATTTAATGGTGATAGCTCTAAGCCCCATTTTTATCACTTATTAGAAAAGCTGGCAGGAAGAATTTAATAACTTGATACTGCTGAGAGCAGGTAGGTGGTGACCACAGCGGTTCAGGGTTTGGCAATGTTCTGAGTTGAGTGACAGAGCTGGGAGGATGTGATGATTGACAATCTGCAGGAAGTAACGTCAGTTTGAATATAAAGGTTTTAAACACGTGTGAGCAGAAAGTCCGCTTTACCTCCTTAAACAAAGCAGGCCTAGGCCTTCTGTGGACCAACTTAGATAAACTGGGTCCCACTTACACTTATGAGGTTCCAGGATGCGCAGATGCATAAAAATGAAAATATATGAATGAAAAAATACTGTAACCCTTTACCCTTCATGAACACAGTTTCTCATCGTGTAATATCCAGGTGCACAGACCATATTTATAGTAACTTCTCAATCTTGATGCAGAAATTTAAGATCTGAACAGGATGTACTGTAGAGGAATGGCAAAGTGAAAGCAGAAGGAATTTAACTGGGTATGTTACTAATATAGGAGACACTCTAATTGTATGAAAGAACGTGATTGTTTAATTGATCAGTTTTATTATTGTTTTAAAAATTCACAGGAACTAAAGGTGATGTTTTTCCTTCAATAAAAGCAATAAGAATTGTATTTCACAGCTGAACTTTCATATTTTCTTATGCCTGAATCACTAAGGATATTTTAGCTAAAAATTGCAATGAAAAATGAAGTTTGGGCTGAAAACTTACAAAACCTTTTAAATACTGACTGTAAATCTATAAAAACCTATCTGTCATTATGATCACATTCACTGTATAGTATGCAAAGCTTTTCTTTTTGTTTTCAAGGTCTTTTTAGTTTAACATAGTAATTTTATATTTGTAGGTGACAATTGTTAGGAGGTTTTTTGGGTAAAATCTATATATTTTTTTCTCATTTGTAGTTTGGTTGCAACAAAGGAAACAGATAGTGCAAGATCTCGAAGTGCTCCAATGTCACCTTCTGACTTTCTGGATAAATTAATGGGGAGGACATCGGGGTATGATGCAAGAATCAGACCTAATTTTAAAGGTATTTCTTCTGCTTACTACTATATATATATACAAATGTGTTTTAAATATGATTAAACAAGGTACATTTTAAAATTGATGTTACCAAAAATGCTGATGGTCATTTCCAGTAACCTTCAGAGTACCATGTTGGTATGTATTAAGACAAAATATTTTTAAAAGAAGAAATTTGTTCTCATGTTAATAGCTATCCTAATTTTTCTTTGGATCAATATTATTTTATTTTCCTTCTCTAACTGTTTATAATTTATACTATCATGACAATTCATTTTAGGAAATTATAGATTATATATAACTTTAATGCATACATTCTTACTTACTGGAATGGAATATTCTCACTAACTGGAATGATTTCTGTAGAGCCATCAGTAAACCTTCCCCTATTTTAAATCTTCCCACATCAGGACTCTATACTGTAGAGAATCAACAGTTGTTGATTTTATGTCCTGGGGAAGGGTCTGGATAATCTATAGCCACTGGTAATGTTTAAGAAATTATTCTACCTACCAAACATTTTACACAAATTTGTAGGAAGGAATGTAATTGTCAGTTTGGGCACTCTTTTTTCTGTTTAGTACAGTGATAAAGAACACATTTATACAAGTGATATGTGGAATATCCAAAATCACAATATGTCCTATAATTTAATCTATGGCAAAAGATTAGAAAACTTCTTCCATGCTCTTACTTATTTACTATCTCTTGAATATTATCTAATTTAATAAAAAATAATCTAAGTTATAAGAATATACATCTTTCCCATGGCATTCAGCGAAGCTATTTTTATTTCTAAAGATAAAAAAAAAAACAATGTATTTTACAATCATCCTTTTATTCCCTGAATTTGTTCTTGTGGGATAAAAAAAAAAGATTGCTTAGCCATGGCATAAAAATTAATTAGAGGTAAATACTGAGAACAGGTAGCAGGAGAAAAAGATAGGAGTAAAATTCACTGATAATTTGAGTAGAAATTATCAATTCCTTCAATTTAAAAATGAGTTTAACATTAAAATTGTGGATTGTATTTCTTGATTTGTTTTTAAGGATTTTGAGCATAAATGTTTTCACCTGCACAGGAGGAAAACACTGAATGCAAGCTGTGAGAAAATAGTACAGTTTAAGGGATGGCACATACAAATGAAAATGAGAAATTTCAGCATTACAAGGATCTTTTACAACTTGAGGGAAAGTAGTAGCCTCTTATGGACATTCATCTTTAATACAATTTTCTTTTATGCTGGCATTGTATTATTCCCCCAAACAATTTTCTTTCTTTTAAAATAAAAACCTGATGTCTTCCATCACCTGCGGCTAACACACCCCACTCATACCCTTTGCTCTTGTTCTTTCCCTCTAGATTTAAAGATAATAATTCAGATTTGTCATCTAAATCACTCTTTGATGTTATATGGTGTTGTCTGTATACTTTTGGAATGTTTAGGACCATTTAATTGTTTCATGTTTTGGTGTCTTCACAGCCCTGTTTATCCTAAACCATTTTCCTCAAGTGTGAAGTCCTAGGGGTTGTGTCACAGGTTGCAAGGCAGGTGCTATTTTGTATGTTTAGCTGTTTGTTTTATTTACAACAATGGTAAAAATCATGTACCTGAACGTGGCAATCCTAAAATTGTCTAAACATTAGTGATGAAAAGTGGCAGTTTCTTGCCTCGTCAGTCCTGCACAGCTCCACTTCTTTGAGGCAAACACTCCTACTTCTGAAGGAAACCTGATCGCTCTCTGGGCTTTTTACAAAGACAGCGAGGGATGTCTTTGTGCTAACTAGACCGCAGACTTACGGCCTCCGCTCTTGTCTTCCACTTCTGTTTTCCTTTTCTACCCAGTGAATTCTCTTTTCTTCCTGCAGGAACAATTAGGTTTATTCATCTTGTTCATTTTAAGTAGCCAGTTTTCTTATAGATGAGAGAAACACTCTGTAGTTTGGAAAGGATTAATCTGATTTTCTTGGGTGCTGATACAGGTTTAGTCTGTGTGTGTGTGTGTGTGTGTGTGTGTGTGTGTGTGTGTGTGTGTGTTTATGGAGAGAGGTATTTTTCTGCTATTTCTCTCTGGAAAAGGAAAATCTGACAGAGACATCAGTGCCCTGGCTAGAACACTTAGGTGAGAGCTGGGTATTGAGCAAACTTTGATCTGGGGTCCTCCAGATGCAAAAACAGAGATGGCTTAGAGGTCCTGTTAGGAACCTTGTTTTCAGTAATCAAAAAAGTTTTTAACTTTTTGGAAACAGAAGATGAATAAAGTTCTTGGGATCTAATGCACAGCATGGTGATTATAGTGAACAATGCTGTATCATATACTTGAAAGCTGCTAAGATGGTGGTTTAGATGTTCTCACCACAAAAAAAGAAATAGTAATTATATGAGGTGTTAGCTAATGCCAGCCATATGGCAATATGTGAGTTTGTCAAATAAACACATTGAATACCTTAAACTCCCATAACATTGTATGTTAATTATATCATCTCAATAAAGTTGGAAAAGAAGATAATTAAAACGTCATCACCAACTAACAGAGCCATAGTATTTTCAATCACCTTAATACACTATATTTGCAAAACTAAAAAAAAAAATAAAGTGATTTCCATTCCTTCAAAAACTCTACAGGGATAAACTGCAGCCTGCCCCTGCTTTCCACCTCCTTCCCTATAGGTGACCATAAGCTTTCTGCCTCCCTGGGTCATTCTTAGCAGATTAGCTCACCTCTCCATGTAGTCTTAATCTGTATTTATTTTAGGCTTTGCTCTGTTTTCTTCTGCCTTCAGTAGTCTATCATTAAATTAATTATGATTTTCCTCCTATTCTCTTTGGTGTGATATGCTTAGTCTCATTTTTATTTGGTAATATACTTTTTATATCCTCAGAGAGAAAGAAAATTGTTCAATTGTCCTCTTGAAATAGAAGTTTCCAGGAGTCATCTGAAACTAGATGCCAGTTTAGATAAGATAAAAATTAATTGAATAGCAAATAAAAGTCCATCTATAGACAATAAGGTATTATTTCACTAAACTATTTTGCCGGCTTCCTTTAGATTTTACTTCTCCCATTTGACATCGTATGGGCCCACAGTTGGTCTTTGAGTTTAATTTGGATCCGAGCAGAAGTACGCTCAGCAATCAACCTAATTCTGTTTTCCTCCCAGATATCGAGTGCATTTTTGTTAAGTTTTCTTTTTCATTATATCTCCCAGGGCCACTCTCTTTATCTAGATAATGACATTGTTTGGCGTCACAATGCATTTGTGGTGTTCTGTCTTTTCTTCTGTAATAGTTCTCTGCATTAATCCCTTTCTCTCACATCACAGATCCAGTTTTCAAAGTCATTTCTATAATAACACATTCTATCCCTGGAATGGCATGTGCACCTAATACTCATTTCCTGCCTATATTTTTTTTTTTCAGGAAAATGTTAACATTTCCTTTATTCATTTTTAACTATTCCTATCCATCCAGACACTATTGTTCTCAAAAAAATTTACAATTATTTTTTTAAAAAAGGTTTATTTTCTACTTGCATGTTTACATAATACAAGGTCATTTTAACAAGAACAATCTCTTTAATACTAGGCCTTTCTAAAACAGTTAATGTTCACTTAAAATGTTCACAGATTTAGATTCTGTTTTCTATATTTTTAGGTTTTATTTGATTTTTATTTTATATTTTTTCTGTAGTAATTTCTTTTTTTCATTTTAAAATAATTTCAAACTAACAGATGTGCAAGAATGACACTTAACTATATTTTTTTCTAAACTACTTGAAAGTAAGTTGTTGACTTGATGCCCCAATACTTGAGTGTATGATACAAATATGAACATTCTCCTGAATAAACACCATCTAACCACTGAAACAAGCAAATGAACATGGATGTATTGCTACTATCTAATTTGTAGGCCCCCATTCAAATTATGTAAGTAATGTCCACATAGCTTTATCAATTATCTGAACAATAACTTCATAGTTTAGAATTTCATCTTGTAATTTATTTGTCTTTCCTCATTGTCTCCTTCAATCTGAACCAGAACTCATTCTTTTTATGACTGTCATGATCTAGGCATTTAAAAAAATATCCTTTTTCCTTTATTTAACAGAATGTACCTCAATTTTGATTACTCTAATGTTTCCTCATGATTTGGCTTAGGTAATGTAACTTGATAGAAATATCACAGAAGTGATGCTATGTTCCAACTGCATCTTATCAAATGATGGACCATGTTAGTTTTTACCATAACTGCTGACGTTTACATTGACTAATTGATTAAGTTAGTGCCTGCCAGGATAGATCTTTATACATATACAAAAAGCATAAACATATACCCATACACACACATACATACAAACATATGTATATATTTATATATATATATTAGTTTTTATCTATATATTTCTCTATTCAAAACTGTGAGTTCACTTTGATATCTACAGTTCCATAGGTTTATTCTAATTTCTGAGTTTCCATATTTTGACTTCCTCATCTGACAGTAAGAAATGGCTCCCATCATCCTTAACACAGTTCTATATTTAATCATTATGTAATGAATCTCCCTCTTCTGCTACCACTTCCTCTCCTGCACAAATGCCCTGGGGTCCTGGTTTCCCATGCCAAGATACCCCCATGTGGACACTCTCTTCACCCTTCTATGGCTCTAACACCCCAAACAGGCTGCACCACTGCAGCAACATCCTCCTCACTCACTCAGCTCCAACATCCCATGTACCATGTAACCTTCTCCCCAAATGTCCTTCTTATCTTACTCTAGTTTACCACGCTCCCACAGCCATTCCCAGCCTGGAGGCCTATCTTGCACTGCCCAACTAAATGGTGTTAATTTAAGACTGTGATTTTGGGAAGGGAAGGGAAAATAAGGGGGTAAGGACAATAGGAAGAATAAACAGGATCCTATTTTTATCCTGTAATTTTCAGGCCTTTGTCAGGTATCTAACAATTAATTTAAAATCTGGTTTAAAGTCATCAAATATGGTTTTGTTAATTAAAATATAATGTCTCTCCTTGTGACGTGACTACCTAAAATGTATATTTATCTAAAATAAAAACAACCCACAAAACCTAATTTTTTTGAGATTTAATCTTTCAATTGTATCCTCTGTCTTAAAAGAGGTGAGGCTTTAAAACAACATTATGTTAAAAATTACGTAGTCATTTTCATAAACACTTGAGTTATTTTTTGTTTGTCTGCTTGTTTGACCTAGAACTGCTTGATGAACAATTTTCCCCAATGTGAAGAGTAATAATATAATTGTCAACACTGCATAGTACTTTGCCACTTTGCCTTTATCCATCTTTGAACTTAAAAGCCATGTTCTGTTTCCTTAAGAAACTTCTAAAAGAAAACATGCTGCTCAAAACATCTGCAACTACTGTCATTTGCTTTTCAGGCCAACGGTGGCTAATGTAATGAACAATTTAAAAGCACAATTTGCCATATGGATGCTATAGCAGTTATTTGCTCTGTTGCTAAACATAGCAGTGTAGTGGATAGATATAACAGCTTTTGCACTGGCACAGAGAAGTAACAGATCGGCCAAGGACTGCTGAAACAGGTGCTCTCTGTAATGGCAATAGAAGATTTACAGTCTTCTCTGAGCTTCGTTCCCTACAAAATTTGTGAACATAAATATTGATATCTAGGATAGAAAAGCTACTCCAAGATTGGTGCCCTGTTCTGACACAGACCAGAGCTTCAAGTACAGAAGACAGTGCTTTTAAAACACGATAGTACTATATCCATTTCATTCGTTGTAATCTCCACTGTCACTGTCCTTGGTCAGGGCTATTCTATTTCTCATCTGGACTATTACAATAAATTCCTAACTATTTTATCTGGTTCTAAGCTTTTGTCATTCATTCAACCACTCATCATGGTGTGTGTGTTTACTAGGCTCCCACGATTAAGAATCTGTAATGGCTTCTTCACAACCATTAAGTAAATTCCAAATACTTTAGTACCACATTGAAAAGATTCCATGATCTAGATCAAGAAACCTTTAAAAACAATGGCTTTTATTTCCAAATTGCTTCATACTCTAATATATTTTTATAATTAAAAAAAAAATAAAATAATTTCTATATATGTGAAATGTCTATATATCACTATCTATCCATCCATCTACCCACCTATCATCTGTTTATCCATCCATCCATCCATCCATCCATCCATCCATCCATCCATATACCCACTTATCTATCATCTGTCTATCATCTATCTATCTATCTATCTATCTATCTATCTATCTATCTATCTATCTACCTACCTACCTACCTACCTACCTACCTAATCTTTTAAGTAAGTGTCAGCTCTAATTTTGAAATTTGGAATTAAGTTTTGTGACTGAAACTATTCACCTTTATTTCTGCTAAAGAAGAGACTATATGCAAATAAGTAGTCAAATGAGAACCAAATAGCACTTAGAAGCACATTGATAACTGATGGATTAAACATAAAGCTTAGACTTGAGGCCACTGTGATTTATTCTACCACCACATGAAATTTAGATTTGGAAACCAAGCCTCAATTAGTCACTTCTTTGACTATTGCTCTTCTGTGGAAACATTTTACTTTCCTTTTCTATTCACTGACCTTATTATTCAAGCTTCTGGTCAACTTGAGATGCCAGTGCCACATTTTAGGGAGAAAACAAATATATCCGGGGAGTCCTTCTCTTAAGATTTGATACTGGCGTCTTTCTGTGCCACACAGCACCTGCCCACAAAGAGACACTGAAAGGTACCAGAACAGATATGACTAACTCTAGACTCCTGAAACCTCTGCTGAATTTTTACCTTCATTCTATTTTTTCACCATGATTACCTACAATTCTATAGATAATAATTAAATTTAAAATATAAGATCAAAAAACAGAATGTTTCACCTTTTATTTAATGTCCACAGAAAAAGTCCCTGCAAAATAACAATAATAAAGACCCTGCCCCCTACTAAATCAAAATAAGAAAAATCATCTCCTCACTGCCTTGTTTTTTCCCAATTTCAGCCAGAGATCACAGTTAGATAGCAGGCAGTCCTCTAGTAGCAGCTTTACACTGGGCCACGTTTCCCCAATATAGATATACCTCCATCAGCATTTTGCTGGAAAGTGAATTAACTCAACTCTAATCTCATGTGTTTTCCTTCCAAAGGATGTGAGCCAATAAAGCACAATAGAATTTATCTCAAGCTAAATGAAATTCCTTCGATTCACATTCCTGTTACTAGCAAAACAAAATGGCAGTTTTAGCATTCTCTAGAAAAAAAGAGAATAACCTATGACATATGAAAAATTGTTTTTGAGATTTCAAGATTCCAGGTGGCTTCTGTATATATTTTAGTTTACCATCTTAGACTTATATTAAATAAAAAGACTCTGATATTTAATTGTGACTTCATACTTTTCTTATGATGGGATAAAACAATCATGAAGTAAAATATCCGTGCTTTCTTCTTTCTTACATAGTAATATTTAAGAAACTCCTCTTACCTTACAAATTTAAAAAGCTGCTAAATATATAGAAAAAACCAGTAAAGATTAAAAAAAGTAATCAAATAATTATAGCACCTTCCAGATTTAGGACTTCTATGTGGTTTTCTCCTTACTTGTTTGCTTTTCATATTTTAAAAAATTTAGCTTCTATATCTATTTGAATTTTATGTTGCAGGCATCTTGATGTTTAATCAACTTTGGGTTCTTTCTAAGTACAAAGCATCTGCTATGTTTTATTAGCATTGTTGACCAAATTTATAATAGGCGACTCTCTTATCAAAATAGCCTTGCATTTTTAACACTCCAAGTCCTGACTCCTCTGTCTATATTTCTTCATCTCTAAGGAAATCTCAGTTCATTTTTAGCCCTGTGGTATAATGGCCACAGATATTTCTTAGTCCGAAATTCCCTAGGTCAGTGATTTCCAACATTGCTGCCCATCTGAATCACCTAGGGAGCTTTTAAAAATACCAATACCTTCATTGCATGGCATACCAATAATTGTGCACCAATAATTAAGTAAATGTAAATTGCAACCTCAAATGATATTTTGAACTATTCTAACTCATGAAGTAGTTTTATTTTAATTTATTTTATTTTTATCTTTTTTTAAATATTGGCACAAAGAGGACACCCTTTGGTAGAAAAAACAAACAAACAATAAATTAGGTTTAGTTATCAGGTTTTGTGTGTGGCTTTCTTTATCAGACTAATTTAAAGATTAACTCCAAGTTAAAGAAGATTAGGGAACAACATGATATGGCAGGAAAAGAATGATTCTTAGAATCAGAACAATGGTTCAAATTTGACTAAGCTATTTATTAGCACTTTGAGTGTCCTCTCTGAGTTTTAATTCCATAATATGTAAATGGTATACATTAGCCACTTCAGTGTTATATGGATTAAGTAGTATCTATGAAACAAAGAGCATAGAATACGGTAATAAGCAGTCAACAATTTACTGATTCCTACTAACTTCTGCCCTGCTGGATGATAATCTCTTGGTTTCTTCTTCAATTTGGAACGTACAGGTTTTAGATATTTAGTAAAGAAATGAATAAAAGGGTCTTATAAAAATAAAAATTCTTAGTTTTATGATACATGTTTAATCAGGTATGCACAGGGAGCTTCTGGAATGGTGTAATGATGATCTCTGTAAATTCAGTTCTCCAAAATAGCAACAAAAACACTGGTAAAATTGTCAAAATTATCCTTTAGAACCCTGAAAATTAACCAAAAGCTCACAACAGTATGAGGATATTTATTAAAGAAAAATCGATGACTTTCTGCAAGGATAGAGGGCACATGAATATGGACCCACTCCCCAGGTCCCCAGGAGACTTGAAAACCATCAGCCCCACAACCACAGAAGCTGTAAAATCCAGTAGCCTAGCAGCTGCCAGAGCGCAAGTCAGGTTTGGAGATTCTCACAAAGTCTATCCCCAGAGCTATGTTACTGTTTGACCTGCCTGGCTGTTCCCCAAGAGTCCCACTCAGAGGGCTTGTCCTTATTTGAGTTTGACAGGGGACTCTTGCAGTGGAAAATCCCATTGAAAACAATCCTAGAAAATGGTTTAACATTGCAGCGGCCTAAGGCTGTGACACCAGTTAGGCAAACATAAGATGACAACAATTTTAAAAGATGATCTTGTGAATGAGGTGCCCATAGGCAGCTGTGAAAAGTTCTGGTATATTCTTGTCGCAGTGAAGAGTAAGGCATGAGCATTAAAGGAGTGCCCCAAAACAAACACGGAGTCCCTTGGCAAAGAGTGGAAGACTTATGGATCGGCATTAAGGAAATCTCTGATCAATTGTTTGTTGACCAGTAACTCACTGAGCAGAGACTTCGGTGGCTGCACATTCTAGGGAAATACAGACTTTCCAGGATTAGTCCAAGCAAATTAAGTCATTCAACCATAGACTACAGGAAACACCAGCAACAACAAAAAACTGTGGGTTGGAGGTGGGAGGTTTGTTTTCCAGAGTTGCTACATTAGATTGTCTAAACTATTCACTTTTCAACAAAAAATTATGTGACATCCAAAGAAACAGGAAAATATGGCCCATACATGAAGGGGAACATGAATAGAAACTCCCTAAATAGTCTCAAATATTGGACTCACTAAATCTGCATACTAAATCTACAGAGCCATTTGAGATAACCTAGACCATGGAAACTGAGACCAAAAGTGCTTAATGACTGACGAGCATCAGTGCTCAAAGTAGACCATGAATTTGTGATTTGTGATCCAGATCATTTTACAAAATGACTGCCTTCAATTTTTAGCATCTCTGTGTACATATATTCAAAAAATATTTTTTTTTTGTAAAAACTGGTAATGATGACAAGCATGAAATTCTTTGAAAATGTTTTAGATAAGTATCTAAATACCCCTTATGTTTTAATCTCTTTTTCAGGCCCTCCAGTTAATGTCACATGCAACATATTCATAAACAGCTTTGGCTCTATCGCTGAGACAACCATGGTAGGCATGTTTACGTGTCACAACTTTCATACCAATGCAATTTATAGTCACATTAATGGCAAATTTTCTGTTAATATTATTTAATTTAAATCCAAAATTAATATGAATGAGAATTTAAAAGATAAAATTAATGGTATAAATTGTAATCAACTACATGTAATAATATTTCATTTAGACATGGTATATTAGAGAATAAATTTAAGTGAAAAAGAAGATTGCTTCTTCACATTTCAGTAATTTAAACGTTAATTTCAATTAAAACTAAAATTCTACCACATAAATTATTTATTCTTTTTTGATGCTTTTTAATAACCAGACAAAAGCACAGGGGGAAATAATTTTATGTTTAATTATTCTGTATACTTATAAATGTACTCATAATATTGTTTTAAGTATTCTATCAGATTACTTTTCCAAATGAATATAGCATTTGCTCAAATATAATTATTTTGTAACTAGTATATGCGCTAATTTAACTAAACTCATTGAACAGAGACTTCATCACTACGTAATTGAGAACATTTTACATAATTATTAAAACCGAAAAATTATCATTACAAATCAGATTTATTATGTTTTGAATTTTATAACTTTCTCTAAGAATCAGTGTTGTATTTCTTCTTTCCACTGTAGCTTTTATTGTGAACTTTAACTAAAATAAAATGCAGACATAGACGCATGAACCACTAAATATCTGTAAAATTGTCTGGTAGGATACTTATTTTTTAATTAAAACTGTATATAGTAGTTCTTAAATAACCTAGAATTACACTTCATTCCCAAGTTTAGCAAGTATAATTTGCAAGTATAATTTTCAAAGTTGATTTTAGCTAAAATAGAATAAGAAATACTTCAGGATTTATTAGCTTCCAAAACCATTAAATAGAGAATTATGCTCACTTTATATATCTCAGAATTTGATAGTGAATTTCTAAGGAAAAGTAACTGATTTACTAATTTACTATGCAAATTATCATGTGCGTGTGTGTTTAGAGCTCTGTGTGCATGCGTGTGTGTGTGCGTGTGTGTGTACGTGAGTGTGTACGTGAGTGTAGAGGATCTATCTTAACAGAGATTTTATCCAGGCACCATTTAAAAAAAATGCTCTTTTCATCATGCATGCAATATTTAGTCATTTAGCAGCATCTCCGTGATTGTATTCAAATAATAAAGGCATCAGTGGAGAAAAACTGACCTCACGTATTTGGCCATTATCTAGAATTATCTGAACTACAGTATATAACAACATCATGAGTGTGTGTGTGTTTGTGTAAACACAGAACATATAATTTACTTGTTTAACCGCAGTGTAATTCTGGTGCAATTCTGATCCTAAAGTGCCTATAATCCTGCTTCAGACTTTGACATATTCTGGATTCTGGTTGAATATCTGTTTCTGATTTATATCCTGCATTTACACATACCCAGTCCAAATCACATTTAAAGATAAAGGAATCTCTACTGAATCTCTACTGGCTTTTTTCGACATTGACTTCTCAAATTGTGTTTCTAGCCCTGGCAACTTTTCATTTTAATTGCTACTCTATACACTGTACAGCCCTGAAAATCTGGAAATATGTTTACACTTTCTCTTTTGCAAAATTGTTTCCACAAAATACATATTCAACAGCAATAACTGGAAATTTTTACAGCCTTTCTTATCTTTGTCGGGTGGAGGGAGGGACTTGAAAACAAGAGAAGACATGACCGGATTTCTTTCTCATTAAAATCTGAAAGATTGTCGGGTTCCTGAAGATCTTTGCTTTTTATGACATAATTCATGTCTACCACTAAATGGCTATTACCACAAAATGGTTAGAACACACCATCTATGGGATGACTATACCAGCTAAATTTCTTAACCTTTAACTTAGGACAGATTTCCTTTATAGAATATTACAAAAAGCTTGCAGAATATTGCAAATACATTCTCACAGTGACCCTCACTCAGTTTTATTTCCCTTCTCTAGTAGAGAAATCCTTTCCAGTCTTAAAAATTTCATCATAATGTATTTCCTTTAAAATCATTTTTACAATCTATCATTTTCCTTTTCAGAGTCACATGGAGCATTAGTGAACATTAATAAAACACCCTAGAGTTAAGTATTATAAAATAAACTGTTATACAATTAACTATGTCCACCTTGCCATCTTTCTTTTTAGTCTTCCAAATGGCTAAACATGTAAAATTATTTCTATTAATCTGATTCAATACTTGTAAAAAATTTTAATGGTATCAGAAAGAACAGCTGGTACATGGTCTCCATCTATATAGGAAGAGAGAAAATTAGAACTTGTTATTATATTTCTACCTTAAGAATTATAAAATATTTGTTACCACTTGATTAAGTCGATGTATTTTATTCATAGTTTTCACCATCACAGTTCTGCAACTAAACTTTATCTTATTGTCTTATTTGTCTAACATTCCTTAATTTATTTTTATAAAAGCATTAATATATTTTAAAGATTCTCATTTTTATACAGATGTTGTTTATTTTTGTTTTTATAATACAAATAACCTAATTCAACTAAGACAATGTATAAAATTGAGAGGATGGAATTTCAAATTACCTATAAACATTAATGAATACCTTTGCATCTCGAATAAGACTAAATAATTCTCTCAATCTATATACCTCTGCCTAACAAACATCTGAACTGCTTTTAATGTCATCACTGACCAAATATATTAAGCTCCCTCTGCTGGTCCAGTGTTTAACCTATCATATCTCTCTCCATTTTTAAGTCTAGCTTTCATCCCATTTGAGGTAATTGATTCTTGAGAAAATTTCTCTAGTATATATTCTACTTCTCTAGCCATTTTTGAACATTAAGTTAATTAAAAAACTGTTACAGATTTTATAACTTTTTGTGCTAAATTTTAAAAATATTTATGTGCATTTTTAATAGCATAAATTCAAATTTCTTGTGTTAAACTCATCCTTTCCCAATGTTTATTTTTCTAATTAATGTAGTGCCAACCATTCTTACTTGAGTACAATTATATTGTTCTTGACATACAATTAGCAATTTTTCTATAAATATTATGAAATTCTAAATGTCCCTATTTCCCTCACATTTGAATCGTATTTCAGATATAATGAGATTCTTTAAGGATTTGTTCAGCCTCCATTATTCCAAGTTCGCATTCTTCTTAAGCCGATAATGATTTAACAACTTCTAGAAACCACGGTTCTTAAAAACATTAAATAAAACGGGCTAACATCATTAGAGTCATTTTCTTTCTCATTGTGCAACATGACCTGAGTGACAGAGGCACATCCATCTTGCCTTTTCAATTTGTGGTGACAAAAGGAGCTCGTGATTAATTTTATTGCTTCTGTGAGGGGAAGCTTAAGATCTCCACACAGAGCTACTCTTAAGTGAACATGCTCCTGCAAACCTGTGATGAGTTGTGGATTAGGTTTACATGCCAGGAAGAAAGCATTTGTAAGTTGGATTTTTTAAAAAAACTTGTATATATATGTATTAGTAGTTTGGGTTTATATGTATAGCAGTATTTAAAAATGTATATCCAGACTGGGTCTTCTATCTTCAGAAAACAGACAGCTCTAGGTCTTGTGACAAATAAGTTAGAGAATGTCTCTCCTGTGTGCCTCAAGTCAATATTTACTCATTGGCTCATTACTTTTCACCAGTACCCACAGAATAAATCATTTTTCCAAAATAAAAACCAAAAAGGTGAGATGTTTTGGCCTGAGTTTCTCAGGTGCCTATGTACAGAGATGTATGGTGGGGGTGGGCAAGGCTAGCTAGCTGACGGTCTGCAGTGAGCTCACAGTATTGTCAAACTGTAGTTTTCCAATTTTCCACACAAATGATAGATTCACATTTTAGTTGCAACAGTAACCATGCACATGTAGATGCTGTTTTGAATCAATAGACCATTAGATCCTCCAGAGAAATCTAAGGCAATATGGAATAAAAATTGGTAGTATTTATTCACATATTTTTCATGGAATCTTTGAACTACAGACTTTTTCTAAGTATTTTTTATCAAAGTTTTTTTTATTTTTATCAAATGGAGTTATACCGACATAAAAAATGCATTTTTGAATAGGTAATAAGTAACATTCATGCACCTATCATCATCTTAAGAAATTAAACATTAAAATAAACTGAAGCTGATCATGTAAATTAACCAAATAAATGGACCAAATAAATTACTCTCACCCAAAGTACTGCTACCCTACCTTCCCAAAGGAAGCTTTGTTTCTGAATTTAATATTAAGACACAAAATTCCATTCATCACATATGAAAATATAAACAAACTGACCATACTGTAGTATCCATATGGAACTTAATTTTTTGGTTCAAATTTATGTTTTTAGAGATCAGCCATGCTTATATGCTTAACGCTATTTTATTCATTTTCATTTAAGTAAGTATTCCATATTTATCCATTCTACATTTGCTGGACATTTTGATTGTTTCTAATGTTTTTACTGCTACAAAGAACTCTGCATTGAAAATGGTTGCATACTAACTTCTACTATAGATATGCAAGATATTTCATAGTGTGCATACTTAGAAGGGAATTATTTGGCCCAAGGTTATACACTCAGGAGTGAAATTACTTTGTTCAGATATTACTAAATTGCGCCCCACAGTGGCCATTCTGTCTTAAGCAGCCACTAGCAATTACATGAAATTTCCTGTTGTTTTACATCTCCCACACCTCATATTTACCCATTTTTGCTTTAATTGCTGATATCATGCACTTCCTTGATTAATAGTGAGGTAATGCATTTTTCTTGAATGTTTTTTAGCCAGTCAAGTATCCTTCATGCAAAATGCCTTCTTCCCTTATTTATGCTTGTTTGTTTGTATTATGCTAATGCAAACATAGGACATACATAATTTCAAAGATAAATGCTTTGTCAGTTGCATGTATTTTACATACCTACTTTACTTTTTAAAATGTGTTTATGCCTTTTGATTTATAAATTATTTTCACTTTAATTTACTAAATCTAACCTTGTTTTACTCACTAGTTTGTGCTTATTTATTTTAAGAAATCCTTCTCTTACACAAGTTCATAAAAATATTTTGTTGTATTTTCTCCTAAACGAATTTTGTTTTTTCTTTTTAGGTTTTAGTCCACTTGGAATTCTGTGTAGTTGTATATGTGCAGGCATTTATGTATATATGGTAGATATTTATATTTATTTATTTCATAATTGGATAATTAAAATAATTTATAATTATACCTGTCATACGTATTCCAAACTGAATGAGTCTATTTCACAATTCCCAATACTGTGCCAATGATCAATTTGTCAATTTGCCTGCACTAATACCTAATACCATATTGTCTTATTTAATATTGTTTTAAATTAAACTTGAGATTTAATAAGATTCCCAAACATAAACTTTATTCTTTCAAAGCATTCCTAACTATTCTTGGAAGTTTGCTTTTTCATATAAATTTTAGAATCATCTTGTCAAGTTCCACAAAACAAACTTGAATTGAATATAAAGATGAGAGTTGGGAGAATTGTCATCTTAACACATTAAGTCTTCCTAAACATAAACATAATGTATCTCTCCCTTTACTTAAACATTATTTAATACCATTTAACAAAGGCATATAATTTCTCATAAATTTCTTGCACATCTTATACATTCAATCATTTCTACCTTACTTTAAAAATATATTTTAACAAATTATAACATTTTAGTTATGTTTTATAACTCTTCATTGCCAGTATATAAAAACAATTGTTTTCCACATTGCTCTAACATGCTTTCATTTTAGGCCTAATATGTTACAATTCCTTCATGCAATCATTTTATCTAGAGATAATAAAATAGTAATTTCTTTCTTTGTCTTTTTATGCTTATTATCTTTTAGAAAAAAGTGTTGAATGAAATTTATTTTGTTCCTGGCTTTAAATATAAAACAAATTTAAAAATTATTAAGTCTTCCAATCTATGAATATAGTTTATTAATTTATTTATCTACTTCATTTACTCTCAGCTATGTTTTATAGAAGTTGTCATATTTTGTTTATTCCTAAGTATTGATCTATGAATGGTTGCAAATGTTATATTTTAAAGTTTTAAAATAATCTTTGGTTCTAGAATAGTTTTAGATCTACAGAAAAGTTGCAAAGGTAGTATAGAGAATGCCCCTATACTTCCTGCCCAGTTTCCCCTATTATTAACATCTTATACTTGATACAATATTACTAACTACAGTCCATATATTTTTTAGAATTCCCTTATTACTTAATAATGTCTTTTTTATGTCTTAGGATCTATCTAGAATATTACATTATACTTAGTTGTCATTTCCCTTACATTTTCCTTGTATTTGATGTCCTTAACAATTTTGAGTGCTGGTTAGGTTAACATTTTTTTTTTTTTATGATTAGAGTGGGATTGTGAAATTTTGAGAGAAAGATCACAGAGGTAAAGTACCATTCTCAATATTTTAAATCAAAGGTATGTACTATCAATTAAGATAGTACATACTCATTATCAGTGACAGGTTAAGTATGATGGTATGTTTGAGGTGTTTGTCAGATTTTTCCACTGTTAAGTTACCCCTTTTTTTCATCTACATACTGCATTCCTTGGGAGGACATCACTGTGTACAGCCTATACTTAAGGGCAGGTGAGGGTTATGTTCCACCTCCCTGAGGGGGTTACAGCTACACATTATCTGGGATTCTTCTGCACAGGACATTTGTTGGAAACCCAGACTAGGTATGCTCATTGTTACTCAAGTATAATTGTTTCTGGGCCCTCTAGGCAATCGTAGCTTGGAAATATGTGCGTGTGTAAATGTTATAATTTAAATATTATTTTCCAACTGTTTCTATAAATATATAGACAATGTATTTTAGAATACTGACATATATCCTAAGAATTTGATAACAAGTAGGTCTAGTAGTAGTGTGCCTATTTCTTTATATTTTCTGTGACTATGTCTATGCAAATGTTAAGACAGTTATATACCTTCTTTTCCGATCTTATGCTTTAAATCTCTCTCTCTCCCCCTCTCCACCTCCCTCCCCTCTTTTCCCTTTTCCTCTCTCCTGTATCCTCTTATTGCACTGGGTCATAACTCCTGCATGATGCTAAATAAAATGCATGGAGAATGGCCACTTTTGTCTTTTTTTTCTGGTATCAGTGGGAAAGCATGCAATATTTCACAATCAGAAGTGGTATTAACTATAAGTTTCTCCTAAATATTCTTTATCAGATTGAGGGAGTTTTCCTCCATTACATGGATGCTTAGTTTTTTTTTTCTTTTTTCATGAAGAGGCACTGAATTTTCTTCAATGCTATCTTAGCATTCATTGAGGTGACTTCTCTCCTTTATTCTATTAATATTAGGCAGTATATTTAAATAAATCAAATATGGATTGATTATAAAATAGCAAATCATCCCTGCATTCCTTGGATAAACTCCATTTAATTATAATTATTGTTTTTATTGCTGGATCCAATTTTCTAAGAGTTGGTTTAGGATTTTTGCTGTTATGTTCATTTGGATATTGAACTATAATTTTCTTACAATGTCAAGAACAGTGTGCAATATCAGTATTATGCTAGTTTCAAAAAATGAGGAAATATTCCTTCTTCTTCTAATTTTTAAAAAACATGCTATTTCTTCTATCAGAATTTGGTAAAATTCACCAGTAATGCCATCTGGGCTGGTCATTTTATAAGTGGAAAAGTTTTAAATTGTAGATTTCACTCTTTGAACAGATATAGGACTATTCAGTTTTTCTACTGTGTCTATTGTGGAAAATTTTATTTTCCAAGGAATCTGTCCATTTTCTTAAAATTTTCAAATTATTGGCATAAAGTTAATTACAGTACATTATCCTTTCATCTTAGGAACTTTTATAATGTTTCCATTTTTGTTCCTCTTATTGGTACTTTGGTTTTAGCTCCTTTTTTTCTTAATTAGTTTACATATCAATATATTTTTATTCTGTTAGAGATGATTGTTGTTTTCTGGATTTATAATTAATGTTAATCTTCTAAGAATAATAATACTCATTTTATTTCTCCATTTGTTCTTTCTGTAAAACCTATTACATGGAATATTCTATACCATTCTCTCCATTAGAGTTTCTATCTCTTTATATTTCTGTGCTGCATATTTTCTCTCTCCAACTGTCAGTGGTAAATAAATTATTAGAAACTCATAAAAATCCCAACTAAGCTGAATTTTTATGGCAATCTAATTTATATATCTTTACTACAAATAGCTCAATGATTTACATGAAGCCAATTAATTCACTCCCACACGATGATGATAATGATAAAGTGTTTTTTAATGTTACTTTATTTGCGTCCATTAGGACAGCATTTAACTCTTTGTACAGCATTTATCAGATAGACTTCATTGACATCATATGAGTTTATCTAATCTGCTTTTAAGTTCTATGTACTTTTTCCTTTAAATTCACGAGCAATTATTTAAATTTTTTTCTTGTAAGCTCCATAGAGCAGCAATCTACTCTGACATGTTCACTAACTAGGATAATTCTTAATGCAAAGTAGCTCCTAATTATAAATTGTTGAATGTATGTATGTATGTATGTATGTATGTATGTATGTATGTGTATTAATTTTGCTAAATGAACTTGGCTTTTTCATTTAAATCTTCCCATGTAATTTTATAATCTTTCTAAAAAAGCATTTACTTTTTTGGCTGTATTGATAGATAAATTCATTTAAAAATGTTAAAATTTTATATAGAGAGTTCTCAATGATATAAAATTAGAACTCTTATTATATAGTGCTTATGATGGCCAAAGAAGAATGTTTAAAAGTAAAAAAAATATTAGGATGTAATTATTTCAAACATCAGTAATGTTTTTTCATGATGTTTAGAAGGAAATGCACATAATTTGAAGGAAAGTCCATTTTTTCTGTCCTTCTGTAAACTTTCCCAAAAAGAAGTTGGTTTGTTGTATCTATTGCCAATGTGTTAAGTTCTTGTAAAGGTCTATTCACATTATAAATACCATAATAGCATTCAGAGAGACTATTCCTGTGTAATTTAGGTTCAATAATGTTAATGTAGCATACGATTAGATAGATGTCATTCCACTTCCCTTTAGAATAGCCTGAAAGCATCCTGCTATCCTTTGAACATTAAGATCATATCTGTTAAGAGCCTATTCTCCCCATCTTATTTTTTTAAATTTGAGTAATAGGGAAAGCCTAACTAAATATAGCAATGGTATTGGTCTGAAAGATTTTTAATTTCAAGCATGAGTAATCTGGTGAATGGCAGCATGAATGTGCTCTGAACTATCTTTTATAAGCATGAATCAGAAACAGGGCATATTTATGGGAAAGGTTGCAGAAAGATAGGTATGCAGGAAGGTTATACATCCTGGTGACCCCATCAGAAATCTGAATAAATCTCTCCCTGAATAAATTTCTTGTCCAAAAGACTATCCTTATAATCACTGCGTCTTGAAAAGAGGCTGTCTGCGATCCTGTTCATACAGGTACAACTTCCTATAAAGAATATCACAAAGAAAGCAGTTGTTTAGCTGTGCTGCAATACTGTTCAAACAAACACGTTTTAAAGCATATTTCCCATTTTATGGGGGGAAAAGTGCCAAAAAAGAGTGGATGCTAATGACAACAGGAAGAAAACTGTGCGGTGAGAGTTTGAGGCACATATTTCTGTATCTTCTCTCTTTAATTGGACCATATATCTATGTAGCTTCCTTTTACTCTGGCTAAGTAGATTAAGAGCTCGATTGTGTTTTGTTTAGGTATTTGAAATATTTGGGTCAGGGAAAAATGAGGACAATTACAGGGGTAATTATAACGCCAAAGACATATGTCACTTAACTCTCCTGTCCCTGCCTTCTGCAAAGCTAATGTGTAATGCAAAGTAACTATTATCGGCACGTGGTCCTCTCAAGAGGAAGATGTGGTATAGAATTCTCTGTTATCAGATCTATTAAACACTTTTGTTGGCCACCTAACATGACATAGAAATGATCTGATTCTCATGAGCAGTTCCTAGCAATGGTGTTCATCTTCATGGTATTTATCATCATGCACCTTTTTCTAAGAGAGTTTGATTTTCTGAAAGAATACACTCCAAAGTATAATTTCAATCTTTAAAGATAAAATAGGCAGCAAGATGGGGAATCATGTTCTCTGAGATGATTGGCACTAGTCATAATTTGTTACTTAGTCATGGATTTAACATGTCAATTAATGTTAAGTACTTGGCAACAATTTAAATTGCAAATAGCTCTTCAGCTGTGATACTGAATTTCTGACAGATGAAGGAGTGAAAGTTAACGCTGACACTCTGTAGACCAGTTAGGTGACACGTTTCTGTTGCTGTGATAAAACCAGCAGCCTATCTATAAAACAAGCCAACCTAACTATGTTTTAGATTGGCTCAAACAAGCCAGGCTGACAAGGACCTGGGGCTGTGCCACTGTGCCCTGCAGAATAGGACAGATGCAGGCAAAAGAGTTAAACAGTCCTTGTTGCTTAGGGAGTCCACTAGAAAATGAAAAATTCCTACATGACAATGACATGTACATATACCTATATCCATATTTTTGAGATATGTCTCACTTTGAGATATATATTTATATATGTATATCTCAAAAATGAAGTTAGTACTTCAAGATTTGGTTTAAAAAATATAAGGAAAATTATTTTTCTCTCAATCTCATCAAGTTATTTGTTCTATGGGCAAACAAGAAGAAACACTGATTTATTTCCACATATATATGACTATAATCTGTACCATTTTCTTAAAATTCTTAGTAGTTTCTTAGAACATTGCCAGTACCCTGAAGCTAGCTAAAGCATAGAAATTATCTTGCCACAAAGGTATATTGAGGTTTAACTAACAAATATGATCTTATAACATATATCAACGTTAAGCAGATAAAATGCAAATATTTGCAGACAAGCCTTGGGCAATCTTCATTTGTGAAACCTATTCAACTTATCTGCAGAGGAAAATGAAGTTCTATTTCCCCTCTCTGGGCAGTGAAGACACTGGGAGTTCTTGCTTCTCCATTAAGTCTTCCAGGCCTACCGGAACTCCTCTCCAGACTTGGAATTAGTGAAGAATTCCTCTCTACTTTTCCCTAATTGAACTCTCATTTCCTTCTGTCTCCACTGGAGTTGCCTCCATCCCCTTCATATGTTAGAAAATGATGTCACTTTACTCCCAGAGTTCCAGGAATCCTCTGGCCTCGCACATGACTCTACCTCAGCAGTAATAAGAGAACAGCCAGCCCCCTCTCTGAGATGATAACATAAAATATAACCCCTTTCTTCAGTGGAAGTCATTTGGTTTGCTTTAGGTTATTCTTTCACTGGTGCTCTCTTTCCTGGAGTCATTGCTTATTCGCATCGGGTCTTCCCGTGGTTTCTGCTTGCTCAGTCTTTCAATGATCATTTACCATTTTAATATACCCTATATTATATGCTTGTTACATACACATCCCAAGAAGCAGCTACTAAAAAAAAAGGCTAAAAATTCTGATCCTAAATATATTTTACTCTTTATCATACTTTAACTTGCTCTGAAGATAATTGCTATTCCTCACCCCTGCACTATAAAATTAAATACGATTAATCAGAACTTGACAGCAGATACAAAAAGAAATGAATATGCTCTGCATCCTTTTTTCTCTTTAGTTTTTTCTAAGCAGTTTCTTAGCCACTTTTTTTTTCAGCATGCCTCCTTAAGGAATCTTTTCAGTCATCTTTTTCCCTAATTGCCCTCCCTATGAAATTTTAAGGCTTCTGATGTACTTTATATCTGTATATATATCCTATGTATATCTCTGAATTATATATAAAAAGAGTGAGATTTGTTTTCACCCACCAAGAACCAATTTTTGCTCCCCTGAGAACATGATTGTTCTCACTGAGAATGTGTTCTCTAAAGTACATATTTACAGGGGTACTCATGAGTACATTTGCCCAAGGCAAATATTTCTATCCTCATTGATTGGTAACATGTAGAACAACAGGAGAAAATGGGACAGAAGCACTGGCTATTCAGAGGGAAAAGGGATACATTTTTAAGCCCTTAGCTATTTGCAAAACTATTAATATATATGAATTGGAGGCTAAACTATATTTCTTCTTTTATTAACATATGAATTTCTCCTGTTTTAGATTTTTTCCCAAACATTATGCATGTGCCTGCACATACACCTATACTCTTTACCAATACATTCAGATTTGTTTCAGACTTGTTTTCCATGTTTAACACAAGAGCCAGATTTGTTTCCTTTTCTGCTTATGTGGTCCTTATGTTTTGATTTCACTCATATAACCATTGTTGCATCATATCTTTCACTATTTGATAAAACTGTTCTCAAAATATTTATCATGGAGTTCATTCCCCACGCCTGGTCCAGTAACAACAAATATTTATGTAATACACATAGCACATATAACATTACTATCATGGCTTAGCCAGAGGAAGGTTCTATAAGGGTGGACTTTACTCAAAAATAAATAGATAGATATAGATAGATAGATAGATGATGATAGATAGAAAGATAGATAGATGATAGATAGATAGATAGATAGATAGATAGATAGATGATAGATAGATAGATAGAACGAACTAGGCTTCTCTTTTGTCTTCTTAAGGTAGTGTGAGGGTAATTTTTACTAAGAAGAAACTACCTTAGAAAGATTCCTGAGGGCAAAGTTCCTCATAAGACACTTCAAGAAATGCCTAAAAACTTCACCGATAACTGGAAGATCAACCCACCTATTATTAAAGCTTTCAGCAGGGAGATGCCCAAGGCCCAGACACCAGGCCTCTGCCCTGTTCCAACTCCTTCCCCCAGTAACCCGGTTATGGCTTGGGGGTAATATTTTCAAGAAGTTTCATGCCAGTTACAGATGCAGTGTTTCACCTTCCACATATTTTCATTCACAGCACTTGAAGTGAATTGTTCTAGGGGCATGCTTTTCTCATCTTACTCTCAGCCTTACCTACAACCCATGTCCTACTTCTCTCCCTCCTTAATTTGTCCACTGTCCCCTCTGGGACCCCTGTTTATTGGTTAACAGCTTTACTTTTCCTACCCCTACCTGCTCCCACCTCACACCCACACACATACACACCCTTTCTGATGGAGAGTTTCTCCGTAGGCTGGTATCACTGAAGGAGGACTCTATTCTACATTCTGAGATGAGCAGGCCAATCAGTCTCTCACAGTTCATGAACCTCAGGTCAGGGAGTATTACAGTGTCCTCTGCATTTCTTTATCCCACTTTCATACCCTTTCTCTTTAATACTGCTTTGAGGTTACTATATTTGACTATGCATACTCCTTCCTTGCTTAGACTTGTCAGGTTATTCTATTCATTCATCTAAAACTTGGGCAGCTGATCCATAGTTTTCTCTATCACCAGGTCTGCTTTAATCCTCAGTGGGTGCAACATCTAATATTTCCATCACCCCAAGCTCCTCAACCTCAATAAACATCTTTTTCACTTGATTTCAATAACCCGCCTCCATGGATAGACCAGGACTCAGTCAAACATGAAATCTAAGTACAAATTAGTAGTTGATGGTCACAGGGATGGGGAGCACGGCATAGGGAATGCAGTCAGCAGTGATGTAATGGCCAGGTGGAGAATCAGAAGAAAGAACAATTAAGGGGATTGTTTTATAAACTCTATAAATGTCTAACCAATATACCGTATACTTGAAACTAACAACAACAACAACAACAACAACAACAACAAAAAACAACCATGAAATCTGCTTCGAAGTTTAAATAAATTCAAACATCTCAACCTCTGATGTTAATTTCAAATCTCTTTCTCTCTTGTGACTATCATTATTGAATTGCATAAAACCAAAACACTCTAGTTATTTTAGGTGGAAAGAGATGTAGTGCAGAGATTAGATGCTTATAAAAATGTTGAAAGGACTGGTAGAGGCAGCTCTAGAGTGATCACCACTCAACGCTGGTAGACTCATAGTTAACTGATGAATGGGTTAAAGCATCATATTCGAATGTAGTGTATGTTGCTGCCATCATTCAAAGAGCAGTAGTCAGTATTGCTTCACTTTCTTCATGGAAGGAAAACAACTTGTCCTTCACTTTTAAAGAGATATTTCAAGAGATATTGCTGAAGTTCCCTGAGGATTATCTCTTATTCTCTGGCTTACATAAAGGCAGCTACTATTTTCTATTCACCTATTCTAGCAGCATGATATTTTCAATATAGTAGACCAGTGGGATGCCTTGTGATGCTAGATGATCATGTTCACAAAGACTTAATTATAGCACTAAACTGCAGAGTCAAATCTCTCCCTTATTTACAAAACAGCAAGGGTATCTCTACCAGATGAAAACTGAGGCCTCTGATGTTCTCTGCATTAGAGAAAAAAAATGTATTTAACATGTCAATCATAAAACAGGTGCCAGTGACTGCACTGGTTTGCTCCAATAAAGATTATACATGGAACAAGAGCTGTAATTGAAGTAATCAGCTAAATGACTTTAAACTATTCCATTGTCATTTCCCAAGATCGAGTGTCTTCTGCATAGGCTAACAAAGAAAGTGAAATGGCTGTGAAAGGAATTACAACGCACTCCCCCCATCATACAGGTCTTTGGAGAAGTCACTCCTTTGTCTCCCCCAGGAATCGTATGATTCCTGCTCCTCATGGACCACACTGGCAAGGAAAGGGCTTCGGAGAATTCCACGTGGGTCTTCCCACTCTCATAATTTTTACTCCTCAGGCCTAAGAGATTGTCTAAAGACTGCAGTTGATGAGATTTGAATCTCCAGCCATTTACTTAGGAAATGAGAAATTAAAACAGAATGGATTCACAGAGCCATTGAAACCAATGTGAGATAAGTTCTTTTCAAAATTTTATTATTTTCTGACTCTCCTGTAAACTGTACAGTACTAATGTTTTGCATGTTCAGAGACTAGAACTCACTCAGTACTGTGATCCAATGTTCTCAGAAACACTGGTCTTCATAATTCCTGTCCCTTAGTGTACAGTCATAATTGCTGCTGGTCCCTGTAGGATCATAGCATACCTCTGCGATGTACTTAGCGGGCCTTCTCCAAAGAAGTTTAAATTCGCGAACTCGCTCATGTCTTCTAATTCAATAAAGGTTTGCGTCTCTCTTGGTAACTCAGACAAATCCTCTCTATCTGTTAGCCCTAGAGTTCTTTTGATTATTCAGAACAGGTAAGATCTTCCTTAATGAGTGACGCATGCGTTTCAATCCGATTGACCCCATGATCAAACATCTAACATTGAAGATCACGGTGGTTTACGTGTTCTAAATAGCTGCTCCTACTCTGGTCCAGTTATAGTAACCATGTCTATTTTGCCTCTGGGATTAAGCAAAAAATGCTAAGTGATATCTGTCACCTTGGCCACTATCATTATCTCTGAAAACTGGGAGCACATTTTAGTGGCATATTTCCAGTTTATAGAGGACAGCCATCACAGTGCTTTTGTTTGTTTGTTTGTTTGCTTGTTTGTTTTTTAAATGCTGTTTCCTTACTCACCAGTGTGTTTTCAAAGCCTTGGTAGATGGGTCCCCTCAGGGTACATAGTTGGAGGTAGTCTGTGAATAGGTCACACAGTTTTTTCTATCCTTTCCTTACTCTCCGTAGTTAAGAAATTTTATAATCTTGGTTAATCACCTTCCCTTATGCAGTTTATATATGAGTATTAGCGTAGTGATAAAGATAAGATAAAATAAACAAATCTGCGTTCAGACAGAACCACTTCACAAAAAAAAATTTACTACGGGGAATCAAGTGTTTACAAAATTACCGGAAGAAGAAAAATTATACTACAGATTTTGCCTGTCAGCAAAGCTGCTAGCCCTGCTTGAATCAGCAGATGGGAAAGCAGGAGGCTAAGGGAACACACTGCAAAGACCTAGCAATCAGGAAACCATCACAGGAACTGAGCTACCATGAACTGCTAGATATGCACTATTTACTAAATACTCTATATTTATTCCTTCAATAAGCATGAAACTAGTGACAAGAGATGAGAACTCCACTGACACTCTTGCAGAACAACTCAGTGCTACCATAACCCCAGAGACTCAGAACAAGCAGATTGTGGCAAAGCCAGGAAGTGCACCTGAATGGTAAAACATAAATCACACCACAATTGCTAGCTTTAAGTGAAATAAGCCAGACATAGGAAGACAAATACTGTATAATCTCACTTTTGTGTAGAATCAAAAAAAAAAATGTTGAACTAATAGAAATAGAGAATAGAATGGTGGTTACCAAGGGTAGGCAGTGGGAGAAATGGGGAGATACTGGTGAAAGGGGACAAAACTGCTGTAATGTAGGATGAATAAATCCAGAGGCCTACCAGACAGGCTTGATGACTATAGTTAAATAATACTGCAGCAAACACTGGAAATATGCTAAGAGAGTAGGTTTTAGGTGCTCTCATCACAAAATCAGATCACGCTATATACCTTAAATATATATAATTTTGTATTAAAAAAATATATATAGAGAGAAATTAACTTCTAGTAATTTATGTCCTTCTGGGAAAGGTGATGAAATGCCGGGAGTCAGTCTTTAAGAGGTGTCATAAGCTGCGATTCTGGAGACTTTACAATTTGCTACCTACATTGCACGTCTGAATTTCTGTCAACCTTCCTTTCACTTCCCGAGAGGAAAAAGCAAACAGTTCAAGAAAAAGAAGGAGATATTTTACCTTTTTAATTTTCTGCATGAGTTTAGCAGTCTCTCACCTTATAAAAGCCTAGTGGCTATTAAATTCAGAATGCAATATATTTTTGTAAACCTCTTTCTTTTCTGGGGCTTCTATTTCTTATTAGAGCTAAACTGTTTGCCCTTGACAATTTCTAGTATTACAGTTATTGTGAAATATGTTCTTAATTCACGAAGCTTAATTCATGCTGACCAATTCAATACTCAAAGCAAGCTTTAGTGTTCTAACTCTTCAAACAATATTTCTCAAAATAATTCATATTAAAAACACTGAACAATACATTCTCTTGGGCCAAAATAAATTAAGTATGCCCCTGGTCAATATGCATGCAAATGTTGAATTACTGATTCAATTTTGGCTAGTCAGTTTGCTAATGAAAAACATTTCTTACATTTTTAGAGACATTTTCTTCCTATATCTCTCTAAAAAACACAATCGTTGAGTTATATTATGTTTTTCATACTTGTTGGTTTTTAAAAAATCTTACTTTTACAAAAACCATGCTAGGAAATTTCTAGCTAATGCCAATTATGCTGTGTGCTGAGAAAAGGAAATTTTTATTTATTTGGATTCAAAGCTGAATAAAATTCAGAGATTAACCAATAATATCTTACATTATGTAGTTTTAGACCTGTTCTTCTTAGAGGCTGTACCGTAAGAAGATATTGTTCTGGTAGTTTTAAAGTAATGCTTTCTTGAATTCTAAATACAGAATACATCGTTACATTGTTCTCCTTAGGTTTTTTTTTTGTCTACATACCCCTTAATAATAAGCTATTTGTAATTTTTAGGATGAAAATGAAAACAAGGAGTCTCTTAAAATATTTTGTGATTCTTTTCTTCGTGAGAAAGGTGTCTAGAGAGAGAAATCAAGTTACTATTTTTTAGAGTATGTCTAATTTGTAAATTTTCTTTATTAATATTTAAAAATTATTTTACTACTAAGAAAATGCTATGACTTCAAGCAGTAATGTCTGTAAGAGATAAGTGAATTGGAGTAAAATACAGATCAGCTTTCCTCATGGATCAGCCCCTGGCCTTTTTGGTGTTTTCATCCCAATGACTTTCCATTCATTGCCCTAATGCTATTGGTAGATCATTTGTAATGATCCCTGCCGTAACTCCTCCCATATCTCTTTGTACACCTCTGTGAAATGTGAGTTTCTTGATCCCCTCATCAAAAGATGGAATCAGTTTTTTTCTCCTCTCTTTGACCCTGGACCGGTTTTGCTACTTCCTTTAATAAAAAGGAATGTGATAGAGTGATGCTATGCAATTTGCTGAGACCCCAAGAGGCATTGAAGCTTCTGCTTTCACCCTCTTAGAACTCTGAGACTGCCATGTAAAAACTCTTCCAGCCCAATGGACAATAAGAAATCATGTGATGCAGAACCAATGTGCCTAAGTCAAAAGTCAACAACTAACTGTTAGATGTGTGAGTTGAGTCATCTTAGACCACTCAGCCCCATCGAACAGCCAAATGACTAGAGCTACATGAGTGATTCCAGGCAAGACCAACAGGAGAGCACCTCCTTTTGCTCTTCCCCCAGCTGACCCTGACCCATTTTGCAGATTCATGGAATTGTGAGCAAATAAAATTGTTATTTTATACCACAAAGTTTTGGGTGGTTTGTTACATAGGAAAAGAGAATTGATTCAATATTTGAACTCTGAATACAGTTATTTGCATTCCTCTTACATTTAGAATAAAGGCTAGATGTACCTATAAATTACAATGATCCTATGAGCATTTGGATATTGGGGTATTTGGGCAGCCAGTTTTATGAGAGTCATTATAATATACTGGGCTTGTTACTATGCTTCAGGTTAGGGTGATCATATAATCTATCCTTCAAACAGAAAAAAATTGAGAATAAAAGGAGGAAATAAAATAATACATTTTTATATTTGAAAATTCTTATTTATTGACTGACAAATTAGTTTTATTACATTGTGAATCTATAAACTATTTCTGTTTAAAACTATTTCTACAATAAAAAATTTTGTAAACTAATAATATATATACCTATATATGCATGTATGTGTGTGTGTTCAATAAAAAAAAGACTCTTTTAATGTAAATTATTTGACCTTTAAAAAAAAGCAGAGGCAGAATAACTGTTTTGGCAAATAGTCATATTTCTTAATTAGTTCCTTAGCTGAGTGTGTTTCTGATACTGCATCACTGATGTTTTTCTGGAGAATAATTTTTTTTTCTATGTGGTCTTATTGATTTTAGTTTTAGCTTTTTTTTTTTTTTTTTACATAAAATTACCTGAACTCTTTTTCAAAGTTGAATTTTATGATTACTAAAGTAGAATGGGTTGGCACCTTTAACTCTTTATAGACCATAACATTTTTTATTGATATTTGATGTATAGTACTTGGTAAACTGAAAGAAAATTCTGCTAAATAAAAGATAGTCTTAAATGTAGACTTTTTTGAATTGAAATGCATGAATGTTTCATCTCATATACGCTCAGAGGCACCATTTACATTCACTTAATATCTTAATTTGAGAAATATTTTCACAGGACAATTTGTCAAATATATTATTTGTATTTATAATTTATTCAAATTTTCCCCAAATTTAAAAACTGTAAAATAATAAGCCTATTCAATTTTATCCTATTTCGCTACAGAAATACATTTTTCAAACAAAATGAAATACTTAGGTATATACATGTAACAAAACATGTATTGGTCTATAGGCTGAAAACTATAAAATGCTGATGAAGGAAATATAAAAGACAAACAGAGAGACATACATTGTTTATGAATTGGAAGACTCAATATGACGTAAATATCAGTTTTTTTCAAATTGATTTACAGTTTTAATGCAATTTCAATCAAAATACCAGCAGCAATTTTTTTTCACATGTTGATAAGCTAACTCTCAAACTTACAAAGAAAGGAAAAGAAATTTAAAATCTCAAAATAATTAGGAAAAGAAAGAAGTTAGAGGACCTGCATCACCCAATATTAAAATTGAATAATAATTTGATAAGGAAATAGTCTTTTCAACAAACAGTGTTGAAACAATTTATCATCCATGCAAAAGAAAAAATTACTCTCAACACATACTTGAACCCTATACAAAAAATAACTCATAATGGAGCATAATCTTAAACATAAAACCCAAAACTATAAAAATTTTAGAAAAAAACAAAACCATGAGGGAAAATTTTAGTGGTCTGAGGTAGGCAAAAAATTTTTAGATATAACACTGAAAGTACAATTTATAAAAGATATAACAAATAAAGTAAACTTTATCATAGTTATAAACTTTAGTGCTGTGAAAGATGCTGCTAATAGAAGAAAAAGACAAATTATTTCTCATAGGGAAAAATGTTTGTAAATCTCACATCTGGCAAAGGACATGTATCTAGAATATAGAAAGTACTCTCTTAACAGTAATAAAAAAACTTTAAGAAAAAAAGCTTTAATGGGCAAATGATTCAAATAGATGCTTCACTAAAAATAGATATATACATTGCAAATAAGCTCACATAAAGCTGCTCAACATCATTAGTCATTAGCAACATTCCCATTAAAACCACAATGAGTTGCAACTGTCCATGTTAGAATAGCTAAAATTAAATTTTAAAAAAGTCTGAGAATATTGGGTGCTGATAAGGATGCAAAGCAGTTGTTAAGTCTTATATGTTGTTGGCAGGAGTGAATATTGTACAACCAATCTAAAAAATAGTTTGTCATTTTCTTTTAAATATAAACATATACTTATCATATGACACAGTAATGCCACTCATAGGTGAAATTTAAGAGAAATAAAAACTTATGAAAAAAAAACAGCAACCCTGCACAGAACATATACAGCAGAGTTACCTAAAATCAAAAAATATTGGAAAAACACCAAAAGTCCATCAGTGGATGAATAAATACTGTGGTACATCCACACAATGGAATATTACTCAACAATTAAAAGAAATGGTACACATAATAACTTCAGCTAAGTAAAAGAGCCAGACTCAAAAAGTTGAATATAGTATGATTCCATTTATATGACATTTTGAAAAAGACAAAATTACAGAGATGAAGTTTGGAATTGGAAACTGGGCAACTTATCTTTTGCCTATAATGATATCCTACACCCAAATATTTTTAAATATGGAAGCATAATCCTGAATATCTGCAAATATAGAAATAGTAAAATGTGTGTTGTCTACCCTAATGATTGATTATATTGTTAATTCTGGTTTTGGTGGGTTGCATATATACTATTTAGATAGTTTTAAAAATACATTGTGAATTTTTTAAGTGGTTATTTTGTTTGATGCACAAGAAGCAAATATTTTATCTGTTACTCTCAAAAGCTATCCTAAATGAGATTGCAACATTCAATACTTGTTTTTGAAAGAAGTTAATTCCTCCACAGCTTTAAAGAGCAGTGAATATAGCCTCCATGCAGCTTCTTGGCCAATCTCCAAATCCACAAATGGCTAGTGAAAAACTAACTAAATTGCTTAGCAGGAAAACATCATCCCCATTAAAATTCAATTTCTTCTCAAACAAATAATATTTAACTCACTAAAACTCTTCAAAAGTGAGAATGTTTTAAAAATATTCAACCTCTACCATTTCATAATAAATAATAAGCAATATAAACTCTCCTGTGTCCAAAGATTGTTAAAAGACATAATGAATTTTTCAGAAAAACCACTGGAAATTTAAATATTGATGAAAATGTAAAAGTGTGATAAGTCTCACTGTTGAGAACAATTTGAAAATACTAAAAATATTTACTGGAATAACTGATTTAGATGACCAATTTTCCTACTGAAAACAAATGTTAAACAAAACAAAAGTCCTTTGCCAATAATAGCTATTCTTTTGTTTTTATTTATTAAACCATGTTTCCCCCAAAACCCGAGCTACTACATGTTAACAGTTCATTAAAATTGTGAAGTTAAGTGTATACATTACCCCCCCAAAACAGTATACTTAGTATAAAAAATATGCATGTGTATAACTAAAAATCTAAGTATACTTGAACTGGAAACACTTAAGGTAAGGAAACTCAGTCTGCATAATTCACTTACCTAAGTAATGTTTGTTGTTACATAGGTTCAGAATAAATCTTCCTTTGTTAGTCAGTTCTGTAACATTAGTCCCAAATTACCTATGATAGTAAAATAACACCTAATTAGTGGGAAGCAAACAGAAACTCTCTAACAGTGTCAGACTTTTTACTATCATGAAAAATACTTGTAATGCAAGATAAAGCTGTTAGGCCTTTATGATATGAGATATATTCTCGAAAGTTTATATATAGAAGGTAAAGTTGAACTAGTATTTTTTCAATTACAAATTATAATTAAGACATCTTAGCCTCATGCCTGAAAGTTAGTAATCATTCAGTTGACAATGGTTGTTATGTTTGTCTTTTATATTGATTGTGGATTGTGATATATATGCTATATATTAGATATATGGCATTCACTTTCAAAAACATGTCTTTAAAATTAAATCACTTTGTGTTTGTAATTCTCACAATAAGATTTTTCAAGTTTTTAAAGATGTTCTCCACCTTCTTAAATACACTTTAAGAATACACATAAAATAAACCCTGAATAAAGTCAGTCACAAAAAACTATATATCATATGATTTCATTAATATGAAATATTCAGAGCAGGCAAATATATAGAGATAGAAAGCAGATAGGAGGTTGCCAGGGGCTGGAGGGAAGGGGTTTGGGGAGGGACTGCTTAACAGGCACAGCGATTCCTTTGAGGTTGTAAATGATATGGAAATTAGACAGTGGTGATGGTTACACAATATTGTGAACATACTAAATGTCACTAATGGTAAATGTTTATCTATCTATCTATCTATCTATCTCCACAATTTAAATTAAATTTAAAGTGACAAAAAATATATACAATAAAATAGGACATAGTTTACTTCAGACATTCCAGGAAACACACTAATAGGAAGATCTACAAAAAATTATTTTTTGGTGCAATTATCCATCTTTAAAATGTGAAGTATCTCTCAGCTATCTTCAGGAAAGTTTTCTTTGTTAGTGGATTCTTAGAATTTCTTGCTTGATTTAAAGAGCTTTTACCGTGTTGATTGAAAATAGGATGTTCTGCCAACTAAATAATAGTTCATTTTCCAAAAGACTTCTTTTTATGTTCCAAGTCACATATTCCAGCAGTGGAAAAAGAACTGTTTAAAGGAAGCCCCCAAAATGAATAATAATAATGTGGGCCATTGCTCACGTCATTAAATAGACACACTGCAAATTAATAAGCGCCATGCATAAATGGCTATGTTCATTTTAACATGCAGATTGTGTGACTAACGTTAAGTAGAAATGAAATCATAGTGAGCACACTATGTTGCATATAAATGTTAAAAATTTTGGGTCACGAATCTAAGTAGTAGTAACCGAATTTCCATGTCTATGTTGCTTACATCTGAAGAAATGTATAAACTTTCTCTTTCTACTTTGTATAATACAAAATGAAGTGAAAGAAGGGGAGGACATGGAAGGTAGATAAGGGTAAAGGGGGTCACATACATGGTGACAGAAGAAAATTTAAATCTGGGTGGTAAATATAAAGCAATACAGATGATGTATTACAGAATTGTACGCCCAACACCTCTAAAATTTTATTAACCAATGTCATCCTAACAAATTTAATTCGAAAAAAGAATCCAAGAGAAAAATTGGAGGGAACAAAGTTTAAGAACTAACACGGGCAGAATCTGAGGCTGGGAATTGTCATTTCCCCTCCTATCTAAGGGTTTGTTCGCACAACTTGCCGTGAAAGAGAGAGAACATTCTCCTGGGCTGTCCAGCCCAGGTTGTGAGAAGGCCCAGAGCTGGGCTACAATTTGCAGACGAAGAGGAACTGAGTAGGAAGGCAAGAAGTGAGGGTTGGAGGCAGGAGGGTGCAGCTTGGTGGACCACCGCTGTGAGCACACCAAGGCAAGAATAACTGGTTACCTTACAACCCAAGAGTAACATCACTTACCATTTTTCATCGAAAGGAAGCCGCTGCTGGGAGTATTGGCTCTGCGCGAGTCTTCCCCTCTATAGCCAGGCACACCCAAACTGAATTAACCATGGTAGCTGGAACCAACCTCTACTGACTTCTTGAAAGAAGTTCCCACAGAGTTTACCTGCCCCGAAACTCTTACCTTGGAGTGTGAGCCCTGGGCATTGCTCTGAATGGCACGCAGGTGACCCGTGAATACCACCGGCTTGAATTGCGTTTGGCTCCACTGAAACGCAGGTTTTTTCAATAAAACTGGCCCTTCGCATCACATCCCGGATTTCCGCATCCGCGGATTCAACCCCAGGAGGATCACAAAAAGTCTTTTCACATTCCCGGCTGCAGTTTCCCAGCAGCAGATTCCCAACCGCAGATAGAAAATACTGTTTTCAACCTGTGGTTGCTTGAATCTGGGGATGCAGACAAAACCCATGGATGCGAAGCGCTGACTGCAGTTAAGTTTTTGATATTGTTTTCTCCCCAAATTATCATTATCCTTTTTTTTTTAAAAAAATGATCTAGTATAGATTTGTTTGTTTGTTTAGGCCAGGCAACCCTTGGTTGACCTTACAGATTGCAAAGACCTTGTCAGTTTACAATCTCTCATTTGTTACGCCTGCAGCACCTGGTCTTCCTAGTTAGTCTCCCATCCAAGTACTAACCAGGCCTGATTCTGCTTAGCATCTGAGATCAGACAGGATTGGGCTTGTTCAGGATAGCATGGCTGTAGACTGTAGTTGAGTTTGAAGGAGTCAAAACTTATGTCTGGATTTTCAACTGCTGGTGTAGATGCTCCACGCCCCTATGCCATTCAAGGGTCAGCTGTATAGCTTTTTACTATTTTTGCCAATGGTTTAATTTTCAATCTTGCTAGCGTTTGTTCATGTTCATCTTCCCCGCAATTTATATTTTGAAATCTTAACCCCCCCAAAGATGATGATATAAGTAGGTGGATCCTCTGGGAGGTGTTTAAGTTATGAGGTTGGAATCCTCAGACGATGGGATTACTCAGTCCTCTTATAAGAAAGCTTCATAGAGCCCCTTAGCATTTTCTGCAATTTGAACATAAAATGAGAAGCTGCAACCCAGAAGAGGCCCCTCGTCCCTGTACTGGTGCCCTAATCTCAAACTTCCAGACTCTAAAACGGTGAGTACTAAATGTTTGTTGTTTATAAGCTCCCAGCCCATGGTATTTTGTTATAGCAGCCTGAACGAACTAAAACAGATCTTATATTTAAACGAGTTACTAAATGAGACAAAGAGTTGTTTCATTGACTAAACACATTTCTGTTCTGCCTAATTGTGAGAAATTACATACATTTCAATAACTAATATTTTCTTTAAATACTGTTATTATAAGAAAAAACCCTGAAAATTCTGAATTATGGAATAGATTTTGTTTATATTTCATTTTCTATGTATTTTTGAGGGTCTACTTTAATTCTTGGAAATTCTTAAATTTATGTTTCCTGAATTGGTACATAATTAGGTTTCCTTAAATTTTTTTTCAAAATTTAAAAATAATTCTGCCCTTTTCTAGAGAATAATTAAACATATGGATGATGAAGAAGTCAAGGAGAGATTCGAAATAACCTTTCTGGGCCTCTAAATAGTTCTTATAAAACGGCGTTTCCCCCTGTTGGTTTAGTGACTGAGAACTGAAAGGCACTTTCCCAATGGGCCATTATTTCAGAATCCACAGCCCCTGTCGACCACCCTCCCTGGGGTGGGTTTTGTAGAGCAGATGGTGCAGTAAGGTGGGGGATATTATGGACATGACATTAGGTGCAATTATTCCACCACTGAGTATTAGCGTTCTGCACTTTGTGTTGCATGGGGACCTATGTTGTGCAGTCTTTCTGAATGAAAAAATCTTATAAAACTAAACCAGCAAAATAATTGTCAGGGAATTTGCACTTTGTCTTTATTTCTTTGAGAAAGGAAAGTTATTTTCTGATCATTTTGACATTAGCAAGGATCTCTGATTAGGATTCCTAAAAACAGGAAGAATTCTGAGTTATTTTTCCATTTGGCTATAAGTCCAGTGATGTTTCCTTAAATGCTCTATCCACTAGAGTAACTGACAAAAATAATCTATTCTAGGAACTTCTTCAAAATATGAGAATAATAATGTACCCAAATCCATTAAAAAAGACAAACGTATCAGTTTCCTACTGCTGCTGTAGCAAATTACCAAAATTTGTGGCTTAAAAGAACACGAATGTGTTATCTTATGATTCTAGAGGTCATTAATATCTCTAAAATTTTATGATTCTATGAAAATGTCAATTAAACTAAATTATAAAAATTACGAATAAGTTCAATACATGTAGGTTTTAGAAATGTGAAATATAAATATTGATTTCACTCTCAGTATATATTATTTCATGCTTATTATTGTGTTTTCTTTTATTAAATCACATTAAACCATTCTCCATTTTCACTCTTAAAGAAGTATAGCCCAGGTGAACAGGGAAAATTCCATTAATTACCTTTTCTTTTATGTATAGTCTAGGAGTCATTGAATTTTTAAACTGGTTTTAGTAAGTTTATTTAAATTTTTTTTTGCATATGCTGCATGTGTATTTATTAGTTTCTGATTTGCAAAGCTATTTCCTTCAGTCCATAGTTTTCTATAATAAGCAAGTTAATTTAAATCAAGTTATAAGGATTTCTTTAGGGTGATATTATTTGGCTATGTCATTTATTTATTTACCCTTTCCTTTGCACATTTTCAGAAACAATCAGGATTCTAAAATAATTCATATAATTGGTTGCTAGGTATAATGGGATACATCGGCTATGAGGAATCAGCCTTAAAAAGTTATTTTTGAAATGCTGAATTTGGTTATGTAATAAGGAATCTTCTCAGCACAATGTTCATTTGTAAGCAGATCACAATCTGAACTATGAGGACTGTTAAAACTTAAGTTTCTAGGTTTTCAGGGGATGGTCATTTTTTGAGTTTTGCTTTAGACCATGGCCCTAAACCGAATACCTAAACTAGGAAAACAGAGATATTTCTGGTTATTGACAGAAAAAGCACAATGGATGTAGGACAACATTTGGCCTCCATGACAGGTGACAGATGATATTTTCTCCATGTGAATGAGAAACAAAAACCGAAGGATACTCGATGTCTTTTTTTTAGCTCACTTTTAGATCAAAAAGTGTTTCTGAGATTGTGTTTATGAAGTTTATCACTAAACCAATAACATAAAGATGAAGAGTCAACCAAATTTTACTACATATATTGCAGATTAAAAACACTTTTTATTTTAGCCTCACAGTAGGGGGAAAAGCTGTAGTGTTCTCCATCAATAAATTAATTACAGAAGAAAAATTCTTAAAATTTTAAACTATATCTTAAGAATCAGTTCCAAAGGAAATTTTTTACTAGTCAGTTATCTTTCCTGCCAGATATCATTATAACTTGTCCTGCTTTAGCCTTCTCCTATAGGTAAGGCAGAGAGAAACTGACTTTAGTCTAATCACCAATCTTTGGTGGGACGTAAGGCCAAGGCACACAAAGCAGAACGATGAGGGACACAAAAATTGGCCACTAACCACGGAGGTCTGCTTCATGGTGCTCTGAACTCTAGGCTGGGAAATGTTGGCCTGTCCTTGGCAGGTAGAAACTTGTTCATTTATCCTCATTTACAACTTCTAGAGAACCTTGTGACTGAGATTTCCACGTTATCATGAGTTTTGTAGTTAAAAAAAAAAATGAGTGACTTCTGCTTTATAGGCACTTTGAAAGATAATTAGGACACCTAGCAAGCAGAAAATGTCTGGTGCATAAATTCAGTTTCAATGAGAAGATAGGTGTCTCAGGGCACATATAGTGATCAAGAATTTGTACCATTCACTGCAAACTCTGAATTTGACCTCCTGCAAAACAAGCCATCTACCAAGTCTGATATTATGGAAGTATTCTTTGTGATTATTTGGTTATTATATTCTGATGACTGCTAATTTGGTATTAATGGAATAATAAAATAGATGAAAGCTGGTGTTCTCCAGCCTTGGCTATTTTCCATGCAAATAAAGCTTTCTTAAAACGAAACGAAAGCTTTATTCATGCTTATAATGAAATCTACATATTTAATCTATTTGCTTATTTCAAAAGCATCTAAGGGGAAAATTGTATTTATAAAATCATAGGTAATGCTTATATTCATACACTGTGTACAAATACCATACACACACACACATTTTATACATTAGTCTGGACATTGTGAACAAGAATTTGGCTGAAATCATTGACTCTTTAACTAAACTATGAAAGATCAAATTGGGAAATCTCATTAGCCAAATCTTCTTGAGGAATAATTGGCAATAATGTTCTTTTGTGAATCTTTTATTATTACAAAACCAACTTTTATTTTCCCCAATTCATCTATTTTATAGATCTTACATGCTATATTAAACATGGAAATGTGTGTCTTCATTATAAAGAAGTATATATGATCATTTGTGTAAAACAGACAGCTTTCAAGAAAATTTAACTAAATGCATTTTGGATGTGCTTAGATATTTACTAAAAGAAATGGTTCTAGAAAATAAATGCAAAACTAAAAATATTTTACTCCAAGTTTTTAATAGCAACCAAACATTTTATTCTGATAAAGCAGGAGGTAATATTTCAATGGGCAGCAAGATATAAGCATGATAAAATTTTGATCTTCTGTGACTTTTTCTTTGGAGGCATATATATGGATCACTAAGAACATGGGCAAAGCCTCAGGACTAAAATGACCTGGGGGATGGAAAGCTCACAAGGATGTCAGTGGCTTCTGTTATAATTCAGAGGATCCCAAAGAATAGCACTTAAGATTCTCAACTTTTTAAAGCACAGGTTTTTTTTTTCCTTCTCTTCTTTTATCGTAGGATTACAGAGTGAATATCTTTCTTCGTCAGAAGTGGAATGATCCTCGCCTTGCATATAGTGAATATCCTGATGACTCTTTAGACCTAGACCCTTCCATGTTGGACTCCATTTGGAAACCTGACTTGTTCTTTGCCAATGAAAAGGGTGCCAACTTTCATGAAGTTACTACAGACAACAAATTGTTGAGAATTTTCAAGAATGGAAATGTTCTTTATTCAATAAGGTGAGTTATAGACTCAAATTCCTGATTTTAATGAAAAAGTATTTTTGTTTGTTTTTAGTGAGTGTTTTGAAATTTTTGAGAGTAAGTGCTTTCATTGTTCCGTCTGAGTTCCTTTAATGTATTATTTCTCAAACATGTCTAATCAATAATAACTGTCCCTATGTTCCAGATCTGGGAACTGTGTGAGAAATTCTTGGAAATCCAATTTTTAAACAAGTGGCCCAGGTTGTTAACATCGACAAAAGTTGATGGGTGGTTTAAAAGCAAATTGAGTGGAAGTTTATATAATCATATAATCATACATTGTGATTATATTTTATGTATGCATACTTCTTTAAATATTCATACATTAAGACATACTTAGATTTTCTTGCCTGGGATCCATTTCCTATAAATTTTTTGTCAGGTATATATATATATTTTTAGATCTCCTTGAACTCTGGTCATTGTTTTAGAAAAATCTTATTTACATTTTAATTATTTAGTACACATGTCTCAGAAGACCATGTAGTCTTTTAAAACTAATATTAACCAGAGGAGAGGGGGAAAGAGGGAGGAGCAGGTAAATGGGGGTTCAAATATGTGATGACAGAAAGAAATCTAACTATGGGAGGTGAATATACAGTGTAAATATATATATGCCTTACTGCTAAATTGTACACCTGAAACTTATTGGATTTCATTAAGCAATGTCACCATAAAAAATTAAATAAATAAATAAAATAATATTAAAATATAACTATAATATCAAAATATAAATAATAAAAATAAAATTTCTTGGCAGTTGAACTCTAGAACTCATTCAACTTTGACTGTTCATTAAATATTAAACAGATATAAATTCAGTAAATAGCTTTTTACCTAGATATATTCTAAAATAAAATGATTATCTTAAATCTTCCACAGTTATTTAATTCATTTATTTAAATTAAACAACAACAACAACAACAACAACAACAACAACAACAGAAAATCAGGACCATAATGGTCCTGAAAATATATATAAAACATACATATTTTTAAATTTTATATTAGTTTTAGGTATACAGTACATTCGTTAGGCATTTATTTATAAAATATACTCAATTTATAGCAAAAGACAACTGTTTCAAAAATATTTGTATCACCTGTAACATGTTTGTAATGGTATCAAGGTAAATTTCATACTGAGGCTTTAGTCTAAGTATTAACTCTTTATATATTACCTCTCTATTTTTATTTTGTTAACTTTTTTTCTCATGGGGCATGGGGATATTTGGTTTTAAATTTTTCTGCCCAATATCAGGGATAGTTGCTATTTTTACCAGGTAATAGTGTGAGAAATAACAAAGATGAAAATTTAATCTTAGTGATTTAAAAACCCTTTCTATAGTAGTTTTAATAAATAATGCTAATCTCTTTATCTCAATGTATATTTCTCATGTTTTCCTATTTTATGTGAACAAATTTCTTTTTAATACACTTATTATTTTCTAAGAGTGGCAAGGTAATACCACGCTACTGTAAAGTGAAACTTTTTTCAGATTTCTGAAAACTAATATGTGTTAATATGAATAGCTAATTGCTGCATAAGACATGAAGGGAGATATCTGGTCTCATCATTAATTAAACCTTGTGCTCCCACAGAATTGAATAACTCAATGTGAATCCCAGGTCTAAGCAAGAGAATCTTGAACCTTTACGGAAAATTACTATAAAGCATATATCTCAAAAGATAGTGTAAGATGGAGCAGACATAGTTTCCCCCATTTCTTCTGCTAAGTACAACTAAAACCCAAAGACTGTGTGTGTGTGTGTGTGTGTGTGTGTGTGTGTGTGTGTGTATCAAACAAACTTAAGGAGACTCCCTATGGTAGACATAAGGAGATGACTGACTGACTAAGCACCTTGGAACTTGAGAGGTGGAGGTCAATTTGTGGAATTTTCTTTTTTTTTCATATATCCCAGACTTGGAAATGAAGAAGCCAACAACCTGGATGTATTAAGAAGGGCAGACAAAAAAGTCCCAACAGAAGCCTAATTTATACCAAGTCACATCATACATGAATTATAAAAACTAAATAAAAATTTAGAAAGCATCCAGAGGATAACAACATCTTGCCAATAGGAAAAAATAGAATGACAGCAGATCTCTGATCAGAGGTCCTGCAGGCCAGAAAGAAGTGACACATTTAAGTGCTGAAAGAAAGGAATTGTCATCCCAGAATCTTGTACCTGCTGAAAATATCCTTTAGGAATGAGAGGCGAATCGAGACATTCTTAGTTAAAGGAAAACTAAGAGAATTTGCCACAAATAGACCTATCCTGAAAGTCTAGCTAAGGAAGTTTTCCAAACTGAAAGAAAACAGTAGAAAAAGGAACATCGGAACATCAGAAGGTAGAAAGGAAACAGTAAGCAAAAATGTTAGTAAATATAATAATAGATTTTCTTCTCATCTTGAGTTTCAAAATTATATTTGACAGTTGAAGCAAAAATTATAACATTGATATGGGGGGAAATAAAAAGTAACAAATAAAAACTTTTAAAAATAAATTCATTGCCATAAAGTCACAGACTGTTAACTTTAGTGCTGACTAATACCCTTTCCGTGGGCATATGGCTTTGTATTAACTCTTTGGAAAGATGATTTGTTAGGATTATAAAAATATAAAAGTCATTTATTATTAATTCAGCAATTCTACTTCTAGGAATTTACATCAACTATGTGTTCACGTGTATACAAGATAGAGATGCCCACTGCACCACTGAAACAGGAACAACTACAACAAAAAGGCCTTATATGTTCAACAAGAACAAGGCGGAACACAGTGATAGTCCTGTATCATGAAATATTCTGCAGGAGATAGACTTAAGTGTACTCATTATAAAGTCTGCAAAAATATATTTAAGTTTAAGAGAAATGTTTTATGTTTATTTTTACTTAAAACACTCTACATATGTAAGCATGTGTGTAAAAATACACATGTAAATTCATGCACAAGGATTAGTAGAAAATAACCATCTGTGGAGATGATTAGCTGAATTTGGGTAGGAATAAATGTGAGCTGTAGGTTTTACTATGTGTGGTTTTGTATTGTTTGGATTTTTCAGAAAGACTTACATATTACTTATGAATTAAATACATATATTTTGTGACAGAAGCTCAACCAGAAGTCGTGATCTTTGAGCCCTCTTTGTTGTGGAATCGTGCTAGACAGCAGGAAATCCATGACAGGGCGCAAATAAAGCAAGTTAAATTTTTTCCTTGCTAATTTTAAAGTTAACTTTGTGAAAGGTATGATTTATTTTTTATAAGGCACTGTTTCATTTCAGAGAGATTTCGGGTGGCATAGATTTCAAAAATATATCACCAGGTATCATGGAATAATTATTTTGCAGTTATAATGTCTAGACTATTTCCACTGATAGAATTAAAATGCAATATGTGTTCCATATGATAATGGTTATTTAGTTGTTTATATCAAGTTTTATTGGAATTGGAAAATGGTGCCATTCATCATGAATTTCTCACGTCTTCTAATATTTTGAGGAAAGTTCTGGAATAATTTGGAATTGCATTTCCATATTTTCAGTATGAATTCGGATGAAACAGATGATGCTTCTTAGCTCCCAGTTTTTGTTTGCTATATCCTGGCTCACACCACCAAAACTGGTTGTTTGTGAGTTGTTTTTGGAAATCTCACAGGACTTTGATATCTTTAAATGGCAAACAGTTTCTTTGTTAACAAAAGTTGTGCTAGGAGAAAAAACTCATTCAATTTACAAATGGAGCATCTGTGATGTTTCATTAGAGTTCTGGCTTTACTGATTGTTTAAAGAAAGAAGCAGAACATCCTGGCAAATCTGACCTATTGGACTTATCCATTTATCTGTCCTTTCTCCTAAAACTCACTAAAACAAAGAAATAAACCAAATCAGGAATAAAATGGCATTAACACACAGGAGGATGGAAGTAATGGAAAAGAATACAGCAACAGATGATGATGACAACATATTTTAGGAGGCTTGAAAAATCTATGCACTTGTGAAAACTGACATAACAGACAAAGATAGCCAAAACCTAAGTCAAAATGAGGGAACCTGAAAGAGAGAAAACAACATCCTTAAACTTTCAGAAATTTGAGGCAGCTAGGACTTCAGAAAAGAGATCAAAGGAAAAGGATTGATTTAAACTCTGTAGAAACAGTGAACCTTCTATTCCTGATTTTCTCATCTGTGTTCTTTAGACAAGGGGCTACCTTTTTACTTTTTGAACTAGGCAGAAAGCATGCCAGAAAAATCTCAAGGAGGTTGTGCCAAGAGCTATAATTGTAGCAAACTACTAAGCTTGACCATGAAGAATAATTACATATTCATAACACATGAATACTGATTATTAATTTAACTATAAATGTTTATATAACTAAATTTTGAGTATAGTGGGAGAGTTCAGTGTACATGAAACATGGCCTAAAGAGAAATTAATTCTAATTTTCCCTTGTGGGAAATTAATAGAAATTTTACAAATTAAAAAAATTGAGCATAATGTTATAGCAATTTAGACATACGAATATAAATCTTAGACAAATATCTAAAGAAAGGCTGCCTCTGGGGAGTTAAAAATGGAAATAGGGATGGGTAAGGCAAAGGTACAACTGGTTTTTATATGATTTATATAACTGTTAAAATAATACACATGCATTATATCGATATTTTTTTAAATGAAGTACTTTTTAAGTAAGGGCTTTGGGGCCAGAAACATGACTCAGGATTTTCAAGTTAGATACTGATTTTACTCTACTTATGAAATTAGGCCATTTCTCATTTAATGGGTACTGGCTGAGGACAGACTCCTGGGTCAGAGGCAAAGGAGTTTATCACCCACCACAAGCAAGCAGCACGAGCATCAGCATATTTACCTTACTCCTCCCTTGTCCTCAATCTCAGTGGAACAATGCAACAGGCCAGACAAACAATGCAACAAGTCTCACACTCACTGCGGGTCTGTGTCACAGCTGGGGAACACTGAGTTTGGGGGATCCACTGATTTTATAGCAAGATATAAGCAAGCCTTCTCTTCTTGGTCGAGGGGAACAAAGTTATCTAATTTCTCAAAATTAGAAATTGCATAAACAACCCTGAGAAATTGCAAAGGGGAAAGAATCATCAAGGCTTTTGATCTTGGTACACCCAGTGAGAAGTGTACCAAGGAACATGAGTGCAGGGTGAGCTGATGCTCACCCCAGATCTAGGCTCTGGAATTTACCAGCTGTGGTTGGTGGCAAGTCTCTTTACTTGTGAAAGGTTTATTTTTCATGATAGTGAAAAAACTAATTCTCACGAGTCTGAAATAGTGTATGTAAAGCACCCAGCATAGTGCCAGGCATAAGACAGGCACCAAAAATGTTAATTTTATCTTTCTAAAAAGAAAACAAAAAACTAAAACAAAACCAGAGAAATTTGTGCTATTTTCCAGAATCCACAAATTATCCTTGTAAAGACTCCTGCAAGTTATTATCTATCAAAGTTTAATAGTTGTGAAATGGGGGTGGGCAATATCCTCTTCACAAGATAATGGAAGCACATTATGGACAGTTAAATCTTATCTGCTGTGTACTTGACTAATGCTAGTAATACATACTGATGCCACCAACTCAGCTACTTACATTACGGAAGTACTATTCCATTAAAAATCAAATAATGGGAAGAAATTATATATCAAAAATGCTATGCACAGTGACTTGTCTAAGATCACTATGCAATTTCAGCTTTTGTTTAAGCTAAACATAATCACTTTGAAATTTGGTTGTGAAAAGAATTAAAGTTTACTTATTATGTATTTATTTTTTAAATATTGACAGGCATTAATTTTTAATTAGAAAAAGCTAACTTATTTCAAAAGTTGCTTTTTAATATGCTGTTTATACAAAGGAAATCAGTTTCTAAATGCCATGAAATTTGTTATAAGAAGAATTTTGCTTGTGCGTGATTATGTAATTTTTCTGAAGAAGTCACAGTTTATAGTCACTTCCTCAACTGAGCATCAGTAACACTGAGATTACATTGGTGATGGGCTGATAAGCTTTATGATCATCTCTACAATCAGATGACAACAACACTCCAAATTTGAACACTAATTCTAATCTCTCTTCTAGTGTTCCAACAATCTAATCTCTCCTGAGGGTTACTTACTCTGTAGAATCATTCATAACAAAATATCCAATAATTCACATAAAGATATTAAAGCCATGGGGGAAATTCTTATATTTTCTAAAGTATAATTACATTTCTCTGATTTCTTCTGGAAGAATTATTTGTGTATATTTTACTAATCATGAATGAAATGTTCATTTTTGGTCTCATAAAAAAACATGAAATTTAAGAAGTCACATTAAGTACAAAAACCATTTTTATGAAACATGCCTTTGAAAAGCAATTTACTTCAAGATTGAAGGCATAGAATCTAGAGCTAGACCCCCAGGGTTACAAATTTGGCTCTTTCTGCTTTGTAATGTCAGGCAAGTTAACTTCTTAGTTTCCTCATCTCTAAAATAGGAATAACATAGCTTACCTGTCTTATAAATTTGAAGTAATAAATAAACAAAAAGCATACACAGTATTTAAAGTAGTGCCTATCACATGGTAAGCATAATAGATATATTACCTATTATAGTACAGATAATATTTCAAAGATGAAAATTCATTAAAAAGCAATTGTCATAGCAATAAATTTAGAAATATTAGGAACTAATTGAAATGTTTATTTCATAAAGAAACCGCAAAGAAGTCAGAAAACAGTTTTTTAATACTTTAATTAATGGCTGAGATAGACACTATACTGTAGGCCATGCTTGTTCAAAAATGGGCAAGACCTCAGTTTTCATCAGGTCAATTGTTTGTCACAGATTATAATCATCTTTTTCAACACTACTACTTCACTAAGCCAAGGCGTCTTAGCAGAAAGTTAAAACACATGTCCTGTTTATGTGTCTTGTCTCAGAAAGAGAACTTAGTGTCCTCTCTTACACAAGAAGATATTCATTTCCAAACCAGTAGAATGTAATTAATTGACTTCTGATTTTGTTTTCTTTTGATGTGGTCAGGAAATATTATAATTTTTATATAATATTTTGATAAAGAAATTCAGTATTATATTCACCAAGTTGCCACATATTTTTTCATTCATATGCTGTTAAAGGACAATTGTGTTGTGCCTTAAACAAAAAGAGAATGTCAATAAACAAATGTTTTTCAGGATATGATTTATGACAAGAGTTCTACAAACAGTGTTTTTTTTCCCCCAAATAATTCCTTTCAAGTACTTTTTTAATTTTTTTAGAATTATGTAATATCTCATTTTATGCCAAGAAAATAGCCAGGATATGAATTTGACATCACACGCATGGTGAGAGCCTGGAAAAGGTTCTGAGAATGCTATTTACTTCTGTACAAAAGGTCACAGGATTAATTCTCTGAACCAGCATTTGAAACTGGCTGGCCAGAGGGCCTTGATGTCTGGAAAATTAACATGCATACGTTCAAAATGTACTTGTGCATACACCTCTAATAAACCCTCTCACAAGACGGAGAACATTGTGTCCCACTGATTTTACAATCACCTTTTTAAGAAAGAACCTTGCAAATCTGCAATATCATACATACAGGCTCACTTGACTCAGCTGAGCCAGGAGAAAATTGCTTTTGAAGCATGCATGCTATGATTTATTTTAGTGTGTTATGGACTCTGACTTGAATGAATTGTCAGATGATCCTCCCGGGACTCTTAAAAATTCAGCAGCTTAACATGTCCCTTCATTTATGTCTCTCAAACTGTGTTAATTGGATCTCATCAGGAGTAGTCACTGTAGAACATACATTTTAACTTTATGTGTATGGTCTGTATAAAAATGCCATTTTGGAGAATGTGGTTACATTTACTAGAGCTGATGATTATGTTGTGTTAAAATTTAAACCATTTTTACATGTAATTTAATTCAGTCATCTTTGTGCCCATCTTATATAATTTTGGGGAGGGGAAGATGGGGACGTCTGAGAGTGGCAGAAGGTACTAGTAATCCTCAATAACGAATATTTATTATTTACTGTGTGTCAAGCACTTAGCTAAGCACTTTACATGTATTAACTCGTGTATGCTCACATCTCTCCAGAGTAGACACCATTATTATCTTCATTCTAGAGATGTGAAAACAGAAATACAGTGAGTTGAAGTGATCTGCCTACGGTCACAAAGTTTAGGGAAACGGACCTCCCTCCGTGCTCACAAATATACTGAATCTCTCTGGGAATACTTTCAATAAAAAGGGCTGGCTAGAGAGATCTCAGACAAGAACTTTAAGTAAGTTTGGATCTGGTCCTCTTTTTCTCAGGTCCAGGAACTACAAATTCTTGGCAACTCCTGAAGATACTTGGTAATAAACTTTTTCAATAAAAAAAATATTCAAGAGTGACAAATGATCTGGAATGACCACATATGAATACCTTTTGGAATAGGAAACATGAGTGGAATGCTGGTATACCTCATCTAAGTCATCCCATTTTGTGTGAAGCCAGATTACAAGTTGTTATGGTGGGCATGGAATGACGTCATATATATTCTAGAGAGGTATTTCTAGACCTTGATAAGACCTTGTGATGTGCCTTAGTCCCACAGCAGTAAACTCCAGTCTGATACCTAGAATTTTTAAGTCCTCCAGATTCCGCATTTATTTCTTTGCTAAATACTGCTGGATGTTCGTTGACAACTTCTTCGATGCAGTTACAAAGATGACTAAAAGTTGTCATACAGGATTGCTTCTCCACACGCTGCTTTTCGACATTCAAAACTGCAATCCCCTGAATACCCTCGCCTCCACAAATGTGCTGCCCTTATGATTTGGGGGAAGTGTATCTTCTGGCACTTGGTATTAATTTTATAGAACTCACTCTCAAATTATTTTTTTTGAGAGTCTCTTCTAGAAATATAGGCTTCCTTTTGACATCTACAGCCCTCTCTAAAGGAAAAAAGTAAATATAGATAAATAAATGCACAAGTAAATAAATGTGATTGGGTGTTCAAATATACAGCTTTCATTTCTTTCAAAAAGCCAGTTATATGTGTGTACATCTGTTTTAGGGTAGATAACAAACTCAAGTTGAAGCCGAATTTTATTTGAATAGTTATCATTCACCACCAACAATAACATTGTTTTCCTATTGTACCCTGAACAATATCATATCATTATGATAACATAAATTTCTTTTAAGAATAATTGCTTTGATTTTTTTTCAGGTTGACATTAACACTTTCCTGTCCAATGGATCTCAAGAATTTTCCAATGGATGTGCAAACGTGTATAATGCAACTGGAGAGTTGTAAGTACGAACAACTTACTTTTCTCAATACTTTAAAAAATATAATAGATATAAATGGTTTTTGTAGATTATTTATTTTCTAATATTTTGGTCAGATATTTACCAAATAAGCATTGTATCTTTCACCAGACATTGAAATAATGTCTATCAGTACATGCACTCTATACCATGATAAAGAAGTAAACTGAAGACCAAAGAACAACAGATTTTAAGCTTAAAAAGCAGCTTTATGTCTCTATACAAATTATCAAAAGTGAAAGGAATAATCATCATTCAAAACAAACTACCATTTTTTTATTACGTGCCTGCTATAGACCAAGTATTTTGCATATATTATTTCTCATACTCACAATGAAGATACTGCTATTCCTATGTTTCCAGTTGTGAAGTGGTCATTTTGAACAATGGTTGTGTTCCAATTCATGGAAGCTGGAAACAGCAAACCATCTGGTTCCGAAGTCTCTGCTGACTGAACCACTGTGCCGCCTTTCAGATAATATTTATTCAGAGTATACTCTGCTAGGTATGGTGTGTATGTTATTGCAGGAGAAAAGAAATTTATCAGACTTTATCAGAGACTTATCCAAGCTCATAGACATTTCTTTAAATATCTTCTTTCCAAGTGAATCTATATGCATCAGTGATTAACGTCAACATATACAAATTTCAGGTCCTTCTATTTCTCTGAACTTATCTATATAATCAAATCTAAACTAATTGGTTTGTATGCTCAATGCCATTCAAAAAGTAAATAGTTTTATTATAGTATTTAGTTATATCCTGCGGGGGAAAAAGTTTGTTTTGATATATTCCTTGAGGAAAAAATTTGAAGGTTAATCAATCTTCAGACTTCCAGGCCTCAGAGGCACGGTTGTAGTGTGGTGTAGCGGTCACTAGATGGCGTGCCTACTTCACAGGGGGAACGCGGCCCTCCTGCCTTGGTTTCTCTTAAAGCAGGCAAGACCTGCTTCTCTGATCATAACGCCTTTCTTGGGTTACATTTACATGCATCACTTTTATAAGTAGTTCTTAAATATTAAGCAGACCCATGCATAAAGTACTAAATTAAATGAAAGGAAAATAAAATAGTCTAGTTTTAGTGGGGGGAGCTATTTAGCAATAAACGAGGAGGAGCAACAAAAGAGTCCCAGCAGAGATTTTTTATCCATACTGTGAAGGCACTTTGAGGGCAGGCTGACTCTGTGTCTTGGAAGTAAAATTAGGTGCATGGGACTGTATTGAGAAAAAAAAAATCATATGCAAACTAGTCTAAGAGAAACTGGTGCCTTAATTGCTAAACCAGGGATGCTGGCTGTTACCTGCAGTGAGTGAGGAGCAGTTCCAGATTTCGGAGAAAGAATATGATTTGGTCAATTTTATGCTCTTAAGGATTCTCTCAGTTTAATGACCCAAGTTTATTCAAGGTTTCACGATATACCAACAAAGAAGAATAAAAGTAGGGACGAAGGCGAATGATGTGGAAGATAGAAACATTAGAGGCTGATGCTGTAGGGGAGGCAAAATTTCACCTCAATCCTCTTAGGCTTTTTTTTGGGGGGTGGTGAGCCTGAAAATTAAACAGACATAAGAAAGATTAATAGGAGAAAAGGGTACACATTTAATTACTGTAAATTTTATGTAATATGGAATCCCTCATATGAAAATGGAGACTCAAAGCAGTGGTGAAAGGAAATGCTTTTATACTAGGTTGGAAAAAGAGAGGCAATTGTGGAAAGGTAACTAAACTATTTGGGGAGGCTAGAGGAAGATAAGATTTTTTTTTTTTAACAAGGTCTGTTTGTACAGAATTCTTTTGACTTTAATTCCCCATGGAGGAATATTTTTGCTTTCCTGGTACAGGGAGCACATCTTTCACATGGACGTTTTTATCTCCTGTTTCCAGGAAGAAAAGGGGGAGATTAGGAAGCCCTTCTTGCATCTGCTGTTTTTCAAGTGCCTCTAGCTCAAAATAATCCATATGCTCAAGTGGCATTTTTTGTGATGGTTTATTTTGCTACTCTTCATTTATTTTCATACAAAGTAGATGTAAAGACTTTGAGTTAAAGAGCTTAGATAAATAGAATCATATTTGAGAATATTTACAAAGAAAGAAAACCTAAGATAAAAAGTAAATTTTGAAGAGAATATTGATATATCCAATATTAATATACTTGAGGTTTGGGAAATTTAAATAAAAAGCTAAAGGGAGGACTTAGAACTGGGGATACACTGTTAAAAGCTATATTGAATGGTTCAAATAATAACATGAAATTTCCAAAGGAGAGAATATAGAGAGGGAAACAAACACATGGAGAGCAGATCGTTAAGAAACGTCTACATTTAGAGGGTGTTGAAAGGAATTCCAGTCAAGGGCTTTTGTAGATGGCAAATTAAAATCTTATCTTAAAAGGAGAAGAGCCTGTGGAGTTATATCTGTTTATCAGTATTAAATGCTGTAAAATGTTTTTTAAAAAGATGACTGAAAGAAGAGCCATTGTTATTTGTGACAAAGACAAATGTGATTAGAATGATGAGGGTCAAATTTGGATTTCAAAAAGTTAAGGGAAAGTGCATGATGGGAAAGTGAGAGCAGTGAGTAAAATCTATTATTCCACGAACATTTGTTCTTAAAGAACAAATGAGAGAGAATACAGTTCCTGACGGATAGCTGGGTCACTGGACTTTTTTTTTTTTTTTTTTTTCAGAATAAAGAAAAGTACTGAGCTATCTTGCAAGAAGCAAGTACTGACATAACAAGAATGTTTATTGTTTCTGTCTTGCTCAGAACATTTCCAAATCAGTCAAAAACTCAACTTGGGAAAATAGAACCTCTTGCCCCCTCCCCTTGTTTCTTAATTCCTTTATCAGGAGTGAGTAGATTGCCTCACTTGTCCCTTTCTTATTTCAATCATTAAACACTTCCTGCCCTCTTATTATGAATTAATTTAGCTCATGAGAAAGATACTATTTATTAAAGTCCTATAGTAGATATTAAAATCCTTTCAAAGTAGAAACTACTGAAGTCAAACTCTTTAAGATCTGTTTCTTAAGCTCAGAGCAATTACCCACTTTTAAAAAATAAAGGCTTAATATGACAAGAGATTTAAAAGAGTTTAACCTACTGGGAAGCAAGAGCTATAAGGAACAGTGCCTACTGTTGAATGAATCTGACTGTAAAGGGGAAAAGGAAACAAACTGGGACCAAAGGCATAGAAAACAAGCAAAAAAGAAACATTTTAAAGCCAAAGATTTTAATGGCTCATGATGATCAACCTTTTTAAAGTCAATAAATGTTTAATAAATCTATGTTGATGGTCAGGACTCTTCTAAGTGACCTGGAGAATGTTCATCCATTTAAGCATCAAATAATATCTATCAAATATCTAATATATTCCACTTATTAGGCTGGGTGATACAATAATAAATAAAAGTATCTTTTTTGAAGGACATCAAGGACTAGTTGAGGAGTTATTTATGCAAGTATAAAAATCCAATTAAAGATGATAAGCATATGTTAATGGTACATTGTTAGCAAAAAGGAGAAAGCCACTAAGAGAAAAGTAGCAAGTGCATAAACTTAGAAATTTATTTAGAAATAAACTTAGAAAATTATTTTTTCTAAGCTAGCAATAATTCTGCACCTATAAAAGTGTACATTCATGTTTTAGATTTAAAATCCTGGATGATACAACAAATTCTTAGTGTTAGGAAAAGACAGAAAGAGGCATAGAGAGAGAATCAGAGGAAGAGAAGTTTTGTGATAAAAATTGGTGAGAAAAATAAAAACAAGCATGAGCTAAGGATAACATCAAAGAATAATAATGAAATAAATAACTCTCACACCAGAACTAAAAATACTGATTTCATCAGATGAAATGTGAGAAAAGAGAAAAATAAAATTAATAAAAATCTAGTGTAAATGAGGCACAGAAAGAGATTTAAAAATTGTTCAATATTAGCATAATTAAAATAAATGCAAAAGGTTGAATTCATCCAATAAAACAGATTCTCAATTTAGATATTAACAATATTACAATATAACAATGTTGTCAACTAAACACTTTTTAAAAATATGCAAAAAACGGGGAAAAAGGTAGAAAAATGCATATCAGACAAATGAGTCTAAAAAATTAGGAAAAATAAATTATAAGAAAAAAATCTTAAGACAAACCCTTGAGTAACATGCTGGTAAAGAAACAATATATAAATAAGCTGTAATAATTATAAAAATGCCTTCTAATAATTTTCAAAAATACAATACAAAAGCAGGTGATCTATGATTAAAACATAGATAAATCAATAATTTACTTGAGTATATGTACAAAATGAGTAATTTATAGATAGATAAAAAACTCATAGTTTTTTTTGTTTTTAACATAAAAGAACATTTATAAAAATTATGGCTAAAATGCAAAGTAATCAATAATAATATAAAATTACTATAAATTATTATTTATTAAAATAAATTATACATCACTATACAATAATTAGCTAGAAACTAACAGCATATACTAAATGACTTTTTAAAGAAGAAATAAAGAAGGATTTGGTACTAAACAATAAAGCACTAAGTATCGAAATTTTGAGACACTGTTGAAGCAGTTTTTTGTACTAAAAACTGTTGGGTGAGACATTCTATTCATGAAGACCAAAAAGGAATAAAGCATTGAAAGAATCACATAAACCCCAAAGCTGGTACTTGGAAAAATCTTAGAAACTAGACATACCTCTGGAGAAACTCTTCAAGCAGAAAAAGTATTAGGTTGCATGTAAAAAAATACAAGCTGAGATCATGGGAATAATAGTGGATATGCCAGAATGAAAACAATAAAGAAAATCCTGAGCAACTCTTTTTTTCCCCCCCAGTCATATTCACTTATCTGGCATAGAAAAGAACCTCAGGCAAGAGCTTTATTTGAGTAAGAGAATGAAAAGAATTCCATCTAGATAGCTACATTCATCATAAATTAATGAGAATTTCAAAGAGCTGAGACAATAGTGGGGAAAAAACAGAACATTTGGAAGACTTTTTCAGTGATTTGCATAAGAATTAATCATAAGGATGATTTTCCCAAGATTTTCCTTCGTGAGAAGATTTTTCTCCATTGTGAGGATTGAATGTTTTTTTATTTACATACGTTAGAAGACAGCAGGTGATTGATGAAAAAAGTAGTGCAAAAGCTGACTTCTGCTTAAATATGCTGTGTTTCTAGTGAAAATACACTTTGAATAGACATTTATTTTACATTATGGAACGTTTGGAATAGAGCTTGAATTAGGAATGGCTGTGTAAATATAGAGAAATAATGTTGAAAATATTGCTTGGAGACATAAATATAAGTGAGATTTCTGGACAGTATTAAAAATTTAGACCAAAAGAGAGCAGAAGAAAGACAGCATCACTGAGTTTAAGGAAAATTGGGGGACAGAAGTAAAGAGTGAGAAAGACAATGAAAAACTCTTTGTGATGTTTTAACAATATGTTTTCTAGAGGCATTTTAGGAAATACAGTTAATCTAGTTCACTGATGGAATGTAGATTCATATAGCACTTGCACGGAACCTCAAAAACAGAAAACCAAATTACTTTGTTTTCAATATTTAAATATATAAAAAAATTTAGCTGAAATTCAAATGGTATTTATTATAGTGATTTATTCTGCTGCCATTTAAAATCAAAATGAAATAACAACAGTAAAATTGGAGCTTAATTTAATCTAGAAAGCCAAAGCTTCATCACTGAGAATTGCACTGAGGCCAGAGGAGAGAATGTGGCCCCATTTATATGTTCCAAGTTCAAACATTTTCCTTATTAAATCTAAAGGCCTGCCCCATAATGTGCTTTATCGTTAAATCTCTACAGAGTTTTACCTGTTTTTTAAAAAGTTAGAGGTTCAACATACCATTTATTTCTTTGGTCTAGAATATCTTTCATTCAACTTCATGAAGAATTCTGGAATAAATACTGTGAATGCTTGCTTTTGGGGGTAAACAAATTGTGTTAGTTTCATTTATTTCTCTCTGCTAATACTCATTTTTTTTTTACTCTCAAGTTCAGCTGGAAAATACTGGCTAATTACCATGACAAATTTGCTTCTCCCAAATTCACATCAGTAGAGACCTAATAAAATATCAATGAAGCTATGTTTTTCATAAAATGCTTTATTTAATCTTTAAAATAGTATGTGGTTTTCATGTGCTGTTGTTTCTAATAATATGTAAAATTGAGAGAAGATCCTAGTGAAGATAAGCTGAATGTTAAAGTGATCGCTAGCCTTTCTTCTCAGGATTTGATTGTTATTAGTGTCTGAAGTTCAGGATTCAGTACATAATCCTTTTTTTCTTTTTTTCTTTTTGTAAATTGGCTGAAGGAAGTAAAACATAAGGCTATCTTTCCAAAAGACGACTTTTCAATGGTATCACAGTTTTATTTATAAATGCATCTTGTTTATTTGCTTCAGAAACAGCTAATCTATAAAGGAAGGAAACACAACTATATTATGACTTAGACTATGCCCCTAAGAAATTTAACAGAACAAATCAATGTACAGTAATATGGGTAAAAGAAATAAAAGCAAAAACAAAAAATCTTAAAGATTTGATTCCTAGCCTTTAATTTTTGCCATAAAAAAAATTTCTAAATGGGCTATTTTTCCCTAGGTGAAAAAGAGAACTGGAGGATTAATCTTGGAAGAATATTGAATGATAATTTCTTAGAGTCATACTAAAGCTTTGTTGTTTATTAAAAGACAAATATGCTATAGGATACATAAATTATCACTATATTTATGAAGGGTCTAATTATGTGTTTTATATCTAAAGAGAAATGTAGGTAATGAGGAAGATATAACCAATGTGAGAAAGTTAAAGAAGTTTTAATTATTCAGGTTGGAAAGAAAAATATAAGGAAATAATTGGTGAAGAAATGACTCTTTTTCCACAAAACACAGCCTAAATCCTTAAAGTTACAGAAAAAATATTTTTAAGTGTCAATTTGAAAAAAAGAAATTTGAACTAAAATTTAAAAAACTTTAAAAATATACTTTCATGGAGTTGGGAGATAAAAATATCTAAGGATAGATGGGATGTTTTTGCTTTTTAAATTTTTCATATTAATTTCAAAACTTCATCTGATATGACAGTCTGGTTGCTCTGGAATTTATGCTAAGACTTAGTTGAGGCAAAAGATAGGAGTCAGGCAATGATTTTTCACAAGTATTTCCTAATAATCTCTACTGTTATTCAAGCTATTTTATAACTTAAACAGTGTGGATATTAATCAAAATAATACTATGCATTTTGTTTGACTAGTTAGAAATATAGACAGTTCTTGTTTTCTGAATGTTTACTACTTAAGCCTCTGCAGTTGCAACGTTGATTAGAAAGCTGGTTTTTCCAAGATAAAAAGATTCACTAATGAACTAGCTGCTTATAAATCAGTCCTCACTCAAACATTACATATTCAATCCTTCTTAATGCCATGACCATTCTCTCCCAATCTGTCCACACCTTTGTAGGTTGAATTTTTGCCAATTATCAGATATTCTAAACATATGACAACATAGTAAAAAACATAATATAGTTACAAGTCTTAGAAAAGATTGTGCCACAATAATTTCATATTCATTACACATATTATCATTTTAATCCTAACCACAATTTAATGAGATAGGTTTTCTTTCCATTTTAAATATCAACAAATTAAGGGGTAGAAAGATTAAGTGACTTTCTCACAGGTACAAAGCTGGGAAGTTAACAGAGCAAACCCCTATGTATTAATAACTCACAAACTTATAGCAACCATCAATCATTTTAAAATCTATCTGATTATTCCCAAATATTTATAAATTATGACTCCGATATTTTTAATTAGCTCTATCAGTTAAATACACCCAGTAATTTCACTTGTTTTCTCATGCAAAAAGTGTTCCCTCCTCTACCTGTTTCCTCCCTCTGGCTGTCTATCCATGTATTAAAATTGGCCTAAACCAAGATATGCAGAGTTGGTCACCCTTTCTTGGTGACAGAGCCAATCATTCTGTGATTGCCATCTAACAACACACACACGAGAGGCAGCTGCAAAGCACTCTTGACTGAGACCACAGCTACAGTTAGCTAAGTATCACAGGGGGGTTCTATGTGCCCCATTCCATGTTTACCCAGTTCGTTCACTTGACTAAATGCAAAGTATTTTGTCTTTGTTCCAGTCAAATATCATATTGCTAGATTCAGTCCATAATCCTAACTTGATGATCCATATCTTTCCTAGTTAATCATCCAGAGAATTGAACAACATACCTTGCTGCATTACCGAAAGGGCAGCCCTGAGAAAATTCTGCAACAATGCACCAGAAGTATTCCTCTTGATTGATTACTACTGAAAGAAATGAACAATTGCTCTTTAAATCAGTTATAAATCACTTAAACATATAATTATCAAAAATATTTCCAAGTCCTTGTTTGTAAGGATAACATTAGAATTCATCAAATATCTTTCTGTATAAGCTATTTATAGTTTACCTTAATATCTCAACATACTTTGTAATAAGATTATGAATGTTTTCTGTGATCCTTCCATTTGCTATTTACTGCTCAGAGCTGTCAATGTTTTCTTTCTTCCTTAATTCATTCCCCAAGTAACAACCAGTTCCCCCAACCCTCAGACTCCAAATGACCCTTCCAGAAATGGCCCCAGGGCCCAATCTCAATAATTTCTTAAACTATGCAGTGTGTTGCTACCCCCTATATAAGAGAACAAATTCTGAAAAATCCATTATAACTCTAAGTTCTTCATTAAAAAACAACATAAACTATGCCAATACATTAATTTTTCAGACTCAGTTTTCTCTTTTATAAGTGAGCTACATTATCTTACAAAGTTTTCCTCAACTCTAGGATTCCATAAATTTTTTGAATATACAAAATGATAAATCTGACATGCAAAATAAAGTACATAGCATTAGAAACAATGGTATATCTACAAAAAGAATCAAGAGAGAAACAAAATGCAAGAAGTAAATATAATATCACGAATTATCTATAATGAAGATCAAGAAGCAACCAACTAGAAAACAAGAAGATTAAAATAAGGAAAAAAGAAGTAATGAAAGTTTGGAGAAAATAAAGGTTTTTTAAAAGGCACATAAGAGTGGGAATAAAGAGTTTATGTTAATAAATTGGTGAAATGGACTTTAAAAGTATTTTAACACAATTCTGAGCTAAAAACCTGGAAACTGTGAATAGGAATGATGATGGCCATGGCTGCTAAATTAACACCTTTTCTTCTGGGGCAGCTATTCTCATAAATTCCTATAAATAGAACTCTTGCTTTTGTGATTAAATATTCTGCTCACATTTTAGGAGTTTTTAAAGATATTTATAGAATGTCTAGTCAAATTTCCAGGATCACAGAAGTCCTAAGTGTCCTGTTTTTTTCACAATATATCCATCTTGTAGTCTCTGGTTCCTAGGGTATTTTGATTTCTCTGAATCTGTGTCAGGTTAGAAAAAAAAAGTCCCAATGCAGATCTAAAAAAATAAAAAAAAGAAGAAGAAGAAAAGAAAATTGTTTAAAAAAATTGTGCCAGCAAATTTTTAACACTTGGCAGAGTAAAGAATATTTATACCATTCCTTAGTCCTGCTAGAGGGCTGTTGATTTAAAATAATTATAATAATTACAATGAATTGTAATTATAATAATTACAATGAATTCGCATTTTATGAAAATGAGAAGGTTTTCTGCACCATTCTCTCTATATATGACTATGGTACAAATACACCATTGGTGGAAGTTAAAATATTTTCTAGAAATAGTGACTTTTTTCCTGGGTCATCAGTATTCTCATGAATTTTCTGAATGTTGCCATTTTGGACCTGCTGAATGATATCTGTGAATACTCTGGGCACTGACAATGGTAAAAATTGCTCTAGATGTGATTAACACTCTCCTTTGTTTTCCAACTTTCATCCTCAACATAATTACAATCACTGTTTCTTTCATTTCTATTAGAAAATAGCTATAATTATATCCCTTGAATGCAAAAACTCTCTGTTCCTAGAGTTAGTTATGAATTAGAACACAAAGAAAAAATATCTTGATTACATGGATTGCAATACAGTTGAATTATTTAACAAGTAATTTTGTTAAATACTTAACAAATATTTTCTAAAATAGTATAGGGACAATTCAAATTGAGTTAATTATCTTCTATCTGTGCTAATTGTCTTTGAGCACTTCAATGAATTTCTTGCAATGACATTTTATAATATTTCGCCTTGAAGAGAAATTTATAATTTTACTCTCTGGTGTTTATCCAGGCATGTTAAAATTTCTTCTGTTTCATAATGATACTCTTCAGATGCTTCTGGAAATAAGAATTTGAAGTGATCTTCTCACTAATATTGCTAGAGACTTCCTTTTCCAGAATTAGCTGTTTTTGATTCTTGTAAATTATCAGTTATACTGAAATAGCAGGCATCAAAAAACCTTGAGACCAGTCAAAAGATTATTATAATGCCTCTTATTCTCTACTCAAAAAATTACATAACCTTTAGATATTGCCAAGCTAATGTTGGCTCATAGAATCTGTTTGTTAAAGCATGAGTCGCCAAAGTAAATTATTTCATAAATGTGAGCAGATCTGAACTTCCAGCCTTCTGGTAGACAGACAATGTTTTTCCACGAGCAGAAATCCATCCAATTGTATACCTCTTTTTCATTAAAATAGGCTGATAATCAGTTCTTCTGAGTTTAGTTGAGACTTCTCATTAGAACTTTAAAACACTGAATGTTCAATGAGTGGTAATTTTATGAAATTTTGAAAAATGTGAACAAAGTTATTAGTGTGATTGTTATTTAAGAGGAGCAGATAGGAGTCGAAAATTACATTTCCACCATTCCTAACAGAAAGTGGGAGAAAGGTTAAATCTATGGTCTGTACTGAAGTGTTTTAGGTCTTCGAAGAGAAATGTACCCAAAGTACTAGTAGAATAATGATTATAGGTTAGTTATACCAGAGAGTTTTAGAGAAAGCACAATCACTAAGAAGTTAATTTATCAGGCCTATAACGTAAATAAAACCACATGAAACAACCACAATTATGGTAAGATTATTCAAATTAAATGCACAAACTATAAATAAAAATGTTCTGTTTAAATACATTTTGACGTAGCAGTTGTTTCTTGTCAGGTCAATAAAACTTACTTGAGTAATATTTCTCCTGGCAATAATCAGCAAGCATGTGCCAAGTCTGAGCATATTCTTCCCCTTTTTTTTTTTTTTTTAAATTCCAGCTGCTAGTTAAAAACATAAGCATTTGCAAGCTGGGTCAAACTTAGAAATCTTAGTCTCTCTCTCTCTTTCCCTTTCAGTTGAGAAGCTGGGTCAAATATGATTCTAGTTCACTTTCAAAACTAAATGTGAATCTATAATTTATTAATAAATCTCAAAACTCATTTTGAACTTCAGTATTTTTTCAGCCTGCATTCTCCCTTCAAAAAAGTATTTTTTATAGTATAATATTCATGGTATAAAGTACTAAACAGTAAGCTCTTTTTCTTATGTAGTTTTCAAAATATCAAGGATCATTTGATTTAAAAACTGATCATATAGTACATTTAAATGACATCTTCAAAATCAGCATGTTTGTACTGGAAAATTTGAATAATGTGCTTTTACTTCAACTTACAATCTTCTTCACTAATGTTATCCACTTTCAAGTTTGCTTCATAACCCTTCTCTGCGTGTGTATATGCACACTGTATGTGTGGTTATAAATATAAAATACATTTCAAACATAAAAATACAGATAATTACAAAATAATATTTTGTAGTGAACATATTAACATTGCCATTTTACTTCAGATTTAGTTTTTATTTCTGTCTGATGGATATGAAGTTGTATCTCATTATATCTTTATCTCCCTGAAGTTGAGCTGTCTTTATTCTGCATATTTCATTACTTTTGTGTTTTTTGTCTATTGTCTGTTTTAATTTCTGATTTTTATAATAATAACTTTTAATTTTTATTTACATGTGTTATTCTGTATATGTTCTTGATATTTTAACTTTATATCTTTCATAGTCCAGAATGTTTTAAATATGTAGTACATATATACATATTAAAATCTATCTTTTTTTAATAAACAATGCCTTTTACATGCCAAAAATACAAAACTATTATATGTTTTAACCTCAAAATTTTATAGCACAGGTTGTGCCTATGTTTTAAATACAAGTAGATTGTATTATTGTGTTACTTTTTTTCTAAATAGATGGAAATTTTTCTATTATTATTTATTAAAGTTTTTATATATGAGTCTTATACTGGACTCTGTTCTGTACTCTTTATCTAATTGGTACCAAGGCCCTATATACTTGAGGCCACTTGAACACCATAGCTTTGTTTATATATTTTGTTCTCTGTTAAGTGAGTCTACTTCCTGACATTTTATTTTTCAAAACTGCCCTCACTATGCATTTCAGATTAATATACTTTTACATTTCAGATTCATTTCCAGTTGAAAATTACATTAGGATTTTTATTTCAATTGAATTGACCAATTATGAGAGAATAACATTTTTACAACAATGAGTCCTTTATCCAAGACCACAGCATGTCTCTATCTTTATTGCAATCTTATTTTCTTTCAATAATTTTTAATTATTTAATTTTCACATTTTTCTAAGCTCATGACTACACATATTTTTTTTTGCTGATATTGAGAATAAAAATTTTGTTCATATTAATCTTAAAATGTGCAATATTTAAAATTCATTTTTAAAATAGGTATTATATTAGTTTTATTTTAGTTGTCCAGAGATGAGAAGGGGTGGAATTGCCTACGGTGGATAAAATCATGGGGCAGGAAAGACAGCAAACAGAACACAAAGAAGTATCCCAAGTGCAAATATTAAGAAGCAGAAGTTCTTCCCAAGTTAGTGAGCAATGTTCAGAGGAGAGAGAAGCAGAGAGTCTGTCTGTCTAGGTGCCTTGGGTACACTTACCTTCACTTGTTTAGAATCCAGTGGATGAAGACAGTGCAACAGAATGCTAAAAGCTTCAGAAAGGTTAGAGAGATTTGGGAAGCAGATGTCCTGTGTCATAATTTCCTGTAGGAATTCCTTTTTAAATTAATTAATTAATTAATTAATTAATTTTTATGGTGGCATTGGTTAACGAAATCCAATAAGTTTCAGCTGCACTCTCTAACAGTAAGGCGTGTGTGTGTGTGTGTGTGTGTGTGTGTGTGTGTGTGTATGTATGTGTGTGTGTATGTATGTGTGTGTGTATGTGTATGTATGTGTGTGTATATATATATATATATATATATATATATATATATATATATATTAATAAAATTTACACTTCTTCCAAGAATTCTGAAAGGGGTTTACCTTGGCTTACTCCAGCCAACATAGGAAGCCATAACAAACAAAAACTATCAGTGTGGCATATTTAGGTACATAGGTTGGCAGATGACAGAAGGTAGATAGGTAGGTAGGTAAATAAGCTAAAGCAGTACTTGATCTTGTTGTTGTTATAGCTGTTATTACTTGAAAGAGATCTAGAAGTCCCCATATAGTCCATGAATATGTCGTGTTGCTGGGTATCTCAGTTTCCAATTGATCCACCATAGTGTTTACGATAAAGTAGTTCCCATATCCTTTTATTTGGGGAGTGTAAAGACTTAGAACAATGACCAAAGGCTATGTTTATGCAGAGAAAGAGTAATTAGTGGAAGGGTCTGGCTGAACCTTTATATCACTACTGATACAGCTTGGCAACAAAAGAAAAGATCAGAGCACAATGATGCCAAGAGAACAGACCATGAATTTTATCAGCCTCAGGCTTTGTTTCATGCAAAAATACAACTCCCAACCAGTGGCCAAATGTTCTGCAGCAAAGGGTAAAAAGAACCAGCAAAACCACACAGATTCAAGTGATCTTCCACTCATTTCTCTTTGTTGCCATGAGAGTAGTTAAGCTTGTCCCTGTCATCAGGATGACCATATCATTTATCATCAAAATAGGAACGCTTTTGAGAACAAAGGGCACCACAGATATTTAAATTATTATAGTTGTGTAATATTTATTCATTAACTGACAGGTTTTTTTTTTTTAGGTTAGTGGATGAATAAAATAGTTCTAAACTATTTTTTTAAATGTAATCCTTTCTAAAGAAATATATGCAGGTATATGAAAGCAAATAAAAATAATTCAAAATTGTCTTTAAAATTGTAATTTTGGCACCAAATCTGAAATTGTTGACACTGTCAGTGACTCTGCTGAATATACTATTATTTGTTTTTTACTGAGAAAATAATTTCTAAATAGTTGAGATGAATAAATACTTGGTCATTTCAAAGCTTGATTTTACTTTCTTTTGTATTGAAGTGGGTAACTATTTGAAATCATATATTTCTACAGATGTTGCCTTCATCTTGAATAAGAGTGCCTTTTATCAACAATGATGTTTATAGGACAAAGTCAAATTAGTTGTTTCTGTTTAGGAATCTTTTAAAAATTCTTTGCCTAATTTAAGTGCTGGAAAATATGCCTTCTTAATTCTATTCCATATAAATTATCCAATGAAAAACAAGCGGTTCATCGATATAATCTTCCCCTAAGCTAATACTCCAAAGTACTGATATCAAATTAAAAAAATAAATGTCGTACATCATTTGAGACCTGTCACTTCTCCTTTTCTATTGTAGGGATTAATCTCAAAGTGTTCCTGTTTAGGAACTTCACTTTTATATTCCTATTTGTTAAAAAGCTTCAGAATATAGAATTTTAGTTCTCCAATAGTAAAATAATTTGATTTAATATTTCTAACTAATTATGAACAAATGCAACTAAAATTTAGAGGACTAATTTATCAAAAGTTCAATACCATTGTAGAACATATAAGTTGATTTACAAAGTAGTTTTTCACATGTTCAAACTTTTAAAAACTTTAACTGATGACAAGCAGTAAAGATAGAAAACATATTGTACCATGATGAAATATAATTTTAATTCAATCTCAATTGTGTCACGCACAAAAAATTATAGTTCGGTTTCTGTGTTTATATAAACAAGTTATAATTTTAACAACTACAGCTTCTCAATTAATAGAATGTAACAGAGTTTATGAATGTAAAATAAATCACATATGCATCACCAATTCCAAGAACACTGCACTTCCAAAGATTTCTTAATTTAGTAAGAACTCAGTTTTTATCACAATGAATGTTCCAACAAATATTTTATTCAACTCCATCACAAATGAGTGACATTTATTTTCAAGGGTGAACTTTTTAAATGAAGTTAAGAGAGACTTTACAATAGAATTTACAAGGACAGCACATATTTCATCTTCAACAAATGTATTTCTAAAAGTTTTGCTTTGATTACAGAATTGAATGTAAAAATTAAACTTGCTTAAAATTAATTTTCTCTTTGAAACAAGAAATGAGATTGAATCAAACCTAACATCATTTAATTGCTTGCAAATTTCCTGTTATGCACTTTTCCAAGAGAACTTGGTATCAAAAAAAGGGAAATTAATTCAGAAAACAATCATTTGATCTAAATAAAAACCATTTCTCATAGAGTGTTATGTAAATGCTCCCCCTGCAAACGCACATATCAAATGATCATCTTTTGGCAATATTCTTTGAAGGACTGTAACTTCTGAAATAGATGCTGGTGTGTTTTTAGTTCATTTGTGTCTTGTGGGTTTTATGTGGACAATGATATTTCTGTGGCCCCTTTGAATGTTAAAAGTAAACTACATTTTGTTTAAGTTGCACATTTGCCATTGACTTTCTTGTGACATGGAAATTCGGTGCTTAATTTTTACGTAAATATTGAACTTTCATTTCTTTTAGCCCATTGCCGCTCGAGGGGTTTATTACCAAATATGAATATTGCTAATAATAAAATAAACAAATGTTTTTAGGTTTCAAAGAATTCAGATTGCTTTCTATATGGCCTATAGCAGCACTGCCTAGCTTTCGTTTACAACGGAAGTATAATTTTCCATGACATTTGATACTTCACAGATGTCACATGTTTGTACACCAAGTGGCCAGCAGAGGGAACAAAGTTGAAAACTGCCACTACTCAGATTAGGAGTTAGCAGCGCTTGCAAGGGTCTGGTAAAGACAGATGGATCATTGCTGATGTTGGCTGTTTAACAGATTTTGCTTAACATTTAAATAGTAAAAGAGTTTCATACTCTCTTATATCATGGAAGAATCTAGAAGTAAAATTAAAGACCTACTCAACCAACAATGATGTATTTTAAAGAATGTTTAGTAATAGTACTCAACCTAAAAATTGAAAAATCTGTAACAAGTGCTAAATCAGAGGTGACATGAGGGGAAAAGAAGTATTCTAGGGATGTCTTGGCAAACAAAGAGGGATGGGTAACTTTCTTATAACCAAGTGATTCTTACCCAGGAGAAAGGAAGGAAAAGGGAAATCCTGAATGATTGAATACTTTCTCTTAAGACTAAGCTTCCAGAAAGAGATTGTCATCTTTAATTTGGTTAAAATTTCTCAATTCCACCCTAATTAGAGGGAATGTAGGTGTCATATTTGGATACAACCACCTATAAACAATTGAAAACAAATGCCCCATTATTTTTCAAATCTGAATATAGTGAATATTTATTTCAATCCTGCTACACGTGAATAATTGTTATTCATCCTATGGTCATCCCTTTGAAAGAGTTTATCTGATACTCTTTCTGTTCCCATCCCTCAGCTTAGCTTAGAACCCTTATCCTGTACTCTCATAGACCTCTCTGCTTACCTCTGTAAGGCGCTTCACAATCTGTCAGTTTAACCATTTTTATTGTCAACTGCTGCTGTGCTATGAGCATGTTGACTGGAGCCACATCATTTGTAGTTTTGGCACCTTACATAGGTACTTATAGAGAGTAGGCACTCAGTAATTATTTATTTAAATTAACGAATCAGGAAAATTAATTCTAAAGCAACATTTCAGTAATAAGATAATTTTCTTGTGTGTGATATTTGGATGTTTTTATCAATGAGATTTGTTTTGTTAAAGAGACTTTATTTTTTAGAGCAGTTTTAGATTCACAACAAAATTGAATAAAAAATACAGGTTTTCTATACACATTCTGTCCCCCCGCCCCACATGTGCACAAATTCTTTCAATATCAATCCCTCACACCAGAGTGGTACATTTATTACAATGCATGAATCTACATTAGGATTCCCTCCTGGTAGAGTACATTCTCTGAGTTTTGACAGATATATAAAAACATGTATCCCATTACAGCATCATACAAAATAGTTTGGCTGCCCTAAATATCTGTTGGGCTCTGCCTGTTCTTTCTCCCCCTACCCTAAACCCCTGGTAACTGTTGATTTTTAGTGCTGCTACATTTTTGCCATTTTCAGAATGTCATATAATAGCAGTCAGTATGTACCTTTTTCAGATTGGCTTCTTTCACTTAGCAATATGCATTTGTTTCCTCCACGTCTTTAAATGACTTGCTAGCTCATTTCTTTTTAGTGCTGAATAATAGTCCATTGTCTGGATGTGTCGTAGCTTATTTATCCTTTTATCTACTGAAGGACATTTTGGTTGTTCCCAGTTTTGGCAATTATATATAAAGCTACTGTAAATAACTATGTGCAGGTTTTTGTGTGAACATGTTTTCAAATCTTTTGGGTGAATACTAAAGAGTGTGATTGCTGGATTTTATGGTAAGAGTGTGTTTACTTTTGTAAGAAAGTACCAAACTGTTTTCCAAAGCAACTGTACCATTTTTGCATTTCCACCAGCAATGAAAGAGTTCTTTTGCTCCATGTTCTTCTCAGTACTTGGTGTTGTCGATGTTTGGATTTTTGACCATTATAATATATATGTAGTGGTATCTTATTGTTTTAATTTGCAATTCCTAATAACATATAAGAATTTAAAAAAATTATTATACATTATCTTCTGATATCTCATAGACAAGCATCACCCCATATCTTATGTTTAATTAGAGATGGAAAAAAACTTATCTAATGACATGAGGGGGAAGTGAGAAATTGGGAATTTTCATGCTTTTTTTTTCAAATGGGCCAAGGAATATCTCAAGGAAAAAATAACAACTCTTTACTTTCAAATATTGTAGACTTCTACAGCATATTAATTTAACCAATTTTCATGCTTAAAATTATGTTTGATTATTTAAATAATATCAGAAATGTATTTTTCTAAAATGTTTGCATGCATATGTATATATTTTTAAAAGATTCTAAATATGTACATATTTTAAAGATTGTAAATATGTACGTTTTTTTTAAAAGATTCTGAATAAATCCATGTCAAGCTCACCATTTGCCAAGGCTGATAAGTTCAATATTACAAATTCTTCAGGATACCCTCTTCAATATAGGATTATAAAATACTCTCTGGGTCTATGGGAGTCTTGAACCAAAATCTATCAGGCTATTACAGCCATGCTGTTGCTTCTACTTGTGAGTATCGGTCACTACCAAATGCTGATCATTGGCTAGTGTTCTGACATGGCCACTCTAAATTAGCCCCAGAGAGATCACTCAAGAAGTTCAGGCTTCAGAAACCTTTTCTGTATTTCTCAAAATTACATCTACATCCTACTTTCTATCCCTACAGATATCACACTGCTGTGGTCCATTCAATACTCTACCATCTTAACAAGGGTACATGAAATCAGCACAGGTTTTTAATGTTTATACGTACTTAGATGTTTTCTAGACTTTATCTTAATTCCTTTGATCAGTCTTTCTGTTTCAATAAGAGCATCAAGTGTTTTTTTCCTTCTTTTTCTATAGTGTATTTTAATTAGATAGATTTGTAAGACTACATTCAATTATATCATAAAATTAGAGGACTGGCTGGAAAAGGCTTTGGAGTTCATCTATTTCAACTAACAGAGTAATGTGTGTTTTCTGTAATGTTCCTGGCAAATGATTTTCCAGCCTCTGCTTGAGAGAAACTTGTTATCTTACCAAATCCACTCACACAATTTTTTAGAACACTGTAATCACATTTAGCTGAAATGTGCCTTCTTGAACTTCCTATTTTGTTTATTACTTTTCTGTCTTCACCTTTATTTTTTCAAGGCATTCTCTAAGATTCTTCTTATAGCTTTTAAAAAAATAGATTATTGCTCTTGATAATCTTGGATTTTCTGTAATTCTAATAACATCTGTAGTTAGGTGACTCTCAAACCTGTATTTTTGATGCTGACCTCATTTTCAACATGTAGGTCTGCGATTTTAGCAATTTTCAACATATAAGTTAATGTTCAGACTTGTTAGCACCAACATCTGCATTTCCTACTAGCATCTAAAAAAAACTCATCACAACACACACACACACACACACACACACACACACACACACACACCCCTTTCCCTTTTTCCCTTCTCTATTTATAATTTAAGTATTCAAGCCCCTGCTACATGCCCTATACTATTTGAGATACTAGAAAATATGTCAGTGACTAAACAGAATGATCTCTGCTTTTATAAAGTTTAAATTCTAGAGGCTAAGAAGAAAAATAAAATTAAAACCTAATCAAGATATATACCATGTCAGGTAAAAATAAGTCCTATGGAAAAAATAAAGGAAAGGGTAATTAGAGGTTGATTGGAGAAAAAGTGTTTTATAAGATGCAAGCCTACTTTAATGATGTGAGATATAAGCATACTGTGGCATAGCTACACGTCAGTGACTTGGACTTGAAATTTTGAGAATTTCTTTAATTTCTTATTTTTTCTTAAATATATATTTAATTATTTTCCAATTTTGCCAAAAAATTTAAATTAAACAATTTTTTAGAAAGTTTATTTGCATTCTTGGGAAGGCAAAGAAAAAAGCTTTCATTCTTTTAAAATGGTCCATCAGTAATATAAATTAGAGGCAATATTTCAGTAAATTATAATCCCAATTTTAGCACAAATTGGTTAAGAAATTTTCTTCCAGCTTATTTTTGTTCTGATTTATAAACCCTTTAAAAAAATTGATCTGTCTTATTGTGGTAAGAACACTTAGCACGAGTTCTACACTCTTAACAATTTTTAGTGTGCAATACATTATGTTGACTGTAAATACAATGTAGTACAGCAGATCTTTATGACTTATTCATCTGTTTGACTAAAACTTTATGCTTGTTGATTAGTAATTCTCTTTTTTATTTTCCCCAGCTCCTAAACCAGTCCTGCAGCTCTCTTATTCTATGAATTTGACTGCTATAGATACTCTGAATATGTGAAATCATGCACTATTTGTCTTACTACTATGACTGCTTTATCTCACTTAGCATATCTTCAAGGTTTATTCTTTTTATACAAAAACTAAAGATAGAACTACCATGTGATCTAGTAATTCTACTTCTGTATATTTATCCAAAAGCACTGAAATCAGGATTACAAAGAAATATAGCACTCCTATGTTTTTTTGCAGCACTACTCACAATAGCCAAGATGTAGAAACAACCCACGTGTTCATTGACAGATAAATGGATAAAGAAAATGTGGTAAATACACACAATACAATATGATTCAGTTTTTAAAATAAGGACATTCTATAATATACAAAAAAAAATCCCAAAACATAAAAACTCTCTAGTTTCTGAAAGTGGTAGTTCCTTAAAGGTTAGTTGCAAAGTGAAATTGAAAACCATATCAATGGACTCTTCATACTTTTGTAAATACAATTTATTTGTCTGTCTTGAACTTTGAATGAATATTTTACCTATGCATGATCTTTAACATCATACTTTGGCTATTTGGAAAGAAGTAGCTTAATGAATTATTCAGATTTTCCAAATCGATATATGTCATTGTACAATACTGAAAGGTCACATTTGTTAATCTTACCATCAAACTAATCAAAAAACATTTAAGTATTGAGGTAATACCTTTTTCAAATTTCTAATTATGACTCCAAAACTCAAAATCTATCATTGATGACAAATATTGTCATTTTTTCCCCTAGACAGGATGGATTCACTCATTTCCTTTATTTTTAAGAAAATGGCCTCCATATGCCTAATTATAATAACCACAGTTTGCCAAACATATTTTTTCAAGTAAAAAAGGTGTTTCAAGATAAACCAGCTGGTTTAACTTGCAAATTAGTCATCCCAGTGCTTTTCCTTAAAAGAATTATCAAATTGCAGTATGCAGCTGAACATGCTTTGAACCTATTTCACATTTTGACACACAGAATAGTAAAAGGATGTTTATAGAAAGGTCAAAATTTATTAAAATTATCCATCAAAAATTAAGAGCATTCTTAAATAAAAGTAGTATTGCTCCTGCTGCAAGATATGGTGGTACGGAATACAATCACAGCCAGCAGTTTGGTGCCACTGCCTTTAATTATGTGAAAGCAGTAGTTTTACCCACTGTTGTTTTTTTTTGCCATTTGGGCAAATGTCAACACAGTGAAAAAGGCAAATAATGTCTTGTGATTATGAAAACAGTTTGGACCTTGTGAATCCCATGAAAGTATCCTGCTGGAGTAATGTTTCTAAGCACAATTTTTGTCACGTTACTCCTGTGCTCAAAAGATTGAAATGTTTATCATTGTCCATAGGGAATTTAAAAAATTGAACTTTTCAAACTGGAATTTAGACTTTATACAAACTTACATTAGTTTATCTTTTCATTCCATATTCTTCATGCAGACTGGTTTTATACAGATGAAGTTATTGCTATTGCTATTATAAACCATGGAAGTTTGCAGTTTCTTTCAACTGATTATGTTATTTTCTTTGCCTGAGGGCCTCACCTTCTCTCACATTCATTATATGCAGGTCCTGTCATTTTTCAAGGTTCAACTCAAATGAAGTCTAGCAGATATCAGAGGTCCCTCTCCTGAATGCATACACCACTTTGTACTTCTCCCATGCCACTTATTTTCTGCCTGGTGATAATGCCTTACATTCCCTGAAGCAGTATGCATTACATACAGTCAGTGCTCATTAAATACTTGAAGAAATAAGCGTTTGGTTATATTGAGTCATTTGTTTACAAGTTCCACTGCAGCTACCATTGTGGCAGAAATTAGAGTTAATGTCTTCATTCCCTGAATAAAGTATTTTTTGTTGAGAGGCTTATTACATTATTATACAACAAAGCAATTCAACTCACAGCCTTTGATTTCTTTAGCTAGACTGTTCTATTTAACATCGTCAGACTTGTATAAAGGTCTGCCAATCAAAAACATAGGGAAGGTTGATAGACCTTTATACAAGTCTTTAAAACACTGTGAGCTGTATAGAAAAGTATTGATTTTTTTTAAAGTTATATTTGAAGGTTTATTGAGGCAAAGCAGCATTTAGTTATTTTTCTTGAACATCCAGTAAGTTACTCAGAATAAAAGAATTACTCCCTAAACATGCCATCTCACTATTTTTCTTCTGGTTTTAAGCTTAAATGTTTTATGGACTATAACGAAGTAGCATAGTTTGATTATAAATTGCCCATAGCTAAATCACTTAGTGTGGGTGATTATTTAACATGAGAGCAAACTAAATTTGCTGCCTATACATTGCATTAGAGACTAAATAAAGTTTGTATTTGAAAGAATTTCACAGGGCTAGTTACTTTTCACAGAAGACCCTAAGAAAAATTTAGAAGGTAAAAATAAAATAAGGCTTCAGTTCATTTCTCCACTTATCTGTCTAAATTGGGAGAAAATATTATGTATTTGGTCTTTAGTGATTACAGGTATGGAAGGATAGGATACATGTCTTACCTGGAAACAAATAAGACTTGGTGTCTATTCTACTATCTTGATCCTTGAGAAATGGGTATCTATTTTCTCTCTAGGTTAAATGGTATTTATAATGTATATGTCAAAGGACTTATGAATAAAAGTGAAAGCCTTCTATTATTAGCAGCCAAATTATTAATCGAAGGGCTCATAAACCAAATTCCAGTATAAGTAAGTCAAGCACCAAGTTCAGTGGCCTAGAGATATCCTCCTTCAGGTTTCTATATCTGTTCTGAAACCAGAATTCAGATTTGCCCACTTCAGTCTGGATGACTTTACAACCCCTACCAAAGAATGCTTGTCCATAATAAACCTTCCCACTGATGGTACTGCTACTAAAACTTTGACAGCAGACTCTTAGCTAGTCTAAGGAGATCCTCCAGTCACTGATGCCCTTGCTACCACCATCCCCATTGCCGGTGGGGTGGATGCTACTAGATATGCTCAAGTCAGGTGGGTGCACATGGGCCTCTGGCTGCACTTGCCCACCAGAGTGAGATCATGGTCAGCTCTTTTGTGGGAGGGGGGTTGGTGATCAGTTCTCTTCCTGACCCATTGCTCTGGTCGGCCAACTATGCCAGCTGATTCTGATCACTCTCATGGCTATAATATAAGCTATAGGAAAATCTGCTGGGAACAGTTCCTGTTGTTTGCTGCTTCATGAACCTAGAGCTTCTGCTTCCTTCATCTGACCACTTGACTTAGTTCAGAGCCCATACTGTGCTTCCTCTCTTTCTACCTGCCTGGTGATTGTGCAATATAACAGGTCTTCTCCCACAGGTTCCACTCGTTTTTGACTCTTTCTGCAGCAGCCTTCAGATGTGTGTTTCAACAGCTTCTTGCTCAGAAGAAAGAGAGAGATAAAATTCTGCTTTTCTTTAGTACATCTCCTATAGAAATATGAAATTTTAATTTGCTAAAAGATGCTGACTTATTACAAAATACATTAGTTAATTCTATCCTCAACTCACTAATAGTTTGTGCAAGTGTTTCCTCCTTTACAAACTATTTTTTTTGTGGATTTTCTTGTATTCTGATTTTTTATGAATAGCAAACATTTCTACTTAAAATATTATTTGTCCATTTTGGGACTTAGAACATAGAAGCAGATACCATAAACTAAAATAGTTAAAGATTAAATCAAGAAAGGTATCAGCTCTGGTACTTTCCCCAACAGATGTTATAGTTGAAGTCATTTCCCAACCAACGACAATTTTGATTATTGTTGAAAGAGTCCTGAATATTTTGAGAGGCAGTGAGGGGAAATTTAATGGAGTAGAACCAAAATTAATTGTTGAATTAATCCAGTAGTTGCCTGTATTAAGGAAGAAATCTATATGCATGTCCTTTTACGGTTTCTATATGCATGTTATTATTAGCCAACTACATTTTCTTACATTATTTGATGAATATTCTATATAAATATACTTTAATAGACTTTTGTGAGTTGGTTTTGTGAGACAAAGCAGTTAATTGATAGAGTTAAAATGTTTGATCTTCCCGTCCCATATGAACTGTTTGTGTGTGTTTTTCATTTCTTTGAATGCCCTTTTATGCTATAAATATTTCACTATGTTTTGCCTAGTTGGATACACAATGAATGATCTCATTTTTGAATGGCAAGATGAGGCACCTGTGCAAGTGGCAGAAGGACTCACTCTGCCCCAGTTTCTGTTGAAGGAAGAGAAAGATTTACGATACTGCACTAAACATTACAACACAGGTAGGGCTTGGGTGTTCTTCATTACACTTATAACTTGTGGTTTTATCATAGTCAGATGTTTCTTAATTATAGTGTTAAGTTAATTATTTTAACTATTAGTAGTTCAGTGTTTTTCACTGTCATGGAGCAGAAAATGGATGCTTTTGGAACCTACAGATGCTTTGACTCATTGCATATTGTTATATAATTGGTTTGTATGGAACACATTTAATTTTTTTGTATAAAAGCTCATAGTTACACAGTAATGGCATTTAAAAAAGTTTCTTTAATTTTTATGTGAGAAATAAAATATACTTTTAAACCTGTCTTGGGCAGGAAACATTGTGTTTGCTAACACAATGAAAGAAATAGATGTTTTTTTTAAGGTTTCACTTGCTTAAATTTTTCTTTTGGCCACAATTTCATGAATTTCAAGGTATTATTACTTAAGCACCTAATATCCACCTTGACACAGTAGCCTTCTGCTTTTGAGAATAGATATCAGATGTAGTTAAACACCAAGCATCGAAAGACTGAATGTGATAGTTGTACATTCATGAAATCTGTTCACTTCTCTCAACTGGAAAAGGACTATTCCCATACGTCTATTGTAACTGCCTAACTTATTCTTACAAATTCTGGTAAACTGTCCTTCACTGAGGCATCACTTTAATGTAGTTAGTGCATGGCCTCCCGCTAACATCAGCTGCTGCTCTTATCTTTTCATTACAGTAACTGATTCCTCTTGGGCTCTGCGTTTTCCAGAACTGTGATCTGACCTTTCCCCATACAGGGTCTCTAATCTCTTATCTCCTCAGTCAACTCATAGTATCTGGTGAAAAAGTCACTGCCGTTTTCTCACCCCTCACCTCCTGAGGGGTGCGGATGTTATCCTATTTAGTAGGTTGTCCAAGGTTAACATCTCGGCACAAAGATAAAGTGTAGGCAGGTCAGTACCAATGTCCTTGTTCAATTCTTTAGGGCCAGTTGCATGATAAACAACTTTAAGAGAAATGCTGAAAAGCCTTTAGACTTAGTTTCAAGTGGTGGATTCGTTTCTTCAGGCTGCTATAACCAAGTGCCACAGACTTGGTGATGTCCTTTGCCTATCTTTCCAAAATCCTCTTCTACCTCCCTCCCCTTGTTCTCTACTCTGGCCACAAAGGTGTGCTTCCTCTACACACCACACTCATTCCTGCTTCAGGCCAGTTGTACTTGCTTGCTCTTCTGTATATAAGCCTCTTTCCCTAAATTATCCCAAATCTAATATTCTCATATACTTCAGGACTGCTCAAATATCAACTCCCCAAATGACTTTTCATAACAAACCTATGTTAAACACCCACAAATCCTCTTCCCTTCCACTACCTGATTTCACTGTGTGAAATTATATCTTTAATTTATGTTTACTTATGTATTGTCTCTTTCCTTCATTACAATAAGTTGATAAAGCTGAAGATTGTGTCTCTTTTTTATTTCTATATTTCTGAGGTCTGCTGAAGTGCATAGATATTCAATAAACATTTATCGAGTAAGGTAATAAAAGAGTGGATTCAAACATGGAAAATTTGTCTGTGCATATGAGAATGTTACATACTGCCGACCCCAAGAGGAAGAGGGTAGGAAAAGTTGTGCTCCAAACAGGAAAATTTTCCTTTAGATCCGTATCAGCAAGAATGCTTTCTCCCAATTTTATTGAGGTATAATTGACATAAAATATGTATAGACTGTGAAAAGATTCTCTCCCCTGATTTAATGAACATATTCATCACCTCACATATTTACCTTTTATGCATGTATATGCATGTATGTGTGTGTGTGAACATTTAAGTTCTAGTCTCTTAGAAAATTTCAATTATATAGTGTTATCACCTAGTCACCATGTTATATACTAGATTGATCCTCAGACCTTACTCATCTTATAACTGAAGAATGTTTTTTAAAAATTAACTTTCTTGAGATATAATTTGTATACTATAACATTTATTTGTTTAAAAAATACAGCTCAAGGATTTTTAGAATTTTTACAGAGTTGTGCAACCATCACTATAATTTTTTGAACATTTTATCACCAGAAAATATAAACCTTACTTCCAATAGCAGTCTTTTCCACCCAGCAGCCATAGGCAACCACTAATCTACTTTCTGTCTCTATAGCTATAAATTTTCTGGATGTTCCATATAAATGGAATTATATGTGGTCTTTGTGACTGGCTTCTTTCACTTAGCATAATATTTCTGAGGTTCATCCCTATGGTAGCATGTTTTAGTGCTAAGTGAAGTTTTAAAGATTATCTGCATGCTAGGTAATGCCTTCTGCTTATAAAGATAGTTTTACCACTTCTTTTTCAGTCTAAATGCCTTTTGTTTAATTGTTTGCCTTATTATCTTGGCTAGAACCTCCCAGTACAATTTTTAATAAAAATGTCAAGAGAAGGTATTCTTGCCTTGTTCCAGAACTTAGCGAGAAAGCATTCAGTTTTTCACCATTAATTGTGATGTTAGCTATAGGTTTTTCATAGATGTCTTTTATCAGGTTGAGAAAATCTAAAGTATTTTCATATACTTTAAGAATGTTTAGGCATTCTGTATGTATTTGATAAATTGATAAAAGGATCATGTATAGCTGCATACATGTTTTTGACTACTAGACACTTAAGAGTGGAATCCAACTTTCCCAGAGTTTATGAAACCTTTTAAGACTTTTAAAATCTCATCCATCCCCTCATCCTGCAGCCCTGTCTATGCTTTACAGTAGCATGTAGAAATTTTCTTAGATGTGCTTTTTGTTTCTTTCTTTCACTATTAGATCAGAGAATGTCACTTCAAGAATGATTTTATTCTTCTTAAAATAGTTAGAATAAGGAGAGAATAAAACCAAGAGTTAGATGATTCAAATAAGAAATTATTTTAAGAAAAAATAACATGGTAATAGTGTAAGAAATAGAAATAGGGGATAGGCCAAAATATCAACAAAATGTTTGCTTAAACCACAATTTATTTCCTCATTAATCACTTACCATGATAGAGACACAAAGGCATTAAATATATAGAACAAAGGTGTTTCAGGTTCCTTTTTGGTAAGAGTGTTTTTAAGTTATGTTAAAAGTTATTAATGAGAAGTAACATGTTTTTCTATTTGTTTGCATTAACAGTTTCCAAATTATTAATGTATAAAATAACTTACATAAATTGCATTTAAAGAATGAATCATCTTCAATTGTATTTATCCTTTAGAACTTTATAGTAAATGTACGATTTCTGGAACAAATAGCACCTGGCTCTAAATAAGTACTTAAAAGTACTGGGAATAGTCAATGAGTGAAGAAGGTCTTTATATAATAGATACACATTTCTCTTGTCCATCTCAGAGACAATTGTTAGAATCAAATGAAATGATAGATCTTTGAGTACTTTGGCAAGTATGAAATGCTAATCAGTTGTGAAGTCCTAAGAAAATATATTATTTCTTGAAGGGCACATTCTCATATTATGTTGCTTCTGGATGCTAGCAGAAAAATAAGAAAAATATTTTCCAGAAACAGATATGCATATGTGACTTAGCATCCCTTTTTATTGTAATGAAAAATTTTAGGACAAAATTATGGAAACAAAGTTGTGACATTTGATGCCATAACAAAGACCTATATTTTTACCAATTGCTGTATTTATTTTACAACCAATTAGGAAAGTTTACATGTATAGAAGTGCGATTCCATCTTGAACGACAAATGGGGTATTATCTGATCCAGATGTACATTCCCAGTCTTCTCATCGTTATTCTATCCTGGGTTTCATTCTGGATCAATATGGATGCTGCTCCAGCCCGGGTGGCTTTGGGAATAACTACTGTGCTGACTATGACCACACAGAGTTCTGGATCACGTGCTTCTTTACCAAAGGTAAGTGCATTAAATGGACATATACATATATTTGTACCATGTATATACACACACATATATAATAGTATATCTATATACACACATAATTATATATATATAATTATGTATTATATATAATAGCAATTTTTGCCAGATATTTTTCAATAGTATATATTATTTATTATTGATTTTTAAGTAATATATAACCAAAGTAGAAAAACTCATAAAACACAGAAATAGATGAAGACAAAAATTCTGCAAACCAATGAAACTTCTATTCACAGTTGTGTTATGACCCCCAATTATTTAAACATCAACAATACTCTTATACACTCTAAAATTTTTTATCTGCAGGTTTATAAACATTTAGAAATTATTCACATGTGTGTAAATTAAATCTATATGGCATCTTTAAATGGTGACACAATACACAAATTGTATGAATGTGGTACAATAATATATTTACTGACTATTAGGACTAATACAACAATGAACATTTATATAATGAAGTTATATACACACATATATAGTTTTACACATATTTTGATTATTTTCTTAGTATAAATTCTTAGAACTGAAATTTTTGCACTTGTATTTATATACATTAATATATAGTTAAATTTCCCATCAGAAAAATTTAAAACGATTACATTTCCACAAGTACTGTATGAGAGTGCCAATATTGCTACACTCTAAGGTAAATATAACATTTCTTATTTTAGGCGTTTTATTTTCCATTCTGGCTTTTAAGTAGCCATAGGTCAATAAAAAAAGAAAGCTTATCTAATACCATAATTTTTAATTCTGGCTGAGCTGCCAGAATTAGAATAAACTGTTTATGAGGCTTGTAAAAGAACAAATATATCTTTTCACAAGACATACTGAAATAAAACATAGTAGCTCTTTTCACCCATTTTACAGCATAGCAAGAAAAAATTGTTTTTTTCTTGATGACTTCTAAGAAAGACATTTCTACTATTTAAATTAAATAATCCTAACTTCACTATTATTTTCATTACAATGATATAGGTAAAATTTATTTTAACTTTTCTTTTGTATTTGATGCTACCTACCCGTCATATGGCCATCATTCCCTTAATCCTTACTATCAATTGCATTTCATGATTCAATTTATTATATTAAAGTATCCAAATAAATAAAAATTGATGACAGGACATTTTATTATTAAAAATGTTACTTAATGTAGGAAGGACTTGATATTTAACAATGCTCACTTGTTAAGATTTAATGGTTGTTTTTCAAAATTAGGTATGTTTTTATTAAAACAATTGCATTTTCAAAATGATCCATATTAACTAGTGTTTTATAAAATGTTGAACAAGTGAAAATTATAATCTGTTTATGAGATTAAACTAATTAGTCTCAATGCTTATTTATATGTGTATTAATTATTCAATGGGTAATGGGCAATAGTTGAAGTTCCATAGTTAATTTGTAAAGGAAATTGCCAGTTTACTCATTGATTTTCTTCATGAGCTAAACAGAAATGAAAACTCAATCATTCTATAAATTGTCAGCCAGAAAGAAGAGCACAATATGCTTCATTTTAGGAAGCTTTCGTGAGGCACAGCATAAAGGCATTTGGATATAGAGATTAAGGCGGAAGTGGGAGATCTGGAGATTTGAGTGGCGAAAGTAGAAATAAAGAAAAGCAATAGATTAAAAACAATAGAATGGAGACATAAGTTTTTTTTTTAATTGAAAGAAAAGTCTGGGATAGATTTATACTTTTTCTCAAAAAATAAAAGAGATTTTAAAAATTGCATTTATTTTACCATGATCTAGGGGAAAGAATGAATTTTAAACTATGAGTTCAATTATATATGTAAATGTATAGAAAGCCTCTTCATCTCTCAGATCACAGAGACAATGACCACTGGAAATGTGATAACAGATTTAATTCTGACTCACAAAAAATAATTGATTGGTAAGGTGATATATTAAGAGAGGGTAACTATATCATCTTAGGCTTTGTGATAATTAAGGAATGAGAGGTTGAGCATATTCATGATGTTCTTTAGAATTCAGGAAGGTAGTTGCTAAAGAGCTGGGATAAGTAAGAACTAATCTTTTGGATGATATCATTCATAAGTGTAGAGAATTTCTTTAAAAATGCAATTCTGACTCTGTGGTTCGGTGGGGGGAGTTATAAAGGCAAGATGTAAAGGTCTCATGCTTGTATTTAGGAACAGATGTCTGAAGCCATGTGCTTAAGATCTGCTTTTCTCAACCTCACAGAAGTACCCTCAGATGCCTGAAAGTCTTGCCACTGAAACAACCACCATTGTTTTACTGACAAAATCTAGAGACTAAGAAAATAAAATTAAATTCAAGAAAACAATAGGGAATTACCAGGCATAGTAGTAAGAAACAATAAATAATTAAGTTATGATAACTAATTCTTTAGTGTTTTGTCTTGTCTCTGTGCCAGTACATCTGTAGAATATAGAGAATCTTGGAAATCAGTTAAGTAAGACTCAGAGTAGAAAATCTCAAACAATATACTTTAGCCAGCACCTTGAGAACTACAGAGCTGAGCATCCTTTCTGATACTGGCCTCTATAGTGTCATGATAAATTAAGCATGTAATAGCCCTGACCAAGAAGACTCCAGTGATTCATTTCTTGGAACTTGGAGCTTTTTGGCATTTCTGCAGTGCCTACATCAGTAGCCAGAAGAGGGTGACAGCGCATTCTATTGTGAGCAACTTTTTAAAGTTGTATAACTTGATGAACACTTTTTAATACCCAGTGAGAAAAAATGGTGGTAATCATGGAGCTGTGTCATGGAGGGTTTCATAGACTCAATAAGGATCAAATTTCTTCGGGGTAGATTTTGGAAGGATTTTTATAAGAGGAGTGATCACTCTGACTTCTATGTGAAGATTAGACAGATGGGGTAGAAGTATAAAAACAGAACTACCAAGCAAACTCTCGTAGTCCAGAGCAGATGATGGTCTGGTTAGATCTATAGCAGCAGTGGTGGAAAGTAGCAGATGGATTTAGAAAGAGGTAAATGTTTTTTAAGAAAAGGCATTTGAAATTGAAATTGATGGGATGTGCCTATGAACTGGTCATTGAAGATTAAGAGAAAGGCAGGAGCGAAGAGTGGCATTTGGGTTAGTAACCGGGCAACCAGTGGTGATAGTTACTGATGGGGAAGGTTGGAGGAGGTAGCTCACCTGTGGTGGAATATGTTAACTTTGAGATGTTTATAAGACAACCACATGGAATTGTCAAAAAACAGAACTTCCCAAAATTCCAACCAGGGACATCAGGCCTCAGACTTCAAGGAGTACACTGTAGATGAGTAGGAAAGCAGACCAGAGGTGATTTTTCTAAGAATGAAAGAAAGCCCAGAAAGAGGAAAAAGAAGATGCTGTGGTTGACCTTCCTCCTCCAGTTGGAAATAGACCTGAATATTTAAAGTCTTCTCTGGCCTTTCTTCCCCCATAGCCATCTCTCCCCCATACACAGAATTGATTTGACAGTTTAGTTGAAGGTGAGACCCACTCACCTCAAAATTCTCTCCCAAACACTTTAAGTTCCCAACATTTTGTGGTAATTTTGAGATGTGGGTATTCTGCCATATTACATACACCTTGCCCTTTCTTTTCTGCTTCCAAAGGTCAATTATTTTCTGTTAGAGAAGTATTCTCATTCCCTTTTCATTCAGTTTCATAAAGACTAGGTAAGGTCCAGCTGTGATGTGTGTTTTCTGTTTCATCTCATCTGCAGAAATACAGGAGTATCACCATGTACACATTAATTTAGGTTTTTAGAAATGAGTTTAAAACCTATTACATATCAGAGACCCTTGAACCTAACATGTTAAGCAGACATATGTGCATACACGTGCATGCATAAGCACACACACATGCACGCACACACTCACCACTCCAGACAGACTACCTTGGCAGGAGTGAGAGAATCTCTAGATTTCAAGCTCATCTAAACCCTAGCTCCGAATACAATATCAAAGGAGACTCATGGGGCTACAGGGACTGTTTCAATGCAGTTGTATTGCAATTATTCTGCATAACAAACAATCTCCACATCTCAATGGCCCATCACGTTTCTTCTTGCTCAGAGGCCAGTGAGTTGCCTGTGCCTCTTCTGGGCTTGTCTGAGATGAGCTGATTTAGGATGAGCTTGGATCTTGTGTCTTCCCATTTTGGGACCTCAGCTGTTGGTAGCACGCTCTTTCCACGGAGGAGGGCAGGAAAGCAAGAAGGCGAGCAGAAACATGCAAGATTTTTGCTCAGCGTTGGCACAGTCACTTCTGTTCTCATTCTCTAAGTCATACCAAGTCTCCCAGCCAAAAAAAGTCAAACAGGGTGAGGAAGTGTGCTCCACCCACAGGGAGCCCTAGGAGAGGAAGAGAGGGATTGCCAATAAATAATCTTATCTACCTCAGGGACTATGATTTGCTAAAACTTTCAGTCTCCTTCTTTAGACCAGACTCTGTCACATTAGTAAAAACTCAAGAAAACAGGAGGGGAAGAAAGGATAGAGAGAGGAAATGTTCTCCATGATTTCTTCCATTCTGCCCCCACTATGATGGCCATCTCTTTCAGAACAGAGCTATGAAACATTAAAAAATAAGAAATACTTGAAATTCCAAAGATGGCTAACCAATTAAATATTTCACAGAAACTCAGAAGCCAGTAGCTGATGAGAATTGAAAGTTATATGCCAAAAACTGTTTATCTGGAACGACTCCCTCTCACTCTTTTTTTCCCCTTTCAATTTGTCTGTGAAACCCACCAGGAGTAGCTTCTGAGAGGACAAACTATCTTTTCCATATTTCTATCCTCAGAGCCTAAATCAGTACACAGTATGTATTTATTGAGTAAATATCATGCAGATATTTAAAGACAATATGAACTTTTAAACATTTACTTAGTCTTAACTAGAAAAACTAGAGAAAGTCATTTTTTTCATCTCTCTCTCTAGAGATGTAAAAACTTAACTAAATTACTCTTATGCAGAATCCTATTTTTCCCCTGAGAATCAATAAATTAATGACAAAAATTAAATATCATATATATCTAAAAAATTGGTTCATAGAAAACATAACAAAGATATGTTTTACATTCAGTTTTTATTCTTCATAAAGATGCCAACTACAAAAGTGATTACAACTGTTAGAAAATATAAATTGAACTGTTATATTTTTATTTGAATGCCATGTTTGAGTGGGCACACAAACATCTATATGTGGCATCACACCAAAAAAACCAGGAAGAAAAATGAAGGATTTCTATTCGCTATTGTGTTTTTATCTAATTAGTTCTCAAAAAATATGTTCTCATTCTTCTAGAAAAAGGCCAGTAAGTTGTAAATGTTGGCAACGATGTAAAGACGGAGAGAGGGGAATTGCAGAGTAATCAAGATTTCCTGTTAGTATAGCAATTAATAACTGTTACTGTCAGTAACGTTTCAATCCTCACCATATAAATACAAGATTCTAATATCTATTAAAAATATAGTTAACTACAATTACTTCAATCATTTATTTTTTGTATTTTTTTTCTATTTTTAAAAATTTATTTATTTAAATATACCTGGTATACAATTTTATATTGGTTATGTTACCTGTTATATAGTACAGGTGTACTATATAATAACTAAACATTTTTATACATTACAGTGTGATCACCCCACTAATTCTAGTAATCATCTGTCACCATGTAAATTTATCAGATTATTACTGATTATATTCCCCTTCCCTTTTCACCCACCCATCCCCCACTTAAATCAAGTTTAGTACAAATATGATGCAAGTGGGTTCATTTTAAATTTATTAATGTAATGAAATATTTAATAAATAAATTAACTTTATAATACAATGTTCTGTGAGCAATATATTTAATTTTTAAAATTTTCATTGAACATATTAATAATTTAATTTTATATTACATACATTTAGGAAAAAAGAGAGAAAAAGAAAGAAGCATAGAAAATGAAAGAATTGTTTATTCACACCTTTTTGTTAAAATTATAAGATATAATGCTATAAATATCATTCAATTTTATTAATATTTTGTGAACAGATAATTTCTAAACATAGGTGGGTTCTATTAAAAAAAAAGAATAGAAATTAATAGATATCTCTAGCTCTACATTTGATCTTAGAGTCTACATTTATTGAGCTTATTAGATTTTATTAAGCTGAAAATTAGCAGTTATCAAGCATGACCTCTGTAGTTCACATAGACAGACAACCACTGCATAAATTTTTAAATCTGATGGTACAATTAGGAAAAAAGTCTATAATCAGTCACGTAGTGTAAAATATTTTTGAAACAACAATAGCTTTGGCATCAAACTACATTTAAAAACAAAGATGTATGTGCAACTTTGAGTTAATTTTACCTACATGATATCTTAAACTACCTTTACCTCATTCACACATATCCCAGAACCGTTCTACAAATCTTCTTGAGAGATAATAACTGATGTAAAACTCCCCCTTCACCATTAGAATAAAGACTCAGTTCCAAAAATCAGTGTTGAAAACATCTACCAATCTTTACCTGTCTTTTTGATTCCCATTTGAAGTTATAAATGAGGGGGTTAGACCTCAGAGGAGAAGGGAATAGGAAGGTATAGGATTACAATAAAGATGATGTCACAAAAAATAAAAGCGTCCAGTACAAATATGCAGAGGAGAGAGAAGCCACAATTATTCAACCTTAACTAAGCAGGTCATAAAAATCAATATATTAAGAAACGCCAGTAACAGCATACTCCTAAGAAGCATTTCCAGCAACATCCAGAATTTACAGTTTCACCTAAGAGTTAAACATGAGTTACATCCTCTAGAAGAGACTATGATAAACTCATAGCTGAAGCAGAAATTACAGTTAACTGGGGGAACTTTCAAAATCCCTTAGTCATTTTGATTGCACTTTTCTTATTTGGTGACTGGAGGAATAGGTCAAGTTTATCTCTTTGGGAATAATGCAGCTCTGCTATTATGATTCTCTCACATTTTCGCTCTTAAAATAAAAACCTTTATGTGGAAAATAAATACTGTGTTCAAAGCATGCTTCATTTACTAAGGGTTAGGAGGATCATAATCAGTATGAATGTGACATCAGTAGAACTCTGCTACTGTATCACCTTCCAGGATAATAAATGTCAAAGTTCACAACATTCTGTGCTGTGTGATTCACCACCTAGTATTCCTCAAAACAGTCTTCCAGACAGTTCTTTTTGCTTTTTCAGTACAGGCTTTATTCCACTCAACATCTGTTTTAAAAATATTATTTATTCTTTTTCTTTGTCCTTATTTCTTTCTCTTTCTGGCTTTAGGACTTAAATGGAGATCAAAATGATTTTGAGACTTGTATTTTAGGACTTAAATGGAGATCAAAATGATTTTGAGGCTTGTATTATTTTTTCCTGTAAGCATTACAAAATTCTTCTACAGGTTTTATACGAGAAAAACATGTAGGATTAAGTGTACTACAATTTGGATTTTACAAAATCAAAGATTAATAAATAGACAATGTGATCTGAAATAAAACACCTAGGATAAAGCCATGATACATGTTGGAAATTTTTCAGCATATCTCAGAGAAAAAGCACGTAGCTGTACACTTGATTCACTTGACCATTCCACAGCCAGAATTATTCATCCCAATTTACTTGAAAATTCTAAGGAAGCGGGAGAATCCACCAGGATTTATGTCAGTAAAGAAAGGAAAAATCACCCTATTAAAAGGGCTCTTTAAGCTAATTAATATAAATACAATGTGATTGTTTTATACCTCTTTCTCAAATTAAAAAAAAAATTGAATTGAGGAGAGAATTGACAAAATAATCACTCTCAACTGGTTCCTGGAAATTTTACCTTATAAGGTGCCTACAGAGAGGTTTACATGAGATTTTGTGATTCAGGCTCCAGATTCTGGTTTACTCAATTACTCATTTTTAAATTTAAGTCGTGCTGCTTGAAGTGCATTTTAAATTTCTACTTCTAAATTGATTAATAGTATTCTGGGTTATAATTTACAATTTAGTAAGTGTAGTTTACTATAATTTTATAGACTGGGTTATAATTTAATAACTGTTTACTCATTAATGCTTTGTTACCCATGAGCTAAGGTATATCAGATATTATTGATCCCAGGAGGCAAAACTTTTGATTATCTCTCTGTGGAATAAGGTGAAGGCATCTTGACAGGCCTCTCAACTATAGCATATGGTGCTCTACTTATAATATAGCTCACCCAATGTATTTGTAAGGGAATATAATCTAAAATTGTTGCTACATAATTATCTTATCAAAGACTAGAATAAAAGTAAATTTATTGAAAGATTGCCTGAGAGATGTGCAATCTGTATATCCATTTGAATCAGAGAGCACAAAATCAAAAGGCTTCCAAGGTCTTATTCACAAATAAGTGAACAAAGCAGCCTGGTATAATTACTAAGGGTTGGGATGAGTACTATGGTTAACTAGTGAGATGCATTCCATACTCAGGAGCAGCTTCTTCTTTTTTGAAACTCCAAAGAAATTCATTCTCATGACTGAATTTAGTGTGCATACTGCCTGTCTACTCTCTGCCTTCTAGATATCTATTTATATCTGTCCTAGATTAAGAGTGCTTCAGAGTGCTACCTTGACTCTGTTTTTTTTTAATACCTCCTTCCAATTGATTTTACTGAACTTTAACCTGGCACCATAATGTGAGGAAATTTTTGGCTGAAGATCCAGGGAGGTGTCTTTCTAATAACATTACAAAATAGAATGCATGCATTTTTTAAGAAAAATAACATGATATAAGAAGTCTATAGATTATCTAATGTTTATATTCTTTCCCTACATTATAAAACATTTTTTTAGAATGAAAAAGATAAGACTTTGCAGTAACCTAGCTCTGCACACGCAGCTAATTTATCCAAGTAATCTCTTCTTGGATTATCACATTGCAAGTAGACAATGGTCTCCTGGCTCACAAAAACACTTCAGAATAATTAATGTAAGAATGATGTTGAAGGGATTTTCATTGTACTTTAGAGGATGAAATATTTTCCTGATTTGGTGTTGCTTCCCCAAAGGAAAAAAAACTAGTTTGTTTCTATGTGATCAAACAATTCTCAGTCTCCTTTGCTACATTGTCTGCTAAGAAGTTTATTGTTGATATTAGAGTCAAACCCAGCAAATTTCAAAAACCCTACTATACGTACTTCACATACTGACTTCACTCTTAATTATCAGGTAAAAGTTAAAGGGGCTGGAATGTTAAGATACAGATAGAATCCTGAAGTTGTACATTTGTATAGAGCTTGCATAGAAGGAGCCTAATAACTAGGTAACCTAGGACAATAGCTTTATGGGCTCTGGAGCCAGATTAGTTGTATTAAATCCTGGCTCTGCAATGTGGTAGCTGTCTTAGTACAGAATACCACAGACTGAGTAGTTTATAGAAAACAGCAATTCATTTCTCACAGTTTTAGAGCCTGAGAAGTCCAAGAACTGGCAGATTTTATGTCTGATGAGAGTACACCTCCTGATTCACAGATGGGGATCTTCTAGCTGTATCTTCTCATGGCGGAAGGGGTAAAGAAGCTCTCTGGGGTCTTTTTATAAGAACACTAATGTCATTCATAAGGGCTCTACCCTCATGACTTAATCATTTCCCAAAGGCTCCACCTCCTAATATCATCACCTGAGGGCTTAGATTTCAACATCTGAATTTTGGAAGGACATAGTCAATCTCTAGCAGTAGCTATGTGTGGATTTATTTTACTCAAGTAAATTCTTCATTTTAAAAATGGAAGTAGTTTCCTCAATGGTTGTGAGGATTAGAAGTATTACTTTTGGACACTTGGTAGTTCTCTGGGCATTACTAAAACCATTTACTGGCACGTTAGTTATTAGAATTACTTCTCAAATAATAAATGGCCAGTGATTGCAAATCACTCCACATGGTTCAATTGTTCAGCATTATCTGAGAGCCCATAATGTAATGAGCACTGTGTTAAGTACTAGAAATACAAAGATAAATAAGACCTGACCCTTGTTTTAGTTAATAGGTTATATTAGCTTAAGTGGAGAAAAATACATAAATGGAATATGTCAGCATAGTCAATGATAGGATGAATTATTTGGTGTTATCAACACATAGTTTGTTAAAATACCAATATAGATATTTCACCTTGAAATCCTCAACAACACAATAATTTTTGCAGCCCTCTAACAAAAGGTTTTGGAAAATACAAAGTACTTACGGATTGTGGAATAGAGTAATTAACTGAAGGTGAAACAGTCAAGTGGTACTATCCAGCAGTCACCTTATAATTGCAATTGTAATGAATGATCTGAGAAAAGGGTTCTATGAGAAAAAGTGGAGGTAGAGGGGTGAAAAGGGCCATCCTAGTCTGAGCATTTGGAGAAGGTTTTCCTGAGAATGTGGCCTTTAAGCTGATACTTACAGGATAAACAGTGGTTACTCAAAAGAAGGTGTGTTCCAGACAGAATTAACAAGGAATACAAAGCTGCTGAGGCAGGATGGAGCTTGTCAATAACTTTCAGGTTCCAAGAACTAAAAAGGAGGAATGTATAGTTGGAGCATAGTAAGTATGTAAGAAAGTGATGTAAGATAGTAATTAATTATCACATCCTCAGAGAGGTCTTCTCTAATCATCTCATCTAACACAGACCCCTGTGCCCTGTCCTCTTCCCATTACCCTGTTCTAGTTTCTTTATTATACTTCTCCTAAATTATCTTTATTATGTGCTTAATTTTTATCATATGTTTTCCCCAACTTGAAAGTTCCACTAAAGATGGATCTTGTCTGCCTTCCTCATCTCTGCAACTACAACACTATGAACAGAACTTCAGTACATCAGTGCTGTTCAGTAAATGTTAAATGGAAAAAAAAAATGTGAATGAATGCATGCAGTAGGAGAGGTCAGCTGGGGGCTAATCAAAAAGAGTTTTAAATACCATAAAATGGAGAAAGATACGTAAATGTATTCAAAGATGAATACCAAGGAGAGATAGCTGCTTAAAATAGAATTAAGGTTCCAATAGCACAGGGGACAATGGGACTGTTGGCAGGATGGCCCAGAAGAATAAACTGAATTGGAGTGAGACTGCCCCAAAGGACAGCAGGCAATAGAAGATGAAAAGAAAGTGATGATTCTGAATCATATAGGGATTGTGTTTTAGGTCATGAGTATATTGCCAATATGTGGAAGTAAGAATGGCTGTCTTTATTTAAGGTTACTAGGCTTAGAGTTGCAAACTACTCAAGTCCTGAGTTTGCTGTACCTGGAGGGACAGTGAAGGTGGAGGAGGAGAAAATGAGTTGAAATAGGTGAAGCGGGTAAGAGCAGAGAATGAGTAGACTTTTCATGCTCAACAATTGGGAGCTGTTCACAGTGAGTAGAACACTGGTAGACTCTCAGATGTTTGCATATGTTTGTTTTGTTGGATTAATTCAGAAAGTAAATTTCTGATTTAATCTCTTTGGTTCATGTCAATATAGATTCAGGTTGTTAAAAGAATGCACACAAACTTTACGACTCAAATTCTTCTTGCAATGGTGTAGCTTGAGACAGTGCCTTTGAAAGCAGTACTGTATCTTCCAGGTTTGTATTTATTTGAAGGCAGCCCAAAATTTCTGGCAAAACTGTAGAATTTATGAGCTTAAAGTTTATACTTTACAAACTGATGAATACTTAGCACAGAACTGGAGTAAAATGAGGGCATACTTCTCTTTGCTCAGTAGAGGTCATTCTCATCTGCAGAAGTCAAGCTTATGATACAGGAGGTGATCCAGGGAGCACCTTTGTTGGCATATTTTATACGTTAGCTATCACACCATTGGAAGTGTCAAGAAATGACCACTTTTTCAAAGAAAATCAGTTTAACGCTAGGTATTAACAGAGCATTACTCCAGAAAGTAAATCTCTGTGTGAATCATCATTTATGATTCATTCTTCCACTGCATTTTAACATTTTACACCCTCATTTACCTTTTTATTCACTTAGCAAATATGTATATACATGTGCCTGACACTCTTGCTGTGGTGAACAAAATGGAGGTGCCATCTGTCCTCCAAGAGTTCACCGTTTAAATAGAAAGAGAAAAAGAAATAAGCAATTACAATGCAATGTGATCAGGTAAGCGCAGGTGCTATGGGATTCCGAACCAGACTTGGACAAAGTCCATCCTGAGACCCGAAGGGCCTCAGGTAGTATTTCCTGAGGGAGGTATTTCCCAAATATTGAGCCACTTCCTCTTTTATACCATAATCTATACTTAATTAAGATTTTCACAGGGTGACATTGGACAAAAATAACTTTACCACATATTAAGTATGAAGAGAAAGAAAAAAAATACAGAAATACAAATAGCATAGAAATAATCAAATTTCCAAAGTGTAAAATTTGCTTTTAAGATAACTATACATTGGTCTAAAGGAGGAAGTAATGCATCTTTGCCCACATCTTCTGAATCCACATCTTCTTGGGAAAGGAACTTTTATATTGGTCTGTGGAAAGCAAACTTATAAGTAATTGTCCATTTCCTAGGAAAAACTGAAAAAAAAACTTCTCATAAATATCTTTCATTCTTATTTCTAATTTTTGGCAAATGAGATAATTTTTTTTCACATTTATTGGCATGTCTAAGGTATGTATTAAAATGAATGATCTCATGATTAATCCACCAAAGGTAGTGATTTTTCTAACACCGCTTGCATAATATAACACTTTAGCTGTGTAATGCATACATATACACAATAAAAAATGACACTAAGATCGAGGCAATTTTTTTATCCTTGAACATTTGACATATATAGCAATATTTGTTCAGTTACAACCTTAAATTGCTGCCCAGTTAACCTGAGAGCAAGATTAAAAGAATTTCTTAAAAGTTACTGAATTGGTTTCTCCAAAGGACTTAAATCTATAGGAGTCTGTTTCTAGGAAATAAGAACCTATCTCTTTTCCTCTTCCCTTTCTTTCACTTCTCTTAGTATTTCTTCACTTAAAAAATAATTTTAAAGTTCTCTGTTCTTTCTGTTCTTTTCCCTTTCTCTCTCTTCTCTTTCTTACCTTTAAAGTGGCAGGAAGTAGTCAGGGTCAAGGGGACTGGATGGGTCTGACAGGACCAGGGTCAATCAAGGAAATGGTCAGGACCAAGGCAGCCAGTGGGACCTTTGGGTAGGGGGCCAGAACCTATGAGACAGCTGGGACCAATGAGGCTCAGGCTTGGGGCAGCCAGCAGAATTAAGATATTAGTTACATACAGGGAGAATAATCAAATACATGTTGAAGATGATGGGAACCAATTATCTCAATGTCGAGAAAGTGCTACAAATATGGAAAGGGTAAAGGTTAGAATGAACTCTGAGGTTTTGACTTGGAACTTGAAATACCAGGGTAAATTTGTGTTTTAAATATAGGTCAATAGATAGGTAGATGATAGATGTTTTGTATATATAATATATAATACTCATAAAATATATAATTATAAATAATCATAAAATATAGTATTATTATGTTCTATATAGATATATAATTATATATGAAAAATATATATGTATATGAAAACATATCAACATATATGTAAAATTCCTAGCTCTGTCAACTAAAAAGGTCTAGAAGCAGTGAGCAAACTCAGTGCTCAAGTCTTGGTTTCTAAAAGCTGTTCTTTACTAAAGAAAAGATTCTAGGAGAAAAAGCATTATCAGGGATGAGAACAGGAAATGTACAAGATAAGTCTAGAATACTTTGTGCTAGAAAGTAAGGAACTACTCAAATCATGCTGGAGACTTGCCAAAAGGATATATGGGCTAACTTCTAGAGGCTCCTACGGACCCAATCTAGGTAATGTGGACATCAAAATTAATAATGATGTTAATGTATTTTAACATTGAACACGATTGTTATTCTCGGTCTGTACTATAAAAAAACAAACAAATAAATAAATGTAGAAGAGTATAATAATTGATTCAGGCAAGTATCATCTATGTCTAGAGGGTAAAATTTAAAAAGAAAAAGGATACTTTAAAATCATTCACACTGAAGGAAAAATGAGTAAATTTTTGATAGAGAAGTGTAATAGACAATAATACTTTAACCAACTGATCAACATTGAGTGCCACCTGATGTGATGTACTGTGAAGAACAGAGCATCTCTGCTCCTATTAAAATTCCATTACCTGAGTCTAAAATGAGGAAATATCAGATAAACCAAAAGTAAAAGACATTAAAAAACTGGGCAGTGCTCATTCAAAATATAAAGGTCACAAAAGACAAGGAAAGATTGAGCAAATGTTTCTTATTGAAGACTAAAGAGATATGATGACAAAATGCAACACGGGATTCTAGATTAAGTCCTGGACTGGAGGAAAAATAATTTTTTTTTTCTGCTGAAAGGGGGATTATTGGAACAATTGGTAAAATGAGAATGGGGTTTTAGGATTACACGGTAGTGTTTTATTAACTGTTAATTCCTGGTTCACTTGGATATACTAAGGTCATCCTACTAAAGTAGGAGAGTGTCCTCTTCTTTTAGAAAATACACATAAGTATTTAGGGATAATGTGACATCGTGTCTTCATATTACACTCAAATAGGTCAGAGAGAACAACATAAATATAAATATTGATATAAAGACAGAGATAGAGATATAGATAAATACAATCAATGTTAACTGCAGAATATAAAAGTTCTTTTTACTGTTCTTGCAACATCTGTAAGGTTAAAATTATTTCAAAATAAAACACTTTTTTAATGAAGAAAATATGGAGCTAAAAGGTCAATACCATTATCTGTATTTCAATGTTACTTAATACTTTTCAAGCATTATCCTACCATGAAGGTATATTTTAATGTTATTTCATATCTTTCAAGCATTACACTAAACTATCCTAAAATTGAAATTACATTTCATGTTATTTTTTCTTTCATCAATCATATGGTTTGCTCTAGTGCTTCATTTGAAAAAAAATAGCAAAATTGGCATATTTTAATGACTAATATGTAAACCTTGCAAAATTAATTACTGAAAAATTCTTAAGTGAAAAAATATATTGGTGTTATTTGCTTTCCCCCCAAGCTGGTATATAAATGGTATAATTTAGAATCAGAAATTCAGTTTCTTTCTCAATGGAAGTAACAATACAAGTCAATTTGCTTCTCTTTTTCTCTCGGCTAGGTTTCATATGTCAAGGCTATTGACATTTGGATGGCAGTATGCCTCCTTTTTGTGTTTTCAGCACTTCTGGAATATGCAGCTGTAAATTTTGTATCAAGACAACACAAAGAACTTCTGAGATTTCGACGAAAGAGAAAGAATAAGGTAAGCGATTAAATGTACTAGGTTTGCTGGGGTATCTACCATTCTTCACTAGAAAGTGAATTTGTTATATTTAATGGGATGTACAGAGTGGAAATGGAGACTGAAGATTAAATGATATGATGTTCCTTTGGTTCTGTCTAACTGAAACTTAAATTGTCAAAAATAGCTTCTGGCAGAAAATGATGACACCTAGCTGTACTTTATACAGTATATTTGGTGACATGAGAGCTTAATTAACTTCTTTCTAATGCACTTCCTGGAATGACACCATTTTTTGTTGCAATTGGCAAAAATATATCATTTCTTATTTACAATGATAGAATGTTTCTGGTGGTTTTACTTGATATATGTCATCAAATATAACGATTAAAATTCTTTTTTTTGAATTAATTCCTTTATTTCCATAAAATATTACCTATTTATTAATATTATGATGTTCATGTTAAAGCTATGTGGTGTCTTTTTTAATGCATCCTTTCATGTTTTTTAAGAGATTTCTTCTGAATTCCCATGGGAAACACAGTAAGATACTATTTTTGCCTTGCTATATCACCTGAAAAATGAAACCCAGCAGAAATGTAAATTAGAACATCATTAGGAGGTCACAGGAAATTGAAATAATCTTCTAATTGGATTTGGATGTAAAGAATGGGGCTGTTCCCCTTTATTAAGACTTGTAGTGTCATCTTTCTTTACATGCACACAGTTTTAATTAACCCTTTTCTATTCTGTAAGCGAACGTTCCTATTGACCAGCATATCTATGACTTTCCTTCTTTTAATGTGAATGTGTCTGCTGATATTTTAAAAGGAAATGGATCCTTAAGCAATAGAGAAATATCAAAGTTGTATGCAACAAGAGAAATCGTGGCCAGAATCCAATATACTGGAAGATTTAAGTCAAAACATACTCAAATCTTAAAATTCATCTTCTGGCTCATACAGTATGCATTTTTAAGGATTTACTTTTTAAAGGATTTCTTACGGTTTCTGAATTATTGGCTGTGATTTATAGATTTGGAAATCCTTTTTAAAGCACTAAGCCCTGATCTCTCAGTGCTGAGCCTACTCAGTATTAATCATCTTCCAAAGCGATAACTTACTTAGTCATGTTTGACTCGCCAGGACCATCACCTGCTCCAGTTCAGTGTAGCATGGAAGGAACATGAGCGTTTCGATACTCTGGCTAACGCATTGGACAGAGAAACAATGCTAGAGCTTGCATTTGATCACATTTTTATGAAAGTAAGAGCATGTCATTTGTACATGAAAACATATTTTGATGGAAGTTTAACTTTTGAAAAGTCTCCTTCCCCTGACTTCACTGCTATTGCTGATTTTCTTACACTTTTCTCATTCTTCCTTACTCTCCCTTTCTCTTTTTTTCCTCCACTTTTTTTCTGCTTCCATTAATGCCTATTTGCTCCTCCTTTCTCTAATGATACCTGGCACTGGCTGAAACATTATAACAGAACAAAAAACTCTGTGTTACAGAGGTGAGACTCTTGTCTTTCTTTCCCCATAATGACTGATAAAGACAACTTTTTCTTTTAATATCCTTACAGAGAAGTAAGGCAACACTTATTTCCCTGTCTCATTTTGAGTTGCTTTTCTATGTTTTTTTTTTTCCATTTCTCTATTTCCTTTTTCTCCTCCTTTCTACAATTTAGAAAGAATCAACCTGGTGCTGAAAACACTAGAAATGAAAAAAGTATTATGCGTGTGGTGTCCGAATGGAGGCTGAGAGCTCAGATATTTTCTCCTCCCATCACGCATCCACAGTCACCATATCCAACGGATAACATAACAGACTACAGTTTACATGCTCAATCTTGTTCCTCCTTTTAAAAAAAATGATCCTTCACAAAGCAGCTCTTTATTTAGTTTTACCACCTAAGGAGTATCGTGTTACAGATATTTGATGTTCCTTCTTTAGCTCACAGAAAGACAGCAAGATTAAGTTTGCTAGTGATTGGCATGCTAGGAAAATGCAGAAATGCAAAAAATAGTAATATCTTATTGTTTTCTAATTTTTATTTGAAATACTCAAGGAGTAAATATTGTAATTAATAGTGTGAGAAAAAGTCCAGCTTTTTAGTTCCTTTCATACTTTGAGGAGTGCATAGCTTGCATATGTAAAAATCTATTAATTGATGCATAAGTATGTTGAAATGATACATGCAATTAAAACCAATTGTGCAAATATATTTAATCATATATGCCTTGATTCTCTGGTTTCTCAATCCCTTTTGGTCCACTTTACCTTCCCACAGACAGAAGCTTTTGCATTGGAGAAGTTTTACCGTTTCTCAGACACGGTAAATTCACTTTCTTAAATCTAAGTAGAGGAATGTGGTCATCAGTAAAAAAGCAGACAGCGTATTCTGCACCCAGGCAGTGTCTGGTGGGGAAACACGGGCTCTTGAATATTTAAAGCCAAACCACCACCGCCTCCTTCAGCTGATACTCTCTTTTTCTAACTCCTCCATTTATCTTTCTTCACTTAGTAAAAGGATTTTTAAATATTATCCTTCATCTTACTAACCAAGTTATTTGATCAATCAAAAAGATTTTCAAGTACATATTCAATAAAAATATCACATATATTTTATTATAGCCTCCATAGAAGAAATAATCATGTTTGACAACATCAATTTCAAAATAAATGGGAAATTTATTTATACAAATAATACTTGCCAGAAAATAGAAACCTAAAAATCAGGTAAAAATGAAAAGCTTTTGTCCAGCTGATATATCTATAGAATTCATTCCGAATGTTGGTATGTTGAAATTCTTTATAGTAAATAAATAATTTTGGTTTTAACAATGGCATCCTTTAAAATGTTTGATTAGAAAGAAATCACAAGGACATGTGTCCAGATTTAGTAATTGAATTTAAATAAACCAAAGCCAAGAATTTAGGCTAGAAAATCATATCCAAACAGTCCAGTTTATTAAACTAAAATTTTTAGGAAAAAGTATATTTAAAAATACCTCACCAGATGATTCTACTGCATACATGCATACCTCAGTTAAAGATTGACATAATGTTAGATGAATAGACAAGAGACATAATATTAGATGAATATTAGTGTAATCTCAATATCATAGCCAATATCTAGACCCAGTATTATTATAAAACACTTATTATGTTTTCTTCTAATATATAATCACTCAACTATTTTTCTTTTCTAACAAAATTGTATATTTGTTCCAAGCATAGCTAGCCAATTGTCTTTTATTTTTATCCCTGAAAAAAAGTTTCCACATGATCCAATTACCTTTATTTGATTATCTTAACTGTAAATTTTTTAAAATGTTAATTGCATCAAATTTGCATAATCACATATAGTAGCCTCTTTGGGAGAGGTATGTATTTAAATTTCCAGTAACTAAAGAGTGCTTGTAGGAGCTTTAATATAGAAGACACAAATTTAATTAAATATTGCTTTACAAAAGTAATGCAGGAAGAACTCTGGTGAAAAATCAGGTTTACCTCAGTAACAGTCAATAATGTTATTTTTAAAAAGAAACAATGCAGTTTGAAGTACATTATTAGAAGTCATATGTTTCCCATTTATTTTTACAAATAGTCTAATCATCATGTAAATTTGGGGTTGATCTTTAACTTTTTAAAGACTATTTTCTTTAAGCTAATAATTCTCTGGGACAATGAAACATCCTTAAAAAAATGAAAATGTGTTTTACTTAGACACAATCTAATCAATCTAAATTTTTAAATGAACATAATCAAAGAGTCTAAATGTCGACCCAGTGCCCTTTCTTTTCATGAGTACTGGTTTACGTGAGTTTTTTTAGAACTCTAATTTGGCAGAAAAGGCAACATAAAATAACCTCATTATAGAAAGTTTGTCTCAACAAGGAAACTGATACTAACATAAATATTAGTCCCAGGAAAGTTTTAACTTGCTTCAGCATTGGCTTTGGCATTGGAGACAATATTTTATACCTTACTTTTGTCTCTCTAAAGGAATAAGTGAACCTTTTGTCTATTGAGAAAGAATAAAAGTTTGCTCTTGTATGCAGATTTCCCCACCCCACACTGTCATCGCCTGCTGTGTGCATATTACTCACCACACCTGGTCATAGACGCTTATCCCAGCGCTGTGTATGAGTGGGTGTGTGCATGACATGAAAGTATTTTGGTTAGAAGTTGCTTTTCCCATGTATGATATCATTATGTTCGTCCTGCAGGGTTATGAAGACACCAACATATTTCTGAGCACATGTGACTTGTTAATAGATATGGATGATATGGGATTGCTTCAGTGCATTTCATGTTGCTTCTTTTGCATTGCAATATAATGTAATGATCCAATGGTTTTCTGGGAGAAAACACATTCACATCGTATTCTAGTACCTATATCTTCGTACTTATTATTGTATATTAATTATCATGTATATATGCAAATGAAATAAGCATGAACGTTAGTTCTAGATTTCAATAATTGCCAGGTTTGTTTTGCTAGCCATGATAATTCTCTGTTTAAAATGAATATGTCGTTGACTGCATTTTGACTATCTGTATAAAAATGTATTTTATTTCTTTAGGTATTTATATGTTGTCTTACTTCAAAAATAACTCAAAATAACTTCTAAAAATAACCAATAATTGATTTTTTTGCCCTGTACATTTTGTCAGTTCTATAGTCTTAGGACAAATACAAATATACATGTTCACTATTTTGGTTGATGAAATGAGGCTCCATTGTTGAAAACAATGTAGCACCCATATATATTAAAATTTTTAATAAAGTTTTTATCCTAGGTAAGTTTATGCTATATTCTAGATTATGTTTTTTCAATAGGTAAATTATTTCCTACATATCTCTTTGATATATATCTGAAGACAAGTAGTTTCCCAAAAATTGCAAACAAAATTCTATTACAATGACTCTGATGTTAGAAATGTGATTCACTCAAGGAAAACAAAAATGATAAAAATTTAATTATTTCCTGAAAACAAATAGAGTTTAGGTTAAATGCAGCTGTATTTTTTAGAGCTATAGTGCCTCTACAATATTTGTTTGGGAAAATAATATTCAATAAAGTAATATAATATTTACTTAATGTATTTTCACAGCATTATAGAGACTTTCATCTCAAAGTTAGCTAAAATAGATTTACAGTACTGCTTTTTACATATGCCATCCATTATATTATGTCATGCCACAATTATGAGTCAACACTGAATCTAGTATATTTTGCTAGTAATAGATATATTGATTTAAAAAATTATTTTATTATTCAATACCCTATAGTATATGTATTATATATTCATAATATTTCATTAAAAATATTTATTCATAAATAAAACATTTATTTTTTTAAGCTTACATTTTATCATTCAATAATCTCCAAACCATTCCATCTCTGATTCTAGGTTCAATATGCTAAGCATAAACTTGGCTAATTCATAACTAATTCATATGTCATCTATAACAAATGCAAGCTTCTCTAGGGAGCTAGATTTTAAAGAATTTCATATTGACAGTTGACTTGCAACTATAAAGTATTTTTATCCTCATCTATAATTTCATTCATTTATGTATGCCTCTCATTTTTAAATGATGTAGAAATATATAAGATATATTAAACTGAATATTTTATATTAGGCTAATGTTTAGTTTGGAAAATAAATTCTTATAGTTCATCTTACCTCAGAATTTTCTGAGTGACAGTCATTTTTCTCAATAAAAATAAGCCACTGTTATATATTTTTTCAAAATCATTTTGAAATCATGTAAATGATAATGAACAGCAAGTAACATTTTCCCTCTCACTTTCCAACTTGGCGATTAAAAGTTATAGAAAATTATTTTTAAAAAATACTTTTGGGATAATTTACTTAACATCTTGATTGTATAAAGAACACCCAAAGGTACCTACTAGAGGAGAAACATTAGGATAAAACTAACATATTTAATGCTGTTGTATCTCACAATAATTTACATAATCACTACTAGCACTCTTAGATGCCAAATGTTTCGTTACCACTCACTGACAATTTTCATGTCTTCACCATTCCCACATCCAAGGAAGATTTTTTTTGGTGGGGGGAGGAGTCATTTTTGAGGACTGGAAGAGGATAGGTGATTATTTTTTTATTTTTTATTTTTATTTTTAACAATTTTTAATTGTTTGATTAGAGTTGACATATAATATTCTATTAGTTTCAGATATAACATACCATGATTAGACATTTATATAACTTACAAAGAGATCACCCCTATAAATTTAGTACCCATCTGATACCATACATAGTTATTGCAATATTCCCTATGCTGTACTTTACATCCCCAAGACTATTTTGTAATTACCAATTTGTACTTCTTAATTCCTTCCCCTTTTTCATCCATCCTATCAACCCCACTCCCACCTAGCAACCATCAAAATGTTTTCTGTATCTATGTTTTGTTTTCTTTGTTCGTTTATTTTTTTAGGTTCCACATATAAATGAAATCATAAAAATGTGTCTTTCTCTGACTTATTTCATTTAGATAATACCTTCTAGGTCTATCCACATTATTGCAGCTGGCAAGATTTCATTTTTTTATGGCTAAGTAATAGTCCATTGTATATATGTACCACTTCCTTTTTATCCATTCATCTATTGATGAACATTTAGGTTGTTTCTATATCTTGGCTATTGTAAATAATGCTGCGATGAAAATATGACTGTATGTCCTTTTGATTTTGTGCTTCGGGTTTCTTTGGCTAAACATCCAGAAGTGGAATTGCTGGGTCCTTATTTGTTTCTTATTATAGCCTTTGTTTTAAAGTCTATTTTGTCTGTTATAAGTATTGCTACCCCAGCTTTTTTTTTCATTTCCGTTTTTAAGAAGTATCTTTTCTTTCAGTCTGTGCGTGTCATTTGATCTGAAGTCTCAGGTACACAGCATCTATGGGTCATGTTTTCCTCTCCAGTTAGCCACCTTATGTCTTTTAATTGGAGCATTTAATCCATTTAAAGTAATTCTTCATATGTAGTCATTGCCATTTTATTATTCCTAGTTTTGATTTTTTTTCTTAAAAAATTTCTTTTAACATTTCTTGTAATACTGGCTTGGTGGTAATAAACTCTAGCTTTTACTTGTCTGAGATAATTCTTATCTCACACATATGTTAATAAGCAATGTTTGATGATAGAAAAGAAGCAATTCATCTGAATGACTATATCTATCTTTGTATTGTTAACCTATCTCTAATATTTCAGTTATAATATGCATATTATATGAGTCAGCCTTTGACATGATTCTCTAAAATAAAATTTAAAAGCATTTAGAATGTTTCACAATATGGTATTGATGCTTAATTACTGAAACATATTTTTCATTTCCAAATTTAGTGAAAACAAGTCCTCTTATAGAATTGTACACTTAAGAAATAACTTTTTACAGTCTTCATGGCCTACCCTTTTAACTTCATTGAAGCATAATAAAAGAATTTACTTGTGGGTAAATTAAGCCATTTCTTCAATTTTACCTTTTTAATCAGCCATGTTATTTAGTTCATTTTTAGTTTATTCTATTTAATTTTTATTATTACTTATATTTTGAGTTGTAAAGTGCCTTAATTTTATGAACATTAAATATTGGCTAACACATAGCATCAAAGGTATTAGATGTTTGTCTAAACCGCTTGCTTTTTTTGGCCTTTAGTTCATTAGAAACTCAAGCTGAAAATATCTCTAGAAAATTAGGATGACTATCTCAAAGAAATATTTGAGTGTGTATTGGACAAAGAATATTACTACACATCAGAACATCTATCAACACAGGATAGTTTTATCACTGAGTTTTGCAAAGCAGAGAAATTAGTTACAAAATAATTTAATACACCTTTTAATATAGTAATCTAATACTGATGATGAGCTATTAGAAAAGTTTCAACCATACTTAAAATTATTATTTTAAGTGAACCATTAAAAAAAAATTCGAGTAGGCCTGTCTTTTTAAAAAAAAGTCACTTGGCCTTTTTGAGGTCCAGGGGTCCTTGCTCTCTCATCATCTGACTGCCTGGTCTAATGAGACCCTGTTTCTGAAGGTGTGGGATGACTCCATGTGCCTATCTAATGGGCATGCCTAAAATACTAGTACTGTGTTGTGGAACAGGTTGACAACACAAAAGACTCCTTGACTGCAGAAATTAGATTCACAAAGAATCTTAATTGCCATGTAGCAACCCCCATCTATTGTAACAATCAGACAGGAAGGCCTAGAGGAGCAAAGCAATGTTTTTACATTTTGCTTTTGGCTAACTTTTAGTGAAACACAAGTGCAAGGCCAGCTGAGGAGTACACAACTGAGTAGGCCATTTTTACCTACTACTTTAGTGTTAATTTAGTTTCTGTGGATTTAAAATATCTAATTGTAAAATAATTCAAGTCAGTATTCTTTTATATTGTATACTATGCAATTTCCACAATAATACAGTTATAACAAAATGTTAATAATAGCAGCAATTTGAGTACCTTATCAGTATTTTATATATTTTTTCTCACCCTAAATTAAAATCTAGAGCTAGGAACCAAGAATCTTAGCATTGGGTTATTAAGCTTACCCAGACTTCTGGCAATAAAGGATGAAGCCGTGGAATTGCATAACAATAATTAAACATTTGTATTTATAATGTCAATCTTCATTCAGGTTTTAAATTTGGACCATCTAATATATTTATGACTACATAAAATATTTGAAAACTATTTTCTATAGCGCACTCATATTTTTATAATGCAGATACCCAATTTATTTTTATTTTTAGAACATAAGTGATCCTTAGCACCTTCTTTTTTATTACCAATGCCAGGAAAAAACATTTGAATGAGACATTTTAATAAAGGCAGTGTTTTTATTAAAATTAAAAGTTTCTGTGTATTCAACTCCAAAATTAATAGGAAAACGATTGGTGGTGAATATGTAAGGAAAATCATATTTCATATTATTTCAAAATAATATTGCAATAAATTACATTCTATAACATAATTTCTAAAGTCTATTTTCTAACATATGCCTATAGAAAATTTTAAAATGGATAAAAAGAGAGGTCACAAAGATAATCTTCATATAAAAAACTTACCAAGAAATAGGTTACTTAAAAACAAGAATTATTGAAAAATAATAGTTTAACACTAGCACAAAAGACATTACAGGGCATATTTTCATAAACTACCATTTAAAATGTAAATTAGAAAGTGTTAGAAGAATTCAAAAATGTTATGATAAATTTAAGCTGACTAGCATAGCTGTATTGTATCTCTAGGAAACTTGTTTTTACACTTGACTGTATATTATCACCTACAGTCCTTGTTGGACATGCAGATTACTGGGACAGCCAAAAAGCTAATGAGCAGGAATCTCTGCAATTGAGGTCTAGAAAACTGGGTCTCTGCAATCCCTCCCAGTGGTTCCAAGACTGATGTTATGTGCACAACAGTGCAGGAAACATTACCCTTGCCTAGACTATCATTATAGCATGCACATAGAATGATGGTCATTTTAGAAATTGTTGCCAGCTTTTATGATGGACTAGTGCTATAGGAAGACAGGTAAGTTTAAATTGTTTAAATGTGTCATTTTATATTAAAACTAATATCCAAATGTGAAGTAGCTTTGCTCAGAACAGCACCATATCTCTAATTACAGGCCTAAGGAGATAATCATTCTTACAAGACATAAGAAATAGGCTTTAATTTTATAAATCAGTTACTTAACTTTTTAGAAGGATGAAAGGCAAGAGAGACAGCAGGTAAAGTATCTATTTAATTGCGAGGCCTCACAGCAACTGAGGAACATAGGATATGTACACCCAGATTCATTATATCAGGTAACACAAAAGGAAAATCTGAGGTGGGAAAGACAGATTTGTGTTACAGCATCACACCCACCCCCTACAGTGCCACCCCCAGAAACCAAAATGCTCTCTAAAGGCTTTCCTTCTTCTTCTCACTCATTCCTACTCACTCATACACACACTGATCTGGTGAACTAGCCAACCCTTGTGCCCTTGTCATCCTGTCTTTAGCAATAAATCTTTTAATTGCTCAAACCACTGCTCTGCAGGTGGATTGGCATGGTATGCCCATTTCTATGATATGCTCTTGGGCCATTCTATATGCTGCTGCCCATGTTTAAATGTGTTCCTTTGTCCAATGAGGTATATTCTAGGGGTCCAAACTGATATAAACATGCCTTGTTCCAAGCCATTAATAGTATTTTCAGCTGTGGTTTTTTTCACAGTGTAAAACAAAGCCCAGGATGGACTAGATGTCTATTTCTGCCCAAATCCATTCAATTCTCCAGAAACCATGGGCAAAACCACGCAGCCCAACTGCCAGCTATGTGTTAGTGCCTGTCAATGGGAAACTCAACCCAATGGCAAGTTCCGAGCAATTTTTTCTCATATCAACATTCAAGACAAGCTCTCACATCAAAGCATTCATCAAGCAACAGAAGGACATGTCACAGTATTGTTCATTGCTGCATGGCCTGGACACCATCATGGCTACATTCATGGTCAGTTCAAGACATCTGCCTTGGCACTCTAGTCCCCTACTGAGCCAGCAACTTGGTGGGCATTACGTGACCTAATTTAATCTCACCCTAGAATCTTTATAAGAAACTGTATCTCCTACCCTGGGATGTTCTTAATTGTCCATTTAACAAGCACCCATTTGCCTGACCATAAGGCAAGGCCATGGCTTGGGCCCAGGAGTCTTTGAGTATCCAGAGAGCTCAGATTGCTCTGAGAGCAAGGGCCAGTTATTTGATACAGCCATATATACTGTTCTCAAGTCAACCTAATGTGTAGACTTACCTTGCTTTCTTTAGCTATAGTCACTTGCTCCACCATGGGTATGGTTTGAGTCCTGACCTTCTAAATGAGGGTTTCCATAGGTGAACAAGGTGGCCTGTTTTGCCTCTACAGGATGAGAATCATGAGGTTCAGGCCACTCTGGTGGCTCAACTGGAGACTTTATCACTGATCCCTTTAGGCTATGTTTTCATGAATACGGTGTACTTTGCCCTGAGATACTCCCTGTGGCTTATTCCTGAATATACCATTTTGGTTTTCTCAGGAACTTAGACTGGAATGCCTTTTTGACATCACCTGTGATGTGGTAGGTATCTTAGGCCTAAATATAGTCTGATGCCCATTAGAGTCCTTCAGTTTGGGGGGCTGCTTCTACCAGAGCACAAGAGAATGCCACTCGCTGTCATTCAAAAATAGCTATACCTGCTCGTGGCATCAGAGTTTTTCTAGCAGCTCCCTTAGGGAGCCACCATTGAGCTTTTCCAGAAAATCTAGTCTACGTGTGTTCTAGTAGCAGATAACTTTGCAGTCGATGAATTTTAAGGACTCAGAAAAGCAGCTTGGGCTATTGGCTGCCTCACATCTCTCACAGTTTGACCCCTTTCCAATTCAGTCTGTCTTCCAGTCACTTGATATAGTGTGACCAGGAGAAATACAAAATGTCTCTGCCAGATTTCAAGTAGTGCTGCAAGTTGTTTTTCTCATAGTGAGATCCAGAAGAGAGAGCACTACACACTTTATTGTTTGTGAATTGTCTGTAGTAGTTTGCCCAGGTTATAGAAATGGGGCCCTGGATTTTTTCTGGATTAGTTAGCTACCTTTCTTAGTCACATGGGCTGCTACAGTTTCCAAATCCTTTCTTGACTTTCTCCTCAGAGAGAAAAACTATAATTTATCATTAACCAACTTTTGACAGTGATCTGGACCAAACTGTTTCCCAACAGGTTGTGGCAATATGCTGGAAAATTCAGGTTTTCTTAAGGGATGACAGTAAGGTGATAGTTGGGTTTACCCCACAAAAAGTCACACTGTGTTTGACTTTTGGGGGGAGGGATTAAAAGGAAAGGCTTAGTCAAGTCTGTGAAAGCATACCAGCCTTCCTTGCCCTTCTGAAACTCTTGAAGGGTTTTCATGGTGTTCATTGTGGTGGAGGCTGTTGGGGACTTCTTTAGTGAACCTGTCATCCTGCAGGACCCATTTAGTTTTATCATAGGCCAGACAGGACTTTTCTAGAGAAAATTAATGAGGGACTAGCACCCCTGCTGCCACCATTTACTTAATTAGAGCTGAGTTTCCTTTATCTGCCTGGAATCACATTGTTTAATATTTACTACTGAGGAAGGTTTAGGCAATTTTAAGGGCTCTCATTGTAGTACATCCAATTACAACTGGGCTAAGGAACAACTATTCCGGATTAGGCTCAAGCCAGAAATGGCAAGATTATTCATTCTATGTCATTTCTTTTCAGATTATACATTTAGCCAAAGGCGATGTCACCTACTGGATATATCTTAGTCCCTTATTTTCTTTCTTATCTGCAGTCTTTACTATGACCATTATACCTACTGCTACAGCATTACTTTGCCTCTTTTTCTGCCCCCAAAGCTTCTCTTTTGCTCTTAATATCATCTTCTCCTTCCTCAGCAGTATTACTGTACATTATGCATTGGCATCCAGTAATCTCAAAAAGCTGTGTTCACCACCCCCTGGCTATTCAACTTTAAGTATAGCATAGCCTTGTAACCCCATTCAGAACTGGGCAAGGAGAACCTGGCCTTCAAGTCAAATAGTCTTTGTTTCAACTGCCTTAACGGATGGAGTAAATTCAGCAACCCATATCAGTGCCTTTTGTTTCCATTCCCCATTGGCATCATTGGATTTAACTTCTGAGATGAAAGCAACACATTTAACAAGGGTCCTTAGGGGGAAGCAGCTGCCGGAACTGGAACAGATTTCCTTCCTCTCAGCTGGTGATAATATGCAGGAAATCTTTCAGAGGAATTCTGTCAATTTTCTTCTGTGTCTTAAAAGCTACCTAAAGAAAGCTAATAGATTCACCTCTGGCCATGACCTTTCTTCTGAATAGACCAGATATTTTTTTCCCACCACTAACACCTAGCATGGCAACTGCAAGAACAAATATACCCATTAATTAAATATACCCTCCTGCCTTCCCCAGAGGAGAGAAACACAGGGAACCCATCCTGAGGGACTTGCCTAATCACTGTGTCTACCAGAGTTTAGGTCAGAGGATAAGGTGTGGGTAGGCTTATCTTTAATTATCGGATGGCCAGCACAGGTTTGCCATGCCCCCTTAACATTGCTACTTCTTCTAAAGGGCTGTTCCGTTTCACAGCAGTAGAGAACCAGGCAGCTTCCTTTTTCAGGAGAGATTAAATACCGCCCTGGGCTCCACCCACTCCCAAAGGCTCATTGATTATACACCTGCCAGTAATTCCTGAATGGCAATGCTGCAGCAAGTTAGGAGTTAGCATTCACACCAACATTACTTTTCATGCTACAGCATGTAAAAAAAAAAAAAAATTATTGGTTCCTAGGTCAATCAACTTTAAGATCCTGGAAAGCATAGAGACCCAGCTCTTTTATACTGCTTTTTTCCAGTATGATAGCTACAGCCACATGTGGCTTTTGGGTCCTAGAAATATGTGGTCTGAATTGAAGTATGCTAAAATATGTACTGACTTCAAGAACTTAGTATGAAATAAAGAATATAAAATATCTCTAATTTTTACTTTCACTAAATGCTTAAATGATTCTTAGAACATGTTGAGTTAAAGAAAATGTATTACTAAAATTAGTTGTGCCTGTTTCTTTTAACTCGTTAAGCTGTAGCTAATATAAAATTTAAATTTAAAATTACACACAGGGCTTTCATTCGTGGCTCAAATTATATTTATATCTGACAGGGCTGCACAATAGTTACTGGTTTCCAGTTACATTTGCCTGGGGTTACAGAGGTTAAGTGTAATGTTCTTTAAAGTCTCAGCTGGACTGTTGTTTTCATCCTGAGCACAGGCCATGAAGCTGCTTGCTTTACTTGCTCTCATTTTTCTTTGCCCCAAGTGGTTTTAGTTTCACAGCTAATCAATTAATAGGAGGCAAAGAATTAATTGTATCTTGGGCCACTTTCCCCTCACTTTTATTACCCTGGTTCCCTTCAGTTTTATCTCACTAATCACCTATCTGTCAATTTAACAAGGGATAAGTCTGTCATCCACATTCCAATAGGAAGATTTATCCCCAATTATTTTCCATGGTGCTTTTGCCACCTCAGACCCAGGACAGGTCAGTATCGAGTTCTCATCAGAATTCCCTCCCAGAACTTTTGGCTGTATCGAGTCTGAAATAATCTGAAAGCCTGGTCAGTCAGCTTCTGTCACCACTGCTGAGATTTGGGGTTCTCACTGTCAGTCTGACCCTTCAGACACAATAGGCTTTAACTTAATATAATGTTTATTCAGTCCTACAGGGACATGGGAGGTAGGCTCCACATCAGACATGGCATCTTTATCCCGTTGGGAGGCCTGGAGGTTACTCAAGAGCACAGCTTCTTTGCCCCTCACCCACACAGATGTGTAGACACAGTTGCCACAGAGAAAAGTCAAGGCATATGTGATCACCTTGACACAGAGAAGCCACAGCCCTATTCCCCACCAAATTTGTATAGTGTCTGGTCATGTAGGCCCAAGACTTTCTGGCCACTGAATGGCTTTCCCAATTCAGGTGTCCTCCTTCACAGTAATTGAAGCAAACTCTACATTCTCCATTTAGTTCAACTCTGTTATTTTCAAGAACGTGATGCTAAAGGAAATCAGAAGTCATTCTCAGCAGTCCTGAAACAGCCCATGCCTGATGTTAACCCTTTACTCATTGTCAGTTGTGTGGGAAGATATAGTTGAGAAAAATACAGTTGATAACTAAATATGTTAAATATTAAAAGGATTTTCTCTGTTTTGAGGTCTGGGGGTCTCTGAAGGTTTGAAAATAACAAGTTCTTCAGGAAAGATGGTTAGAAAGATAGTTAATGGAGGAAGGTGACTAAAAGGTGCAAACTTCCAGTTATAAATAAACACTAGGCATGTAATGTACAACATGATGACTAGTTAACACTGCTGTGTGGTATTCAAAGGAGTAGATCCTAAGAGTTCTCATAAAAGGAAAGTATTTTTTCTTTATTATCTGTAAGAGATAATTAATGTTAACTAAATCTATTATAATCATTTCACCTTCAACTTACACAGTGATGTATATCAATTATTTCTCAATAAAATGGGAAAAAGTTGTCAATGGATACTACTTTTCTAAACACAGCAGCTAGAATCCTAAAATCTTAGCAATTTGTAATCAGTCTCTTAACTGGTTCAACTAATAGGTCAACACCTCATTGTAATTGTTCATTGAGAAGTTATCTTTTGTCTTATTTTGAGATGGATTTTTTTTTATTTTTAAATACATGGGTTGATGTAGTTTAAAAGGTTAATTTATACTTCAGCATCCAGCTGGTTTGCACACAGAAACTGTACAAATTACCCAAGTGACCGAAATTTCCCTTCTGGAATGCAACACCAGCAGAATTTACTAAATTATAAGGATACTATTTCAGCACTTACTTAAGAACAGTTTAATTCTTGGTATATTCACTGTTTTTCAGGATATAGAAACAAAGGAAACAAATTCAAAGGAAACAATAATTTAGCCTTAAAATTTCCACAGAAGCTAAAAAAAATTGCCAGTATAAATAAACATTCTTAGTAAAGGCTGTCAGAAAATCAATTTCCAATTTTTTGCAAGATTACAAAAGTAGTTACATTTAATTTGGATCACCAACTTTTATGTTGTACTTGTTTCCTCAAAATTCAATTGTCTACACATCTTACAGATGAGATATTTTCAAATAATTGTGTTTTTGTTTTCAGGTGGAATTGCCTTTATTATTCACCAGAACCTATTTTATATATTAATATATCAACTTCTTTTGCATATTAATATATTGACTTTGATCATCTCATTCTTAGAATACTTTTTAATTTCTATTTTTTACTTTTATATTTTGTAATATGCTGTTCATTAAAATTTTACTTTCACAAACTTAATATAATTTTTCAAGAGCTTCAGCACTTACTTTTATCTCTCATATAACCATCAAAAGTTACTTCCATGGGAGGAGAGCTATAATAAATTAATAAAATGTCAATTTTTAAACTTTCAATTTTAGAAACAAGAGAATCCAATTAATTGGCAGTCATCTACTATTACATTCTAAATAAATTTGTTAAATTATTTATTAATGAATTTTGTTATAAATTATTAAATATATCTTCCTATCATAAAATTTTTTATTTATCATATATTTATCAAAATTCTTTTTAAAATTTTTGTTTTCTTTTTGGTACATACATAGAAAATTCTCTTCAATTTGCAACACTTAAGAAAAAGTAACAATATTTTTTAGAACATAATAATTGATAATTTTCTTTAACATGAAATAAACTTTAGGTGAATTTTATTCATAATATCTACTAAACCAATGCACTTGAAAAGTAATTATATATAAATCAAAATATATAACTGTCTTGTACTCTTCCAAATAGGTTAGTATAAAACATAGAATTAGCATTAAGTGAGGATTAACATTAAATGTTATTGAGTTAGATCAGACAACAAAGTAACATAAAATTGTGGAAATTAGCTCTAAAATGTTTGCTTCAATGAAAAATAAAAATTCAGTCAATGATCATTCTATTTTCTCCTTTGATATCATAGTTCATGAACATACATAACATACTATTCAAATAGATTTTTTCTTGCTCAGTTAATTTAGATATTCTAGCAATATGTAGACAATACCAGAATGTTTAGTTTTTTTATTAAAACATATCATTTGAGAGTTTCATATTTTTTAATGGATATACCTATATGATACAATAGGATAAATCAATACATTTTGAAAGAGGAATAAAAGCACTCATCTTTATAGGCTCAATTTATCCTATAATAATGTTAACATTCATCATAATAAAACTTAAGTTTCAATTCTGAAATGTGTATATATGCTCTATTCCATGACTGAAGTGTTTTCTTACATTTTTCTTATGACAGGATGATGAGATAAGGGAAAGCCGATTTAGCTTCACAGCCTATGGAATGGGACCGTGTCTGCAAACAAAAGACGGCATGACTCCCAAGGGCCCAAACCACCCAGTCCAGGGAACTCCGAGGAGCCCTGATGAAATGAGGAAGGTCTTTATTGACAGGGCCAAGAAGATTGATACAGTCTCCCGAGCCTGCTTCCCATTAGCCTTTTTGATTTTTAATATTTTCTACTGGGTTATCTATAAAATTCTTAGACATGAGGATATTCACCATCAATAAGATTAAGTCTGCAGGGGCATGCAGGTATAAAACAGTCAACTCAAAAGGGAGCGTCTTTGCCATAGGAGTGTGTGTGTGTGTATATGTGTGTGTGTGTGGTATACCGTGATGGCCATTGTATTAAAACAGCATAAGGAAAGGTATTATTATGAATTGCTATGCAAAGTCATGAGACAGATGAAGACTCCTTTCATGGATACAAAATATATATTATGCATATTCTATTTCATATCATTTTAAGATTATCTGCTCTTTTACAGTAGATTACATAAGCAGGAATATTACTACCAATGTGTTTGTATGTTATATAATATCACATAATAGTACATGTGAAAACTACTTTAGATTCCTTGATTTTTAATTCAGTATTAAATCTTACAAAAGTAAAATTTGCACAATAAACTATTTAAAAAAAGAGGTAAATGTTGAAGATTAAAAAAAAGTCAATAGCCTGAGGCTTTAAAATATTTTCTTATAGTTACAAAACAGAAAAATAATTAGTTAATTCAGTGAAAAACATACTCAATAGAAATAGATAATTGTATGTACAAATATTTTCAGATCAATTTATGTTATAACAATAAAATAAAAAACTTTTACTTAATACTAAATTTAATTTTTTAGAATATTAAATTTCCCTCTTTGGAAATTTAAAGTCAATGGCTTAAAAGATCATCTTATATAAAAAATCTACTTTTCTTAACTTTCTATGCCTATGAACGAAGGTGGAGATACTGAAAACAACATCATTGTGTTTAAATAAGTGTTATAGCTATGTATTTTTAATTATTGCCAAACACTAAAAAATTCAAGCCAGCACCCTTGTTTTCTTAGATTTTTAATAGCTGCTTAATTGTATGTAATTATGTTTAACGTTTTGGTATAATTAAAAAAAGTTTAGCAAGACTTTTATATTTTAGCTTAGAATGAGACTTTAAAATTTAGTGAGATTACAATACTTACATTTTGATAAAAATGAATTTAATGAACAAAAATGGATTCATGAAAGATTTTTAGTAAGAACAGTTTTCATCAAAATTATATTAGTTCAAACTCCTAGCTCCAAACATAAGAACAATTTTAATTTTAAATTATACAAATCAGTCATTTCTATAAAGTAAGGGTTGATTGTTTTTATATTTCTGAATCAAATGTTCAATATAAAAGCCATTCACTAGACGTGAATAATTTTAAATAAAATTTTTACTTAAAACTTATCAACAACCCCATGGAATTATTTCAACTACAATGGGGCATTCATTAATTTTGTGCTGTATATATGATAGAGTTCTTGGCTAAATTGAACCAAACTCTTTCTTTTTCAATGCTGCTATTTTTCACATTATTTTTATCATGAATGTTGCATTTTTAAAAAGCCTTAGAATGCTTTTTAGATATGTGTAATTATTGGTCAGATTCTCTAAGTGGTAACTCAGTGTACCCAATTATTGAAAGAGAAAGGTTTAAACATTTAAAAAATGATTTAAGATTAACCTAGATTTAAGAGGGATGCATAAGTCAATTCTTGAACCAGATGGTGATCATTTCTGACCGTTAAACATATCAAACTAAAAGCAAAAACTGCCATTTAAAGCTAAAAATTTCTCAGTGTTATTGAACTTTGGTTTATCCAATTGTAGTTTTTAAAAATTACTTTTCTAAAATAATATATGTTCAGTAATTTTTGCTAGTAAAAGACCAAATTTCCCTTCTATATAAAAATTTAAAACTGTTAGGGAAAAAGAAATCATCATGTTTGTCATTAAATGTAAATGGCACAACTGAAGGAAGTGATTACTGTGTACTTTACTTACTTTGAGGACCATGCACCCAAAAGGTAAACATATGCTTCTTCATTTGGTGTGTATGAACCAAATCCATCGAAATATATTCTTGTATTAAAGATAGATTAAGGAGAGATAGTTGTTTGTGTTCTTTGAGAATAAGCTGGACAGTTTGAAGTAATGATAAACTCCATTGTCTTAATATGTCTCTTCACAGATCTTATTTCAAAAGTTCTCTATTATTACTTAAGTGAATTCTGCTGAAAGCAAACAGAGATATAATGAACTTTTGTTCTAAAAGATATTCACAAACCTCACTCGTTTTTATATCTGAGAATAAAAATGTCTCCTTTTGAAATCTGAAACATGGAATATAAAAATACTAGCCAGGAGACAACTTGTCAATAGGTGTGTTGACATGGTATAAATCTCTATTTCTGAAGTTTTATACTTTGCTTATGTATGAACACTTATCATTTTCTTACTACAGAAAAAAATATTCTGACAGCCCTCACTCATGGCAAGAGTGACAAGGCAAATATGGCTGAAATCAAAATGTTTAAAAGAAGGCATCACTTCTAATAAACACATATAAATCCTTTAAAACTGGAAAACTATCCCATAATTAGAATCCTGGGGCAGTATTTGCTTAAATAAACTCTGTGTCAAACTCTTATATTTCAAATTGACCCAAACAGAAAACTATTAATAATGAAAAAATCAAAATGTTTACAAATATACTAACTACCCACATGTATGCTATAATTCTAATACAGACATCCTGGAGTATTTTTAAATAACCACATTAGAAAGCTTATAATTTTTGTGCAGTCCATGAAGTTTATTTCACTTTTTAAAAATTATTATGTATCTCAACCATTGAACTATATGGTTCCATAGTATATGAATTTTTAGAAAATCTTGCACCTTATCATATGTGTGCCGTCTTTCTTTTTCTTTCCCAAGCATTAGAATTGGAGTTCACTATAGTGGAGACCTAGAACTTTTTTTTATTATTTAAAATAGATTCCAGAAAGAAATTATTGAAGCAAGAAAGTCATGGTTTTTAAAATTTCAACCTTTTTAGATGTTTCGCTATGACAGTCCCCTGAATCGCCTGTCCAATTCCTAGCAGCTTTATTCAAGGTATCATTATGACTACTTATTCTGTAATTGATCCTATTCTGTGGCTATATTCTAATAACCTTTACCTTAATTTTGAATTACAACTGCTTTAAAATCTGTGTATTCCTAAAATATGAATCCATATATTAAGTTTATGAATTCCCAGGATGTTATGGAAGATAACGGAAATTTTAGAAAAATAATGTGAAAAAATAAAACAACACATTTCACAAAAGAGAGTAAGTTGTTAACAACTTTAGTAGTTAACAACTTAAATAGTTCTGATTTTCCTGATCTTCCATAATGTCTTTCATCCTATTTAAAAAATATATACTTTTCTATTCTTAATATGATATACCTCAACCTGCTAATCACTTTGAAGAACTGAATATTGTATTGACAGCTAAATTTTTCTTTCATCTATAAAGTACACATTCCATGAAACAGATTCAAGGGAAATATGGGATTGCCCAATATTAAAAGTAAAAAATACTCTCAGTTTTCAAAGTAGAAAATTGGCAATACTGAAATTCACAGATGTCCCCTAACCATAGCTTAGAGCTCTCTAAGGAAGAAACTCTGAGAATGAAAATGTGCCGCAGTCCTCAGACCAATCAATCTTAGAGGTCATATCTCCTATTTTAAAATAGATTTCACATACTTTGCAACATAGATAATCCCCTAAAAACTCTCAAAATTTATCAGCATATATCATCTGTATTTCTCTTCTAGTTGATGATGAAGTAGTAAAAAAAAGCAAGCCATTACAAGTATATGCAGCATAAACATTCATAATTTGTTAGTATTCATTAGTGTTGACAAGGTGAAGACTATAAAATAATGTACTTGATTAAAACACATTAAGAGAACAAGCATGATTTCTACCCACAAGGCATTTTCATTTTAACAGTCTATTCAAGGCAAATATAGTCAATGGAAATATAACCTATAAACTAATAATAATCTTAGTTCATTAAGAGGATTAGTCAGAAATTTTCTTAGCTACTCAGAAACTATTTTTTTGTATCTTTATACTGGCAAGCTTGTCTTTTGAATTATACCCACCTATTAAGCACAGGTATGATGACTACATCTTGCTTGTTAATTTGGACATTCAGTTTTTGAACTAGATAATTTTATTGCCTATGTTCAGCTTCTGGACTGAGTTACACACTACTGCGGCTACATTCTAATAACCTATACCTTTACCATCTGTGAAACTTGTAGCACAGTCATCTCTGACTATAAATGTAACTTGCATTGTCAGTTACTGGCTTCATGTTCATTTCAGAAAAGAATTTAGTTGCAAAGACTGCACATTTTTTTGTGGCAAATTTTGATCTATCAAAATTGTCCAATCTGCTCAAGCAAAGTTAAAAGACTTTTTGGTGCAGAATTTTGACAAAAACATATTCTTTAACTGAACCTATCTGAATAATGAGCAGTGGAAAAGTATGACATGAAGATTAAATTTTATAAAAGACTGAAATTTTGAATATAATGACAGCCAAGTCTTGTTCTCCACAATTCCTTCTTAATTCCTAATGCCATTCATAGCACTGCAGGAGTAATCATGTCCATCTCAGTGATCACAACATGATAACCTTTAACAAAGCATACAGTCATTTCTTTAGCTTCTATGACATGTTTTAGACCTTGCAGTTGAACAGTTCATCACTTGGACATTTTAAAGGGATGCTAAAAATGATAAGAATTACTGGTTGTACATATAAGACAATCTGGTACTTTTTAATTCAGTATTTTGGAAAATGCAGTAACACACACACACACACACACACACACACACCCTCCTTTTTGATTGAGTGCAAATGAAATACCCATAATACCAGTTGCGTATTTCTTTTTTTCTAAGAGGTGTCTTCCTCAGCAGATATATTGATTTTTATTTTCTTGTTGATGTGCTACAGAGTGGTAAAATATAGAAATCTCATTTTATTCTCTCTGTTCTATAAACTTTTCATGAATAAATAGGCAGCAAGTAATAGGAATTGTGTTTATTTAATTAACTTTATAATTAAACTTTTATCCCACCCCCATTCCTCTTTAAAAACATACCAATGTTAAAAAGCAAACTTTCGTGGGGAGACGGCTACTATTATAAATACTTAAAAAGTAGAGGTATGCTTTCTTCCATAACAGAGATGCTTAAGGCCCATGCATAAAATATAACTTTTTAGGATTTGAAAATAACTCGGGCAGGAAATATTCTGAAGATATTCCCAAAAATCAGGCCAAAAAATACACACTTATCATTATAAATGATAAGGAGATAAATTCCTTCAAATAGAAAATGCAAAGAAAGTCAACTTTTCTGGACAAAGGTTCATAATTCTCTGATATGTTTTGAAATATAAATGGGAATATGAGCAGTGCAGTCATTTGATTTGTTCAACTCTTAATTACAAAACCATATTTTGCCTCCACGACACATAAACAAAACTAAGTAGATCAAAATTTTCTCAAACTATTAACATTAGAATTCTAAAATACTACTTGGACTGTCCTTGAAGAATGACTAAATATTTGTCAAATGGTTCTGCCAAAAGACAACTACCAATAACTAGTAATACACATGATTTTGTAGTGTCATAGGCAGTTTTCTCAGTATTTTTTTGTGGTTTATACATAAGCTGAATTAGAGAAGAATTTTACAGGTGGTGGGGATGAGTTTTAAAATAGTGGTTCTGAACTCTGACTGTATATTGAAGGCCCTTATGCATTTTTAAAGGTATATACATGCTGGTGTTTAGCATAGGGGATTATGATTTAGTTATAGGTTAAATAAATATTCATCAAACAACACCTTCTACACACCTGATACTGTTCTAAATGCTGAATTCCATATATTCGAAGGAAGACATGAACTGGATTATTGACAAAGTTCCACAAGGGAGAACAATTGACTTGGACATACATAAAACTATTTTCTAATTTGACTCAACACTAAAAGTTTTATAATTTTTTCCTTCAAATTTATTTGAACTGTCTCTCATTTATATCCTTAGAATTAAAATAAAACTTTGAGGTGCTTTAGTTCACTGACGGAAACTTCACGATCACATTCCTGATACAGAATTATCCAAATTCTCCTAAAACTCTTAGAGCAATAGGTAGCTCATTACTCAGAAGGCAGCCTGTTCCATTGTGACATAGTTCTATTCTAAAAGATTTTTAAAAAGTTGATCTTCATCAAGAAATGACTTTTATTTCATAAATTTCAAATAAGTCCACTCCACTCCCTGAAGACAGCACATCATCTATTTTTTCATATCTGCTACTTATGTTTATGTACAATCAATTCCTTATCATTAGATTTATTCTTATTTAAAATGCCATTCATAAATACATTTTAAGTGTTAAACAATGACATGTCTTCAGGTTTATAAAATAATAAAATATAAAATTGTCTATGAGATAAATAGAAATTAATGAGAAATTATTTGCAGTAAATTTAAATGTCTTCCTCTAGCTTAGCAATACTTTTAAATTAAGTATTTTAAAATGTATTTCATAATATGAGATATTGTATAAAACTCTTCAAACTAATATGAATTTTAGATAATATTATCAGCCAAACATAATTTATATTTATTAAGTAAAGCTATAATAAAAATATAATTATTTAAGTTGTTTTATTTTAATAGTTGACCTCTCTCAGGCAGTTTTAGCAAAGGTGACTTCAGGCAACCCCCACTTACATACATGTTATCCAGCCTGACTTGTTACTGCAAATTAAGAGGAAATGCACTGTGAGTTATAGGCCAGGAAAGGATTTGGGTATAAGACTGTGTTTGAAGATGCTTGAATAATTTTGCACTCCTTCACTTTCATCTCTATGTATTATGCAATGGACACTACTTAAATTTGTATTTTAATCTATGATGAATGATAATACTGGAGAAAAATAGTGAAGTGGCCTGCCATTCTCTGACATTATATAATGTGGTGTGGAAAACCAAAGGAAAAGAAAATGTGCCATATACTTTCAATGTGTCACCATTTTAATATCATATACAGTAATTTATTATGAGTGAGCCAAGATGTTTAAAAGACTACCAAAAAAAAGTATTGCTATTTTATGGTGTTAATTATTTTTCTGTAGACTTAAGTCTTTCTGAGTCTGATGTCTATATGTCTTCCGTCTAACTGATGTCATATTTTTTTAAAGAAATTATGCTGAAAATATATTTAAAAGTTTATGCATGATTTTAACAACTTGTTTCTCATTATATTATTAGTTCAGTTCTGCAGCTAATAAACTCTAACCAGAGTCATTAACTCATGTACAGTATATAGTATTTATCGTGTAACTGTAGATAATTAGATCAAAAACAATAAAAATTAACACTTTTCAAGAATATGGATACCTCTTTTGTCCCATTTCTATAGAGAAAATTTTATCAAAGTGTCATGTTGTTTTCTGGAAAAAAGTCATACTACATTTCTGTTCTGATAGAAACCATTACATCTAGATTATAAACCAGTAATATATAATTCAGAGAAGCCTTAATATATGCATTCCATTATAGGAAAAGTTCAACAAGGGGTGTGGTGAAGAGAACATGTCTACTCAGGATGGAATGAGAGATATGTTACTATCTAGAAATATGACTTAGCATTATTGTATTTATAATTTTTGTTTGTTTGAAACCCTTTTCCTTAAAACCTGTCTTTTGAATAAACCACTTAACTTACCCATGAAGACCATTTCAAAATGGATTGACTGTTGGGTTGTTTTGTTTGTTTTTTTAATCTGAAATTTCAGCATCCTTTTTTTTCTCTACATAATTAGGATAGACATTAGTGATAGTATAATAGTAAATAAATGTTAGGAAAAAATTAATATATAAGAAATTTAAGAAAATGTTACAGTATAGTATATGATAACTCGACTCTCATTTTTACATATCTTTTTATATTTATTGGATATGTGAAGTTCAGAAAAATTGATAGATTGAGACTTCCTTGCTAAAATGGCATTATGATTTTCCTTGATGAGCTGGCCTTCACTAACTACTTGAGTTGCACTTGATTGGCTCCTATTGTAACACCAGCAGAAACCCTTGACTGAAATGCTGCCATAGAATCAGGCAAGTTCATCTGTAAGTACAAGAGCTAGAGGTATCTTGTAGGTGATATATGTTTAAACAAAATGTATACAGATAAACACAATGTGATTATAGCTCATTGGTAAGCTATGATTTTTAAAAATCAATATGTACTAACAAGGTTTAAAATATTTTCATTGTTCTATTATAGTCATCATTTTCAATACTACTAAACTGGTTGTTTTTCTCTAGGTATTTTATTACAATTTACTCTTGCTGATAGTTGCTTCCTCCCTTAATAATCTAATTTTTAAATCTTTGTTTGTAATTTTGTACAGTTACATTGTTAATTACCCATCTATGGAAATATTAAATCAAAATGAGGCATAGTTAAGGACCTATAGTATACTATAAATATTTAGATATTTTGTTTTTCTGTGTCCTTATATTCGACCCCCATGTGCTGTCATATCAAGTTATCTCAGTACATGCTCTTTACCCAATGGAGTACCACCCTAAAAAGTTCCCTTACTTGCACTGTTAACTAGATGCTTGGCTGTGAAAAAAGGTGTACCCAGAGTTCATTCTGTGACGTGAGAAATGTGTTGTCTGAAAACTTGTTCTCAAAATGAATACTATTTAGAAATCAAATGATAATGTTTACTTGTGTAGCCCAATGGCTCTTGGTCTTCTAAACAGGTCTCTGTTTTTAAGCCATCTGTAAAAAAAATGATTCTTTCAATCTTTTCAGTTGATGTCAGATTATATTTCTTTCTAAAAATAAAAAAAGACTAAGACTCTTCTAAATAGCCAGTTACAGAAATAATCGTATTTATAGATTTATAGGGTTCTTCTTTGAAACAATTGCTTCCCCTCAAAAAAGTAATTTTGTTCAGATTGACCTTCCTCGAAATACTTATTCTACAAAAGGTCATTCTGATGAGTATAACCCTGTATTTCCTCAGTGCCTAATTTTAAAAAATGGAATAAAATATAAACAAAGTGAATTTATTCAAATTTCCAAATTACCTAAGACAGAATAGAAAAACCTAAAAGCATAGATATATTTTTTGCAATTGCCAAAAAGTTGCTGATAGAAGATGGATAATGAATTATTAAATCCCTTGAAAGAAGTATAACTTTAATCAATTACATTTTATTTAAAAAATACTAAACTGGACACTAGAAGTCTACTTGGTGATAATATTATTATCTTGGGGTACTTTCTTTGTTCTCCTCATCATCAACAAATCTCTTTTAGTCCTTACTGATGAGGCCATGGAAACCTCAAGGAGAGGCAAACAGATAAATCTTCCTCTGTTCAGGAGCAAAGTGAGGAAGGAAGTGACATCTGTAGGAACCACATGTCATGGACCACAGGTTTATTTTATGCACACTTTATGTTGGTACCAGTTCTAGGTAATCAATAATTTCTAAACAATACTCAATTTGCTCTAAAATTATAGAATTTAAATCGATGTATTGCACATAGTAAATTAAAATATTTTTTCCCAGTTTGGGTTATTTATCTGCTTTTTTACCTTTTTTGAATGAAAACTAATGAGAAATAATTGGAAATTACAATATTCATTGTAATTTACTTTGAGTCTAAAATATCAGAACACTTTTGCTAATGCTGAGTTGGTTATGTTAGAAATATCATTTTCATATTGCCTTGGAAAGTTAACTAATGAAAATATTAAGATAAATGAAAAAAGATAGTATAATATAAAGAAATACATCTAGGGAAAACACATCCGTGTGACTCATTCACCTAAGAGACAATATAATTTAATTTCTAAGAGGAAACTAAAAAGTCATGTTAATGTGATAGTATTTGATATTGTTATTGTATTTTTATTAACTGTTAGATTGCTGTTATTTGCCCTAAACATGCATACTTTTTAATGTGATACATATTGTATTCTTATTCAACAAAATATGATGAGCTCCCATGTCATTATTAGCATGTTTAAATCTCTAATTGATCAAAAGTTTTGATTCTTATGACTCAGAAGTATAATTACAGAATATAAAAGTTAATATGCAATTGTCTACTTTAATAACATTATTCTATCCTCTGAGTTATTTCTTGAGATGAATGGCCATACCCCCCAGTACCCTCACTAAGTGTTACAGCTACTAATTCAGTACATACTAAAAGGTTTTCACTAAATAGGAAAATTACAGACAATAACGTGCTATGTGCCATATACTCTGAATTAATTTCAAACAAGTCCCCAGAATTGTCCAAAAAACAATTACTCATACCCAGATTTGGAGCTTTTAAAAATTACCTGTAAGTTAAAAATTTATATTACATTTATAAGTATATAAAACTATTATATTTTCAAAGATTACACATTCTTTTATCTTATAAATGTGAGCCACGCTGGGCCTAAACCACAAGATGGCTCCCTCTCATTGGTTTGGGAATTGTAAATGCCATTGAGAATGATGCAGCTAATTTCACTAGTAATTGAGGGCAATATTTTGGCATAAAAGAGTGTATAAAAGTGAAAAAATAATTATACAAGTCAGTATAGTTTTTCTCTTTAACAACTTTATCAAATAGAGTTTTGAAGGACACCAAAACTTTTATTTAACAAGTGATGAAATGGAGCCTAAAAATTTAAGGCAATTTTGTTCAACACTACCAATCCTAGGAACTATTAAAGCCAGAGCTGCACTCTCAGTTGGTCCTTGTTCTTAATCGTCAAATTGAGATAAGAGGGCCTGGTTTGCTGGGGTCTGAAGTTACAAGATAAATATTAACATCTTCCTGAAGTGACAATTTTTACCATAAAGTTTGAGAATATTATATCATGAAATAAATGTAAAGTTAAAATGAGTAAAAAAAAATCTGAAACAGAAATAGTTAAGAAATTTTAGTGTTATAGAAGAAAATCTGCTTCAAGTATTCATTTTGGTTTTCAATTCCATTAAAATATCTTTTAGGGTTCTTTTTGGTGGAGATGCAGGCTCTCTTGAGCTAATTTAAGAAGTATAAAGAGTTGGCATTGCTGAAGATGTATGTTAATTTTGAAGTCAAGAAAATATGTGCAGGGGTCTCATCATTTACAGCCTAACATTAAGTTCATGTTCCACTTCCCTGTGCTTCATTTGTCAACTTACTCTACCATAATTGACTAGATGCCAAAAGGTTGGAAGTGCTAAATGTAGAGACAACTTTACACGAAAGGAGTGACAAAGAAAGTTCTTACTTATTCTCTCCATCATTCCAGCATATAAAAAACCTCCATCTTAAAACACTGACATACATTTAATTTCCTTGACTGAGTTAACTGGCCACTATAAATATAAATATGTAAAAAAAATAATCCATGGGAAATTAGAATACGTTGTCAAGGAGATCCAGTTTTAATCTAACTGTCATGTTATTTGCCTATTTTAATGTATGATATAAAAATCTATACTTTATAAGTAGCAATAGTGTCTGAATTGTGTTATTTAAGCCAAAATACCCCCAAACTTTCATTTAGATGTTTTCTTTTGCTATTTTTTTCTGACTTTCAATATATGGTTAAATTTTGTTCTTAATTTCAATTTCTATTTAATAATAAAATAGAACTATTTTAATTACACATTTAAAAGTTTCATCTCATGCATAAATCTTTAATTTTGGAAAGCATTTGGATAGAATTCCTTCATTCATCTCTGTTTTATCTTTCCAAAGAAATATAATATATATTATAAATCAGCTATTGTACATGATAAAATTGTAATTTAAAGAGAAAAATTATAAATAATTAATTTACTCTTCTAACTTTAGAATAAGTGAAAAGTATAAGAATTGGCATCAGCCTTAAAAGACCATGCTGAGTCTACTAAAATCATAGAGAACCATGAATCAGAGAAAGTGAACACGAAATTATTTGAATTGAACTAAAGTTTAAAAGTTAATTTGTATTCGTCTGTGCTCTTTACTATTCAATCATATCTCTCTTCAAGTGTGTTTATTCTTCAACAAATTTATGATATTTTTATTGCTTGTGTGATAGTCAATATAAAAATTGAAACTAAATTTCCTTTGTTTCTGAACATTTACTAATGACAAAAATTCCTTAAGATATTATTGCAGTTTTTGAACTCTGCTTAGCAGGCATTTTCAAAACCTGATAAACAAACACATACATCAACCCATCATCATGGCTGAAATAAATCACAAGAGTTTTTAATGAATAAAATAATTTTTTTGACTCTAACAAGTTAGAAACTATTATAATAAAGTCAAGTTGAGTTTAATTGAAAACTTCCCACAAAAATATGCTGTCTTCCTTTGCCTCTTCTACATGCATATCTGCTTTATGTCATCATTCTTTTTTAGAATTTTGGGGAGGTTAATGAGTTCAGAGTCCTGGCTCATTATGTACCACACTAAATGAGACAGTGGCCCACTTGAGGGCAATCTAAACCTAAGGATGTCTTATCAGCAGTCCAGTTATCTCTTAGCCAGGTTGCTCTAGTGAAAAAAAAAAAAGGGAGATAGAGAGAGAGTTTGAGAGAGAGAGAGAGAGAGAGAGAGAGAGAGAGAGAGAGAGAGAGAGAGTGTGTTAGAGTCCAAAAGTATGTGGATTCTCTTTTGCTATAAATGCTGAAAGTCTTAGCCTTCTATATAAGAACTTTCCAGGCACTCAGAACTTTTCCTAATCATAGCAAATGTCATTCCATGCATGAAACCAAGAGTAAGCTGTTTTTCATATAGATGAAAACTAATATTTTTTATAGTCCCTCTGTTAATAAAGTTAAAAGTTTTCATGAGGGTCAAGATCAATAGAAAACTCACATGTTATCCCTAAATCAAATCTCTAATACTGCATGACTGTAATTCCTCTGTTTAAAAGTTCATATTATAACTACATCCTTTATAGAGTAGGGACCGAATGTTAATTTTTGTAACCTCAACATCAAGTACTTATTTAGGAAGTGATCAATCAATATATGATTGTTTTATAAATAAGTTAAAGAAATAGAGAAAATTACCAAATGTTGGTTATTGTAAAAATTTTCGAGGCACATGATGGATTGTCAGATTCCTCATAATCTAGCTTCCTTAAAAATTTCCTTTAGAAAATTAAATATAAATATGCTGATTGGAGATGAGCAGTAATTCTGCTTATGCATATTAATTTGCTTTACATTTCTGTTTCTCTATATTAGAGTTAAATTACCTTTTCAAAACAGATTAATAATACATTTTAGTGTACCTGATACCTCTAACATTCATAGTTTATGGCCCCATCTCTGCATTGAGCTGGGGAGTTGAAACTAGACGAGAACCTGAATCATGGTGTAATAGGAAGTTTTTATAGTAAATGATGTGGTTAAAAAGATCATTTAAAAGTATAAAAAAGTCTTTTATTTGTCCCAGAAAAGAACAATATTGTAAGACAAACTTTAACTCTGATCTCTAATCTACTAATCACAAAATTACCAACATTAAAATTTGCAGTTATTCAGAATATTTATTATGGTTTAGTCCAAATATTGTTACCATTACAATGGTTGAACTGGTTTTTCTGTCTGGTTTTATTCAAATTCTCTTCAAACTTTTCACTCCAGATTTTTTAAATCAGTAAAACTTTTTATAACCAATGTTACCCTTTACTTGTCGCTTTCTTACTGAAAAGAAAACCCAAAGAAATTTTTCCCAGGCAATTCTACTTAGTTCTTTGTGAGCCTATAATATATTTATAAATATAACAGGGATAGAAGCTTCCAGCAGCACTCTGCAAAATGGGTTCAGTACAGACACAAATCCTGAGACCTGAAAAAAAGCAAGCAAATGAGAGATTTACTAACATTTGCAAACTGTTTCCTTGGTAACAGGTTCATACCTCAAGGAATATATTTAAAAGCCACCTGCAGCATTTCAAACCTTTTAATCTTTTTGCACTTCTGATTTTCAATGGGATATATTGAACTATGATTTTTAGCAAACATTGCTCCTGTGGGACTACTGGGTAGACATCAAAAACATCTGTGGTCTATTTGGAGATCTTGGTGAATTATATCACAATTCAATACATTAAAACAAAAATGAGACAAAATAGGTTATATTTAAAATATGTTTGTAAGTAATTTAATATGAACATAATACTTTGCGTTTGGTGTCTACCACTGTATTAAATATAGGAGGCAGGGTGAGGTCAACCATTTTGCACAATTCCACATAATTCCACATAATAAAACAACCTAAAGAGGATGCAAACAAAACAAAACAAAACAAGAAAGAAAGAAATGAAAAAGAAAAGAAAAAGAGTACCTAAACCAATATTTACCATGTAGCAAAGGTGAGAATAACATGAAAAACTTTTTCAATGATATTATATAACGAAATGTAAGTCATCTTTTTGAAGAATTACTGTAGTGCTGGAGGCTAGTTGTGTTATGTCAGTTCACCCCTGTGACTCAGAGCTTATGATATATAAAAGATGTGTTAATATGTACATAGCTCTGAGAATTACTGTGATTCACCATGATGTTACCATGTATAATAATATGTGATTCTATAATGATTGATGGTTCCAGGAAAATTTTAAGAAAGAACAACTATTACCTTATGATATAATAGGTGGCCAACATAACCAGTAGCATTATCACTTCATCATCCCATTATGTTTATAGTCTTATCTGTAGATACTTGTGATATGTATTAAAGACTGAATAGAAGCCCTGCCCTCAAGAAGGAGTTGCCTGTCTCTTTGCTTATCCACTCTTCTACATAGGGAGATTCTTCAAACAGGGGCGATTGCAAAATGTGGAGCTGTATTTCCAGAGACATGAAATGCAACCTAAGTTCTACTATGTCATACAATGGTCTATTAAAACTCTTCCCTTAGTCACTAAATATAGCACTTGTATTTTATTTTGCACATGCACATAAATTAAATTATCTAACCATACATCACATCTTTATTAGCACTTATTGAAACAGGTCATTGTAACAAAACAATCATATTATTATTCCTAGAGTGTATCTGAAGTTCAATGTTTCTCAAACTATTTCAGGTTGTCTAAGCGTTTCCAGTTCATACCAATTTAATACAATGATCAGCACACAAAACAAAAACACATTTTTTAATGTGCGCTGAATGTTTCTTATTCGAGTAGAAAAGTTCTAAGGTGAACAAAGAAATCTGTGTTCTAATAACTAAGATGGCATTTTAGAGGCATAGAATAAATCCCCATATAACCTTCTTATTTCCATCATATTACTTTTCACTAGGCTGTTTACTAGTCATTTATCTATACTTGACCAGTGCTTTCTTCTCCAGCTGAGGATTTCTAAGCCTTTCTTTTTCCTTTTGTCTTACAAGGTTCTTTTTATCTCAGCTTTATTGAGGTATAATTGACAAAATTGTAATATATTTAAAGCGTACAGCATGATGATTTGATATATGCATACATTGAGAAAGGATTCCCACACATCTACCATCTCAGGTATTTACCTTCAAGAAAAACATACTCTTAAGAACAAATTGCAAAAAAAGATAAAAGATACTTGTTGGAGTAAATATAATCCAGCAGTAGTGTAAAATTATGATGTTTTAAAAGATGAGAATTTAAATGACAAAGAGTAATCATTCTAAATACAACTTTTATTGTGTGGAAATAAAGATACAGAAGTATACATGTAGCAAATATAAATGCTTAATTTACTATTTCTCTTGAATATTAAATTCAAGAGAGTAAATTCATTTATCTCATTAACTAAGGCTTCTTATTACTTGGTTACAGGTTAACTTAGGTTTTAATGTAGTTATGCATTTTATAATTTAAATTTTTTAATTCAATCTTTTAATTTGTTTTTAATCGCCTTGCCTTTTTTTTTGCCATGCTACACATAATATAGCAACTACAGTGATATTGTGTGTGTGTGTGTATGTGTGTGTGTGAGATACGTGTTTCATGTATCTGCTCAGAAATAATATCCCAAAACAGCAAAAGACAGAATAAATAAATGATGGAATATTCAAAGTGTATTGGATATTGAATGAGAAAGTAAAAGTTTACATGAAAATAGCATGCTAAAGTCAACTAAGAAAAGATATGCTTGGCACAAAAAGATTAAAAATTAGAATACTAAATAAATGGTAAAAATTAATTTCTGGCTTTCAATATAGATATTGCTCTCAGGTGGATGTTTCATGAAGAGAAACAAGAGCTGAAATCAACAAGAAACACAACCAGTGACTATGGGCTCTTTTTCCTGACCTCCAATATATTCTATGTATACATCTATTATAACAGCTATTCCCTGCGCTATCATTGTTTTTTTCTTGACTCTCCTTAAATTTATTGTGAGTTCCTTCAGTTCATAGGGTTTTTTTGTTGCCATTAGGATGTGCCCAATGGGGTGTAATCCTCCAGAAGTTCATTACTTTAAGCATGCTGATAAATGATTGTAAAATTAATTGTGATCCTGTTTGAAATCTAAAGTAGGAACATTTTGTACCAAGTCGAGAAAGTCTTAAGCAAACAATAGCTCTACTGTATACCTTAGAGGAACTTATGACATACTCTTATTTTCAATACGTATGTTCAGTACTATAACATTTCATGCTACTTTTTTGTTTTTGAGTATGTCAGTTTTCTCATAAAAATTATAACATGTTTAATTAATATTAGGCCATTTGAATGTTAATGTATATATGTGAATAACAAAAACTCCTTTTATTATAGTTCCAGTGGTTGCAAAGAGAGACCAGAAGACTGAAGCTGGAGACAGTTGAGAGAGCAAATAATTACTTGAGTGCCAAAGTCCACTGAGTTAATACAGGTCCCAGCTGCACCATTTAGTTAGTAGCTCTAAGACTGACTATTCCACACCTTAGTTTTTTTTGGCTATAAAATAGGGATAATAAGAGGATCTTTTATAGAGGATTGTGAATTATAAACAAAATCATGCATATACTTAGCTTAGTGCAGTGCCCAAATGGTACTGTTGTTTTTGTTTGTTTTAGCAGATAGATTATAAAGACATCCTAAATATATAAAACAGCTAGCAAAATAAATTTTTTATTAAAAAAAATTGTTTACTTATTTGTTCATTCTTTCTAAAAAACATTCCTGGGCGCCTATTCTGTACCCTCTGCTATGGTAAGTATTACTGAAAATTTGATGACAAGAGAGAGAGTTTCTGCTCCCAAGTAGTTTATGATTATTGTGGGACATAGGTCACAAACAATTAAATTAAATTGCACTACAACTGTAAACTCCTTGATCACAGGGACCATATATTTTCACTTAACACACTATCTAGCACAGAGGACACACTCCAAAACGGTTTTAAAAAGGAAGGGAAAGGAAGAGAGGGTGAAAGGAAAGAGAGGAGGGAATGAGAAGAGCTATTAAAGAAAATATTTTTTAAAATGCATCAAAAATGAATGAACATTTCAAATAGCCTGGAAAGAAGGAATGGAAGAAACTATTCCTGGCTGAGGGAACAGATATAATGTTGAAAAGTCATAAAATAACACAAAGAATTGGAGGAAATACTGATGGAATCCTGTTGGGGTAGAAAGAAGAATAATGGGTAGTGAGAGGTCAGGCTGGAAAGATGGTAATGGTGCAAACTTGTGAAGATCTCATTAGTCAAACTTAGATTTTATAGGGATAAGAAGGTTTTCTTTGAGGTATTGGGAAGCATCAGGGCTTATTTGGGATGAATAGAGGAATTAGAAAGAGTGGTGACAGAGAAGCCACTTAAGAAGTCAGTACACAAATTAAAACAAATAATAGACCAGGCTGGATTTAAATAAAACTCCATAAGAGCCAAAGATTTTTGGAGGCAGTTACTCCCTTCGGCACCTCCTCCCTTCTATATCAGGGACCATGCACAATATTTCTTGGCTTCTCTGGGCTCCCCACTGCAGGGTTTGAAAAATTCACCCATCCCTGTCCTATGATCCAGGAAGTGAGTCATCACCCAAGCAAACCTTACAGGTTGAAACCAGAATCTCAGGTGAAAAGGAAATCAACATCTGGATAAATGTGAGAACAGAGAGAGAGAGAGAGAGAGAGAGAGAGAGAGAGAGAGAGAGAGAGAGAGAGAGAGAGAGAGAGAGAGAGAACTAAACATAACTAAACTAAAAGGTAGGCAATAGTATGAATGGACAAGAGTAGACCAGGAAAAAATGTAAAATAAAACTGGTCCCTGGAAGACATGTCAAATGCTCAGACATGCAGTAGTAAATTATCTGCAGATAGAAATAAAAAAAAAAGTAAATAATACAAAAAAAAAGAAAGAAAATCTTTTGGAAAAGCAGACAAGTACATAACACACCAATACTAAGTTCTTTATAACTGAGACAGCTGTTTGCTTCTGTCTGCCTTACACAATTTGATTCTTGCTGGAATAAGTGTCTGTCTCATCTATGGTTCTTGTCATGCATGCAGCCATACGCAAACACCCACTTTCTCACACACACATACACATATACACTCAGACACACTGCTATGGCTCACACATAAAATGAAGTAATAAAACAATAAAACCTATTCCAAGAAATAGACTGGAACACTTTAACCGGCTTCTCTTATTGTCTATTTATCTTGTGATTCTTGGCTCCAAACCCAGGCTTTCAATAACACCTGCTTCTCTTCAGCTCTTCAATTCCAGTTATTTTTTGTCTTTTCAGAACATCCCACAAAATTCTCCCTGTAAAAGAGAATTCTCGCATTTATGTAACTTATAAAGTGATCACCCCGATAAGTTTAGTACACCTGAAACTAATCTAGTATTGTATGTCAACTATAATTGAAAAAAAGAAAAAAGAAAAAAGAGAGAGACTTCCCAGTCTCACACTGCTCCTTCCATACTGCTTCTAATGTCTTTACTTGGAAAGTTCTAGAAGGGCAAAACTAAGTCATCATTCTGGAAGCAAGAATATGAGAGCACCTGGATCAGGTGAAAGTGTGGACCTTTCGAACGGAAGCTTCCATTGAGCAGAGCTGGATAGCTCCAACTATCTCTGCTGCTTGGAATAATTTTGTCTAAATTTTTTACTTGGCATATTTTAAACCACTTTACATGTACGTCAATGTCTTTAATGAAAAGCCTATTTAACATAGTGATCTATAATAGCCCTAGAAAATATAAGCCAGATGGGAAAAAATGACTTTAGAATAGTTATTGGGAAACACAAAATTTAATTCCTAGAGTTCCTTCCTGCCACCACTCTACCAATGGCGCAAACATCAGTGAGTTCACGAGGCCCCAGGTGCCTGCCATTGGCACTGACATCTCATGAGAAAATGGCCCCAACTATGTTTTTTCTTTTTTCTTTATCACTATGGTCTCTGCAATATGATTTTTAGAAAACTAAAACAAACAAAAAAAATCTGCTAACCTAAAGACAGAGAATGTACTCAGAATTCTCTATTTATACTATACTTGTCAAAAGTAATTTTACATAAAGCATGGCTTATAAGGAAATCCAGCCACTTCTATTGTGGTTGACATGAATTCTGCCCACAAAACATTCTATAACAAAAGGTAAGAAAGAATTACAGCAATAATGATCTTTTTAAAAAAAATCTTACTAATTTTTTTATTGCAAAGTATTGGACTAGTTTCTAAGAACATATTATCTCATTAATCTTCATGATACTCTTTGAAAGATATTAATACTCCAGTGTTACAAGAAAATGAAGGCATTTTAAGCAAAATGTCTAAGATAGAATAGCAAGAAAATATGTAAAAATATATTGAAAATCAAAAAAAGGCAAGGTGTAGTCATGAAAAAAAAAATTAAAATTATACATTTAGACCTGCCCAAAGATTTCATTCCCTAAATCTGTGGGGGAGATTCAAAGATCTGTTAGCTGTAAATAGGGATCTAACTGGCGACATTCTCAAAAAAGAGAACCAAAAGCCAAAGTTCAATGTTTTCTCATCGATATTTAAAAAAAAAAAAAATTAAGACTACAATGTCAAGTATTATCACCTCTTCATAAATATTAAAATGTTATTTTTTACAATTATTGATTTCAGTTACATTTATTTTTTTTTTTTTAACAAAATATTTATTGAATCCTTCCATGTGGCACACATCGTCTTATACCCTGGAGATGCAATAACGAATGAGGAAGTCAATGTCCCTTCTGTCGTGGAGCTTATATTCTAGTTCAGGAAACACAGACGAAATAATCCCAAATCAGGATCAGTGACATCAATGTTACAAAGGGCTTAGACAGAGAATAAAAGGATGGGGGAGGTGTCAGAGAAAAATATCTCTGAGCAAGTTTAGTATACATCAGATGGTTTGGTCTATGCAGCCTGCGTCTCAATGATTGGTAAGCTGATTGATTGGAATCTGTTCCTGGTGCTGAGAAATTTTGGACAGACTGTTGGTCAAGGTGCCTATTCCACCTACCACAGAAGTAGGATTGTGGTTCTTTTCCCCTATAACAGTACCCGCTTTGGGGATGAGCCCATAACCCAAGTGAAGACAATTAGAATCTGACACTTTAAAACAGGGAAGAAATTCCTGTCTTTGTGAATTTGCAAGTTTGTAAGAAGTGAGCTGTGGTCACATTTACAACTTAGAAGGAATTTGTCTAAGAAATGAAAGCAAGAGATAGAGTCCTCATCATCAGACCTAGTTGTGACTAAAGCCATAGTCACCTCTGCACATTTCAATGTTGGGCCAATAAATGGCCCCTACATTACTTAAGTTAATTAATTTGTCATTGGTTTCTATACTATTAATCATGAAAAGAGTCAGGATTTATTCATAGGTGAGATTTAAGCTTTGGCCTAAATAATGTGAAGAAAACAGTTACAAAGAATATGGACAGAACAACATCTCTGGCAGAAAAAAATGGAATGTGAAAATTTCATGAGGTAGAAATTAATTTTTATTCTGCTGTTTTTCAAGTACCTTTAGCTCAAAATAATCATTATGCCAGGTGACATATTTTGGGGTGGCATATTCTGCCACCCTTCACTATGTAAGTGAATTCTAAAATTCATTTGGAAAAATACAACCCCAAAAACACTCAAGACAATTTTGAAACCCAGTTAGGTAGATCAAGTCAGAAACTCTTCTTCAGTATCATGCATTCGTGTGACTAAGGGTGTCAGCGTGTTCCAAGGACTGGTGAGTAATTGGGAAATCCAGAGTCTCAAGTTTGCCTCAGACCTGCAAAATCAGAATCTACATTTTAACAGAATCAACAGATGATCTGCATTTAAGTTAAAGTTTTCAAAGCGATCACCTAGTGTTCATCATTATACCTTCTCGCCGTAGGTTTAATTTTTTTTGAACTTTGATTATGAATTGAAGCACTAGACTTTAGTCTCAAAAGCCCAAGACATATGATTTGCTTTGCTTTAATTCTATATGATTTGCTTAATGTGGTCACGACATAAAAAATTTAGATGGAAAATACTAAATAGAAAAATTTCTTGATACGAGAAATATCCCAAATTAGCAATGTATATCTTGCATCCTACCATGTTTAAGGAATATCATACTATCTACTTATTTACCCCTATAAATCACTTCAAGAGAGCACCAAAACCTTCCTGGTTTTGAATTTTCCCTGCTAAAATTCTACCATGTAGTTCCTTGTTAACTCCCACTATCCAGAGGCAAAGATCCTGAGACAGGCCCTTTTGCTCATTCTCCTTTGTTTTTTTTTTAAACCTACCTCCACCAAAGGCATGCTTTTGCTTCAGGGTGGTTTAGGACTGCTTCAGGGTGGTTAAGGTAAATAGTCAATATTCAGATTTTGAGATATAGAATGAGATTTTTGAGACTATAATACACTTATAGACAAATAAAAAGCTTTGCCAAAAGGAGGATTTTAAAAATACTTTAAGATTCCATAAGTCAGGAATATATAAAGTCTAGGATATGATGTAAGGGAAATCCTTTCCATAAAGGAAGAGAGAAAACTCACCCTTTCCTCTCCCAAGGAAAAGTGGAAGTTTCAGGAAGGCAGAGATAGGGATAGGTGTGGGGTGAGAAATACATGTCCCCTCAGAAATAAATTTTTGAAGGAGTGTGTAAATTAGAGGGAAGGCTGAAAGCAGAGAGGCTTTTGTGTCACATTCTCCAGGTGAAACTCTGAGTGGGGTAGTGTTGTTTGTTGTGTAGGGTGACCCAAGACTAGCACAGGCTTCTGCAGCAGGGCAGAACTGCAGCCACGGCATGAAGAAACCAAGGAGGAAAAATCAGTTAGCATCCTCGTTCCTTGACTTCCATACGGTATAAAAGGGATCCAGGCCACCTACGACAGGGAAGCAGAAAGGTGGAAGAGGAGTCACAGTGGTGAGCGGTGAGGTCACCCTGTAAAAGTCTGTGAGGTCTAGGGGCCACACTGAAGATTATGGGTAATAACATTAACACAATGGGAAGCTGCTCAACCGTTTTTCAACAAAATAACCCGGCTTTCCCAATTCTCCAACTCCATTTTGCCACTCTCATCCACGTCCTATGCTGTAGTCATTCTTGTAATTTTTGAATTTGCCGTACTTTTCATGACATCTTGAATGTGTATGTTTTTCCACTTACTGAAAATTCACCTCTTTTCTCAAATGGCCCAGGTGTTCTAGTTTTTTGAACTCAGCTCAGGTGCCATGTCTGCCATGATATACCCTCTCCCAATCACTCCATCCTCTCTCTGAAGACTATACTTCTCTCATCCAGGTTCCCCCAAATCCCTGTAATTATCCTCAATTTCTCTTCTAGTACTCATAGTAATGCATTGTAATTGTATGTTTTTTGTCTGTCTGCCCTGGGCTAATCTTCCTGAAGGCAGTTTTCTTTTATCTCTGTAGAATTAGCATCTCACACAATGCCTGGCACTCAGTAAAGGTTTCTTGAAGGAAGAATAAAAGAAAACACAAATATAGGTAAGCAGGCCCACCCGATTATAACTTTAAAATCAGAGTAGACTTTTACTTCAGAGGTGGAAAATAGATCTTAGAATTCTTATAAATAGATCGTAGAATTCTAGTCCATTCTACTTTTTAATAGCATAAAATTAGTTCATTAATACTAATTTTTGCTTAAAACTATGATATACATTTCATAGCTAAGTTTACAGCTGCGTAAATGTCCAGGAATGAGTTATTAACTTTTCAAAAATGGTTATTTACAGTGTATTCAGAGTAATTCCAGGTATCTGTCTTACTTATTGAAAGAAAAAACAGAACAAAACAAAATAAAACTTCAACTCCTCCTCATTGCAAAGAGGTTTACCAGTTTTATCCAGCTGCACTTGAAAATATGTTTTGCTGCTTTAAACCTCTCTGCTGTGGTTAGATTTGACAGAAGCGCATTTGATAAAAACTTTTTTTACGTAAGTTAAAAAATTTCTGTTTCTCTTGGCTTCCCTATCTTATAATTCTATGCTTTTTTTTTCCCTTTCCAGGCAAAATAGAAAATCAAGGAGATCAAATATTAATATCCAAAATATTTGTTCTGCTTTCACCTTCCTTCCTGCTAATCAATCACTTTTTCCCCCCAATTAACCATCTCAATATCCTTATCACAAATGTTAAACATTAGTTACAAACATTTCTTTATCTTTGTAATTTTGTAGCTTCTCCTAAGGCACAGGTTCTATAATTTGTTTCAGGATCTGATGAAAACCATAGACCAAGTCACAAAATAAATATAGAGATATATAGATATAATCATAAATATACATGTATACATGTACACACACAAAACATGTATGTATAGTTTTGAGAGGTCAGTTAACAGAATTTTTTAAAAAGACACTCTGCTCTTTATTTTTGTAAGTATTTAAACAGATGCTAATATTCAATGTATTTAAAATATATTTTAAAAAGTTTAGGGATGGGGAAGAGATGAAGCAAGGAAGGAAAATAGCAAAGAAGAAAAGAAGGAAGCAAAAGAAAGGAGAAAGGAAGGGAGAGAAAAAAGGCAAGGCAGGAGGGAAGAAACAAGACTGCAAAAACAATCATCTTGGCAGTTAAAATTATATTTAAGATTTTTTTTTAATTTATCACACTATTTCATTTTAAAGTTTATAAGAAAATATAAAACATAAAGCACTAAGAAACAAAAAAGAATTAGATGAAGAACTGTGAAACTAAGAACTATTAACAATCAAATTTTAAATATTATTATTTAAATAAGCAAAAAATGTGCACTGTATTTTTTGTCTCAAACCAAAGCTACATGTCTAAATCTGTGCGCACAATAATAATAAGCATTGACAGGTAACTAGAGCCCATCATTAAGCCTCATTATTCCACGGTTTTATACACAAAAGGCGATACAACAAAAAGAATACAACTGATTTATATTTTCTCAATCATTTAAGGAGATTATTTCCTAGCAATTATTTTATTTTTTTCTGAGACTGTACAACTGTATTGTTGTATCCAAAAGTATCTATATGTGTACTATACTATTTAAGGATTTATTCTTAAATGATTGGGGATAGGAAGACCATTTCATGGTCCACATATTGAAAGATAAAAGGTTGATTTAAAAAAATTAACACAAAGAAGAGACTTTGAAGTGTACCAGAATATGCCACTCCAAAATATGCCTCCTTGGCATATAGTTTATTCTGAGCTAAAAACTGCTGAGAACCAGAAAATTCCTGAAAAGGAAATTTCCTGTACCAGGAAGAAGACTCAAACAACCTTTACCAGAGAAGGCTCTGGCTTAAATCTGCATAACAAAGCTTGCTAAGCGGCCTTTATTTACCATGCTTTTCCTGGTCACATTCCCTGAACCTGTGTCTCTCACCCAGAAGTCCCAAACTTCCAAACCCCTTTTCCTCTGTTTAGCTTAAGATGGTATACTATTCTAATCACTCCTTTGGGTGATCCCATATATACATGTTGACTCACATTAATTAAATTGTTTGTTTTTCTCTTGGTAATCTGTCTTTTGCCAGAATAATGTATAGGGTCCCAGCCAATGAATTTAAGATGGGTAGAATAAAAATATTTTTTTCCCTCCCCTTCAAAGCCAAAATGAGAAGTTCCACAATTGTACAGCATTGTAATTCTAAAGCCAAAAAGTTATTACTATGGATTCTAAATTCAATTTGATTCATAAGATTACGCCCTCTCTAGCAGTAATTTAGAAGCCTATGGAGATGTAAAATCCAGTTCCTGATTTGCAAAAATGCTTATGTCACAGTTTGCCTCATAGACTATTTAATAAACCCTGAGATAGTATATATTAAATGGTAGTACATTTTAGCTGCAGACCGTTGGAAGCCACAATAGAGGAAAATATAAGTAATAACACTAAAAAAAAAAAAAAAAAAAAGCAGAGTTATTTCCACCTTAGCAGCAAATCTGACAAGAAGATAAGTAAAAACAAATTACAAACCATAAAAGAGTTACAAAAAATTTAACAAGTTGAATATTCAACTTCTATTTATGGAGGGCATTTTTGTTTTTGTTATATTTTCCTGCCAATTTCCTTTTGTGCAGCTGTCTTTCCTTTGTTTATATAATTTTAATGTACCTCTCGGGGAAAGTTCATTGCAACATTAAAAATAATATACAATGTATCCATTCTAAATGTGCAAAACAGACAAATTTTTATCTTTCTCCATAGTCCCCTAGAGCTCTAAATTTGGAGTAAACTACATCATTAGAGAAGCTAGTTAAATTATTTTTGAAATTATTTGGACGGTATTTGTTAAGCAACAGCACATAAATTCTTTGTGTGTGTGTCTCTAAGTTTGAATTGGGGATTTCCCTTTACATATTCACAGTATTGTTGATTCTGCCAGCCAATCTGTGAGAAAAGTTCAGCAAAAATATTTTTCGTTTCCCAACTATCAAATATAGGTTTAAATTCCATATTACAAAGCTTTTTGCAGTCATTTCCTTCATTTTGAAATTGGAAACACTGCACTTTAGTTGTAAAAATTAAATAACATATATAAAGTTTCTGACACTTAGAAGGTAAATAGTAAACAGTATCTGTTATTATAAACATTTGACAAGTTCTCTTCTGCCTACCACACACCAAAACAAAACACACTCAAACATATATACCTACATAATTCCACATTCATATTCTGCTTGGGTCTTGTTATTCAATATTGCAAAATGTACATATTTATGTTGGTAAAAATAGCTTATTACATTTAGAAATAGTGTTTATTGCATTTTAATAATAATCTAAATAATAATAAAAATCTAAAATAATAATCTAAAATAAATCTAATTTTACTACATTTAGAAGTGTTGGGTTTTAGCAATAAAATTCTTATCTTAAATATCCTGCAACTATATAACAAATAACCTATATATTATGAATACTAAAATAATTGGTTTCAAAAATAGGAAATATTTACAGGCCTTAAAAACCTGGGCAGAAGAACTTGTAAACTGTCAGATGGTGGTCCTCGTGATCACTAAATGGGAGAGAAAATATTTTTACATTCAATATTTCAGGGTTGTGCAAATCCATAACTGGAAGGTAACTGTGTTAAAAATGTCTGGACAAGGGGATAGATCTAAAACTGTGGTCGCCATGGAAACGATATTTGCAAAGGACCAGAAATAGAAAGCAAAAATGCTGATCATTTCTCAGTGAATCTTAACCCTAAATAGGTATAACGCAAATTGTTTTTTTACAAGTTACAGAACAGTTGTCAAAGATAAAACTGGAGGCTAGTTAAAGGTGTAAAGACAGCTTTTGTTTGGAGTCGACTGCTGCAGTAGGGAAGAGTTCACTGTAAAACTAAACTCTATCTCAATTTGCACAGAGGTGGACCGAGGGAGGGGAAGTGAGCCCAGGCCCTAGCAGAGTCAGGGATGAAAAATTGCACAAAGCTGAGTAAGAGGTCAGTGTCAATTCCATTAGGCCATCTGTGCCTGCTAGCTAGCATTTTTGAAGTTAAACTCCTACCCTCCCACAGAGATTAGGAGACAGGGGCCCTATCCTTCCTGATGATTGCATTTCAAAGGAATGGCTTTCAAGTCCTTGAAAAAGACCATCCTTGGTTGTAGGAGATACATATACATCTCAAAGGGACAGAGGAAGAATTTACAATAGTAAGTTTGTTTGTTTTTGTTAATAAGTGCTCAAAGAAAAGGAGGTCTGGGGCCTAGCCTCAGGAGTTAGCTGGAACACGTGGTAAATTGTTTTGGCCACCTTGAGTTTTTCCAGACAGGAACTGAGGAGGCTGTGCCACCCCTGGGACATGGCCTTACACTGCTAGAAGCCACGTTAGAGTTTGGTCAAGGAGAGAATTTTTGTCACAGTTCTTCTATGTATGCAGGGGAGCTCCATGAATGAGAGAATAGACCAATTAAGCTAAGATCTGATTTCATATCATAGAGATCATACGTCTACCTGTGGAGAAGTGGTACACCATCATTTTAGCAAGCTGTCCAACAAATCCAGGCCACAATTTACAAAAAGATATAAGTAATTAAAAAATGGCTATAACCACAACAAAACAAAAGCCATCTAGCCATTCCTGGACAAAAAGTAAAATAAAAACCACTTAGTCATTCGTTTATGAAATAAATTCTTTTTGAGAATAAATTATTCTGCTGCTCTGTGGATCATGCAAAGGTACATAAATCGTAATTCTTGCTTTCAAAAGTCTAACATCCAAGTGTGTTTACAAAAAGCTTTTACATCAAGTGCTATTTGATAAGTAAAGATATGACCACAGGCATCAGGGCCGCAACTAGGTAGGCCTCAGCCTAAGCCCCTCTACCACCTGGAATGTAAGTTATACCTCAGAGGTGTTCCAACCCAAAGTAAGGGAGCCAAATTTTCATAACAGGCATTGTTTACTAGCTGTCAGGGAGTCCCATACATAGTAAACTTTCAGGCACTTTTGTCCTCTGCATCTGCTGGCAAAACAGCTCCAGGGGCCCAAGGACAGTTTTCTGAAGACAAGCCACCGCCACTGAAAACACATCTCTGGGCATGCTCCTACCAAGAAATCTGGGTTGAAAAGCAACATTGCCCACTAAGTCCAGGATATTTACTACAAGGATTATTTACAAGGATTAGCCAGGAAAAGTGGTGACTAAGGTAATAAATGCTCATCAATTAGCAACTTCTTTTTACTTTTAAGCAGTAGTTCTAGCACTCAACCTACCAAAAAAGAACACATTCTATTACAGATATGTATATGTATGCATAAATATATATAGATCTACTTTTTTCTTTTTAATTGGAAAGTATTCAACAATAACATGTATTGACTTATATACCCAGTAACCCACTGATGAACATTTATATTGTTACAATTACTTTCTTTAACAAACTGTTCAATAACAGGTGTATTGGAAAACGTCTCCACATATGTGCACACAAAAAAATTTACTAATGAGATTGCTGGATTAAAGGATATGTACATTTTTATTTTTGTTGCTATTGCCACATTGTTCAGCAGAAACATTGCACCACCTAAGCCTCCCATCATCAGTGTATAAGAATACCTGTTCACAAACATCCTCACCAAGATGACCATTTAAATAGATCACCAATCTTGGAAAAGTTTGCTAATCTGAAAGTTAAAATAAAGATAAGTTGTTTCAGTTTACATTTTTTAATGAAATAGTGAAACATTTTTCTATACATTTCTTAGCCATTTGTATTTCTTTTCCTTTGAAACACGTCATCATGTTCCTTGATCATTTTCTATAAGCTTTCAATGACTCATTGATTTGGTGCCCATTTCTAGACTTTTTATTTTGCTCAACTCTTCTATTTTCTCCAGAAATAAGCTATTTTAACCTCTCTATTTTCATAATACATTTAAATTTGTGGTAGGGCTAGTATCTACTCATTACCTTCTTGTTTCAAAAACTTTCTGAAAATTTTCATATGTTTACTTTCTAGATAAAAAATTGGTACCCTTTTGAAAATTTGTTTGTACAACCTTGTTCTCATATTAATTATATTTTTATCACTAGGTTCATTTGTGGCTAATTAACATATTTAGCATACTAAGTTTCCTCTTCAAGAGCACTATAGCTTTCCATTTACTAAAGTATTTTTTAATTTTACAACTCTCAGTAGAGTTTTAAAGTTTTATTTATAGCCATTCCCACTTCTTGTTAATGTGTACCAATGTATAATCATTTGATTTACTTTTCAGAATGAAATATTTTTTTTCATAAATTTTCTAACTGGTGATTATTTGTATTAAGAAAACTTAATGATTTGACATATTTAGTAACATACTACCTTGCTGAATTCTCTGATTGTTTCAACTAATTTTAGTTCTTCTTCTCAGAAACATAATTTTTTTTCCTCCTCTGAGAATGGTTTATGTTAAGTCTAATGTTTAGGAGTGCTTTTTTTTTTCACTTTTAGGTCATTTTTCTCTTGATTATTATTTTTTCTGAGTGTAAAGGATAACACTTTAAATAATTTCTACAAAGTTTTTTTTTGTCATTCCAGTTGAGAAAAAATATGACACATCATGTTTTCTCTCATATATACTACCTCAGCAAATATAGAAAAGAAAGAAAAGGCAGATTTCCACCCTAGCAACCTCATCCTTCTATCAGCACTGCGTTATAAATCAGCTGCAGTTCAACATCTCAATTTTAATTAATTTGAGGTAATATCAGGTGTTTTTTTGTGTGTGTTTATTAAAAGATAAGGTGCACTTGTAATTTCCTATTGTTTGACCTTGAACAGGAATATATCTGCCAAAGGACTCCTTTTGGTTGACTAGGCCCAAATTCATAATTATTGTCTAGCAACCACTGTTTACAGAGGCCTCGCATGCACACTGCGTATCAGGGAAAAGCAGCAGATTGAGGCACCAAGCCTCCTGTATTGCATTCTTGCCCATCTGAGCCAAACTTTATAAAGGAGTTCTTGGAACCATATTTTGACCAATGGGCTGAGACCTAAGCCATCCAATCAGAGTCGCACAGCTATATCCTCACTTGTATTTTTACCAACCAAACAGAGCAGCTCCATAATGACCAATCAGAATAGGCAATTCTGGCTAATCAGGACAGTGCTATTTGGACAATCAAACTGCAAATTTGTATTTTACATTTGTATAAAAATTGACCAATCAAGGATCAAGGAGGGTACTTTCTTTATATAAGTGGACCTCCCCTTTGTCTTGGAGGAGGGCACTTTTGATTTCTTCTAGAGATCGCATTTCCCTGATTTGCAAACTGCTTATTTGATTAGGGACTTCTAATTGGCTTTGGATTGGTGACAGTAACCTTTTGTGACAGTATTAACTTTCTTTGTTTTCTGTTATTAAAACATCAAAGAGTCAAGATTATAATGAATCCCTATTCATTTTAGCAGAGTGTTATACTGTAGAGATTCATAAAGCAGTTAATGAATGACTGTACCTGCACATAGTTAGTTGATAAAAGATTTGTTTAAAAAGTCTAAAGGAAAATTAAGAGAGAAAATTCAAACAGAAGTTTCTAATCATCTCACACTGTGCTCTTTTTGTTAATGTGCCCCTTCTCCCTCAATTGTGCAAAGCCCCAATTATCTGAAAGATCTTACTTCTGTTTTCTTCTGTTATTTATTCCTTCAAATAATTTTTATCAGGAATCTAGTAGATGTCAAACACTATTGGAAACATACTGATAAAGCAAATATTTCCCTCCTTCATGTTTCTCATTGTAATAAGAAAAAGAATCAAGGGAATAAAATATTAACATATAGTGTGATGTAACAAAAACTAAACACAATGCTATGTATGAAAGCAGTTAGCTGGAAGAGACAGAGCAAGAAAGAAATAATTTGCAATTTTTCTAAGGAATGTAACTGGGCATAACCACTATGAAAAACAGCATAGAATTTCTTCAAAAAATTAAAAAGAAAACTACCATATGACTTAGTATCCCACTTCAGGTCTACATCTGAAAGAAATGAAATCATTATCTCAAAGAGACATCTACACCCCATTGTTCACTGCAGCTTTTTTCGCAATAGCCAAGAACGGAATCAACCTGTCAATGAATGAATGTATTAAAAAAAATGTGGCATACATGTACAATAGAGTGTTACTTAGCCATAAAATAAGGAGAAACAAAAAAGGAAAGTCTGCTTTTTGCGACAACATGGATAAACCATGGGGACGTTATTTTATATGAAATAAGTCAGACAGAAAAGACAAAACTGTAAGATCTAATTTATATGTGGAATCTAAAAAAGTCAAATCCATAGAAACAGATAGGTAGATTGGTGGTTAACAGCTGCTGAGGATGGGAGAATTTGGGAGATACTGGTCAAAGGGTTTGTATTCCCAGTTAAAGATGAGTTAAGTTCTGGGGGTGTAATGTACAGCATGGTGACTACAGTTAACAAACTCTATTATATACTTAAAGCTCCCAAGGGAGTAAATTTTAAAAAGTTTCACCACCAAAAAATTAAAATAGTAACTGTATGAGGTGACATATGTGTTAACTAACTTCATTGTGGCAGTCACTTAGCAATATATACAGGTATCAAATAATCACGTTTTACACCTTGAAATTCACAATGTTATATGTCAATTATATTCAATAAAGTAGGAGGTGGGGAGAAAAAGAAAGAAAATCTTTCCAGGTGAGGAGGCCATCCTGAAGAATCATAAGAAGGTATCCAACATGGGAAGAAAAAAGTGTCTGTACAGGCAGAAGAAGAGGAAAAGGCCCAGGAAACGAGGAGCAACAAAGAATCACGAGTAGCTGGACATAGGACAAGGCAGAAAATGTTAAGTTAAAGGGCTGGACAGGCACATCATCAAATTTACATTTTAAAAGATTATGTTTTACCGATTAAAAACAAAATACATATGAACAATATTTAGCTATTCATTGTAAACAGAACTCTCAAAATCTACAAAGGAAGTAGATTCAGATTCTACACACCGGTCTCCTGCCCTGACTTTGCAGATTTGCCATGAGGATGGCTCCTGCATTTCTGTGAGAAATCGATGATAGAAACCATGGATTTTTCATGGACTTATTGTTTCATAAAATATATTTACGATAGGAATGCTTAAGACTGAGAAAAGATGGGAGAAATCATCTGCCTTAACTTGAATATTGGCCCCTAGAGTTATTTCTGTTTTTTTATTTTTTTCTGTCATCAAAATGATGGTATTTGATGAACTCAATTTTTAAGCTCTGGGCAATTATTCCTTATTCTTTAAGTGCTTACAGCCAAATCAGCCAAGGCAAAACCATCAGACAAGAAACTGTTGCCTTTCTTCAGTCCATACAGATCCTGATCACAAGCTCTCTGGGCAGTCAATGGTCTTTCCGTTATGAGCCACACCCAGACTATGTTATGACTCAGTGAGGGAATAGCTCAAACTCATCTGACAAGACAATTTAGTAATTCAGCTTAAGTAGAAAAGGTAGCAGAAAATGTGGCAGAAGTGGATTTTTTAAGTTGTTGAGGTCTATATCACCTCTTTAATCCACTTCACGTGTTTGGTGAGTCCCACAAGCTGACAGAACGGGTATGAAAGCCTGGTATTGTGGATTCTCCCAGGTGCAAACATTTTGTACCACATTGTCCTGGCACATGTTTTCTGGAAGTGATGACTGTCTGTGAGGCATTGCTAGAAATGTTTGCCACCAGGAACCCAAAGCACAAGACTGGCTCAGAGCGTAAGAAATGGAGAAGACTGACGATATTCCTGGGTTGTTTAATGTTAGAGTGATTTATTTAGGTCACATGCCACTGGCCATAGAATCTCTGCTTTGAAGAATGGCTCCAAAATATATGAGTAGAAAATTTACACACAAAGGAATAAAAATTGCAAATAAACACTTCGTTATTTCCATCCTCATGAGTGATTAAAAAAATGTAAATTTGAACCAATTGTATGGCCTATTTTAACCTATACTAAGTAGATTCTTTTTTTCTCTATAGAAGGGCTGATGTCTTTGGCTGCTTTTGTTCACTGATATATCCTAAACTCCTGGAAGATTACCTGCTGTAAATATTTGGTGAAAGACCACAGAATGGCAATACTCAAATATTAACCATCATGTGGTGAAGCCAGAACATTCAATCACTGCTTGAAACATAGTAAACTTAAGCAATTCTTTTCAAAATTGCATCAAAAGAAATTAAAATAATCTTCACTGTAATCTAGAAACTCTTCGTTTGGAAATTTATTCTAAGGAGCAAAAAAGTTTTTTATATAAAGCTGTTCATACAACAGTACCCATTAGAGCAAAATCTTATTAAAAATTGTATGTCTGACTCCATGAGAGTGTTCAAATAAATTACAGCTCATCAATATTACACAGATGGGAAAAATGATTATGAACTCTATAGAATAAGGTAACGTGAATTTGGGTTATAATTATATGTAATATTTATGTATATGAATAAATGATGAAAATGAATGTGCAAATGAAAGTTTTAGTTTAGATTCTTTAGTTCATTAATAAATTGTATTTATTTTTTAAATAAATTGTTTTTATTTTATGTTATTTTTAAAGAGATGAATGAGAAATTGGTATCCTACTGATTTAAATTTTTACGTATGATGTTCAAAATTATCAGTCTCCATCTCTCATGCTACCAGTGAGGGGCTGGGGAAAGAGGGTAGATTTCTTCCAGAAAGATTCTGGATTTTGACATTACTGTGAAGAAATCATGTGAACATAGTATATGGCAGGATACTACATACGGAGAAAGGACTGAAAACATTCAAGAAAAAATTATATCCTCTTTACTTGCCACATTGGAGTAGAAAAGACTGCCTGAGTTCTGACTAGATTATCTCTGCATCCCTCTTTTATGCTGCAACACATACACTTAAAAGAATGTCCTCCCACCTGCCCAAATGAAAACGATATAAGTAACCCTTTTGTCGATAGGACAGAGGGTGTGCATCTCACTCTTCCTCTGACTTGATGCCCATGAGTCAACTTAGACAAATATGGAGGTCTTCACCATAGCCCAGAAGAGACTGTGACATTGCCATATGGCTCCTGCTGTTTTCAACAGTACTCGCACAGAGCCTCACACTTGTGACTATGAAATCTAATTTGATAGCATGTGCACAAGTGATAACATCTTGAAAAAAATATTTTCAGAGTGTTACAGGTACCTTTCCTGACAAAATGAATTACTCAAAAGAGGTGAGTTGAGGAAAACCAGAAACCTGTTATTTTATCACAATCCTGAGGGATAAAATAATAAAATCTACTTGGACAAGGTCAGAGATAAGAATTATAGTGTTGTATTATTTGAAGAGTAATAAAGGCATTTTATCACAAGCTTATATAGGCAATGCCAGTCTCCCTCAGGGCTTTAAGTATATAGGTGGCAAGCCTCATTGAATATAATAGATGATTTAGTAATCAGTCTGAAAGATATTTTTGATCAACATTAATATGATGATTCAATATTACATATGGCCACTCTTGAAAGGTCTTAATGTCTTTTAGTGCTTTTTTATTTTAGAGGCACTGAAGTGAAGAAAAGTGTCTCAGAATTTTTTTTAATGAAAAATCTGAAACTTTCATAAAATATAATGTTACTCAATATAAATGGGGAAATGATTTAGAGTAGCAGACTTAGATAATAAGAGGCAATCTGGATACCGGCTGCTAACTGAGGCTTAACATTTTGAAAGTTAAGAAAAAAAATTGAAAAATTGAAAATATCTGATTGTCTCAAACTGCCCGTACTTTATTAAATGAGAGCATTTTAGTTCTCTGGAGAGTACTTCCTCTCTTGTTAATCCTTGCAAATGCTGAACTTTAATTAGGAACTCATTCTTATTCTAATTTTGACATTTGCAGGATGGAAAGTTCTAGCAACAGAATGACTATCATCTAATGAACCATGATTCACCCAGGTTTACAGCACAACTTTGTGGTTCTAGTTATATGCTGAATATAAAAACTGGAAACTGACCTAGTGGTTGCCACCGCCCCATATCCAGGTTTATACTGTTCATTATGAATATTCCTAGATTAGTCCCCCAAATTGGGGAGGGATGCCACTGTGTGTCATGCTTCCTTTAAATAACTTGCAATTAGTTAACAGTACTAAAAAAGAAAAAGTACAATTATATCATTCTTATTCATTAATAATTTGTGAATGTGACAAATACAAACAATTAGAAAAATAAAGAAAATTTTATCATCTTATCACTATTCTCCTTTGCACCTGGCTTTCTACTAGGACTGTGTTTGTTCCTTCCTGTCACTTCAATATATTACTATTTGAAAGGGCCTAATTGCTGTGGAGTTTGAGGTATGAAAATGAGACTAAAGGCATAAATGTCCTCCCTCTGACTAACCCATATATTTTTCTTTAATTTGGTAATAGGAGAAGCAAAGTAAAATAATTTTTCCAGACCATTGATGTTTTTTTCTCATTTAAATGATTGTGTCATTCAACTCTTCACTTCTATTTTCCTGTACAACCTCTTCTCTAATTTCTTAACTTTACATAATTATGGAGTAGATTTCAACAAGTGCTTAATTTCTCTGTATCACAATTTTCTTTTGAAACAAAGATAATCATAAAACTATGTAAATAATAAACATGTAAATTCTTGAAAACAAATGGCAAAGTTCTGTCACCCGACATAAGGACCATATTCTTCTTAAAAAGTACCCCAAAATGACATTGGCTTTATACTTTCATAACAATGATGATGCTTTCAGTTGCAGAAAATAAGAACAAAAATTCAGGTTTAATTAATCCAAGGTTATTTATTGATTTATGTAACCAATAACCCAGGAGGACCAACTTTAGGCATAATTTGGCCAAATTTACACTTTATTTCCTTGTAAGTGATTCTCTGGGTTCTACTTCTCCATGTGCCAAATTCATCATCACTATTTTATTAACTGAAAGCTAACTCATGTATTTCCTATCATTCTTTTTCATACTACTCGTCAAATATTCAAATTGAGATCTCCTGTACACAATAAATAATTCAATAAAAATTTGGTGAGAATACTCTCACTAATCTGGAAGATCAGTGAAGCCATAAATTCCTCCACAATCTCCAACGGCCTTTCCAAAGCTCACTCGACTAAACATAAAATGTAAGTAAAAGTTATGTACTTTTGAGGTAAACATAGCTCTAAGATGTATTCTGTCATCTCTGCCTTCCAAAAAGATCATTGCCCTCAATCCCTCTTATCTAGAAAGTCTGAAGTTGTGCTGGGCTGCCAACATCTCTCCCATGTCCCCTTAAAAAACATTCTCTTGCTTATAATTTTATCCCATCATTAAAAGGGGAGGAAAGCATATAATCCTGCCTCAGTGAAAAGCTCCACCCTGGCTTTTGATTTACCATTAATAGAACAGCACAGAGAAAAGGTGTCTGTCTGAACTACTGACAAGTCATCCCTGTGAGCAGCCTGAGTGCCAGAGTGTGTACACGTCTTCATGTGGTACAATGGCAGTCTCCTTCCTGCAACTGCAGAAGAGATGGGGGAAAAAATTAAGACCAACTCAAGGCATATGTCATAACAACAGAGGGGCTCTCCTGTATGAATCAAATTACAGTTTATAGGAGTCTATTGAGTTGGCTTAAAATGCCCTTTCTGCATCATCGATGGCATAAAAAGATTTCTGTTCAGTTTTCCTCAATAGAAAAATATTTCAGTAAAAGCTCTACTTAGGTAACATAGTGATATTACTTAGTATTATATTAAATAATTCTAATTTAATCAAATGTGTATGTACACACACACACACACACACACACACACACACACACTGCCAATTAGTACCAAACACCCTATGAGAGCTCAAGTTTTCTCCAATGCTGATGCTAAACATTACACACAACTCTGGAATGCCCCATTCAAAATCAGTTTTCCATGGCAGCTGTTTCATTGAATGTTTTATTTGTGGTGATAATATAATTTGGTTTTGGAAGACATGGCAAACACCATGGTACAAGAGGTCAAGTTAAGTTTCAATTTTTGTTTTGGAAAGAGTCAGGAGAAGATCAGGAAGAATATCTTAATAATGTCCTATTTTTGTGGGCACATTTAAGTTTATTTTCAAAAATCCATGGAAACCTTTCTTGGAAAAATCTAGTCAACAAGTTCAATTTAGCTTAAAAATATATTCAGTAACTGGGAGAATTTTTAATCTGTATGAGCCATACTCATAAATAAGATGAAATTGAGGTTAAATAAATTTATATGTTTATATTTAAATTAGAGTTTAAGCTGACCAATAAAATCCATTAAAATAACATTTTGGCAGTTTGATTCAAATTGAGCTAATGATAGACTGGCAAAAAAAATTTTGTCAATCCTGGGTCAGTATAAAGTAGTCAAAGATCTGTTTTCAATAGTCCTACTGAATTAACATTGATTTTTTAAGACTTAGGCAAAATGTACTTCCTTTCCAGACTCTTAATACCTACCTCACTGGCAGTTGGAGATGCTAAAATATAACTAGTAATATTTTCTTCTTTTAACTTATTTTTACTTCATTCTGGTCGTGAAATCTGAGTCTCTGAAGAAAAACTTCATAGAATTTTGACCTCAGGCTCTCTACCTTCACTGGAATTTCTCGGTTTTTGTTTGTTTATTTTTTTCTTTACCACTCACACTGAGCTCATATAATGAGCCTGCTGGTATCCTGTCCCCCAAATCTACTGATGTCAGAGTCCACCACTGCCATGTTTTCATTTTCCACAGTTGTCAGTTACCACATTTACCCAGGGGTCTCCACCCAGGCAAAGGTGAAACTACCCAAAGTCAAAAATTAAAGCCAGGAGGTAGAACCTCTCTGATGTGCCCCCTGCTCTTTCCCCAAAACATTGGACACTGGAAGACTGTGAAGCAGAGTCTTCAATATTCCAGGGAATAATGGTTTTTGACCCTAAATGTATACTCAGCTAAACTATAAGTCGATGAGCAAATAAAATGAAGATAATTTTAGATAAACAAATCTTTAAAAAAATAGTAGCAGATAATATGTTTCAGTAAAATAAATGAGTAAACCAATGACAGGAATATAAAAAGCAAATTCTACAATGACAGCTGTGTACCGGGCCTAGGTCAAGCCATCCTGACTTAAACCGGGCATCTGAAGGCTGTGGAAAGGGAAACTCCGGAGGGGAAAAATGGAGTGTCACTAACAGATAATTTGATGTGTTTGAACTTTTGGTAAATTTATTGATAGGTGTTTGATATATCAGGTAGAACATTTTGAAAAATAGTAGAGGTTGTTATGTTGACCATCAAGGTGCACATTGTTGTATGAGAATGCAAAACTAACATGAAGAATTATGGAACAGATCTGAATCCCTAATATCGTAAGAGGTAGTCACTCTGAGTCTCTCTGTCTGTCTCTCTCTCCACATATGCATATATGAAATAAATCAAGTGATAATAATCATATAATAAATATGTATAAATATTGAAGAAAATGCTTTAAAAAGAGCCAAAAGATTTGATGGTATGCCCCTCTGAGGAATAAATGTGGGTGAGAACAATATTGGGCAACAGACTATTATTATTCAGTACTTACTTAATTGATTCTTTATTTGTGCATGTGTCACTTTGGCTGACAAATTATTAACATTTTCTAAAATCTTAGCAATTCTCAAAGTTTACGTAACATTTCTTACAAAAATCTTAAGCTTAAATGTAATCTTACATCTTGCCTTTTCCTTAAAGTCCTTTGCCCTACATTTTATCTTATTCACCTTGGGTAAATACAACTTTTTTTTCTGGATTTTTAAATTAAATATTTGAAGAATGTTCCCTATTCGCCTATATTATTGATAAAATAATACCTACATTTAATACTTTCTCGAAATGTATGTTAGAATTCAATAGGCATGGAAGAGAATTTATGAAGATTATACTGATCTCAATTACTCTCATCTATCCCCAGTTTTCTTGTTTTAAATGCATAGTGACCTAATGTAAATGCATAGCGACATAGTGTAAGTCAAAATTAATATATCTATCTTAAAAGGAATAAATTGAAATGTTATCGTGTCTAAAATTTTCAGGAATATGGGGACATTGTTTATTATAAAACAGTTAAAATTTTTTAACCTAAATATCTAAAAAGGGAAAAAAAATTACCTATTGAAATCAAAGCATGAAACAGTCAATGGCAGAAAAAAGCTTATGCCATTTGCCTTGAATATTTGGCACAACACCTTTCCCAACATTTTCTCAGTTATTTTAAAGAGATTGTTAATTGTTCTTCAAAATATATTCAAAAAAATTTCTTAAAAATAGAAGTTTTGATGTTGTAAAAACATAAAGGCAATATAAATCAAATTGTTGCTATTCAATGCTAAGTAGTACTCACTGGCCTAAGGAATTATTTTCACTTATCATTGGCTCACACTCATATTGGTTGAGTTGGCTTGGTTTCTAGAATTCTTTGGATCTATGTGGAGGCGCCACAAATCTATTTCCATTAATTGAGCCATATCCCGAACCCTTTGTAGCAAAATGTCATCTGTGGTCAGCTCCGTTAAATGCAATTCAATGGGACTAAGGCTAGTAAAAACTCCACCAGAAGAGAAAACATTAAGATATGATCAAACTTACCACAGATCACCAAAAGTATTACAATCCTTGGTTCTATCCAGAGACGGAAAGTCCACAAATAGAAGTTAGAATACATAGCAGCGCATTAACTGACTAACAGGTCTCAAAGTTTGACCTGGCCTCCTTTAACCTGAAAGCCCATTGCATTCTTAGTTTCAGAAATGTGAAATGCATGGATGTGTTAACTAAACTCAAGGAGATCATTTTGCCTGCACATGTCAATAGCCAAAAGTTACATGTACAGGAGTTTTTAGCAAAGAAAATAGAGTTTTGTTTAAGGACATGGTGCCATTCCTAACAGGTGAGTTAGGAATGCTCAAGAATGTGGCTCCCTGATAGCCTTAGGGAACATAGGTTATATAGGGGAAAATACATTAGTCATGATGGCTAAGGGAGTTGGGTTGTGAGCTCTACTGACTAGCTGGGGCTAGAGCAGGAGGTATTTGAACATTGCATCAGGTCCTGATGTGAGTCTTGACAGCATTCTGTCTGGCTTCGAGGGGATGCTGGTAGGGTCATCTGCCTTCATAAGTGTGGAGCTGCAAGATATTATCTTTAGTTCGATCGATACTCAGTTTTTGTGGTCAAAGGACCTGAGGCGTTGTTCCTAAGACTATTTGAAGCTGACCTCAGTGTTTAATGATTAAGGGAGTGGTAGAACAATATGCAGGACAAGGAAAGAAAAGAAGCAAGTGAGCCCAAGGCCAGTTTGAGTCAAGGAGAAAGAGAAAAGTCATTTTAAAGAAGAAAGATTTGCACGGTTCCAGATGTCTGACTAAAAACTGGCAATCTCTTGTTACAGAGGAATTTGACCACCTCTACCTCATTTTGACCTATTTTTTGTTGTGAGCACCTCTCTTCTCTCCCATGACCAAACCCTGCTGTCCCATTTACACTTCACACACTGAGCAGTCGTTTCCAATGCAAAATGTCTGGGAACGCACATTTGCTCCAAACACTGTAGATGATTAAAAGTGTGTTTTATACACATACATATATATCTACTTTAAATGTATGAGGGTACTGTTATGATTCACAAAATATCAATTCATTTTAAATGGTTTTGAGATTCACAGTAGAAAATTGTCATGATTTGTTTATGTCTTAAGCAATTGACTGAAATGTTTTGCATACTTCAAAAGATTCTGAAGTGTATATTACTATGTCTAGACTAGATCACCATAACAATAATATATCTGTTTAAATATAATGTAATATTGAGAAGCATGTAATCAAGAGAAAGGGCTGATTTATTACTGACAATAGTTGTTTTAGTCTCAGGTAAAACTACATCTGACTGTATTTTAGTTTGTCTCACTTAGTTAAAAGTTTCAACAAATATCATGTTGCTCTGATTATGAACCCACACTAAAGTAAGCAACCTAGCTTGACTTTTATACTAAATACCATGAGAAAAAACTTGAACTACTCATTACTTTTACACACATCTTCATATTTTTCCATCTCATGTCAACCAACTATTCATAATATAAGCAGAAGAGTTCTTTAGAAACAAATTATTCCAGAAGTCATATTAGAAAATTGGTTTCAAAAGACTGGATTCTTTTTCTTGTAGGAAATGTTTTATACAAACTATGTTTTAACTGTAGGTGGGTATACACAAGTTAATGAATATAATAAAACATTCCAATAATCAAGATCCAGCTCAGATTTTTTTCCTTGAGATAAATCCAGATTTTTATATTTGAAAAAAAGCAGAGCAATATTTGCTTAAGAGAAGGCAAGCATATACTATTCACCAATCACGAAAATACAGCCAATCAGAATGCTGGAGTCAATAGTGTTTAGAAAATTAAAAAGGGTGAGCAATATGTTTGCAAGGAAGATAGAGAACTTGGTAAAGTTAATGCACTGCTTAGCCCAGAACCATGTGGCCTAAGGTCCTGTAGTGACTTTAGAAAGCATTGTATTTGAAAGTACTTAGCTAAACAGAAGAGATGGGTCTAATCAGAAATATCCTTCCACCTTCTTCGAAAGGTATAATCAACACCGATGTGGCAAAGAGAGTTACTTGTCTTAAGGTCAATGAGGAACCTGCTTAGCTAGGGAAACCAGATGTTCAACATTAGAGAGAGAAAGATGGTCCACGATAAAAATAAATTATATAGGACGAGAAAAACTATTAAGGAATAAGATTTAACTCAATAGAACTGTCTTCTTTGAAACAGTAGAAATTAACTTTGAAACATAAAAATGAAAAAGAAAGATGACTGGGAATTTAGAAGGCTAGATTTTACTGCCTCTAAACCTGGGCTCATTTTTACCCAATAATACATGTTATTTAACTTGTCAAGATTTTTTATACAATCTTCACTCTCTGTGATAAAGCAGATGCACCTGGATTATAGATTTTGAACAAAATGTATGTTGACAACATGGCAACTTTTTAAAGAGGAGCACAGGAATTCAGGGAAACAGTAAGAAGCTCAGCCTCCCGTTCTCACTTAGATTGCGGTGAAGGAGTAAGTTAAACAGTGAATGAATGTTGCTCCACTTAGAGTAAAATAGCCTAAGAAGGAAAAACAAATGAATTTGTTCAAAAAAGACAGTTAATTATAAGAGATAACGTAATTAAAAAAAACATCAAAAATATTTAATTATGTGACATAACATTGTGGAAAAGACACCTCTGGTGGCAGCGTTGAGCATGGGGAAGCATTAGTGATAAATGCATGAAGGGGAAAATTCTTTTAAGTTAAATATAGAGGAGTTTATAACTATTGACATAAGAACATCCATACCTGTAGGAAGTTTTTATAAAAATGTACTTGAGCCAAACAGAAGAGGTGCCTGGAAGTAAGAGCTCGAAAGACTGAGAACAATGCTTTCTAGAGATGGCAGCTTCTTTTATGCATTGAGAATTATGGAGGGGACTTAAAGAAGACTACACGAAGGTTGAAGAAAGCAAGACAGGGATCTGATGGCATGATGGTCAAAAAGATTATGTGCAGCTTGAGGGTGTTCGTGCTTTAGAAGGAGGAGTCTGAAAAGAGCATCTCAGAGGTGTGTTAACCTACATGCACAGAAACAATGGACAGGCCTTGCTTAAGAAAGAGATAAGCCTTTTGCTAACCCGCTTGCAGCACCACTACCCACCACCTGCCCAGTTAGGAATTTATGATCACCCTGTGAGATTACTTTTCATAGAACTCCTTTTTAACCTCTATAACTGAGCATAATAAAAACAATAGTAACAATGACAACAAAAGGAAAACAATAAAATCTTTTTGTATAGTTAAATATAAGAGACAATATACTGAAAACTGAAATTATAGAAAATGTGGATAACATTAGAATCAGATATACAGGTTTGGGTTAAACTTGCTCACCAGAGTCTGATGTCAATCAAGCTAAAGGTATTTTGTAATACTAAAAAGAAGATAAATTTAAGTCCAACAAAAATAAACATAATATTTATACAGTTTACATGATAGTCTGATATGGAGCTATTTCTCCCAGGAGTTTACACATGTTAAAGTAGAAACATCTTTGACTATGTTTAAACAAGTCATTCAACTTTCAGAGTGATCTTTTAAACATGCTTTTTACTCCTTTGCTTAAAATCCTTTAATAGCCGCCATTGATCAGAGGAAAAATAAAACAAACAATTATTCTCAAGCCACACACCTCCCTTCACAGTCCCTGTATGCATCAGTGATTTCAAATATGTCAAACCATAATTACCTGCAAATATTCAAATGTTTAGTCCTAACTCACAACCCAGTGCTTTTGTACTTCTTTTCTCTCTGAACTCATTTGTTCACCTGACGATCACCTATTTACAACAAGAGTCTGAAGAAAGCTTACTTGCCCTTCAAAAATTTCTCTAATACTGAAGGAAAAATTTAGTAGCCTTTCTTTTATAGGCTCATATTATAATGATTAGTTTATAGGTTTGTAATATGTGTGTAAATTAAAGAAATTAAAGAAGTTCTAAATAAATGGAGACATCATTTATGAATCAAAGCAAACTTATTTTTTGGGGACTTCATCATATGAAGTTAAAATTATAAAACAAAATAGAGTTGTATTATTTTAATTACCAGAGAAGAATCTGGCCTGCTTTAAAAAAGGGTGGCGGTAGTCTTGATATGTAAATAAAACTCAACCTCTTTATCAGTTGGTTCCATTCCTTTATAATCATCAGATTAGTACGACTTTGTTGTCTGATTTCAAGTTTCCCCACCCAGTGTTTATTCTTGATGTATAAATATTTTATAAAAGAAAATACCATAGGAAATTTAAGAAGTTGAGGTCATTTTAGGTCATTTAATCTTTCTACTTTATTTTCTCTAAAATAAACCAGGTTCTGTGTAGAACCAGGTCTTTTGGACAATTGTTATTAGACTGATTAATGTTAATAAATTATACTTCATAAATTTGCTTGATTTTACATGGTTGCTATGTGTGTGTCTGATGAATTTGACTTAAATCTGACTGAATTTTGCCTTAAAGTGAAGACCGGGAATAACTAAATTCAGGTAACTGAAGTTTGAAACTAATTTTTAAAACAAACCAAGCCTCTAGTAAATATATTTGAATTTGCAATTGTAAAGATGAAATGGAAGTCTGTTCTTTGTTTACATACATATATTCAGAAAAATGTCTTCTCCATTGACAGTAACATGTACTCGGTTTTCTGGTGGTGATCTGTATCAAGCTCCTAGCTGATTAAATTCTTTGAGAGGAGCAAGGTCGAAAAACAGATTTCATGACTTAGAATTAACAGCCACAATTCCTACTAAGTATCATAGCTAACATCCATGCCAAAACAACCAGTGAAAAGAGAAACGTTCAAATAGTAATAAAATATTCATACTTCCTTGATTTTGATGACATCTTAAGTTCTTTTAAAATCAGAGTCTGATTCTCATTAAAGGAAGAGTTAAAGCATAGAAAAACAGATGAACACTTTTCCCATTGTGACAGATTTCACCATAGTTAGTTATATTTATTTAAGCATGAACATCAATGCCTGTCCTAATTCTCTACCTTGCATTTTTATTAAATTATAATAAAAGCATTTTTCCAAAATTCATGCAAGTATAATTGAATTAAATTTAGAAGGGAAATTACATTTAAACCTGTCTCTTCTCTTTGGGCAATATACTATTAGATTTCATTCAATTAAATTCTGTTAGCATGCATTTAGTTCTCACTTGCAACAAACAAGAATTAACCAACAATAAAAGTAATTACATACTATAGATGAAAAAGGGGTTCTACAAAAAGTAACCTCATGAGGTGACCTGATCATAAATTTCTAACTGCATGGATCACAATGGGTAGTCAACCCCAGGCATATAACTTTTTTTTTTAGTAAAAGATTTATTTTTGCCTTACACAAGCTCTGTTTTTTTGTTTTTGTTTTTGTGCATCTGAGTTAACAGACCTTTGAAATAAGTGAGACCACCCTCAAGAGGGCACAGAATCTTGTTAACTATCTTGTAACCCAATCGCCACCTTTCTTTCTCCCACCTTCCTGAAATCTTCCTTATATTCCCTTCTTAATATCAAATGGATAAAACCCCCCACAAAACTGTCCTTCTCAAGCATTTGAAATCTTGCTTCCTTGCAATTGTCATCAGTTCTTACTCAAATAAATTTTTATTAAAATTCTCTAAAGGGTTGGACATTTCTTACAGTTTATGCTACCCAGTCAGTGAACCTACATCAAAATTAATAATCTCATTTTTATCACATTTATATTATTCAACTTCCAAACTAACTGATACGTCATAATTTTAATATTCTCCTGGCCACATTCTATTGAGGAAGCAGGAGATGTCCAAATAATAAGTAAAATTTCTTTTCAAAAAGTACATTTAGATCTCTTTCCAGAGTGAAATAAAAATATTGCTATCAATGGCTCCTTAAAATTTTCTCACTCAAAAGTAATGTTATCCATCAATCCATGACAAGACATGGAGGAAACAAAACGCATATTAGTATTTTTCAGCCTATCTGAAAAAGCTACATATGGTATGATTCTAATCATACGACATCCTAGAAAAGAAAAACTATAGTGGCAGTGAAGACCTCAGTGATTGCCAGAGGTTAGGGCAGTGAAACTATTCTTTACTATACTATAATGGTGGATAGATGTGCCAAAACCTATAGACTATATAACAGAAAGAGTGAATCCTAATGTAAATTATGGATTTTGGGCGATTATGATGTGTCAGTATTGATTCATGGATTGTAACAAATGTACAACTCTGAGGCAGGATGTTGATAATGAGGGAAGCTGGGAGGTAGGAAAGTATATGGGAACTCTCTTTACTTTCTGCTCTATTTTACTGGGAAACCAAAACTACTCTAAAATAATTGTCTTTTAATTAAAAAGAAAAAATATTGTCTTTTCATCTTCCCTAATTTCTCTCATCAACCCAATGGCGCTTGTTTACTCACTCAACTTCTACTGGTTGTGTAACTTTAGGTGAGTTGCCTAACTTCCAAGAGTCTCAATTTCCTCAGCTATAAAATAGAGATGGAAATAATCATGACTTCACAGAAGGAATCAAGTGAACAGAAACAAAGCGTTTTTAACAACACCAGCAAATGTTGGCAGCCCCTGCTTTTATTTGTATTGTCTATTCGGCCATTCATCTATAGATAGGCTGTTTCAGGTAGCCAGAGCAATGTTCACAAATGGTAATGATGGGTGTTGAGTTTATGGTTGCTTTCTTTGTGCTAAAATTTTTACGAGCTGTTAAAATTCTTATAAAAACACAAAATTTTTGTTTTAAACCATCTGAAACCTATGTTCAAACAAGTTGAAATAACATCGACTAGAAGAAACATTTCTGAGAAGGGAAGGAAATAAGAAAGTGAGAAAGAGAAAGGGAAGGAAGAGAGGGAGAAAAGGCAGAGGATGCATGTATGATTATGGTAAAAAAAATAGAAATGATAAAAGAAAGAAAACAAGAACATGGGCATAGATTAGAATGTAGAAGAGGAAATTAGAAAGTTGTAGGTGATGAATTAATTCAGCTATTCAACAAGCATTTATTTAGTGCTGATTTTTTTATTGAATCAAAAATATACATAAGGCCTAGATTCTACAGGAGAGCTAGTAAAAATACAAAAATAACTAATAAAAGGAAGAGAGAATATAGTAATCTGTGCAGAAATTACAAATAAAAAGATATGATAGTTCAGAAGAAAGAGAATTACAGTAAAGTTGTAACATTACCCAATTAACCTCCTTCCTCACTTTAGAATCTGACCAGCATCTCATTTATGCACATAGATGTGATCACACTGTCTCTTGTGCTCTTTACAACACTACTGGCATGAATAAGGCTTACTGTGAAAACAGAAAATAGTAAAAAGTACCAGGAAGCAGAATTTTTTTTAGAGTCTTTTACTCATCTCCATTTCTGCTAGGAATTTTATCCCTGTCTTAAAAGAAGGCTGGTTTGAATAAACAGACATATATATTATAGATCTTACTTTAGTTTTCTCCTTTAGTCTAGCTTAGTAGTTTCCATAGCTGAGTGTACCCATGTTATTTGGTGATTTTGTACATGAAACCATATCAATGTATTTTGTGAGCTATGTAAAATAATTTCAGTAATTTTCAATGAGTGTGGCTTTTGCTCTATGGGCTAATTGCAAAACATACTAACAACTTAAAGTGCGAATCGCTGTATTTATTGATTGAGGAGGTACAGTCAATGAAGGATTCCCTCTGTCTAAACCCACTGGCTATAAGTTATAGCAATAAACATCACTCAAAGATCCATTAGAGACAGGAAATTTAAACAAAATTTTCAAATCAGCCTTGGAATAAGTTAAATTCGAGATTAGATTTTTTGTGTTAGCAGCTTCTGAATTTACCTATATAGCAACAATCATCACTCCATATTATTGATACTCTAATTATTAATAGCAATAGTTGCAAATATTTTTTTTAATGAAGGTTTACTGAGGTAATGAAAGTACTGTGATTCAGGTCTCAGATTTGCAAAATAAAGAATGGACTATCTTTCCAATCTGAAATTAAAGAAGCTCAGTAGTAGGTCTACAGACCTCTTTAAAAACACCCTGAGCTTTATTCAAGTTTCAATTCACTCATGTTTCTTTTTTTTGTCATAAAATCTTAAATAATGCAATGAGAAAAGTTATGAAATTATTAACTTGTATATGGAAATCGCTCAAAGGTATCATAAAAAAGCTGTGAAGAAAAATCTTATTAAAATAGTCTTAACTAGGAAATAAAGGTAGTCAATTATATCAGCGATAAGTAACACTAGTTTCTGAATGATGTTGAGGACTCTGAAAGAGCACAGAAGGAAACCTTCATGGGTGTGAAAGGTCTGATAAAAAAGAATTATGGCAACAGGCTCAAGCAATTACAGTTCTTTGCCTAGAGGAGCAAAACAGAGAAGAACCAGCCGTCTTGGTCAAAGATCCATCTAGCACCCAACAGTTAATACAGCTTAATAAGCTTTCAATGTATGCTTGAGAACTAAAACCCAAAAGTGAGGACAAAAGAGAAAGCACTAACTTGTCTTAACTTACAGTAAAAGGAAGATAACTGAAAAAGGATGACACATGACCGGACAGTACAGTTGAGCATAATAGGAACAGTCATTGAAGAAGTATGTAAAATCCTTTCTTCTTAATTTTTGCACAAAAGTACTTGCACATGTTTGTTTCAGATGTGGTTCTGCTTAAAGCAACCGAGAAGATTCCAGAGCAATAATTTTTTTGTGACATTTGGTATATAAGTTAATACAGCTTAATAAGCTTTCAATGTATACTTGAGATGAACACAATGAAAACTACTTAAGTCTATCTAATATTTATTCAATGTTTGTTTGCTTATTATTTTGCTTTTATCATAATATTTGACTTAAAGTAACTTTTTTTTTTACCTTTCTGAGTTCAAAGATCATGAGGCACTTCAAACTATGACTCTCTAAGAAATAATGTCCAAAATTCTAAATAAAAATGATACAGAATAATTAATGGACTTCATTGCAGAACAAAACCAATGGAACTCCAAATAAGAAAATCATATATTATGTAAGGCAAATCTAAAAGGTGTGTGTCACTTTCAAAAAGCTGTTGTAAAACACTTGACAACCTCTTTTTATTATTTATAAGAAACATGATGTGTTCCTCGAATAAGACTGAATCCATGACATTTCTCTTTCTCTTTCTCATTCTCTGCTGTTTCATTGTGATATGAATTCATTTCTTTTCTTCTTAAACAAGGTCATCTATATTTATGGGTATCATGATTTAGATAAGAATTTATATGAATCTTGCCTTCTTTTCTTTAAGTACCTAAAACAAAATGAAGTTGAGCTAATATAGTTATTTTGGTGGTTTCACTTCACTATTTTTTATACTGGAATGTTTAATGTACTATAAAAACGTACTGATGAAAAATATCAGTAACTGATCTATGAATATTCACCCTGTAAAATAAAAAAGCCTGAATGTAATTCAAGCCCCAACAGTATAAAAATGCCCAACCGACACAAATCTAGACTATTATCATAACATATTAGACTCAGAATTGGACAAATGGTATAAAAGGAGACATATTTCTCTTCTCAGGAATTTCAAAGTTCAATATAATTGTTTGATCTGAATAAAATATCAAAGCACATTTATTTTCTCATTAAAGAAAAAGTAGAAGTAAATGTTCAATTGAGTAATAAAAACGCTGTCTAAGCAGTACTTATACTATCAGTTGGGACTCTAGATTAATAAGCATATTATTAAATGACAGAAACGATGTAATTTTGTGAGAAATGAATTCCATTTCATGACTCAGTCTTCATGTTTATTCTTCCTACACAATGGTGCCTCAAAGTAAAATAAATGAAGTTTGGTAATTAACTCTTGGGGATTTTGCATAATTGTTTAACATCCACTCTTTTATTCAAACTTATTATTAAAGGATTTTGCCATCAGCAACTATAGAGATTTTTCAATAAAGAAGAAAACATGGTATCTATTGATATTTATTGAACTAACACTGATCTCATTTTACATCTTCTGCTTGAGTATTATTTTCTTTTTTTTTTTTTTTTGGATGTTTTTCTTCTGTGGAAAGTAATAGTGACAGACATTATAGTAAATAAAATTTACTCTTAAAACAAGTTTTGTTTGATGTTAACGGGGATATAAAATAAATTGTTTCTGATTGAAAAAATATTTTAATTCTGTTATCTTTTAAAGAATTTTGTAACTTCGACTACAATTTGGTGTGCAAACTCCATCTGAGGAAGAATGTGAGATAGGAAAATAAAACATAAGACTGACACAGAAAGCAGTTATTTATAAGTCTCTTCTTTCGTAATTTCTATACAAATTGAGCTATTATGATAGCACTGTGTACGCTGCTTTTATTATTGGGTTTATAATAATAAGCGGGCTTTGAATATATATAATATATCTGATATATTATATATATATGATAACCTTACATTTTAAGAGAAATTCAGAATTATTATTCCATTTTCATTCCCTATTTCCAATGTCTTTTTTGTACAATTATCAAATTGTAACTCAAATTGTCATCATATAGTTATGAAAGTTATATTTAAAACTCTCCCTGAACAGGAAGGCTAAAGAGGAATAAATGAGGAAATCCTCCTTTTAAAGAATATTTATATAACTCTAAACAAATAGAGTAGATCTCTCTTCTATCTTTTTTATTAAATAAACAAAATCTGCCTGAGAAAGCCACATACTTTAGAGATAGCAGATAGAGCACCTTTCCTCTGTGGAGCTCTGAAGGCAACAGGAAATGAAAACAAATGGGAAGTAAGCATTAACTTCTGGCAGGAAAATCACATATCCGGATTCAAAACTGTATGAAGGACAAAGATCCGAAAAAGATAGTTACGGAGAACCATTTGAGTTGAGAACAATGCATTGTTTTACATTTTGAACAAGATACACAGAAAGAACTCAACATTTCAAATAACGCATTTTGCTTAAAAGAGATAAACTTTTTTTTTAATAGATGATTAAATAGATGTATTCCTGAAGGTTGAATAACATTTGGCTTTTGTAACTATCATTATTTCAAAACCAGATAAATAGGCTAATTACAGATAGTTTTTTCAAGTCTTTCCTTAATGTGTGTATTGTAGATGATATAGCTTTTATAAGTTTATTTTCACCATCATTTTGGAGGAGAGCATATGTGGCTATCATTCTGATGCTTTATAATAAATCTATCCCTCACTATGTCAAATCCCTTTGACTTATATCTAAAAGTGAAAATGGGAGACATTCAAAATATTTAAGAACTGGTGTGGCAAGGGCATCGAGAAATGAGAACAGGCACCAGCCATAAGCCTACAGCATAACTTTACCTGTGAGAAATGGATGGAGCATTCCTTCAGTACCTATTTCAAATACAAAGGAAAAACAAACTTGTATAAGCAGGTCAAGATAGATAAGTTTTTAAATGAAAAATTTGAGATCCAAAATTGTCTTTGGGTTGTTATATTGTATCAGCTGTTAGATTTCACAGAAGTAGGACTAAACTTTAAGTATTGAGTAAAAAGTAATACTAAAAAAAAGTATAATATATTTAGAGATAAATATATTTGAAAAATACTTGAAACTTATTTAATTCTAAGCACCATAGAAATGTACCATTTGATGAGACCACTTATCCCTATACACAGCATACATATTTTTAGAATTTTGTGTTCAGATCTGGGAAACTATTTAATTCAAAATATGTCCAGAGAAAAATGATGAGGATTGTAAAGAAAATTGAAACCTTGTGACAAACTGTAAATATAAGAAAACAAGAATATTTAGGCAAAATATCATGGTTGCTTCCAAGTATTTCAAAGAATAACATGAGGAAGAAGGAGCAGAGTTGTTCTATATCATCCCAAGAGATAGAATTAGAAAAGTAAATCTGTTTTAATTTATGAAATACTTTGCTGTTCATCCTAACAAACAACTTTACAACAGTTTGAGCCTGGGTGCATTACCGAAGGTATTTAAGGACCTGGTTCATAATACTGAGGGACGTTGCCCAAGGGATAGAGGATGGGATGAGGAATCTTACAAGATGATTGAATTAGGATTAGGATGATGATGGTTTTCTCACAGCACTGAGAGTATATGATTAAATCCTGCCAAGCAGAGGAGTGAGCTGGAAGCAGGCTTGACAGTATCACTAGCTGATTGGCTTGGAAGCCCATGTCTCCTAAGCAGAAGGCCTCTTAAAGTTTACAGGGCCACTTGTAAGAAACTAGCAGGGCCTGTTGTAGTTCTTTTTTCTATCTTCCTGTTTAGCCTGTAGCTGCACCCATGAAACCATGTTTTGAGCATCTTGCAGAGCCTGTTTAGGCTATTGCTAAACAAGAAACAAGGATAATACAATAAAGTAGTAAACACAAGAAGTTCATTATGATCTGTCCTTATTTTGAAATACATTCTAGCGTAGAAACTTATAAATTCTTCAGAAATATCTTGATAGATTCCCCCCCAAAAAACACAGTATATTAATTTACATTTCGATTCCGTGGTTTTGAGGCAGCTTAACTCATACTGTTAAGCAGGAATTCTCAAGTTAACTTTTGGTGGTAAGTCATATAGGAAGTTTTTTTTAACCTTTATACTAATTATCCTCCTCCTCATTATAGAAAACATATGTTGCTATGTTTCTGTGCTTATCTGCAGATGTAAAAGTTGTTACTTTATGCCTGGTGATCTTGGTTCCAATTACAGTAAATAGGAACCAGAGTCGAACAATACCATTAGAATAATAATATTGATTGAATAACTCACAAAAGCAAAAGTTTTCTGGTGTTCTCTTTAATTTGTAAAAGGGTAAAAGAATCTTGAGATCCAAAAGTTGAGACATGCTGCTTTATAACACACTTTTTAACAGTTGCGTATTATTTCACTGTAAGAATACACTGTAATTTTTGAAATCAATTTTCTATTTTGTTGCTTCTATTTTTATTATAAATGACATGGAAAATTATTTCTTTGTTCAGACACCTTTGTACACACTTCTAAAAATGCCTTGAGACAGATGCATAGAAGGATTACTAAAGCAACAAATATACACATTTATAAGTTCATATACATTTATTACTTGTTATTTTCCTAGCACTTTTGTTGGCACTCTTTCTAGACTGCTCTATGATTTAACATTACTGAGAACTCACTGTCTTTCTCTCTCTTCACCTTTCCTCAATCTCTCATCAGTTTGATTCTCTAATATTTGCTATTCCTCTCTGCTTATACCTGACAGTTAAGTAAAGGATTTTGGAAGTTGTTGTATTTGACCTTCACTATTAATATTGCACTAATTCATTCAAACAAAAGTCTCACTCAAAACTTTCCTGTGCTTTGCATGGTCAACACCTTTTCGACCTTCAGCATTCAGAGCTTAAATATTCCCTTCTAGTGGAGACTTTTCCTGCTTTTCTATCTCCAGTTTTCTTTCTTTATTATAGATGGTAATGATTTAGTTTGCCTTTTACTTTTTTTGATGTGAGCTGAGAGTCCAGATAAACCCACACATATATGGGTAACTAATTTTCAACAAAGGAGCCAAAAACATACAATAGAGAAAGGAAAGTCTCTTCAATAACTGGTGATGAAAAAACTGGAAAGCCACATGTAAAAGAATGAAACTAGACTGCTACTGACACTATATACTAAAATCAACTCAAAGTGAATTAGACTTGAATATAAGACCTGAAACTATAAAACACATAGAAGAAAATATAGGCACTAAATTTATGGGCCTTGGTCTGAGAGAAGTTTTTGTAAACTTGACCCCAAAGGTAAGGGAAGTAAGAGAAGAACAAATGAATAGGACTACATCAAGCTGAAAAGCTTCTGCACAGCTAAAGAAATCATCAATAAAACAAAAAGTCAACCAATCGAATGGGAGAAGATATTTGTAACAAATCTGATAAGGGGCTAATACCCAAAATATAAATAACTCATACAGCTCAACAACAGAAAAACAGACAACCTAATTAAAAAATGGGCAGAGGATCTGAGAAGACAATTTTCCAAGGAAGACATACAGAGAGCCAATAGATATATGAAAAGATGTTGAGCATCACTAGTTTTTAGGGAAACGCAAATCTAAACTACAAGGAGATACCACCCCACACTTGTTAGAGTAGCTGATATCAATAAGACAAGAAATAGCAAGTGTTGTAAAGGATATGGAGAAAAGGGGACCCTCATCTACCTCTAGTGGGAATGTAAATTTGTGCAGCCACTATGGAAAACTGTATGAAGCTTCCTCAAAAAATTAAAAATATATATACCATGTAACCCAGCAATTCTTTTTCTGGGTATAGACCTGAAAAATTTGAAAACACTTATTTATAAAGGTAATGGGCCCCTATATTCATTGCAGAATTATTCACATTAGCCAAGATATGGAAACAATTTAAGTGTCCTTTGACAGATGATTGGATAAAGAAGATGTGGTACATATATACAATGGAATACTGCTCAGCCATAAAAAAGATGAAATATTGCCACTTTTTACTACAGGGATGAATCTTGGAAGTATTATGCTAAGTGAAATAAGCCAGATGGAAAAAGATAAATAACATATGATTTCACTCGTTGTGGGTTATAAAGCAAAAAGCAACAGATGAACAAACAAAACAAACAATATACTCATAAATATAGACAATAAAACAGTGGTTTCCAGAGGAGAAGGAGAGTAGGAGGAGGATGAAGAAGGGTCAAAAACAAGGTGACAGAAAGAAAGATTGTAGGTGGCGAGCACACAATAGAGCATATAGATGCAGTATTATAAAATTGTACTTCTGAAATTTATATGTTATTAACCAGTATTATAATAAATTTACTAAATAACCAAAATAATATTGTTTTGTTTAGTATATGTATATATGCATATATGACACTATAGCAAACTATGGATCTGAAATCTTACTTAGATGAAGTTTAATTCACATAACACGCACACACACTCACACACACACACTGAGATTCTGGGATGCTTGGGTTACTACATGTGCTTGTTTCCCTGGGTAATAATGAAAGAAGTTGCTTTGTAAACCTCAAGACTTTTTGCTTAGCAATTAAAAGGCTCGTAATTTCTCTTCAACATACAGCTCAGTGAGACAAGAACAGCTGTTTGTTCTGTAATCACAGAAACTGCTGCAAAAGGGCTCACTCTGCCTATCTGTGCTTTATGCAGTTAGTCTTTCCCAGACAGAGAATTCAAGAAATGCCCAGGTCTGCGAAGAAATTTAAGCACTGTTACTCTAGGCATGCCAATGAGAGTTAAGGTTGTAGGTGAAGAAAAAATTTCTTTATCCTCTAACCATTTTAGATTCATTGGCTGGGGTCCTGCAAATTAGAAAAAAGACAAATGACCAAGAGAAAAGCAAACACAAGTTCATTAACATGTACACTGTGCATACACATGGGAGCATCCAGAGATGAGTAACTCAAAGGCATGGTTAGAACTTGGGTCTATATAGCATCTTAAAAACAGTAATTCTGTAGAGAAGTGGCAAGAAAAGAAAAAGACTGAGCTTCTAGGGGAAGCAAATTGTGAAAAGGCAAATACATTGGGAAGCTAATTTAGGTAAGGGCTAGTTTTAGCAAAGTTTGTTTTATAAATTCTTGTGGTGCTGCCTCTGGACTGATAAGTGTCTGGAGCTGTTTCCAATGATTAACTTCTGTTCCTGCTTGTGGGGAGGGAAGAAGAGACACCTCTACAAATTTATTCCTGTTTTTAGGAAAATAGTGGTAGCGCAGAGAGCTTTTCTTATACCTGTATCTTTATTGCCTTCAGCTCAAAAAATTCTTATGTCAAAGAGATATATTTTGGGGTGGCATATTCTACTATTCCTCAAGTCATCACAAACTTTCTTTAATGATACAATTCAGGAAATGTATTTATTTTATTAAGGTCTTTGTGTGGGGAAAAATTTTTTTTATTCTATAGGTATCCAATTCATATGCTTTAGATATAAATGAAGAGAAAAATGTGTTTTTCTCATACTTGGCCAAAGAAAATAATTTTACAATATCTAATTCCCCCTAAGGCTTGTGTGAGTTTGATTTTTCATATACATTTAAGGACTGAAAAAAAAAAAACCAATAATAATAAGGCCTCTTGTGATTAGCGTATGAAGTATGGAATAGCAGATGTTACAACGTACCCTGAGGACAAAAGAAGCTGCCAAAATTGAACACATCAGTTTTAACAACCCTGGAACACATTTTTGCCAAATGTTTTAAGTACAGGAAATGATTTGAGATACTCCATTTCTTTTTATTTAAAGCATGACTAAAGGTTGAGTCTTTCAGAAGCTCTGAGGCCAATAGCCAATTAAAACTATGCCCATCTCTGCAAATTGTTAGGTTATTGTGCTCAATAATCCAAAAGGTTATTACTTCAATTACCTAAAGTAACAGGTTGATGATAAGACCCTCTCATGTTTTCCATTCTTTGCAGTGATCCAGACTATGTGGTCTAAATTAGAGGGTATAAATAAGGAATTACAGGAAATATCAAAATGTTTTTTTTAAAATTATTTCAATGTGATTGAGTTTCACATCTTTCATTCTCTGGATTATAAACCTTGTATTTATACCTTCATCCAAGAAATATTGATTGAGTGTCTTCATCCAATTCATATTCATAATTGCAGGTACCCAAAACATACTAAGGAGACATGAAATTTTTAAAAACACTTTAAAGAATCTAAAATTATATTAACATATTAAATTTATCAGAATAGAAATTTGCCTAAAGAAAAAATCAGCAATATTTTGGGATATATATTGTGTGTATATGTGCATATATTTATGTTTGAACAAACAACCATTAAACCATTTTGACAGTTTATTCTGGCATAGAACCGGTCACATGTTTAAGTCTCAGTGTGTGGCAAATGATTTTCTTTTACAGTCTCTGACAACATTCTTAATTCCAGCTATATTGGTCACACATTTATTGTCATGAACAGAAAAACAAGTACAAGTAGATTGGGCCAATAACATCATTATTTGCATATTTATGAAAAGTCTTTTAAATTGTGCTCATTTATTTCTGTCATATGCCCAGCTTATATTGCCAATAGAACCCTACATTGTATCAGGGATATATAGAAGGGAGGTGGTTTTCAAGTCGCTATACATATGAAATTCATGTAGTGCAAATGACTCCTGAAACTGTTAAAATAAAGAAACTAGAGAATCCTAACTCTTTATTCTGGCAAAATCTTACCCATCTCTCAGATCGATGTTAGAAATCATTTCCTCTAAGACTCCTGAACTGCCACATCTATTGTAATTTATTTATTTACATAACTGTTTGCCCTATTAGATCATGAACTTATTATAGGGATGAATGCTTATTTCTCCAGCTCCTTGCTCAATGCTTTGTACATTGAAAACATTTGGTGAAAGTGTGTTGTTGCATACTGGTAAGTGAAAGGAGCCTGAAAAAGCTAAGATCTCAAATACATGACATTCTGGAAAAGGCTAAACGAAGGAGATAATAAAAAGACCAATGTTTGCCAGGGGTTGAGTGGAAGGGAGGAGCACAGGGAATTTTTAGGACTATTAGACTATTTTGTACAATACTGTATGGTGAATACACATACAAAATACACACAATGGTTCAACACAAAGAATCAGCCCAGGGTAAACTATAACTTTTAGCTAATAGGAATCTATCAATACTGGATCACCAGTTATACACCACATTAATGCAAGATATTACAAGGGGAAGGTGAGGGGGTGGAAACAAGTGGAGGAAGTGAGTAGAATGTATGAGAGCTCTGTACTTTCTGCTCAGTTTGTCTATAAACCTAAAACTTCTAAAAATTAAAGTCTATTCACTCAAAAAATATGTTAAAAAATAAGGTGTTTAAGGGGAATAATTTTGTTTCAAGTTACTAACCAAGGTTAAATTTCCTTCTTCAACATTACAACAGCCATTAGAATGCTTAAAAATTTAATGTCAGCATATTAATATCAATTTGATTTTCTTAGATTCTTTACATTTCTGACACACTGTTAATAATCATTTCTTGGCAAGGCAAGTATCTCCTTAGTGGATCTTCTCAACATCTAAACACATTTTCTAGTCGTCAGCAGCCACACCCTCTATTTGCTAATATTTAAAGTATATGTGCATACAAAGGAAGGGTTTCATGTGTGGTGGTAGTAGTATTTATTTAAGAGTTCTGAGTGGAATTTTTATAACATGAATTTCTTACACTGATAGACTGTATTCAAAGTGTATTTTTAAATCTGTAATGCCTAGTCTATCTTCTTTATCAAGACAAATCTTTAAAATATTACCCCAATAAATACATACTTTCCACTATTGTGTGTTCAATACTATGAAACTCATAGATACTGAAATAATTAAGTCACTTAAAATTAGAAGTTAACTAGACACTCTTATTCTTCCAATATATATATATTTTTAGTTACAAACTAACTGCCAGTCCATGTGTGAGGAGCTAGGAACATAAGAAAGAATATCACATAGTTCCTACCATTAAGGAATTTGTGCTTTCTTGAGTGAAAGGGACAAGTGAACAATTACAATACAGAACAATTATTTTAAGATAATGGGTAGGGTTAAGGTTGTTGGTGAGTAGAAATTGTTCACAACCTATTGCTTTTGTTGTGAATTGGAAGACATTGCAGGGTTGAAGCAGACTGAACAAGAAGAAAGATTAGAAAAGGAAAGAAAAGATGATGAAAGAGTAAGAATCTTACTGTGGTCTGTGACTTGGGAAAGTGAGGAGACAATGCCTCAATTCACAGAGATATGGCACATGGGAGGAGAACCTGATTCTGTGGGCACTTGGGGGTGAGGAGGGGAGAGTGATAAATATAGGTGGAATTTCAGGTGCAAAAAGTGGGCTTTAGAGTTGAAGATGGTTATATCTAGAAAAAACTGATGTCATAGGAAAGAATGTGCATATTCAGGGAGTCTGTACAATGTGTGAAGATGACAGAAGGCATTAATATTTAGAAGTTGACATCAATAAATTAACAGATAAAAAAGACCTTTCAAAGAACCCTGAAAAGACTAAAAAATTAGAGAGCAAAAGCATTAGACTGCAGGTCATGAAACTCAAGCCAAAAAAAAAAAAAATTTCAAGAAGTAAGAGATAAAGGTAAAGAAGGTCAGGTAGAAAAGAAAAGAAAAATATGATGGACCAAAATGTATCTAAGGGTACCTGAACATTGAGGCATGGATATTTTCATCACCTCAAGAGAAAATCTGAGATGATTCTGTTTCCTCTCCCTATTCTCAGTGTCTTTCTTAGTGTCCATCACCCATTCACTCATTCAAAAATTAATTATCAAGGGCCTTTTATGTCCCATGAAATAGAGTTCTTTGGAAAGAGAAAGTAAACTCTTTTAGATGGTTGGGATACATCAAAATGAAAACAAAACAAAACCTCTGTCCTGGCAGTGCATTCATTGCGGGATTAGGGAAAACAGACAACAAAAAAGAAGTGAAGAGGAAGCCGAATTTTAATGCTTTGAAGAATGAATGCAAATGTTAGATAATGAATATACACCAATATCAAAATAAATTAACTAAACGTAACAGCAAGGTTTTTTTTTTATTTAACAGAAAAGCAAATTGAAAATGTTTACATGCCCTAGGAATGATGCTAGTTGAGAAAGAACTTAAGAAAGAAAGAAAACAGATAAATGGTGAAATAGTATTCCTGTGAAGAGGGAAAGGACTAGATTTCACAGTACAAATGGGGAGATTAGAACTATGCCAAAGAAATGACATTGCTAGCCTGATCTGGAAACAAGGAGAGAGGAGGTAGAGTCAGAGATACGTTGATAGTAAGCAGAAAAAATTTTACATTATACCTTCAGGGAAAGTAAAATGTCTCCTCCTGAAAGAGGAGGAGAAAATATAGAGATAAGAGAATTAGAAGAGAGTTCTAATGCTTGAATTAGCTACAGTAGGGCATGAGAGAGCAATGTAGAGGGCCACTCTTATAGTTATAGTTTATGATTTGTCCTCATAGCATTCTAGCAGCCTAAGTTTGAAGATCGAGAAGATGGATAGATTTGTCAGTGTGGGTCCAATAGGTGGACAATGGCACTAAGGTAACTGGCAAGAAAGTAATGCACACCATGTGCTGTGGAATCTACTGTTAAACTTTGTTTTCTATTTGTAAGGAATTCTAAGTTTGGCTTAGAAAGAGTATGGGGGTAAGGGAGAAGAGGGAGAGGGGAAGGGGAAAGGGAGAGTGGAGAAGGGGGGAGGAAGAGTGAGGAGGAGGAGGAGGATAGAGAGAAGAAGGAGGAGGAGGAGTAATGGGGAGGAAGCTAGAAGAAGGAAAGACAACTAGCTCCCTTATATAACTATCTGGGCTCTCCTATTTACCCAAGTCACAGATTTTATAAGTTTCTGAATCCGGTTTTCTGTTAGGTTCTCTAACTCTCAGAACCCAAAATAGATTCACTGATTACTGTTTTGTGATTTTTTTCACCTTAATTTATAAAGGCTACTCAATTGACTACCTTTAAAACTAAGAACTTATGAAATGTGGAAAATCATGTATTACAGAATATCTCTTCAAATTCTAGGCGACAGGCTTCTGAAAGTTTGCGCTGCCCTTTCCCCTTCTCTCTGGACCATTCCTAAATATCTGTCAAGTTTTATAAGACAGAGTACTTCCTACAGGAGCCTTGTCTCTCTTCACCCTACCTCACTCAATTGAATCTCTCTGACACATGCTCCCATACACTAAACTGCCTGTGTCCAAATTATTGTCTGCTGCCCTAGCCAGCTTAGGTTACAAACTCCATTGAGGTGGGAATACTTGTTTTATTTCCTGCATGTCCTCATGTGCTAATGCAGCATATATCTTCGATCCCTAAATATCATTTGTTGAATAAATTGTACAAATTATATATTCTTAAAATATGAAGTAGAAGTTACTTTAGAGCAGTTGTTCACAAATGATGCCAGCCAGTATTGGAACACAGGGTAGAGCAGTTATTCAGAGGTTCCTCTCCCTCAATCCTCAGGTCACCTGCAAGAGAGAAATTTCTTGTTCTCTACCATCCATCACAGATCACTGCCACATGACTATTTGGCAGCTGTGTCCCTGACTATTCAATTCTTTTCTCATTTCCCTTGCCTTCCGATTCTTACCATTCATAAGAATACACGATGCCTTGTCAAATACAAGTAACAAGACTGGCTCAATCTTTAATAAATTTATGTCTCCAAATATAGTTTATTTGATAAAAAGCTTCCATATCCAAATTGGAAAACCTATCTGTTATGGGATGAATTGGGCTCCCAACCCTCAAATTCATTTCTTAGAGGCCTAATCCTGAGGATCTCAGAATATGACTATTTTTGGGGATAGGGCCTTTAAAGAAGTGATTAAATTAAAGTGATGCTGTTAGGTTCGGCCCTGATTTATCTAACTGGTGTTCTTATCAGAAAAGGAAATTTGAACAGGCAGGAAGACACCAGGGACTCATGCACACAGGTAAAAACATTTAAGGACACAGCGAGAAGGCGGCCATCTGCAAGCCATGGAGAGAGGCCTCAGAAGAAACCAAACCTGTCAATACTTGCTCTTGGACTTCCAGCCTCCAGAACCATGAAAAATAAGTTCCTGGTGTTGAAGCCACAGAATCTGTGGTATTGTGTTATGGCAACCCTAGCAAACTAATACACTATGAAAAGTTAGAATATCTTCCCTGTATTCTGGAGCTGAAAATCTATCCTTATCTTCATTGTTTTCCCATTGTTTACTAAGTCTGTATCTCTAAGTCCAGAAATAAATGAGCATTAAGAAATAACTCAATAATAATAATTTATCAACCACCAAATATGTGCCAAGCACTATACTGGGTGCTTCACGGAATGTCAATTTATTCTCCACCTACAGTGCAGGAAACTTAGGACCTCAGAGGTTGATTAACCAAAGATCATAGAATTAGCAAAGAGGAAGTGACTGTATTTGAACATATATCTGTCTAAGACAGCTGAATGTGGTGGAAACAGGAAAGGCTTTGAAGCCACATGACATGATTTTGAATGCAAGTTTATTGCTAAAATTCAGAGTGTCAAAGTATTGGGACAGGTCACTTGTCTCTCATAAGCCTCAGTTTCTTCATCTGTAATAACAGGAATAACAATAATATTTACCTTTCAGGGTTAGTAAAGGATCATTCACAAAAGGAACAAGAACACAGTAGATATACAAGAATAGTCAGCTCCTCTGTTGTAGCTTAAACTGATTAGATAACTGATCTGTCTCTGTGTGAGTTGGGGCCTGTGACTCAGTGCATCGTGGGATGTCTGCTCATTCCTGGGCCCAGGATGAAGGAAAATCGGGTTAAGACTGGTCTGTCTTAGCAGGTGGGAACTGAGTCTACTAAGACTGCTGTGTGTGATAATATATATTTGATCGAGACATTCTGATTTAAATTTAAGTCTATTTTTAATTTGAAGCACTTAAAGAAATCACTATTCCATCACGGCTGAAAATACTGCTCAGCTACAATGATCTCAAAATAATTTTTTTTTAAAAAGTGCCACTCAGGAGTCAGCCACTCCTTAAGCCACTCCTTCAATATTCTAGGTAAGTGACCTGGGCCCAGTTCCCTAACTTCTCCAAACCTGTTTGCCTAATCTGTAAAATGACCACAATAATAACTAACTCACAGTTTGGTTGTAAATAATAAATGCAATTATATATGTATAGTGCTTAGTGATAGCAACATTTACATAATGCTTGCTATGTGCAATGTGCCAGTCACTGGTCCAAGCACTTGACATATTTCTTTGATTCAGTATAGCGTTCGTAACAACTTTTTAAATGTGTGCTATTATCATCCTCATTTTACTGATGAAGAAACTGAGATTCAGAGAAGTTAAGTAACTTGCCCGAGGTCACATAGTCTGGTGGTGTGGAGCTGGATTCCAACCCGAGCCGTCTGCTTCCGCTTGTAACCTTTACGGGATGTCTGCCTCTGAGTAAATACATTTTTTCAATCCAGTACTTCTAATTGCATGAAAGAAAAAAATTATCCCTTTTTATTTGACTGTTACTTAATTTTGCATTTTAATTTTCATTTTAAAAGAACAACTAAATAAAATAGAACCTGTAAACAGAAATGCATTCCCCAAATTACAAAATGATGGTTTGTTTCAGATTTCATTTAGTTTTAGCTAAGAATCATATTTTTAATGACACAAACCATGTTGATTATAGACATACATAGCTAATGCAAATAAAACTGAATAACGCTATGAACATAGAAGCTGAGAAATGTACATCAAAACATGCGATACGGGAGGGGGAGGAAGGCATGTATTTACTGGGTCAAGAGTGTTTTTTGATTTTAGAATATACTATACATAATGTCCTGTAGATATTTTTAAGTCACTATGTACATTTAGTGTAAAATGTTAAAATATCAAAATATTCCTCTTCAAAAATATCATACCAATGTATTTTTTTCCAATGTTATTTTAAAGTCATGTTAAGGTAATCATGGTATATTGGACATCTCACTATCAAATTTAAATTTTTCAACTTCTCTTAACATATACCTCATATTATCTGTCTGAACACATACTTTGGGTAGCCTTATGCTGGATGCTGGAGATCTCCAGAGATAAAGACATAGCTCTCCTTGAAGACATTCAGAGGGGTTATGACAAAGTTATGGGGTATGGAATGTCACCGACTTAATGCCCTGGAGTTTAAATATTTAAAAAATTTTAAAAACGAAGATGACTAAACATGATTAGATCTGTGTTTTAGGACTTTTAGTGGGAGGACTTGGATTGTGGATATTGAATTGGATTTAAGAAATTTAGGTGCAAAGAAGTAAATCAGAAGGCCAACTGCTGTTGTTATCTCAGGAAAAAGTATAAGGGTCTGAATGAAGGCAATGGCAGTGGAAATTGAGAACAGAGAAAAGGATTAGGAAGTACAAATTACACTTTTGATTCCAGTCTTTGTTATACGCTAAAAACAAACACACACAACTGTTTCTCACATTTTTCTCTTTCGCACATGTATTATTTATTAATACTCCAGAATTATTAGTTAGAACTAATATATACGGCACCTCCTAAATTCAGTCACACTATCATCCTGAAAAATTCAAAATATTTCTTTTTACCATCCTTCTTTTCCTTGTGCTCATCAGAGTACTTTGCATCATTTACCACTCCTTTCATCCCCAAACTATTTTGCCCCATATGTGCTGCATGTCACATTTTGCACCCCCAACATGTTCCTGTGTCGCTCCAGTGGTTCCTTTTGTCTCTTGTGTTAGTTCTTTCCTGATGAAGAAGCTGTTTCTTTTCTTCTTGTCCTGTGTGGGGTTTTGGTTTCCTCTTTTTTTTTTCCCCCTTTTTGTTCTCTGCTGTTCTCTTTCAATATGATCCCTCAACTTACTCGTCACATTACAATTTTAATGATCTCCACCCTATATACATCTTTGTCTTAGTTTCTCTTTCAATATCCAATGTCAAATCCACTTTGGAGACCTGCTTCAGTCGCTTACTGACAATATTTATCTTACACAGGCTCCCCAGGCCGGTCCTCCCTGCTGAGCCAATCACCTTCCTGGTGACTCCTGTAGGCATCAAGGAAGTACACGAAGGTTCTCTCCTCCAGTGCTTAGATTTCTTTGTTCATGAAAACAAATGCTAACAGGTGGTGTTGAGCTTACAAAGAAGAAAAGAAATGGAGGCCTGCGAATGAGAACACGAAAAAGAAGAAAATAAAAGACTAGATCAGCAAAATAACCCTGGCTACACGCATCTCGGTCCACACAGCTCGGCACACACTCAAGTTCCTGGAGGGCAGAGAACCTGGGTCCCGTGCTTAATCCCGAGCCTCCGAATCTGGCATGACTCAACGAGCGAGCACTCCGAGGAGGCAGCAAGTCCCCGGGCTGACAGCGAGCTGGAGGTCCCGTGCGGGGAACCGAGCGCGGTCCTTGCGGAGCGCCCTGCAGGTGACACGCCAGAAGCGCCCGAACGGTCGGTCCCCAGAGCGACTCGGGGGCTTCGGGCCAGAGCACACACAGTTCACGTCTCACCTCCCGAGTCTGTAGAAGTTTGTCAAAAACACAACAAAGTGAACAACAAACAAACAAGCAAACACCCCAAACGCAAAGAAACGGACCATTGAAACACAGTCGTGGTCGTTGCCTCCGCCTCGTCCCCACCTCAGGGGCCGTGAGCTTGGACTTCAGGCTGGAGCAGTAGGTCGGACGAAAGAGCAGCATCCCTACAATGCTGCTTCGGTTTTGTTTTTTTGCTTTTGTTGGGGGAGGAGGGGGGGTGCGAGGCAGCGGAGGACCCGGGAGCAGGAGGTGGACAGCGAGCCTCCCAGCCTCCCCCCTGCCTCCCCCTGACGGGGTGCTCGCCGGCGCACGGCAGGGCGACCTCGTTCAGAAACAACATCTCTGCTCCCCTGTCCGCCCGGCGCCGGCCCCGCCGCCGGAGCTCGCGGGGCGAGGCGGTGCCCAGGCAGCGGGCGCGGCGCCCGCGACGCTCGGGGCCGCAGGTGCCCCGGGCAGGGTGCCCCGGCGCGGGCTCGACAGCGGCGTCCCCGCCCCCTCGCCGCCGAGCGCCCTGGGGCGGGGGCGGGGGCGGGGTGGGTGCACGCGCGCGCCGGGGCCATAAAAGCCGCGGCGGCGCCGGGCCGCGGAGCTCGCCCGCCGCACCATGCACGTGAACGGCAAAGTGGCGCTGGTGACCGGCGCGGCGCAGGGCATCGGCAGGGCCATCGCGGAGGCGCTGCTGCACAAGGGCGCCAAGGTGAGGGCGGCCCCGGGGCGCCGCGGCCCGTCCGCTCCCCCGAGACCCGCTCCCCCGACACCCGCTCCCCCGACACCCGCCCCCCAAGCCGAGGGGCTCCCGGGCGGGGGGGCAGGGAGGTTGCCTCTCTGGCGCTCACCCTGCCACTTCTCAAAGCGGCTGAGACCGACGGTCTCCAGCAGACCCCCCGAGGGCATCTGGGGGAGACACCCAGCGTTGGCTGCTGAATGTCAGGTCCCGAGGAGGAGCGTGTGGCCGTGTCATTTCCCGCGTGTCCCTCTCGCGAGCTGCGCGGTACCTGTGGGCTCCTGTCGTCCTCTGTCTGCAGGTAGCGCTGGTAGATTGGAACCTTGAAGCAGGTATGAAGTGTAAAGCTGCCCTGGACGAGCAGTTCGAACCTCAGAAGACCCTTTTTATCCAGTGCGATGTGGCTGACCAGGAGCAACTGAGAGGTAAGAGAGGGGGGTCAAGCCATCAACGCAACAGCCTTGAACAAGCAAAGGCCTGAAGGCGGCCCCGGGCCAGAGAGCCAGCCCTGGGGCAGACAGCTTGGCTTCCTCCTGGAGAGCGGCTCCTTCCAAGCTTCAAGGGATAGCTCAGTGTTATGTTTCCTGCTGACATCCCAATAGCCATAAAAGCGACTAGGGGAAAACCCAAGTCAGCTTGAGAAATTCTTTTATTTCAGTCATTTGGCAGCACATAATGTAATCAAAATTCCTTGGTGCGTTCAAAGACAGTGCTGCTACAGTAATATTAAATAATTGAAATGGCAGCTGGAACTTGGAGAGTTAAATGTAGTTTAAGGGACAGTGGCAAACAACTTCTTCCAGAAAGCTGGATGACACAGAGTTCAGTGACAGTTACATATGGCAGTCTTTCCCTTTTAAATGGGAATGCAGGATTAAGAGACATCATCACAAACATGCTAGGTGCTTTAAACCAGATGTTCTTTGGTTTTTCCCCCATGAGAGGGTACTTTAAAAGTAATAGTAGCTGTCCTGCAGTGTTAGAATGGCAGAGGAAAAGTTTCTATCAGACTTTCCTCAATGCTTTCCTGTTTCCGTCTACTCACTTAAAATAGAACAATCAACTTGTGAAATATCAGGGACAATATTGCTGTAGACGATAAAGATTTTGTCATAAAGAGGCTCAATAGATTTGCATGAAAAATACATTTTTTTTCTAGGAAAAATGCAAAAGTAAAATATTTGTAGCTAATGAAGTTTTATTGAAAGACTTAGTAGTTGTTAGGCATATCTTTAATCAAGGGAACAGAAAAACTTTCATAGAAGTCACTGTGGTACTCCTGGTCTTAAAGGAACACTGAAATGTGACTTTCTTTGAAAATGTTGGGATATTCTGTAAGAGACTGAAAATGGAGTAGCATTTTAGAAGGGCGAGTTCTCCTACAGTTAAGGAAAATTGTTTTAAAAGAAGATACATAAGTAGAATTTGGAAATGCTAATACAGATCTATGATTTGGATTATTAACACAAGTAGGAGAGATCTGTAGACACAGTGCTGGTGGAACATTTTGTCAGAGGATAAAGTTCATTGATTGCACATATTTTGGAGTGAAATCTTGAACATCCTTGCTGTTGGAATAAGACACAATATAGGTCATCTGGAAGCTGTTTCTGTCTGAATTTATGTAGTTTCACATGTGACATTTAACCTTGATTGTTTTGCTTTTCTGTATTTAAATCAGTAACTTAGCTGTAAACACATTCCTTAAGCATAAGTGATTGTGGAGGAGGAAACTCAGACACATGATGAGTGACCAGGAGAATGCATGTGGTCATGAAAAACTCACATGCTGCCTGGACATCAGCACTTTTTTGCACTTAAGGAAAATATGGCATTGACTCTTACAATTTCAGGATTTAATGCTGCCTATACCTTTTGAAGCAGTTTAGACCCTGGCCATTTTTTATTAAAATCATAAAAATATAGAGGTGAAAATGTTCTTGGAGATGACCGAGATATAACTCATTTTTCAGATGAAAAAAAGCAACACAGAGAGTTTAGGTATTATAAAGATGACCACATTATATAAATGTGGTCATCTTTATAATACCTAAACTCTCTGTGTCAGCAAGAGCTAGACTGTAAGTTCCTTGGGCCTAGAATTCAGTGGTGTGTCAGAAAGAAGATGATGTATTATACATTGATAAGGGAAGGATATAAGCAATGCAGTGGAGACCAAAATGAGGAAAGAAAATTAAAGAAGCAATTAAGCACACATATTTAACAACCTAATTTCCTATAAGATGTGGCATTCTGAAGAGTAGAACATTCTTAGGATGGAATGCAAAAAAATAATAAAAGTGTTATTTCTTAGATGTTTTCTAGTGGAGGACCTTTTCTGGAATCAGTTTGAGATCTTCATTTTAAAAATTCCATGGAAAATTAAATAGTTTTTATTTTGTTGTTTTCCATTCCAGTATGGTGAAGGGTACCATAAAGGACATGTATTAAAAAATCTTGGCACTATTTTTGACAACTTGCATAATAATTTATTTATTTGGAAACTGATTAATCCATGCCCTTCTCAATATGTCTGGTTGTTGTTAACAATTCTGTGATTTTATTTGAATCAAAATAAAGTTTGTGCAGATAGACTTTTTTTCAGGGAACTCACATGTTGGTCCCAAGACTGGAGAACACATGTCTGTCACTTGACAGAGCAACCACTATTGTTATCTATAATCTTAAGTGATAAAACTAGAACCAATGGTAAAAGGCCCAGGGAAACAGTTTAAATCAGTAGAACCATGTAAAAGTCAACTTTGAGAGATAGTGTGTTTTTCAATGTAAACGTAGTAAAGCCTTGTAGGAACTGGCTTAGAAGGATTTCCAAGGGCTGGATTAGTGGTTGGGCAATGGAATGAGTGACCTTTGCATAGAATGTATGCAAACTTTTCCTTGGTTGAACATGGCTTTTCTACAAACTAGTAATACAAAGTAGTAATAATAGTGAGAAAGAAGAAAGAATGCAATAGTAACTTTTATTGAAGTTACAGTAATCAAATAAAATCAATTAAATAAAAAGTTGATTTTACTTACTAGTATATCAAAACTCCCTGAAATGATCATAATACCTCTGAATACCCAAGAAGACTTGTGTTTAATATGATGCTTTATGAAGATAATATGACATTAAAAAAGAGAATATTTGTCGTAGTCTAAGCCACAGAGCTTCGATAACTTCTCAGGGACAGAGAGATGCTAGGTACCCAACTGACTTCCAAGAACTCTTAGCTTAGGAGGTTCAGTTCTTTAAAATTTATTCCATTAAATTACTGCTTGTAGAGCTTTAACGTGCATACAAATCATCTACGGATATTATTGAAGTTAAGATTCTGGTTCAAGAAGGTCTGTGTTGGCCACAGATTCTGCCTTTGTAACAAGTTCCCAGGTAATGCTGATTGCCACATACCATGCTTTGAGGAACAAGTCATTAAGTCATTGTCTAAGAGTGTAATTTTTATTATCAGAATGAATAAATGAAAAGTTATTTTATGGCATGGGATATGATTTAAACATATATATGGAAAGTAATGATAGATCTATAATGTCTCTTTTTTAAATTAAGACACTTTTAGAAAAGCCGTAGACCATTTTGGAAGACTGGACATCTTGGTCAATAATGCTGGAGTGAATAATGAGAAAAACTGGGAAAAAACGCTGCAAATTAATTTGGTAAGCTATCAAATTAGTTTATTGCCTAAAGTTCTTTAATAATGTGATGTTTTTTAAAGGAAAAACTGTTCTTATATTCATGGAAACAATATAAAAGAAGTTACAGAAAACCAGAAAAAAAGCATTTCCTTTTACAAATAGGAAAAACTTTGAGACTATTAATTATGAAAATAAATCTGTCTTGAAATACTAAAAGAAAATATGAAAAAGAACATAGTTTATTGCATAACTTAGGAGCTGGCAAACTATGGCCCATAGCCAAACTAGCCTGCCACCAACAAGCTAAAAATAGGTTTTGGATTTTTTAAATGGTTGAAAAAAAAGATGGCAGCTGTAGTCATTCATTTACACATTGTCTCTGGCTACTTTCATGCTACAACAGCAAAATTAAATAATTGTGACAAAGACCCTATGATGTGCGATGCATCAAATATTTACCATCCTGTCTACCGAAAAACACTCGCCAATCCTGTCTTAACTTATTTAAAAAATAAATCTTAATTTAATTCCAGGAATATAACAAAAATCAAGGTTACAATGACTTTTGGACTTTGTAATTATTAAGCTTTTTATCTTGAAAATCAGTGCATATGATTGTATGCACTTGTGTGTATGTGTGTGTGTGTGTGTATCATTTCCACAATGTTTGATGGCTGGTTAGCTCTTACTTATAAAGTATAGAATTAGAAAATAAAATGTCTGTTTTATCCACTTTATCACAAGTCTTTTGGTTATTCCATTTTATAAATACATTTGACATAAGATATTGCGGTTTAGTAAAACCCAAACCTTGGTTAAAGCAAAATATCCAAGCTGAGCTGTGCATAGGGTCACCTTTTCCTAGGTAAGATCATTCTCACTTGGAAAGCAGGCATGGGTGAAGTCCAGAGAGGCCACTGTGTGGGAATAAACATACAGGAAGGGGCCCTTTACTTCATGATATCCTCCTAGGAGATTATAAACTCCTTAAACACAGGTACTGTGTTATGTTCATTTTTGTTTCCCTCTTAGTAATAAGCATAATATCTTGAAGACAGCGCTTAGCCAATAAATGTTTGAATTGAATTGACATTCCAAGGAGTAATTACTTAACTGTAGTAATAACTTGATGGGAGTAATGACAAGTACACTAGCTCACAAAAGAGCTGAATATGTAAGCACCAGTTTCATAAAGGTACAAAGTTGCCCTCAAACTTGATAGATGCCTAAAATCCTTTAACTGAAAACAAAAAAGGTATTATTTTAAAGTACACATACCCTACTTGCAGTTCTTTTAAAAACTTGTCTCAGGTGTTTCTAAATATCATTATGTTTTAAGATAACTTTAAAATCTGTTTGGTAAGCTTCCCTCGCAGTCTTTCTGAGGTGTGTGTGTGTGTGTGTGTGTGTGTGTGTGTGTGTGTCTGTGTGTGTCTGTGTGTGTCTGTGTATCTGTCTGTGAATCTCTGTGTGTCTGTGTGCGTCTGTGTATCTCTGTGTGTGTGTGTGTGTGTGTGTGTGTGTGTGTTTAGGGAAACCTGACAGCTGCTTTGACTGAGTTAAGACAGTTCTAGGAAGGAGGGAGGGAGAAGGGGGAAAACAAAAATTTTTTTTAAAAAGTATGTATATGTAGTATTAAATTTTTTTTATAAATTAACTGACTTTTTTTTTTTAAAAAAGCAGTTCTATAATTTTCTTCTACTTAGGCCATTAATGCACATGAAATAAAATGACATATTTTTGAACTGTGAACCATACTTACATCTCTTGGCTAAACATGCTTTACCATGGTATATCAATGTTTAATACACCATTGAATTTGTTTAGTTATACCTAATTTAATTTTATATTTGTATCTCTTTATAAATAAGAGTAGCTTTTTTTTTTATTTTATAATGTTCTTATTAAGTTTGACTTACATTCCTTTGTGGACCTTTATCTCCTTAATCCATCAGATTTTGACCAGAATGTAATCATATCTCAAATGACAGATGTTAATTTGCCAACCTCTTTCAGTAAGTCTGTCAGTTTGGACTCTGTATTATAAACCAATAATATTTGGAGCACAAACTGCTGCTGATTATAATATATTGATCTTTGAGTTTTTTAAGTTGTATCCCCATTTGCAACCTGTGATGTTTTGATTCATTCTGTATTTCATTATATATAAAATCAATACCTGTGTTTTCTCTTGGTTCGTGTTTACCTAGGCATATATTTTTCTATTACATTATTTTGAAAATGTAAATAATCTTTTATGTTAAAATTTTCTCTTGCTGATAGTATAGGATAAGATCTTATTTTTAAAAATCACATCTGGGAACATTTGCTTTTTATATTTGTGAATTTAAGCCACTCATATTTATTTTCACTCTTTTTATTAGGTTGGGTACCTAGCATCTCTTTATTATCACTTTGTGTTTTATATTTACTACGTTTTCCTTTTTGTTTTTGTTATTTTTCTGTTCCTTAAATTCCATTGGATAGCTTTAATTTTCTTCTGCTAGTACAAAAAACTGTGCATATCATATATTTAATCTTTGGTGATTCCCCATGTTTCATTACATTTTTTGGTTGCCAAATAAAATAAAAAATGAATATACAATGAACTGGGAGCTTCAGAAATTTTTAAGAATGCTTTTATAAACTTATTCCACTCTCTAAAACCATGTAGTGACAGGATTTTTTAAAAATCAATTTATCCTAGCACAAATTGTGCAGCAACTTTTTCTCTTTAGCATCACTACTGATATTTTTAATAGTCTCATCAGTAATACAGTTAAAGGTTATATTTATATATAAAGGTCACTAGGATATAAAGTTTTTATATCCAGTGCACTCATAATGGATACCTACTGGGTCTTTCCTCTGAGAAATCAGATATCAGAAAACAGTGTGCAATAATGAGAGTTACTATAAGAAACAAGAAAATAGTGAATTGTGAAACATTATCACAAAGGTAGTAGGATTTAAATTGTCTGTCTTCATCCAACTAAGAGAACACGTTTGTCTGAATGTCACTTTGGTGAATAAACACCTGCTCCAAGCTGGAAAGTTCCTACATTATGAACATAGAAAGTTCTGGAAGACCAGGGGAATTTTATTTGATCGCTTTGGTTACAATTCACTTTCGTGGATCCCTCCTCATTAAAATTTAGCTGGCTCTTATTTTAATTTGGACTCTGCTGACATAGGCGACTCCTTAGCTTAACTCCAGGGACTGATGACATTTATTTAATTTTACATAGAACAAGATTTAACCTTTGCTACCCATGTTTGTAACTTAAAAACATGTTACTTCTCCTTTTGCCTAGGACATCCATTGCAAGAGTAGATCAGAGTATGGCCAATCATTGTCTTTCCAACTTGATTATCTCTATATGTATATTACAAATATTTGTGTATGGTTTACATAATATTTTTTTTAGACTCCATTCTGGATGTAATTGGCCTCCTCATACAATTCTGTGTGTTCTTTGCACATGTTTTCATGTTTCTGTCTATGTCTGAGAGTAGTCACTTAATTAAAGGACCTCACTACATATCTCTCCCTCTTCTGAAATCTCAAACAACATAGTTTACCATTCTTATAGGATGTACCAATTTTAAAATTTTATTAGAATTATTATTTTTTTAGGATTATTTTTATACATGTGTAATTTATAGTAGTATGCTCTAAGCTCTTTTAAGGCAGAAAATTATTGTTGTGTGCACAGTGTAGATGTTCAATTAGTATTTATTGGATGAATAAACTGCCATTCTATAATATTTTACATACATGGATATTCAATTTTGTGTTTTAATGCAATATTTAGATAATTTCCTAATACATCAGTATTGTCAAACATTATTACCTGTCCTTCTCCTTTTATTTTTTACCAAACTTATCTCTTCCTTATTCTTCAATCTTACCACTCCTCCCACACAAGAGATTTTAAACCTCTTCCCAGTCTTTTGTTTTCATTAAATCATTCTGTACTTCCTCTTTAATCTGAAACCAACCCAGTGGCCTTTTTTATAGCTGCTCAGAGTTTACTAGGAATGCTTAAAAAGAAGTCTTTGTAGAACTATCAAAGGTTACTCTGGCAACCGGGCAGAGGTAGATTGAACTTCAAATATTGATAAGGACATTTTGTAATGTACTTATTTTACATTTTGAAACTTTAATAAACCTTAATAATTTATTCCCACCCAAGTGGTATTGTTAATCTAATTTGAACATAAAATTAACATATATAGAATCTCTTAGTATACTCTAATAAACAAACAAACACATAAATAAATAAATAATAAAGTAGATGGCTATTGCTGGTGATTCCCCCCCCAACCCCCAGTATTCCAAGAGCTGACTGATTTGAATTTGGAAAGGTATGCATTTAGAATCAGTCAAAACTAGATTTTTGTCCTGAATTTAGAATTCATGAGCTTTTATTACATTTCTGATCTTGAATTTTCCAGTTTGTGAAAAGATGAAGATACCTTCTAACAATGGTTAAGCTTAAATAAACTGTAATTTGTATGAAGCTTCCAGAAAATTACTACATAGAAATCACTCAATAGATTGCATTGCTTGTCCTGAGTATAAAAACCTACATTTTCTTCATTCTCACGATCTCATTTCTGTATGAGGTCGGTTCCTCTGTCCTACTCTTCTTCTAAATGAAGAGTTGAAGAAATAAATAGAAATATTATTGTTACATGTGCTCCCTTTTCATGGCTCCCAAGATGTTGATTACAAATTAAATTAGTGACTATTTTCTGTTATTGTTACTCTATCATATCTAAAGATCTAGTTGAACTACTGTAATTAAGCAGAATTTGCTAGATTATAAGTGGCTTCTGCAAGGCAAAGACAATATTTGTCCTGTAAACAAGTGTAAATGGAAAAAGACTGAACATGAAAATAAAAGATGTAAAAGGATTTCGGGGGAAAAAAACGATCATCTATATTAGCATACTCCTTAAGAACATGGCTGGAGAAAAGACAAGAAATTAAAAGGCAAACTTTCGTGATTTAAATGACAGAATTTAAAAAAAGTTAGTGTGGCATGAGAATCATAAATAAATTGAAAGGAACCCCAGAGTAGAGGGAGATAAGGGAAATGCCAGATTAGAAAATTTCTGTAGCAAACACACACACACACACACACACATACACACACACATTATGTGTCATAGAAACATGCATATGTGTGTATGTAAAAATGTTGTAGTAAGACATGATGTCTGATAAGAAGTTAAACGAGTAAGCTCTTACCATTTGTTCATTTATCTTTATTACTGGGAAATTATTACCAGTATAGGGGAATTTATGAGTATTTTTAAGTTATAGAGTGCTTTAGTGAAAAGACCTGGAAATAAATTTTGCTTTTTAAAAAATTTTTAAAAATTAAGTTTACACATTCCCAAACTTTCTATCTAGCTGCATCTTGTAGATGTTGAAAACACAAAAGTGGGGTGTCAGCAAAGTTGTAAATACCTGAGAATAAAAAGCATAGCGCCAATATGTGTAAATAGAAATTCTGTTCAGACATGCTGGAGATCTGGGCAGAAACTAACAGCATCTAACCAACTTCAGTAATTTCAGCCACCTACATTTTTTTTTTTTACTTCTTATATGAACCATTAATGTTTTGTGTTTCCATTTTAAGGGGAATCATGTTGAGATTTTACTCATTCTCCCTAAGCCTACTTAATATCAAACTGACACATGGCTTAAGTGAATAGAATATTCAATTTACTTCTTTGTTCCCGAGTTACTATTAGGTAGAGAGGCAACTCTGAAAACTTGGCAAGAAAATTTTCAAAGGACTTTTTAAAATAAAAAGAAGGTAAACACCAATATGTGCTTTCAGTTCCACACTCATTATCTATTGTATCATTTTCTTTGCAATATTGTAAAAGAATGAAAAAAGTAGGAATTAAGATGTCAAAGGAAGATTTGCACTTTAAGAAGTCTGAGTTGGAAGGGAAAGGAGTTCTTAAATCTAAAAGGGAAAACAGGGTTTCAAATATAAATTTTATATCACAAGTTGTTTTGGGCAGTGGTAAATTCTTAAATGTGAAAATAAAACAGAAAAGGTGGCTACATATGGAGATGAATTGTGAAACATAGTAAACTATCAAAAGGGGAGTTGCAAGCAGTGATGAACAAAATTAAGTGATAGACATTACCAAAGACCATGTGTCCAAGTAACAGCAAATCCTACCACTCAGACTGAGACAATTATGGGATCGTTGTGTCAGGACTGCTTGATACTGCAGTTCAGTGATATCATCAGGACCCAGTCCTTTTTCATCTCTTCCACCTGCCATCTTTCATGCTGGTTTCATCGTAAGGATGCTAACAATATATATCAATTTGCTCCAGCCAGTGCACCTATACAAAGCAATGAAAAAAGAGTAATGTAATGATTTCTTTCTGGTTTTCCGAAGAGTAATGAAAATTTTTTCATCAGCTTGCCCTTCCAGCACCCCTCCCCAACCCATACCCTACCCCCAGCTAACTGCTCCTCAAGTCTCACTGGTCAGAAATGGGTCACATGCTGGACCAGTCACTGGTGAGAAGAATGAAATTTCCATGACTGAATTAGAATAATAAGTGTCTATACTAAAGCTGGAGGATCACTTTCCTTTGTATTTCATGGTGAAGATGTAGATGTAAATGGAAAATAGAGTTTTTATTAGGGAAAAAGAAAGCAAGTAAAAACTGTGTAGGAAATTAAGGGTATTCACTATTATGCATTGAAAGATCATAGAGAATTCAACAAAAGCAGAGCAGATAAATGTGGATTCCCCAGACATGGGAACCATATGCTTCTAAGAAGAGTAAATAAGTTTGAATCCAATATTTAGAAAAGAAAAAGAGTATATAGAATTTTTGAAGATGCTGAAAATTGATTTAAAGTTGACAAAACATCACAGGGATACCATCTTTATCAAAAAAATCTCGATTGGGCAACTAAATGAAGTAAAGTTTTGCAGAGAAACAATAAACTCCACAATCTTAGGCAAACAAAAGAGAATCCAGGTCCAATAACTAGCTTAAAAAAAAAAAAAGAACCACTTAAGATCCTTTTATAGGCCTAATATTTGCAGAAATCTCTCTAAGCACATGGGCTAGAAATAAAAACATTAGTGTGTGATTATATGACAAAGTCTAATGGCCATTTTACTTTTCCCATTTATGCCTCTGGATTAGGTGTCTGTTATCAGTGGAACCTATCTGGGTCTGGATTACATGAGTAAGCAAAATGGAGGTGAAGGTGGCATCATTATCAATATGTCATCTTTAGCAGGTAAGAGCACTAATTATGTTAATAATGATTTCGTTTTAGTAATTTTGTCCACAACAGTAAACCTTCAGAGTCGATTTATTATCAACTCAAGTTTTAAATTGAAACTTTAATTTTTATGTTTTTCTAATGGCTCTATAGAATTTTCTACCTTATACTATTAAACATTTGAATCACATTTATTTCTATTATTTTAAATTGTGACTTTTTAAGTTATCTTATTGCAATACTATTTTTTAAAAGTTTATATGTTTTCAGAGTTACTGTTTTTCAAAGGTTGTTGTGAGAGTCCAAAGCACTAACACATGTGAGAGCACCTTTGACAAAGTGAAAAGTATAAAATGAAATCCAAGTATCTCTACTCCCATGTGATTTTAGTAAAAGTGTGTAATTTTATTTTTATTTTTATTTATTTATTATTATTGTTTTTTAAGAGCATGTAATTTTAAAAGATGGCAGATGTAGTAGTTGGGATATGCTGTGGGAACAGCTAGACTTTACCTTTACTTTCTCAGGGTCTCTGGCTGGGCCTGAGGATTAAGTTGGCATGAGATAGTTGACAGGAAAAAGCATACAGACTTTTACATGTACATGGGAACACCTCCAGGGGAAAATAAAGACTCAGTGGGTAGGCCTAAGTGTTTGTAAACTAGGTTGAACAAAGAGAAGCAATTGTGGGAAAGTAACTTAAATGTACAAGGAGATTAAAGGAAGATAGGAGTTATTTTATTTTAATCAGGTCTGTTTGTACAGATTTCTCCCAGCCTTGACTCCAATCTCTGGTGATAAGAATGTTTTTTTTTTTTTTCCTAGTGGAGGTAGGGCATCTTTTACATTAGAGTTTTAGGTCCTGCTTTTATGAAGAAAATGGAGAGGTCGAAGTGCCTTTCTTGGATCTGCTGTTGCTTACTTAAGTGCTTTAACCTCAAAAATAATTCTTTTGCCAAAGTGGCATATGTAGTCGTTTGGAAAACGAGGTTGGCAGAAGCCCTGCTGTCTTCAACATGGACTTTTCAAGGTCACTGTGGCATTGGTGGACTCCTTCTTTCCTATAGAAAGAGAAAAAGAACCCTGAAGAAGCAGAGCTTCTCTTTTAAAACCCCTACCCCATAATGGCAGACCTCACTTCTGCCCACATCCCAGTGTAGAATTTAATCTCATGGCTTACCTACCTAGAAGAGAGTCTAAGAAATGTATAGCCTAGCTGTGTTCCTAAGGAAACAGTGGGTTTCAGTGGAAAAAGCCAATGATCTCTGCCATGCTATGCAATCCAAAAGGTTTTATTCAGGTCGGTATGATTTAATATCAACTGATGTCACATTACTCACCAATAACTATAAACCTTTGTCAGGAACTTTTCAGGGTAACTTATCCAGATGCTATACTTTTAAAATGCTAGAAAAAAAAAATCAGTGATTCTTGAATAGTTCAAGGAATATTGTGAAATTATGGAAGTCTGCTCAATAGTGACAGCAAGACTAAACAATTCATGTCCAAAAATAGTGAGACTTTCTTCTTAAATTATCTGGTTAGTTTTAGTTAAAGAAGTTAATTTAAGAATAAGAACCCTACCTCCCACCCTCGCCTTGTCCTCCACCTCCCAGCTCCTGTAGTATCTGGGGATTCAGGTTTGAAGGCACCTGTGACTACACCAGTGTCTGATTCTCAGCATTTTTCTCATTCCTCTGAGAATCATTGTCAGATGGTCCTTAAACCACTATAAACGTGCCACCAGTGGAGACTTAGAAAGCTCCTTCTTTAGAAATCCTCAAAAATAGACTTGTTTTCTGGGTTGTTTAAGGACAAAAAGGCAACCTTAAAATTATTATAGATCTAATTCTATAAAATTGTTCAGGATAATATAGTTATTATGCCTAATATGACATCCACTCGTAAATTATAACATTTAATTCTAAGGATACATTAAAAGGTAAGAGCATGGGCATTATTTAAGATGCATAGCACCAGAGAGGACCAAAATTTGTTCTGGGAGGCTGAAACCCTAAAAGCAAAGGATCAAGGCTAAAATCTACATGATTTTGAAATAAAACCACAAGAATCAAAATAGGTAAATGATTGGAGAATTGACAAAAAAATATTTTTTATTATTTTATTAAAAATGTAAATATAAAAGAGCCTGAAGTAGTGATCAAGAGACAATTCCATGGCTTTTCTTGCTAAGCTAAGAGAGTGAGCAATGCTTGGAGAATCAGGAACACTAACTATAAAAGGAGCCCTTGCCCTCTATCACTGGAGGCAATGATTTCTTCTAAGGAAAGCTGGAAGGCCTTGGAATTGGATCAGTTTAGGACTTTCTGGGAGAGATTCTGGGCCATAAAAAGAGGCTTACTTGCCCTCAAGACCATGACTGTAGAAATATAATGTAGTACTGCCTTTCACCCCCTTAAAAATATTTAAATATATAATTAACATTCAATGAGCACTCACTGTTACATGATACTATTTTAAACACGGCATATGCATTACCTAAGTTAAAACTCACAACAACCCTGTGAAGGAGATTCTATAATCTCCATTTTGTAGATGAGGAGGGCAGGAGAGGTTCAGCATCTTGGCACAATGTTTACAGAGCAAGGAAGCAGTACAGCTGGAATTCACAGTGCAAGCAGCCTAACAAAAGACCACTTATGTCTTAACCACCAGATTACTTACCTCTTCTATCTATGAGTCTGTTAATCTGTTTCTCTATCTATGTCTGTCTTAACCTGTGAAGTAGAAGAAACTGGATTTTTAAAACTTGATTAAGCCAGTATAATTTGCTAGTATCCTCAGGCCTCCGGGGTGCTGCTTTAATCTTAAACATTACTAAACTTCTAGTGAAATCTTAAGCTTTTACCCCATTTGACACACAGAGGGAAGTCCTGAAAACACTTGAGATGCTTACCAAAGTCACAAGTCAAAACGTGCCTTTGAGAGGAGCAATTTAAGGATTACACTTAGAGATCCACTCTGCTTTCTTGGTTAAGAGCTTGGTTTATCACACTACCCGGCCCTGGGTGTTAATTCTGTTTTTACTTATCTTCAAGCCATGTGTGAATCTTTCTCTAGTCATGCAGATAAAACAATTAATGGGTGTAAATTCGATGATAAGATTGTTTTGGTTTCAAATTACCTATCTAGTACTCTTATAGTTTAATGAATATCGCAGCATTCTGAACTGTTTCTCCCTCTGATAGTCCTCTTCACAGGCAGGGTGACTCTGTTTATGTTGGTTAAATAGTTTATCTTTGTCCCTTCTACTTGATTGAGGCACCCTCCCTTCTAAATGCTCGGCATCCACACCCAGTGCATTTACACTGTCACCTGTTGCCACTGCCAACCCGGACAGGCACTGCTATTTCTGTCTACCCAGGACTTTATCACCAAGATGCCCTCATTTCAGAAAGAGTATTAAACATACTGTCTTATATTTTATCTGCTCACCAAGGGCTTCTATTTTTTCCATAATGAGATTAGTTTGACAAAAAATTCAGGATTTAGTAGTCGTACAAGATAAATGTGGACCTCTCCATCTTCACACTTTCTTCAGAAATGTTATCAATGATTTTATACCCTTAAAGTTGTAACATGTTGGTTGAGTTCCAGGTTCAAAGTATTCCCTCTCACCCCAGCTTTATTAATGTATAATTGACAAAGTTGTAGGAAAAGTTTTTCCTAATGTTTGCTTCCTTGTGTTTTCTAAACTTTCCTTCCTCACAGATTTTTCTTGTTTGTTTTTTTTTTTTCTCTACTGCTCCCTCTATTAAAGACACAGCTGAGGATTGCATTCAGCACAAGCAGAGTCTATCCTTAGGATCTCTTGCATAGATTCAGTGGAGTCTTTCACTATCATAGTAAAACCTTGACACACAGGTTTGGGCAGAGAAGTTAATGAGTAATGGCCACTGACGCAGACCGAGTATCAAATGCAATTAATAAGTTTAACAAACAGAGAAGTAGTTAAAGTGGAGAGTGATTCCTCAGCACGCTGAGGGAAGGGTGTGCTCTAGCCTGGAGCCCCAGAAGTTGTTCTCATCGTCTGAGGCACGTAGACTCTTCTGTATGAGTTTTTGTTTGTAAACATAATATATAAACCTGCACTTGTTTTGTCCCATTCATCTTTAACTGTTAAAAAAAAAGAAAAGAAAAAGTTGGAAGGAATAACAGAAGAGTGAAGGCTGGTTTAATGCATATAATTAAATGGCTGTGCTCCCATAAAACATCCCAAAAGAGTCAAGCGTACTTCTTATATAGTTAGTTGCTACAGTGGGAAGGACAAAGTAGTCACAGAAAAAGGAATCTTCCTACCAAGGCTGCTTCCACCTGCCTACATACTAAGCTACTCAGGTCTTGGTGTCCACTGGGGCATTCTCTGTGCTGCTGACAAGCCACTCAGAGGCATTTTGTGAGAGATCCCATTAGAGTTCTATTTACTCTGAGTTGAAAATATTAGAGTCTCAAGAAAATACTTGAAAATCGTAGAATTTTTTTTTAGCGTGTTCTAAATATCAGTCCAGTGACATAGGCACTGGAGCTGTAAGTTTTATCTAAAACAATATAATTAGCTTGGAAGTGCTAAAGTTATCACATTAAATAACAAATTCAAGTTAATCAAACATAGGTTGAACATTTACAGAAAATAAATGAGGATATAAAAGTTGGTAGGTATAGTTTCTACCTTGAGTTTTATTTACCTATATATCAGTGTCTCATATCAATATGGCAGAACTAAACAGTTCACATGGCATAGGTCACTTAAACACTTAAGTTGCAAAGCGTTGGGACTCCCATGGCCTAAAGAACATTGGAATATTACAATAGACCAGAAATTTCAGGCAAAAAATATTAATATCTTCCTTCATACCCAGGCTGAAAGTAAGAAAATTACTTTGTACCACCTCTGCAACTATTCTTGATATAAGGAAGGAAGCCTAATCTACTTAGCACCTGCCAAGTTCCAGGCATCGTGATAAACTCTCAGCTACATGTTATCACATTTGACTTCCACAGGTCCTTACAATAGAAGTCAATCTGATAATCTTCAATTTATAATTGAAAACTAATCTCAACTAACTAGGAAAGGTGAAAATTAGCCATAGTAATAAATGCAATTTTATTTTGCTATATGATTTCAGTGTATGTCATAGAATGGATGAACCTATATCATCTGGATCTTAATTGGGCAAATGCCAATTGTTATAAATACATAAGCCACCTTTCTTCTTTAGTACTGGCGAAGTTCTCCATGGTGTCCATTTAGTTGTCTTATGGCTTAAAATTATTAAGAAGATACAGACTAGAAAGGATCAGTAGGAAAGATTAAATATTTATAAGTTGGCCTTTTGAGGAATGGGTAAAAGCTTTAGGATTTCCTAGCTTAGGGGGAGAAAAGACTATTAGAAAATGAATAGTCTTCTGGAATTTAAAATAGATATTACCTGGGGGCTTTGTCCAGATGCACATTCTGACTTGGTAGGTCTAGGGATGTGTCCTGACATTCTGATGCTGGTCCTTGGACCATACTTTGAGGAGCTGGCCTCAAAGACTTGCCTAGGGATAGTCTTTGAGTGCTAGGAAGCTCATCTCAGTTTCCTTTGATCACAGCAAGGCAGTGACTGAATTTTAGGAAGAAGGATTTTGGTGGAATACTAGAAACAACTTTATGAGAATTAACAAAATTAATTTTTAAAATTACCTTTCTGCTAAGATTTTTATTATAGAAGGTGTACAGTAATTTTATGAAAGCCTATGCCATTTTTTATGTCATGTCACACTTTAAAATAAGACTTGTGTATGACAAACATGAGACTGAGGGAGAGAGCAGTATCAGATAAACTTTCTTGTGATGTGGAAAAATTGGGAAGTCTGCCATTTACTTCAGTCAGCTTTCTTCATGAACGTAGATAAATAGATTCCCAGTAGTTCTCCTTTTTTCTTCATAGTAGAGAAGTGATGGTTAAAAACAGAAAGATGGGTAGACAGCTTCTTTTTTGACTGTAAAGATAATGCAAGGGATTCGGATTCCTGCTTTTGGGCACAGTTACTGAGCTCAAGTTTGTCAGATAAAGATTAGTTGCCTTAGATTCTCAATTTATTTTCCTAAGTTGAATTTCTTTAGCACTTCTGTATAGTCTGTTGTATAGGGTTTCGATCTGTTTAAAAGAAAATATACTTGATGATTCAGTACTGTTGCCTTATCTGAGCAGATTTCAGTTTTTTTACACAAAATCTTTTTGAGCTCTGTATCCTCTATGAGATGTAGAGATTAAAGTTATTTCTTATAAATATGCATAGAAAGAATATTGAAGGTGGAAGAACTAATGTGGAAATGAAAATTATGTTTTATTTTTCTAAATGGCCCCCTTATTTGTTCTATAATTAACTCTGTAATTTTTAGGCATTTAATTTTTTTTTACATAATTATCAGTCAGTGGCCATTTTGTGTTATTACCCTGAGTGATTATAGAAAATATTTCTCTGTTTCCTGGGTAGAATTTCTCCTCTAATGTTTTTTTTCTAAATTTATACTTATGATGGACACAAGCCTGTTACTAATGAGACTTAGACTTGCTGTATTTCAGAGAGAGCCATTTTGCAATTCTATAAGTAAACTTGCACAATATTGGACCTAGAATAAGTGTTGAAAAATCTATTCTTTTTTAAATTTAATTTATTTTTAAGCACAAATAAAAGATTCCTCACAACGTTAAACAAAACGGCATTTCTTTAGAAACTGCTTTCTCATTGTCACAGACCTGTTTTGTTGTTCTTCTTAAAAACTTTAACATTAAGACAGAATAAGTTCCCTATGCATATGGAAATTAATTTGCAAGATTTTAAAAACCCAAATTAGCTCCAGCAACTAATTAGTCCTGCAGTCATTATACTGACAAAATTCCCCTAATTCTCTGGTCATGCTACTCTGAAGAAGCCCGACCCCATCTGATCTCGGAAGCTAAGCAGGGTTGGGCCTGGTTAGTACTTGGATGGGAGACCACCGAGGCAGACCAGGTGCTGTAGACGTAGAAAATAAAAAAAAAATAAATAAAAAACGAAGAGATTGTAAGCTGAAAAGGTCTTTGCAATCTGTAAGGTCAACCAAGGGTTGCCTTACCTAAAAAAAAAAAAAAAATTCCCTGAAGTTAGATCAGGTGATCTGACTGTCCAACAAATGAAGTATTACCCTATGTCTGCACCAGGAGTCCTCCCATTGGTTTTACACATTTTAATAGAGTATATTTCAAATGCTACTTCAATATACTTGGTACTTAAAATATACTAAACACATAGATCTTAAATAAATGCAATTCTATAAATTCTTTTGAATGAGGGTTAGTAATAGTCCAGTGTGCCAAGGTTCAAAAACCAAACCAAGTTAGGACTCTGACCCAGATTTGTGGCATTTTTTTTTTTTTTTTGTGCAAAAGCTACATTTTCATAAAAAGGCACAATGGAGATAAGTAGGCACAAGTCAATGCAACAAGACTTTGAGAATGTTTCATCTTAAGGAAAAACTGTTGAACTTTCTATTTTTATAAAAATAATAGCAAAATAGTAGTGCTTATTATATTCTTGGCACTGTTTTAAGTATATCATGTACATTAGTTGATTCATGACTCATATTGTTAATATTAGTCCTGTGGTTCATGGAAGAAAAACACTGTGGAACACACAGCAGTTACCCCACCAAAGGTAACACAGCTCATTGTGGTGGTTTCAGAATCTGAGCTCAGCCAGTCTTGCTCCCAGCGTCTAAAACCACTGTGCTATAATCCCTCTCAACAAACTTGATTAAGAGGACATTTTTAAATGGTTAAATATTATGAGAAATTACATTCTAGTAAAATGGTAGTCCTCCCATTTGTTTTATATGTTTCAATTGACTATATTTAAAACATGTTTTCATTTTATTTGGCACTTAATTGGTACCAAACACATATTTCTAAAATGAATTCACTCCTATAAAACCATCTGAATTAGCACACACTAAAGGAAAGAAAACTGGACCTTGACACCGAGTGAGGTATCCTAGTTGGAGATCTAGAATCGAAATTTAAGAACCACGGGGATGGGGGAAGAGGAGAGAAATATTGAATGAATTTTATCCACAGAAGTGGATGAGGTCACCTAGGGGAAGAGTGTGCATAGAAAAAGCGAAGAGGGCCAGGGCCAGTTCTGGGATTCTCCGGCCTATTCTTGGGGCTGGTCAAGGGAGAAGAGCCAGCAAAGAACATGAGGTAAAAGGACACGAGTGACTATTAGAGGCAAGTATTTCAAGGATTATTATTTCAAGCAGAATCAACCGTGTTGGTTGCTGCTGAGGAAGGCGTCAAGCAAGATGAAGACAAGAGATTTAGCCTTGGCAAGATGTTCATCATTGACCACCAGCCTAAGACCGTTTGACTGGAATGGCCATATGAAAGCGTGATTAGAGTGAGTTGTGGAGCAAATGGGAGATGCAGACAAGAGACGATGAATATGATAACTCTTTTGAGTATTTTTTTTGTCAAGAGAAATGGCGTGGTAGCTGGGGAAAGACATGAGACCAACAGAGATACTGTTATTAGATGAGTGATATTGAGTCATGTTCACATTTCAAAGAGAGTGATTCTCATTTGATTCTGCACATGATAACATTGACTATTCTAGGTAGGCCTCTTAAAATACTTTTATCTTTAATTTCTAGGACACGATGCTTAGCTTATCTTCCTACTTCCACTGGTTCCTCCTTTTCTGTCTCTTTTGCCGAGTCATTTTCCTCTATCAGAGAGGCCTGCCCTGTAGTTGTTCAGGTTAAAGCTACAGGAACATTAGGGGCACCATTTATTCAAACTCGCAAGAATTGTGTCCCCAGAGTCATACCACACATATGCGGCACGATTCTAAGTGCTGGTCCTTATTACCCGCCTCAGAATACATTTTTTATTTGAAGCACATAGAAACAACATTATATGTTGGTGTTTTGGGTTTAAGGTAAAGAATAGAAATGTACCAATGCTGCACCACAATAGCAAACATAACACACTTGTGAAGGAAAAATGGGTCTTGCGATTCAATAGAAAATGCTGGATTTCTGAAAAATTTTCCCCCTCACTAAAATCATTGTCAAGAAAAGAAAAAGGCTTAAAAGGGAGCTTTTCTTCTTCCATGTAGCCTCTCTTTTCAAAGCAGAAAACTGAGGCAGAGACAGTTAATCTCTACACTCAAAGTCAGTGGCAACTGTGGACAGCACTGCAAATCACTAACCCACCCTACCTGTTGGAAACATAAGGAGCAACAGTTAAAATTTACATATAATGGAGATAAATAAAAGCTCTCTGAATAAATTAATTCTAACTTGCCTAAATAAAACAAATGAAAAATAGAATTCTTTTTATTTGTAATAGAGCCCAACCTTGGAAGAATCTAAATACCTATCAACACGTGAATGTACATACAATTGATTGTTTAATCATTCAGAGGAATTTTATTCAGGAAAAAGAAAAGAAGATAAAAAGATAAAGAAATGAGCTGTTGGTCATTCTACAACATGGATAAATAATTATCCCGAGTGAAAGAAGTCAGACAAAAAGAGTATATGTAAACTTCCGGAAAAGGCAAACTAATCTATTGTGACACAAAGCAGCACGTCGGTGTTAGCTTAGCGGGAGGGGACAGGCAAAAGGAAGAGATGACAAAGGAACATGAGAAAACATAGGGTGATGGATATATTTGTTATCCTGACTGTGCTCATTGTTTCATGAGTTTATACACATGTCAAAACCTATCAAACCATATACTTTAAATATATGTAGTTTATTGTATGACAATTATACCTCAATAAAACTGTTAAAAATAAAAGAAAAAAGGATGCTTGATTTCAGCATATCTGAAATTAATTATGCAGCCTTTGATCTAGTATCAGAAAGTGAAAGCAATGCAGGAGTAAACGTTTTGCAGCACAGCAGTGACAAGGAGATTAGAATGTCCCACCATGATTCATAAAACCGAGGGCCACTTTTAAAATGCACACAAATTCTTTCAGGTTTCCGTTGCACTCCCAGCTGTATCTTTAAAGTGAAGTATGTGTCTTGTGCTTGCTTCTTAAACAGAAGCAATGTGACAGTATTCGATTTATTTCACGTCTGTGACATGGGATCAGAAGTTCAATGGCTCCACATACATAACAAAAATTCCTTCCAAATTCATTCTTGTGCTCTTCGTGACTGTGTCAACTAGCTTATCTCTGGTGAAAGTTTACTCTGCATTTCTCATAGTGCATGAACACCACCCTACAACCACTGCGTTGGTCTCAGAAACGTTTAAGGAGAGGACAAAACAGTGACTAACTTAAAAGAAGGAGAAACAGCAATGCCTGGTGCACCTATGTTTTCCTTATCTCGAGCTCCTAATGCAACTGTGTGCCTTGGGCAGACATCATGTTGTTGTTGACTGACACCCTGAACTTGATTAACTTACACATTTTACTTAACCTAAAAACAAAACAAGAAGAGAACCACGTGTTACTGAGCGATCATTGGGTGGACACACGATTTGTGAACTATCATTCTCAGGGATTTAAACTGCTCTTGAGCCACGCACTCTGTATAAATTGAGACCTGGCAGGTACGCAGGGAGTGGCAAAGATCTATTTATTGCTGAACTTTGGCACAGCACGCTCAACTGATTGGTGGTGTTCTGGGACTAGTTAGCTGGGTGGAGATGAGCGTGCCTTGGCAGAATAATTGAGTATTATTAGCATAGCTTTTGATTTTAATAACATTAGAGTAATCAAGGATCATTGTTTCTTGGCTCAGAGGTATTTAAAACATGTGAAATGAGTTAATTCAAGAAATTAGTTAAAAATCAAAATATACAAATGGATAGTTAAAAGGCTTACTATTAAGTAGACAGAGAATAGAGTGAGAAGATCTAGGCATTTGCTATGATCAAAATCAAAAGAAGTTAACTTTTAATTTTCTTAGACACTTAGAGTCATCATCAGTCAGTGCAATTGGTGACAGGAAAATGAATACTAATTTAAAGTGAAGGCAAGTAATACTCTCCAAATTCCACTAAAGCAATTTAAACTCCTTTAGCCATTTGGAAGCTTTTTAAAATGTAAAATATATACTTTTTAAAATTCTGATTTAAAAACTGAAAATTAGATGGTAACTTACTAGATTTAGATTCTCTTTGTGTTTTAGATAACATTGAGTTCTCTTGACAGAAAGTCAGGGAGCCAAAAAACAACAACAACAAAAAAAATTACATATCACTCTTGTCTGTATCCCCAGGCTCTAACTTGCTCACCATAAATTCCAGACAGTATAATAGAGATTATGGAAGGAAAAACTATGCTGAGACTAGTGGATTTACAAAGTTATCTGGTGATTATTTTAGCATATTTGCTAGAATAATTTAAGAATTAACAAACAAATTATTCATGTATAGAGCAATTATTGGGTTTTGTCTGCTTATTTTTTAATAAAATTGTTTAAATTCTGTGTTTGTTTCAGGGCTCATGCCTGTTGCACAACAGCCTGTTTATTGTGCTTCAAAGCATGGCATAATCGGATTCACACGCTCAGCAGCGGTGAGGATATAACAACCATAATTTCTCTTTTTCTCTTTCTGTATGTGTATGTGTGTAATATGAGTTCTATAAAGCCGAGGGGAATAAATTCAGAATTCAATATATCTAGGTAAAAGGTAGAAAAATAAAATTATATTTCAATTTTTATTATAAAAAAATAGCTTCAGATCACATAAAAGACCAAGTAAAGAGCAGATCATTTTAAAGCAAAGTAGATTCTAAACACAGATATGTTATTGAAAAACATCCTAAGGCTGAATAATGGAAAGATAGTTATTATTAAAATTGACTCCAAATCTAAAAATTATTAAATTCAGGCTTCCTTACCTAGCATATGCAGTACGTTCCAGATATTACCCTTTACTGAAGATGTTATAAAAATAAGCGAGAAAGAGTGGGGGCAGGCTGGAGGGGTGGTCCAGGAATTTACTTGGTATTCTGGGACATCATCTCCATGGAGCCTAGGGTGAAGGGCGTACAGAGCTTAGAAAAATATTTTAGGCCTAATTGACCGCATGTGTTGATAGTGTGAAATGGGAATGCTTGCCTTTTCATAACAACAGGAATAAAGATAGCTTGAGTGGAGCTTGCTGAGCGGGAAAGTAGGATAAGGAATAACTAGAGATGGAATCAGTAGCCAGGCCAAGAAGAGTTTATGAGGCCTGGTAATGAGCTTAGATTTTACTCAAAGTACAGCCATCAATGAGTTTTTAAAACACAGAAGTGGCAAGATCAGATTTCCATTTTAAGAAGACCTTCTGGCTGCTGTGTTGGGGAGGACGAGTGTAAAAGAGTAAAGGACATTAGGAGATCTCTGCAGTGGTTAGTCTAGGTGAGACAGAGACAGATGAAGAGAAAAATACTAACAGTCAAATGAATACTAGGGCTGAAGAAAACAGATGTGTGACCAGTAAATGTTCAATCAAAAAGAAAGATAAGCAGTTCTACAACCTTAATTTAAATTGATTGAAAATTCTTATTTAATTTGCAAAGATAATCTTTAATTCAACTTTAATGCACACATAAAGCTATTAAAAAGCAAAATAAATCTTAAAGACCGTAAATTTCATATTTACAATCACAAGATAGGCAACTTGTGAAGCTGATTCTTATTTCTGGTAGTTAAGTTCTGTAAAAATCACTTGCAAACACTGAATTAGAAAATACTGAACCATTACTCCTAGGGGACATACAGGGTTAAGTTCCTGCAAGCCTCTGGTCATAACATTTTGATCAGAGAGTTAGTACATATATGAATTTCTACTTAAAGTTGTATATGATTTTTGTTTAATGATATCTCATTTATTATGTATTGCATTAACATTGAACTCATGGCAAACAGCACTTAACGCTTTTTGAGTGGGGCTGATCTAACCCATGTATTTTTTCTATAAGGCACATTTTAGGAACTAGACAGTACTTCAGCACTATGGTTGGGGGAAGGGAGAATTTTTAAATAGCAAAATCACCAACAGAAAGCCCCCAAATCAGAAAAACAAGAACTAAGTACATAAAAAGGACACTTGTTTATAGTTAGAGAAGCCGAAACAAGAAAACAGAGCATTGTTTTGTGTGACCTCAGTTGCAGCATCTGTGTCTGGCAGCTTATATTTCTCACTGTGCTTGTCCACAAATGACCCTGAATGCTCCATAAGTATTGATTTAGGGGGGTTACAAATACATTTTAGTAAGAGAGCAAATAGAATCCTCAAATAATCAACTACATTTTGTTTTTTAAATGGTTCAAATAAAATCAGTAGGTTAAAATTTTAGCCAAAGAACATTAGTCTGAAAATACTCAAATGGTTGAGTGTCTTTAGAATCAAAGTCTTAAAATTTTTCACCAGCAGCATTTTTTAGGCAGATATCCTCTGTTAAGCAACCTCAATCTTACAAAGAAAATTTGGAATATTAATTTTATGTCTCAGCTTCTTACCTTCAGGTTCCTACAGAGTTCAGTAGATAAGAGCAGCTTAGATGATTAAGTATTTTTAGGGGTTGCCCAGCACTATTAATTTCTTAAAAAATTAATTAGGTGAGATTTTCAGAATTAATTCAGCACTTTATTCATGTATTCTTTTACTTTCTGCTACCAGCTAACCTTAACATTGGCAGTGTTCTAAAGTTAAAGAACATCTGGCTAGTATTTTTCATGTAAAAGTCTTTTAAACAGCTTTAATTATCAGTTTGTCCTATTCTGTGCATTTACGAAACTACTGAAATTTGTAACCTTCTACTTCCAATCGGCAGATGGCTGCTAATCTTATGAACAGCGGTGTGAGAATGAATGCCATTTGCCCAGGCTTTGTTAATACTCCCATCCTCGAATCCATTGAAAAAGAAGAGAACATGGGACAATATATAGAATATAAGGACCACATCAAGGATATGATGAAATTCTATGGGATTTTGGAGTAAGTAAAACTATTTAATTTTTTTTATATGAGAAAGTAAAGTACTATTTAGACATAAGCAATAAAAAGAGGGAAAGTAGGGCTTTCAACTTGAGAAATTAATGCAATCTTCAAAGTTTTGCTTTGGTGAACTCTCTGAAAGAAAATCCTAATCCTTTCTCTGGGTTCCTGAATACAATGTATTTGTTTATACATTATGAATTTTGCTTTGAGATATAAACAATGTATCATTAATACCTTTAGCCATATCAGATATTTTTTATTTTTTTATGTTTTTTTAACTTTTTTATGGTGACATTGGTTAACAAAATTCAATAAATTTCAACTGTACACTGTGACACTAAGGCATATCTATATTTACACTGCGTGTTCACCTCCTATAGTTAGATTTCTTTCTGTCACCAAAAATTTGACCCCCTTTACCCCATCTACCTTCCCCCCTCCCCTCTGGTAACCACTGGTCTATTGTCCATGTCCATGAGTCAATCAGATTTTTTTTCAAAAGGTGATGTTTAGCTACTTATGGAAGCAATGGCACCTTATCTGCCAAATTCCAAGCAGTATTCACATATACCCTTTGTGAAATTTCATATGATCCCCCCAAGCTTCAACTATTTACATAAGATACAATTGATTGACACACATATTTGGTGAACGATGTCTGAGTTAGAGAAATAAGAGTTTCACAGTATGAACTCATAGATATCATGTCAAAGGAATCAGACCATCTGGGATCAAACCCTGGCTCCACCACTGACCATGAACTTGTCTGTCAAGCTCAATTTTTTTCGCATATAAAATGGGGATAATACTAAAACAAACTTAGGGGACTTTTGAAAGTCCACGAACAAGTCGACACACATAAAGTACTTAAAATGGCCAACAGACAAATAATAGACATTCAATAAATGTTAGCTACACTTCTCCCTATTTCTACTCTAATAATATTTCTGATAAGTCTAGGGTCTACTGATAGGATAAAGATGAGAAAATAGTCATTTTTGCAATGTAAGTAATAAATTCATAAATCCTTCCAGTCAAAATGACAGAAAGTTAGGCATGGAAATCTACCATTAATTTTATCATGCAATTTAATTAATACCTAATTAAATAAAAATGGCAATAGCAATAGTTTCATGATATACATTTTCCTATAATATGTTAAAGGTAATCGATTATTCCAAAGTAATCAAAATGAAGTGATAATTATGTCTTATCTTTAGTTTTAAAACACCAATGTTTTCTTTACTTTTAGCCCATCAATGATTGCCAACGGCTTAATAACACTCATTGAAGATGATGCTTTAAATGGTGCTATTATGAAGATCACAGCTTCTAAGGGAATTCATTTTCAAGACTACGATGTAATTCCATTTCATGTAAAAGCTCAGTGAACACCTTATATATCAGCCATAACTGAAAATAAGCACACGTGACTTATATGCAGACCATATCTTTTTAAATGAAATGTTATCATTTGAAGCTTCCCTTTATGCATTTGATGTTAATTTTTTTCTAAATGATTAGTTAAGTATATGAATAAAAAATTAGAAACTATAAAAAATATGATATTGGCCAAAGCTAAATTTTGATACTTGGAGTCTTAAGTAAGGATTAAAACAAAGGATATTCAAGGAATATTCTGCTTTCCTGAATATGTATTAAATTTGTGGTTCATAAATATTAATGTTTTTCAGAACATCATTTTAAAGGATATACTTGAATTGTTATTTAAATCAAGCCAAATGTTAAAAACCTCATTTTGTTTTGATATTAACGTTTTAAAAGAGGGAAGCTAGTTATAATGGCAAATATTTAATAACAGTAACTTTTACTTATATACCATTTTTCAGCTGAACATTTCAGCTATTTAAAGATGTGGCTAAGGAATAAATTACAGTGTAAATATATCTCAAGTGACAAATCTTATGTATAGAAAAACAACAAAAGAAACAAGCTGAGATGTTGATCCACAGTTTGGCTTCCCATATGGGAAAAACATTTCTTTCCTCTGCTTGCTTTAAGAACCTTAATTGATTCCAAAAATCTCAGGAATGAAACTTTTAATAGTTACAACAAAAAAGATAGTTAATGCTCATAAAATGTTATATTTAAGAAGTGCTCATTAAGAAAAAATATTGCATTTGTATTTTTTCATATTTTGTTTAGTTGTACCAATTTCAAAAATGCCTACCTTTCAAAAGAAAAAACTAACTTTTTTCTAATTTTCAGAAGTTATTTAGTGTTTTATTTAGAGCTATCTAGAAAAAACCAGTTTTGTCACAGCATCAACCGTAAATATTTTTATATGATCAAAGTAATAATCACAAGAAGTAAAAATAACTATGATGTTTCCCTGTTTTTTTCTGTCAGGTATTTTAAGAAATGATCATTAAATGCATCTGCTTTGGATAATGCTATTTGTAAGCAATAATTAATGCTAATAAATTGTGAAAGCACAGATTTCCAATTCAATCATTTTCTCTTATCACTTATAAAAAATTGAAATATTGTATAAGTGATTCATTTTGTCTGCTAACTCCAGAGCTCTCAGCTAGGAGCAAAATTCATCCACATGAGATTAATAAATATTTCTTAGAGATACTGGAGGGTTGTCATATCTTACTCTCTTTAATTCTGCCAGAGACTGTTACTTTCATTTTTAAGAAGTAATTTGAATATGAGCAACTGTTGTCTAGATTTTCACATAGTATGTTTTTTAAAATACCAAGAAATGAACATCAGTGAACGCCTAATAGATAAGTTGTATAATTAGGCACAAACGTGTTTGAACATCGTGGCAGTGACTAATCAGTGAATATAGGTACTGTATGTGATGTAACATACATATTTTCCACTGTAATGTTCAAAGCTATAGCTTAAACTTTTCACATACGGATAATTCTTTGTATTGGCAGCTTTTAATACTCTGTGCTTTGAACTAATTTTTTCAATAAACTATGCAGGCATTTAAAATCAAATAGTAAGTAGAACTGAAAAAATATGAAATTTATTTTAAAAAGTTATTTGCATTAAAATTTATCTTCTATAAATATCTTTTAAAAATCTCTAATGTTACATGATATCTCTATATACTGGTTGATAAAAAATAAGTATTTAATTTGGTGGGGGAGCCTTAGTTTTTTTAACTGTATTTTCCAGTGAAAATCCTAATGTAAATAATATGTATTCTTTTCTAATGTATTTTTCTTAATAAATGAAGTAGGGCTCCCAGAGAAGCAAAACTAAACAGATGTGGACACTAAAAAAAAGACTGAGACTTGATAATGACAATGAAATGTCCAACAAACTTATTTTTCCCATCTTGTAGTACCATTTCAGATACAAATAATTATGTGATGATTTCTGTCTGTTTTTCCTCTATCTGTTAATAAATTTAGGATACTGAAGAGATCTGAAAATGTAAATTTTTAATAAAATTTAAGTCATTTCACATACTAAATATTTGATGGATAGTTTTTTTCTTACATAAGTATTTCAAAAGTCACATATACTGGTTCATGAGAAAAGGTGACTGGATCCAAAGTCACAAATGTTGTCATCAGTTCTTCATCTTGTTCCTCTTGTTGGGTTCCCTCCTAGACAGCTCTCCCCATGTGATGCTTCCAGCATCCACAGTCTGATTCTCACCAGCCAAAACAAGAACTTGTTTTCAGCAACAGGGGTCATTGACCTTTCTGAGCTTATGTGGCAATTATGAAGACATTCCTTATAGTCAGAGAGATGGCTTGACCAGAACCAATTGACATGCCTCCCCCAGAGCTGGTAGAATTGGAGAATGGTGGGGGACCTGAGAGGTGCAGGAAATTGACCTGAACCCTGTGGACTAAGAAAAGGAAAGGGAAAGTTTCCAAGAGGAAAGTTATGCTGTCATTGCTGCAAAGTGGGCGATTACAGACTGAGCTAACAAAAACAAGGGACAGCCACTGTAGAGGAAACAAAGAGTGCATAAAGGATTAATTATGCCTTAATCCTTTAGATACATTTTCAGAGACTATCATGGTTCCTTTAACATGCTTAGATTCATGTTTTTTCAAACTATATATGTCATGACACATTGGACAAGAAATGACAGAAGAAAAGAGAAGAAAATGAATAAAAACAGTAGGCATCACTATGAGTCAAAGTGAAAAAGGTTCAAAAACTACTTGCTTTAGCATTGACTACAATCGTTGCTTCTAAACTCCCTTCATTTCTGAATTTCGACTATGTTACTATTTCATTCTTATATTTCTCTTCAAATATATTCACACCTTTTCTAATTCTTCATACTAATGTGCTACATATAATTACACTAAATTTGAATAGGAATTTGTAAGTTTAATTTTGAACCATTAAAATACCCCCTACCTTCAGTTTTCAAGTACATATATTCAGTTTTCACTTCCACATATATTCACTCATTTGACAAATAGTTACTAAACAATTTTTTGGTAAAGTTTCTATATACACATTTCAGTATGTTGTAATCTATGTAGATATGAGTGCAGACATTTACTGATTAAGGTTTGGTCCAGAAAACAGCAGTGAAGTCTGAAGGAATCTAATAAGAGGAACTGCTTACAAAACTATTGGAAGAACTAAAGAGCTATACGTGAGACCAATGATCCAGCCCAGTGTCAGCTGCAGAACAGAATTAACTAGGTAGTCCACCACCACAAAGGATTTTGTCAGGAACAAGAAAGGACTGCAATGTATGCAAACGTGGAGAGCCACATGCACACATTGACTTCAGACAAAGATGAAGAAGGAACTTAGAGAAGGGAAGAGGAAGTTACAATGATAGAGCTCTGTTGTAAACAGAAAAGTTTTTCCTATAGGGTTCTTGTGATAACACAGACTGTGGGAATCCCTACCATAAGCCCTAGCTCCTCCCACAGACCCTCCTAATTGATTATGTCTGGTTAAAGTCTCTGTCATAATTTTTATCACCAGCAGCAGGAAGGCACCATCACTTCCAAACCAATGAGACTCAGGAACTTACCAAACACCCAGGAACCATTAGGGGAGGCTGCCAGGCAAAGCTGAGACCACAGAGCAGGGCTGTCTGGTGGGAGTTGGACCCTGAAGGAGGCAGTCACTGCCAGAGGTGAGAATAGGAGGAAGAAATACCCTGATATCTTCCCTCTGCTTGCCCTTCTGTATCCTGTCAGTGTGTTTCAGTTGAGATGGGAGTTGGGAAAATGTAGTTTGCAGGGTCAGCCCCTTGTGATACACAGCTGAGCAGTGTAATGGAAGGGAATGGATTTGGAAACAGTCAGGAAATGACAGGCATGATGTACATTTGATATTTTCCCTGCTACAATCATATATTTGAGCTTGCTACGTAGCACCCATTAAAGCTTAATTTAAAGAGACAGAAATAAAGGTATCACTCTAAGTCCATAAGAATAAAATGATGTGATTTTCTGGAGTCTAGTTCCACAATAGCTAATGACCCTGCATGTCATTTTGCATGTAACAGCTTGTATTTTTAAGTGTAGTGATGTAGGAATTTTTTACTAATTCTTATCACTAATCCTTATGATCATTTGTTATATTTGTCTTATACTGTGACTTTATAAGTACTCAAGAAATACTATCTCACCATCATTACACAGAGGCTATAGAGGATACAACGATATCAGAACATGTCGCCTACCTTATTAAATTCTATCTGATCTTTGGGTTCAACTGCTGTTTAAATTTTAAGAGAATAAACTGGTAAATTCCCTAAAGCAATTGCATTCGAAGCAGACACCATTATCTAAAATCTAAATGTATAAATTTAAGTAAATTTTTTTCTTTGCCCTTAAATTCATATATATGTGTGATATATATGTATATACATATAAGAATTAGAATAGATAAGTGACTTTCAGATGTTTTGCTCCTGTACCCACCAAATAATTTTTATAACTATGTATCCTTTGTAATCTTTGGATAAGAGTAGCAAAGGATTTGGATAAACCTTGACATTTATGTCTTGAAACAATAGAATTTTTTTCTTCGCTCACACAAGAATCCAATGCTGCTATTCAGCAAGCAGCTTTCCATAAGGAGGTTCTTTCTGGATCCTTCTGCCTCGTATCTTCTCTGTCTACAGCTTTAGAATCATTCACTTCTGGCCAGGGGACTGGAGAAGAAAGAAGAGAGGTCAACTTCATTCACCTGAAAACACCCAAATGTCTTTAATAATCATAACTAATAGTCAGTAATCCTAGTTTTTAAGACTGATATATATTATTTTGCACTTCTTCCTCCTCATCTTTTCTTTTTCAATGTAATGGCAGTACATTGAGATAAGCAGGCTTGGAATGAAATACTATACTTGTGATTTGTGGCAGAACTATTCTCAAATGAATCTTTAATGCAGAAAACATTTCTGAGTCTTATATTTTTGTAGAGTCTAAAACCAGTTGAGCAGGGGAGGGAGGGAGGGAGGGAGGAAGGAAGGAAGGAAGGAAGGAAGGAAGGAAGGAAGGAAGGAAGGGAGAGGGAGAGGGAGAAAGAGAAGGAGAGGAAAGAAAGAGAAAAGAGAGAGAGAGAGAGAGAGAGAGAGAGAGAGAGAGAGAGAGAAAAGAAAGAAAGAAAGAAAGAAAGAAAAAAAGAAAGAAAGAAAGAAAGAAAGAAAGAAAGAAAGAAAGAAAGAAAGAAAGAAAGAAAGAAAGAAAGAAAGAAAGAAAGAAAAGAAGGAAAAAAAAAGAAAAGAAATGAGGGAAGGAAAGAAAAGAAAGTGGGAAGAGATAAAAATATAATTGCAAAAAACCCCCTAAATAATCATCTCATGGGTGGCGTAGGAAAGCTAACAGTGCAATCAGAAGTTGAGAGACTAAAATGCTGGAGAGAAAATAAACTCACTAAAATGAGTGTGGTGTTTTCGCTACTTTTCTACTGAAGCACAGGTCAATTTTTTTAAAATCACAGAGATGCTGAAAAACTCAACAGAGCATGGCCACTGAGTTGTAGATAAGTAAAATAGAACAGAATTAAAATTACACGGCTGGGGGAAAAAATGGAATTTAGAACTATCAATACTCCAGAATTAGAGAGAAAAAGATTATACAGAGAAAAGAAGTAGAGAAAAGATCTGAGCCAGTTTCATCACAAGCCATTCCACAATTCACAAGCAGCTTGGCTTGATTAGCAGGCAAACTAAGTATAAAGTGGCTACTAACAGATTGAAAAGCTAAGCATAGCTCTCATCAGTATCATATGTAGAGTAGAAAAAAAAAAATCAGTGCCCTTTACAGTGGTGAGGTAATAGAAAATCTCTCAGGCTTTCATTTGAGGCCTCCAAAATATCATCTACACTTTATAAGTAACGGCAAACCAGAAATAGAGACCAAGCCTTACAAACACTAAAACTCAGAGGCAAATGAGTTTAATCCCTTATTAAATTTAACTGATGTACTATTATTCTACTTGTCTGCCATAAACTAGTGAAAACTTCTCTGGAGAAAAATAACCAGCCAAAGCTTCCATAATTGTTCATATACAACTTCTAGCATTCGATTAAAAATATACATAAAATAGACTAAAACAAAAAAAGGAGAAACAAAACAGCATGAGAAAAATATGGACTTTAGTACAGTCTAACAGGCATTATTAGAGTTCTAGAAAAGAAGAAAAAGAAATCAAAGCAAAGACAAAATTTCCAAGTATTTTTCAAAAATTTTTCAAAAGTAATTTAAGCTTCTGATTTAAGAAACATACAAATGACAACAAGAAGAAAAGCACACCTTGCCAAATGATAGTAAAAACCATTGAAATCCAGCGATAAAAAAATCTGAAAACCAGCCAGAGAGAAAGAGACAAAATGTCTTCAAAGCAGCAGAAATAAAATTGGCAACTGTCTTCTTCTTAACAGAAGCTACATAACTCAGAAGACCATAAAATCATATTTTAAAGTTCCAAAACAAACAAAAAACCCAGAGTTCTACATAGGAAGTAAAAAAAAAAAAAAGATGAAAAGAACAGAAGACATTCAAAATTGAAAGTGCAATAAAGAAGATAGTTTCAGAAAAAAAAACACAACAGAATTTGTCATAACACAACTACATTCAAAGAAATACAAACAAGGAGTTTTTAAGTACCAAAAAGGATCCCCAGATGGAGGAAGAGAAATTCAGGGAGGTATAAAATGTAATGAAAAAAGAAAAACTGTGAGGAAATAAAAATATTTAATTTATTAAGCAATGAAAATAATGACTTCTTGGAATTAAAAATATATGAAAGCACAAAAATCAAGGAGTGAATAGTTAAAGTGTTCCAAGTTATTTATATTTTCTAGGACTTGGTCAAAATCACTAATTAACATTAGATACTAATAAATCGAGAATGCTTAGTAAATAATGTATGACTAACAAGCTAATAGAGAAGAAATTTGAATAATAATCATTAGTTAATGAGTCTAAAGGAAAGAAAGAAGGAAAAAAACAGTACATGTAATGAGAGACCCACTAGAAAACAAATGAGTGCGTGGGTGATAAAACTAAATAAAATCATCTACTTTTTTTCACAGCTCTCAATGGTTTACACCTGCAGTTAAAATCAAATCCAGTGCTTTCACCTGGTTTCACTCCCCGCCTTTCTGACGTCTCTCTAGGCTCACAGGTTTCTCTGATACTTAAATATGTTAAAATTTCTCTCCCCCCTGGGCCCTGGCATTCACTCTTCTGCTTAGATGACTCCCTTCCCAGATGTTACTGGCTGGGCTCTAATATCACCTCCTCAGCATGGCCTCCCAAGACCACCACTTTAAATTAACCATTTAGCCATCCCACCTAGATTATCATATCACCCTTGTTTTTATTTTTACCTTCATATGGTTGATTCTCTGTGAATTTATCTTGGTTGCTTATTTGTTTACTTCATTATGGTTTTTCTACTCTACTACAATATAAGCTCTATAGAAACAGGACTTTGTCTCTGTTCTCCATCCAATCCCAGTATGTAAAACAGTGCATAGAGCTTACTGTGCATCAAGTTGATATCATTGAATGAATGAATGAATGAATGAATGAAACACCTGTTTAAAGGCTAAAACCTCCTAAGCTGTCTTTAAAAATGTAAGTTCCCCCAAATACTCAAATATTTCCACTCTTTTATATTAACCAGACAACTTCTATGATATTGTATTTGAGTCTAAGTACATTTTAAGAGGGCTTGGATTCGACCTTAAGTGTTAGAAGTTTACAAAACTGCACATTTTGGAGTGGTTGTAAGAAACATGGAATAGACCTAGTTTTCTCCAGGGACTAGAACTATGAATGAGCGGAGATATGAGAGATGTGATTTAAGTACCATCAGACTTAGGATACTCCAAATGAAATACGTTTGCCCTTTAAGCAGAAAATGAGTTGATCACTGAAATGGGTGAGGCTGATAGCCACCTATCAGGGATCTTGTACGCAGAATGTCTGCATAAGTGGGAAGTTGGACAAAAGAGCTTTAAATCTCTTTGAACTTTGTTTCCACCCTACAATACTACAAAATGGTCTTCGCAGTTAAGTTTATACCAAGTGAAAACCACTCGTGGTATTATTTTCCTTAATTGTAAAGGGTCATTATGATTTTCATCTGCTATTTTGCTTTTATCTAATTTTTATTCATGTCCAATTTCTCTTATTTTTTTATTATTGGGAGTATTTTGATAGGAGGATTTCCAGACTGTGTGGCCCTACTTCGTTGCTGCCCCATTTTACAGCAAGCTAGGTGCCTGCTTTCAGCTTCTGGCAAGGACCTTTTTAAACAAGTCGCAATAGCCACCTAATTTGAATCAATCCAGGGCTTATTTTATTCAGATTTTGTGGCAAAGAGCTGACAAAATGTTAGTTGATTAGTGGTCTGCTCCAGTCTTTTTGCCCAAGGGGATGAAGGTGAAAGATTTTCTTGGTAAGAAGAAAGTTTCAAGTGTAAGTTTTAAGTAAATTTTATCATTTTTATCTGATGGCCGCTAAAGTGTTACCATAAATTTTATTTTATTTTTTTGTTGTCTACTCTTCCTGTATCTTATCAGAGAGAGAATTTCATAAGTTTAGAGGAGTCACACGAGCAGACATTTAGGGTTTTATGGGGGAATGTGCTGCCTTTTCTAAAATTGAGTCGGAAAATTGGATCTTTCTAGTCTAGGATGTTTTGTTTTTCCCATTTTTTTCCCTCTGATCCACTTCTACTGCCCAAAGTCGAGTTCTTATAACATCTTACATGTGCTCACATATTTTTATTTTTTTCTTATGACTAGTCTCCAGCCTTCAGTGTCTGTCCTTGTCAGTTAACCCTAAATATTATGTTGGTGTAATCTAATACATACGTCTGATTGGGTCACTCCTCACCTCAAAATCTTCAGCTTTTTTATCCCAAGGCTTGAAGTCCAGACTTCCAGACAGATATTCCAGGCCTTTCACAATCAGATCTCGATTCACCAGCAATCCTTACCAAGTTGCAGGCTACTCCAGATTCCACCGTGACTTTTGCTTACTCTATTTTCTTTTTATCTTCATCTGTAAATCTATTTGGAGGGAGTAGGAGAGAGTACAAGGGGGATGGGTAGGCTAGAATCCTGCAAATGGAAGAAAATTGAAATCAGGGATGAGGGCAGACGGTGATGGGTATTTTCGGGTAAAGAAAGGGACTTGAATGAATTTCAGAGAAATATACTTTTCATATTTAGCCTAGTATAAAAACATAAATAATAGATTTCTAAATTTAATTCTATGCATACAGAAGTTCATAATCATTGATTCCGATTCAATAGAATGATGAATAAGTTTTTATATGATAATCATAGCGCCTAAGAAAACAGGCCTTTCCGTAGTTCCCAGTAGCTCATTGGGATATAGTACGTGCTTATGACTTGCTGGTTGATTTGAACTGTTTGGGGCAGGGTGGGTGGAGTGGGGTTCAGTCAGAATCTAAAAATGTCCATTCATCCCAGGACTTTACCCTGGACAATTCTTTTTTCTTCTATTTTAAAATATCACACGCCAGGCCCCAGGGTTGTTGGGTCGCTGGGTTACTCCGTCTCCCAGTATCATTTCACACACAGTCTAACAGAGCAGTGATTGATCTCTGCTTTCCATTACCTTTTTTCATCTATTACAATTTGTGGTGAATGACTAATGAAGAAGGCTGAATTCCAAACAATTCGGTGATTTATTGTCATTGCTGTAAAACATTCAAAACTTTAAAAAACAAAACAAAAAACTAAGCAGAATAACACTATTTAGATAGCTGTCCACACAGAGACACACACACACAGAGAACACAACTTGATGAGTAGAAAGCCAGAAAGGATAGAAATGGCAATCTCCGATAAAACTTTGTCTTTTAAAAGGCTACTCATTTTTCAAGGTTTCCAAGACAAAATGCTAGTGTCTTTTTTTCATCACCTCCGCTTGGCTACTTAAGCATTTTATAGTGGAGAGAAGAGGCTGAGGCATCCTTGAATCCATCTCTGTTGGGGTTCTTCACTATAACGTGGAAACAAAAAGTAAAAAAGGGGAAACTAGCCCTTATGTAAACTCCCCTCATTTAATTTAGATGTAGTCAATTAACTCTGATGTATTTCAGCTTAGCTGTGATGAAGATAGCATCATATTTTAATGATGTTTTGACCTGCATGTAAAAAAAAAGTAAAAAAAATCATGAAATACTTTTCTATTCTTCCCTGTCCCACTATCTAAAGATACTAGCTTTACTTTAAAAAAATTTTTTTTGAACTCACTTTACCTTAATTTAGTGCTCTGCGATAGTCAAAAATGGTCCTTTCTCCCAATAGAAGAGAAATTTGTGAGGAAAGTTAATTTCCTTAAAGCTCTTAAACAAGATATTTACTGAATAAATTTTTAAATTTAATTTAATTTTAAACTTAAATTACATTTAATATAGTAAATTTCAAGACTACTGATAACTTTACCTTCAATTTCTCATACATTTATTAAATAGCCATCTTGTCTCAAGGAGCCTAAGATGGTCACATAACTGCCTTTAAGGAGCTCACAATCATGTTTGGGGAACAAACATGCAGAGGAAAAATAGTCACCATTTCACGTTATAAAGATTGTAATAGATTTATCCATGAGGTTGAATGGGAAGTTACAATGGAAACTTTGCTTGAGGGGGTCAGGGAGGAAGAAGGTTTCATAAAAAAGAAGACACTTGAACCCAGCCTTGAAAGATTTTTAAGAGTTTGGGAAGATGTTCCACAGAGAGGAAAACAGTATAATTAGTCCAACAAATTCTAATCTGTTCCCTATGAGCTCAGCATAGAATTTAGGGTTGAAAGCTGCATGACGCATCCTGGGTGTCATTCTAAGAGGTTTGCACTTTATGTTGGCTACAGGAGACCTTCCCTGGATGTTAACATGAAGTGATATGGACAGGTTTGTGTTTGAGAAGATAACCTGGAGGTGGTTTCAGAATGGAATAGGGGAGGGCTGGCCTGAAAGTCTGCATAACTAAGTGGGGAAATATTGCAAAATTCTGTAGGAGAGAGGATAGAGTCCTCATTAAATGTAGTAACCATGGGGATGTAGAGGTGAACACAGCTGGAGCACTGTCAGGATCAGAATCAGCAGTGTCACACGGGAAGGAGAAAGAGCTACTCACGGGTGTTCTAGATGCCCTGTACAAAGTCTTAAAAAGCATCAGCAGGATCATAGATAATATTTACTGAGGGCTTCCTCTGTCTCAGACATCATAAACTTCCTTTCAAATCCTGCAACAATCTTATAAAACAGATACCATTATTATCCTGATATGGAAAATAAACAAAGTTTAAACTACCTTGTGGAGATTATTGAAACATATCTATAATTCCAGTTACCTCAAACTAGAATCATTTTTTTTCCCAAAATATTTTGAAGCTTATTATTTATTTTCTTCATAGCCACGTGAGGCAGGCATCGAATATGAAATCCACTTTATTTTAATGAATGGGGAAGTTGGGAGATCTGGAAAATACTGATGGCAGCTCAGGAATGAAACTCTGGGTGTCATTCATGCCCATGCTAGAGGGCTTTTTCTGGGTATCCTAGAATTACTATTATTAGAGAAGATATTATCTCCAGTTTGTATTCCACAAATTATATTTTTGCAGAAGAGATTCTAGAGAAAAAAAAAAGACAGTAAAACTCGGACACTTTATTACAAGTGAAAGAAATTATAAGGACAACAAGGTGTCTTACATGCATCTAGTGGCAAAACAACTGGACCCTGGGCCTCCCAAAGTATCAGCACTGCCATTTCTTGTCATTTATTTGAATTTTTTCTTTGTGGACTCCGATTCCCCCCACATCCTAAAGATGTGCAGGTCACATTCACTGGCATGTTCACATTGTCCCAGTCTGAGTGAGTGTGAGTGTGGTGATATGTGTCCAGCAGTGAAGGGCATCTTGCCCACGGAGGGTGCCCACTTCATGCCCTGAGCTGCCAGGATAGGAGCGAGCCACCCATGACCCTGAACCATAGTAATAAAGTTGGGAAATCATGATTTTACTTGTTTTTATTAATCTTTTAAACTATATGTACAGCACATATTTATGTCAATGTTTAGTATTAAAAGTGTTTCAGATCTTTATTTGGAAATTTGATAATGTTTTTGATTAGAGATATGTTAGAAATTTAATCTTGTTTATATCCACTAGCCTACAGGAAAGTTGTTGTTTTTTTTTTATCCACTGTTTTGCTTAAAGTTGCAGTCTCTGAGAACCTTTCAGTGGTGTTAAGTGAGGGCTGACTGTAGCAAAGTATTAATTTGATGTGCTTGACCATCTCTACATTTTATTTTAAACCTTACAAGACAATTTTGTTACTCAAAGAACGGGTATTGCCACCTCATTGTGTTAAAATTGCTATTGACCAATTTGGAGCCAACATAAAAGACCTGAGACAGGAGACGTTCAGGTTGACACTGCTCCCGCCAGTGACACCAGGTTCAAGACATTTTTTAATATTTCCATCTGATCTGAATAAATGAAATTTGCCACATGAGACTTTAGCTAACATTTTCACCACTTAATTGGTTTTGTACTTATTTTTAGTTTCTTTTGAGATTTAAGTAACATCTATTGGAGCTTTATATCTTTTACGACTTCGATTCAAATACCATGCTAATGACTACATTCTGGCTTCTGTATACAGAGTAAAACACACAGCCACTAATTGCTCCCACACTTCTACCTTTGTACCTACATTCATGGGATGCTAAAAGATATTGACTTTTATTCTAAAACTTTTCAAAAGAATCCAGTTGACCTCTCCCCTTGGATATGAGTCAAGTAACACGTTTTCCTCGTTGCTACTGGCAGCCATTTGTGAATACGATGAAAGCCAACCTGGGGATGAAGCCAGAATCCAGAGGAGGGCACAGCCAAGAGAATCACAGAAAACGGGGAGACTGCCTTAATCAAAACATGTCTGGACTTTTCAGATATGTGAGCCAATCAATCTGGTTTATTATTTATTCTAATTGGAGTCAAAGGTCTGTTATTTGCAACAAAAAATCCCAACTAATATATAAAGCATCTGGGAAGGTGGACTTATCCAGGAAATGAATATAAGAACATAGTGAAGGTTAAATTGATCATTGCTTTTTATTTTCATTCACTGTAGCATTTTATGGATTCAAGAATGTTGGATGGAAAAAACAGAAAGATAATTAGAACTAAGCACGCTTTGATATTGTATATATGTAGTTGTCAATCAAGTGCTTTTTTATAAACGTTCGATGTCAACTTTGAAAGTCCTGTTAAAAAACTATGCCCAGAAAGGAAACTGAAACATTTGAGGGTTGTTTAGTCTAAAATTTTCTCCCTCCTAATGAACTGCCGTATTACACAAAATATCCAACATTAGGTATGCTTATAAGACTTCAAAAGATCTTAATAATCAAAATTATAATCTTAGATGGACAAGAATGGAACAATCATTTATTGTTAAACAAATGAGCAGGCATTAGTTTAGCAGATTAACTCCAGCAGACATAACCCTCAGAAAATAAAATATGAACTTTATTAGGTGGAGGAAAGGCATGGGAGAAAGAGCTCTGGACCACAAAAATTTCCAGAAGAAGGCAAATCTGAGTGGAGATCGTAAGAACAGCTTAGGGTGAGGAAAAAAGGAGTAAAGTAATAAACATTATTCAGAAACAAACCCCATTCATTTTAATTTCCTCCAGAGCCAGTCAATTTAGGGAATGTTGACAAATCACATCCTAACGTTTGGGCTACTTATTTATGAGTATGAATTGACAAAGAACACAACCTAGAACTAGAAGAGAGTTCAAGCCAGAAACTTGTCACAAACAAACCTTTTAATTTGCCTTCCTACTCCCTTTCCCTACCCTCCTCCCTCTATCCTATCCTACCAGTTGATGGGTTTCTTGGCAATCTGTCCTTACAAGATATTTGCATGACCTCTCTGCTGGAAATGAACCAGCTTTGTGAAAAATTTCTACTTGTCGCACTGCAAGAAAGCAGTAATTAACTATTAGAATTGCATCCAGATATAACTAAAGTTAGTTAGGCTCTTATTTAATAAACTTTGCATTTCTAAAAGAAATGGGGTCCTTTTTTTCCCCCTTCCATTCTTCTATCTATGAACTACATCTTTATCTTTTTTTCTAACACGTTGAATAAAAGGTTATTTGATTTGAGGGAGGTTTCCAAATATTTGAAAGAAAAAGCTTTATAAAATCACCTTGGGAAAAATGTTTTCTTCCTAAAAAAATAAAAATCTTAAAAATAAGTTAAAAAAAATTTTTTTTCTAGCAGAGAATGAGAGAGAGAGAGAGAGAGAGAGAGAGAGAGAGAGAGAGAAGGTATTATATTAAGATGTAAAACTACCACTTGACCATTTGGTTTTGAGTTAACATTTTATAAAAATTTATAATATTAACAAAAGTCCTTAGTGTGCAAAATTACAATACTAAGAAAACTAATGCCGTACATGGTCATTTTGAAGTGAAAAATTCTGATCTATTTATCTGGTTATGATCTACTTTCAGGTAAAAAAGAAAAAAAAACCATTCAAGCCTCATTTGAACCATGGTACTATGGGGGTTTACAATGAGCCACCCCAAAATGTGCCTCAGTAATATGAGGATTATTCTCAGATAAAGGCAACTGTGGGCTCAAGAGAAAATACTGTTGCTCTGCCCCCTTGTCTATCTAGAAGAATTGGAATGAACAGCTTTGCCCTAAATAAGAGATTAACAGAGAGAATCTTTTTTGACATAACTATATGGCAGTAGACTACCAATTACTAAACATATGCTCTCCTTGCGATGATCTTCTGCATCCCTGGGTACCTGACCTCATCCCTAACCCAGAATGTCATGTATACCCAATTTCCCTTTCTGTCTCAGCACCTCTCGTGTGTGGGATCTCTGCCTCTCTCGAGTATGTCAGGTTCTTGTGCACAAACAAAAGTAAATTTGACTTTTCTATTGTTAATACATGTCTTGGCTTGATTATCCAGCCAGTCAAAAGAACCAGAGGAGAAAAAAAAGGATATCTTTTTCCCATCCCCATATTACCGATTTACCAGTAGATTAATATCAAGTATTCCTAGTTTTGAGATTCTAACCTTTTGCTTTTATTTTGTTTAACTGGGATATTTGAAAATTCCATTATTTATTTTAGGCTTCTAAGTTTCACATAAGCTCATTTGCCAGCAATCTGTCTTCCTTCATAGGGTTCTGGCAGAAGTAGACCAAGCCTGGTGAAATATTAAAATTTATCAAATCACAGGATATACAATGTCTTAATTTTCCTCATTACTCCCCATCCCACACATCCACTCTCACCCTAGAAATCAATAATGTAATCCAGAAAGGAAACTTGGAGTCACTATATCAAATGGAGCGTAGCAGAGAATCCTAGACTCAGAAGACAGATCAATTTAAATTTGTTTATAAACCTCTAATCATTTAGAAGTAAGATGCCAAAAAATCAAAATTTAGTAAGTCCACTTGCACACCATTCTTACTATGGCCCTCATGACCTGCTGATAATTCTACTTCATTCTTACAGTTGAATCTGAATCCTATTTCTGGAAAATATATGAAGTACTTACCAGAAGGAACTTTAAAAAAATGGCATGGGGCAAGCTCGGGAACTTATTTTTTAATTCCTTCTGAAGAGTTCTACCTCAAAGACAGAAGCTTTGTCTAAATGATAGCTTTGGAATATGTCTATATTTGCTAACAATATATTTTTTTAAGTTGCTTGGGGTGACATTGGTTAATAACATTATATGTTTCAGGTAAGTATCTTTATAGTACATCATCTGTACATTCCATTGTGTATTCACCACCCAAAGTCTAGTTAAAATCTTGAAGAAATAAATTTTCAGTATATTTCCTAATCTTCTACCTAGTAATATATTTCCAAGAAGAAAAACAACCGAAACAAAACTACAAAAAGTCACCAGATTCTATGTGGAAAAAATACTGAATATATTTATATTTTATAAAACCATTATTTTCAACATTAAAGGATTCACCACAATTTATTGTTGTTACCTTTCTAGCTACCCAAGCATCCGTAAACAACTTCTAAATCTAAAAAAAATAAAATAAAAATAAATTATAAATAGTTCATGTGGCTCAGCTACAAGCTTTAGATTTTGAATATAAGTATGAGAGAAACAAAGTAGACACACGATTATTTTATTTTCCTACTTTGGATGACCCATGGACCTACCTTCTTCTACTTCTCTTCTGCCTCTCCCACACATTTTTAAGGAAATGGACCAAAACATTAAACATTGGGGAAAATCAAGCTCCAGAGGAAAGATTTTGGGATATAGCAGTGGGTTTTATTTTCTTATTCTAGTAATAATAATGATAATATCTTGAATTTAAAAGTCTTTTTTTTAAAGCATTTCTGCATATTGTTTTTGCTTTACTGTTAATAGGTTACTCAATGTTCCCATGACATACTTGAAGCCACCTGATTAGAGGTAAGGCAAGAACCTAAGCCTCCCACTAATGTCTATGTTCATTCCACTAGATTACATATTGGCCAATTCGTAAGGTACCGACCTCAGCGATAGAGTTCAAAGGCCTCTGAATAACAGCAGAAGGTTGCACCAATTAAGGCTACTTTCCCTCTGAGAGTGATCTGTTTCTTTGTGATAAGAATAATTTTGATTTTAAAAAATCAGCTCCTTATTTTTCCTTTCATAATTACTACCTAAGGAAAGAACTGTGTGACCTGTTGCCTCTTGGTCTAATTATATACACTATATATGCTTTTTTAAAAAGATAAAGTCAAGCAGCTTTAAAAATAACTAAACATCATACTGGAAAGAAAAGTTTTAATTTTTAGGCATTATGGAGTTTTATGTAAGTATAAATCAAATTTACTCCAAATAGTAGTTGTCTAGATGTTGACAAATGTCTGCCTTACATAAACCTTTCTGGTCTTAACTTGTTTATTCATACTGTTTCTTTTTTCTTTTACTTTTAACTTTAAATATGGTTTTTTTTTGTTATATTTTGTAGCAAAGACTCTAGGATATAAGCTATTTGTAAATATATTGAATTTAAGATTACCTCAGGGGTTAGAGCTACATATAATTTAGACTGTAGTAAATCATATAAACATTTCAGTCTTTGTTTAAAAGAAATCACTTTTATTATATGCCTTTTTTTTTTTTTCTGGGCAAAGTGCCTTTACCTGCCCTGTTTTTTTTTTCTGTTTTATCAGTCTTCTTTATTTACATAACAGTTTCCTTTTACTTATAACTACAATTGACTTGACAGGAATCTGTTTCTTTCTGAATCAGAAAAAAATATATATGCCATGTGTTGCTGTTGTTTCTTCTCCTCCTCTTCTTCCTCCTCCTCCTCCTCCTCCTCCTCCTCCTCCTCCTCCTCCTCCTCCTCCTCCTCCTCCTTCTTAGCCTCTTATGATATACAGCAAATATGCATTATTTTATTAAGAAAACTGAAACAGAGGTGTTCTTTCCTCACCTTCCCACCTCATGGAAAGAAGTTTGATGGGGATTTCTGTGAAGAGCAGTCTATACCAAAGAGGAAGGGAATAGCAATTTCTTTAAAAACAAACAAACAAACACATGAATAAACACTCAGAGTTTCATCACTTTCCAGATTTTAGAAAGTTTGTTCAAACTTTATTTAATTTTTGACAGAAGCTTTAGACATACAGATTGGGGAGGATGAACTTCCAGGCCAAAACATTCTCAGTAGAAGGCAGGTAGGAGGAAAACAATGGCATGTTGTCCTCAGCCTTTCAGCCAAGTTTTTCCTCTAAGACTTCATAAACAAGGAGTGTTTACAGCACAGAGTGAGCTGTGTTACGTGCATGTTAAGTGTAATCATACGTTGCTGGAGTGTTCCACTTTCTAATTTGCCCTCCCACAATAACAAGATTGCACTCCAGTGTGGTGCCTCTGAACAATTAAGAGCAATAGACAGACACTGCGAAGTTAATAAGATTTAATCTATTTCTGTGTTCTCAGTCAGCTATTATTACACAACTGAAAAGAATGCATTCCTGGGTAATCCTGAGACTTAAAGGGACATAATATACATTACTCGTTTGGCACACAAAATCCACAGCTCAGTTATCAAAATAGCAAAGAATCAGTAATAGGAGCTGAACGAGTTAGTGCCTTTCCTTCTTAATTCTAACATCAAATTATTCTCTAAAAATAATTACATATAACATTAAAAACAGCATTTTTAATAGAAAGCTAATGCCTTCAGCTCACCAACAGTATTTTCATAAACAGAGAAACAGAATAGTTCTACTTCGTACAAAGACATCTTTCTATAAAGAAGTCATATCCACAACTGTAAAATACATAGACAATGACTTAACTACATAACAGTCTTCTAAAAATACCATTAACCCCGGTTTATCTGGACAATTCTACGGTTCGCAAGGTTGACTCAGAATTTTTATTCTGGTCTGTGCCGTGTCGTTTGTACAGAATGACAGTGCATTCCAGAACATTCCTTGAAGATGTTATCTTACATTTATTAATCTCTCTGTGGACTAAGGTTCTATCTTTTTCCACCTTTCACCTTGAAAAATAGATTGGCTTCTTCTTCCCCACAACCCTGACCACCAGCCCCAAACCGTTTCTAGAATCAAAGATGTATTTGGAATTTTCCGTGGCCCATTCTATACATTTGTTGATTATATGTCACCTTTCACTTGTGAGAGGCCTGTAGGCTGCAGCTCGTGCTATAAAAACAAGACCCAGGTTTAGGAGAGCCTGTACACATGCTAAACTTTTTCTCGTCGATATTTATGAAACCCCCTCATTGTCTGAATGACAGGTTAAGTCTTGTAGATCGCTGAGATTTTAGACTCCCTCAGGCTAGATTTCTAGAACTTGGAAGCAATTTTGAGAGAGCAATTTCAAACCTTTTCTCTAAGAAAGTACAAACAGAATTTCACATTATAGCTGTTCCTACATGTATCTTTAAAGAGCAAAGCCAACAGATTTTCATCAGGCTCAAAGAAAATATTAGTCCTTTTCAAAAATCCATCATAGTTCCTTTATAGCTCATATCTTTTCATTGGCAAAATTCTCTGAATTGTACTTGGAACTTCTGTAGACAGACTTTTAATCACAGGTTGATGTGTTTTAATTTAAACGAAGACTTTCCATCTAGGCCAGAGAACAAGATTTGCCATTATGGTTGGATCTTTACACCCCAAAATAAACTTTAAGCCTCACCTTTCTGTGAAGTATGACAAAAGAAGGCAGCCAGATTTGGAAGGTTATGAATTCTGTGATGGAACTTGATTCATGGCTTCTAATAAAGATATTTTAAGGCTCTTGCCAAGTTCAGCAACAAGGCTTGCCAGAACATAGAATCTCAAGTAAGCCTATCCTTTAATCTTGTGTGAAAAGGGAAAACAGGCCCAACAGCAACAGGGCTGGATAGGAGTGTGTCTCTGTATCACCTTCCCCAGTAAAGGTCAGTTCTACCACCAAGAAATAACACATCAATGACCCCTGGCTGTGTTCAGAGCCAACAGCAAAAAGAGGGGGCTTCTATCTATCTACACAGAAAGACTCCCTGTGTATTTTACCCATTTAATACAAGTGTTTTTTCTATTAAACAGGGGCAGTTTTTGGTTATTCAATTTGATTAGGGTGGGAAGGAGTTGGGGAGGAGACAAGGCCAATCAAAGTGACAGGCCATAAAATAACTCAACTGTGGTTGGCTTTCGATTTTGTTTTTGTACTTGCAATGAAATACGGGTGTGTCTGGCATTCTGGGAATTTGCATTTCAGACAAAGCAATATAATGAGACCATAGAGACCTGACTCAGAAAAGCTGAAAAGTCATTTTAGCTCTTCATCTGTTCAATGTTTGACCATCCTCATTCACGCCTCCACTTCTCCAAAGCGACCTGGCTTCAGTAAGTGGACTGGTGCATTTCTTATTTCCCAACCAGAATACAAAAGCACAATTTTCCAGGGAATGATGGTGTAAAACTTGAACTCTAGATTTTTCTGTTCCCTAAGGAAATAAGTAAAGTTACTTGCTTCTGAGGAAATTGTAACTTATCACATATTTCAGAGGTTTTTAGCCCAATGCACTTGATAATTGCATGCATTTTGCAAAACAAGATGGTTTCTGAAATTTTTAGTTACTTCATTTTACACACACACACACGCACACGCACACACATACACATCCCACATGCCTGAGTCTAAGAAATGAGACAGACATTTAGGTAGTGGTGCAGAAGAATAGAAATCCAGAAAATACCAGAGGGAGATATTTTCTCTAGCAATGAAATAGTGAGAGACAATGCAAGAACATCTTTCACTTGGAAGAGAAAGCTCTCCCCAATGATGGGTCAGGGATATTATAAGACAAAGAACATCTCAAAATTTATTTAACTAACACATTCTTTCATTTTCAAAGAGGTAAACATTTATATACTTGGCAGGTAGGATAAACTAAATGGTCACTTGCAGAGACCCTGCCATTTTTATGGCCGTTTGAAAAAAAAGTTTTAGTACGTGATTTTGATGTTCTACAATAATTTCTTTAATGCCAAATTCTTTGAATGACCATTTGTGATGAACCAAACAGAGTGTACCAATGCCTTAAGGCCTGGAAAATTGTTCACCAGAAACTGTTTTATTTTAGTCAGAATTGTCTCAGGAGGACAGCTGTCTCTAAACAATACTAATTCTGGGACTCGGCTAACATATTGGAATGGAAAGTTCTGCTTTATCGCCAAGTTTCAGAGATGTTTGCACAATATCTAGATGGTTGAATTATATACATGACAAATCAAAGTAACAAATGTCAATTATACAAATTAAATTCTTAAAGGTATCTGAGTTAAATTAAAAATAAAAATTTTATTCTTTTCTAAAATAAAAGTGGAGTCTATGGCCATGCCACCCTGAACAAGCCCGATTCTGTCTAATCTCGGAAACTAAGCACGGTTGGGCCTAGTGAGTACTTGGATGGGAGATTACTTATGAAGACCAGTGCTGTAGGTGTAAAAAATAAAATAAAAAAGAAGGGATTGTAAACTGACAAGGTCCTTGCAATCTGTGAGGTCAACGAGGAGTTGGTTGCCTTATTTAAAAAAAAATAATAAAATAAAATGAAAGTGGAAAATTGACATCATTTTTTGCAAAAACAAGCAATATAAAATGTTAAGTGGATAGACTCCATTAATTTTATATTTCATGTTTTGAGCTAACATCTTTATTGTAAGGAATAGTATATGTTAAGTACTCATGAGATTATAGGTAAAATTCAGTTTGGCATTTTTACTCAATGTGAAAAAATTTTGTTTTGAAAAAATAGGTCAACAATAACAGAAATGGGGAAATATAATTGCATATTCATAAGCCAACATTTGGAAATAAACAAAAAGAAATCCAAATGCTCTTTGACATAGTTGGCATAAATAATTCCTAAAACATGAGTCATAAATAAATACAAAGTCAAAATAGATGGGAGAATTGGTAAAGACCAATATTTCTCTGTAATCCAGCTAGGACTTACTGTGATAGACATTAAAGAAACAACTTATATAATAAAAAGAAAAAAAATGATTGTTATTTTTTGAAGGATTTGATCTTAGCCATCCGGAAGTTGATGCACAAACAGCAGAATATATGCCATCTACATTTTTAGAAGTTAAGCAGCTTAGACGATTCTTTCTTATATCCTTCAGCATCTTTATTTTGGAATAGCTGAATTAAAACTACAAATTTACATAGTAATAGGGCAATTAGAACCATATGTAATTTCAAATGACTTATTCAGGACTTTGAAATTTCTTATAAGGCTTTCAGCAGGTTCACCATGCCCATTAAACTTTGTACATACAGAAAAAAAAGGATGTGTGCAGAAGTAAGAGAACAGAAGTACCAGAAAGATCCCAGGGTTCCATTTCTGACTTGGCGAGAGAGGGAGGGGCCAATTGTCAAGAAATGCAGGCAGGCACTAGATACACAAAAGAGTACTTGAGTGACAGCCAGCAGAGTCAGTAACCTCAGTCCCATAACCAGAAGGAACTGATTCTGCCAACAAAAAGAATGAACTTGGAAAGTGAATTTTTTCCTAGAACCTCCAGATGACAACTCAGCCCAGCCCACACCTTGATTTCAGCCATATGATACCCTGAGAAGGGAATCTGGTCATACCATGCTGCACTCTCAGCCTGCAGAACTGTGCTGGCTGGGGTCTTTCTACTCCAATATCACACAGGGGTATCAACTGTTCATTTAAGCATCATGTCAATTCACAACCAGGACATCAGAGAGTCCCTGTAAGTCAATGTCAGAGGAAGCAATGAAAGATTGAGGTCTGCTTCTGAAAATATAATTTTTTTTAATCTTTTTGGATAATGAAACATTGATACATGTTCATTAAATTTGCAAACTGACTTGGTGCTTCAAGTATTAAATTGGAATTGGTGGGGGAAAATTAAAATGAAACAAGAACTGCACGATAGAGCTAAGAAAAAAATACAGTAGAACTAAAAAACAGGGAATAGGCTATGGGTATAAGTGAGCATGGCTGAAAGGACCTGGGGATGAACCAGATTTTTATAGTCTTCAGAAATTAGTGGTGCTGCTTCCTTTTAAAGTTTAGTGTTGTTATTCTACTATTAGTAAAAGTTTTATATTTAAAATTGTTTGTGGCATAAGCAAACTATAATTTTTCACTCACTAATAACCAGACTCTGGGTCTAATTCAAATATTTTCAAAGTTAGAAAAATGAAATTTGAAATACTAGGTTTAACCATGTGAAACTATACATAAATAACCATTTATGAACTATAAAAAAATGACAGTTTCATCTGGTTCAACTTAATAGATTGTTAAGAGAATATTGAAAACATGACATGGCTATAGACACACAATCAATCTTGGTAAATAAAAAAATGAATAGTGACTGAACAACAGGTAGGTCTTTTAATTCAGAACAGTAAGAGAAAAACTGGGTTTAGCCTTTGAGAGAAAGTACCCTTATAATTTATCTTTATAGTAAGGAATATCTCTCTCAGAGTGAGAGAGAGACTTAATATAATTGGTTACATTTTTTGAAGGTTTGAGGCATGATTGACTATTTTTGTGTGACAACAGAATATTTTAAAGTAAAGAATATTCATTTTTACTTAAAAAATAAAATTACATGGTAGGGGCATACATTATATGACAGCACAAGAAGACAAACCAGAACATCTGACCCCACAGAAAGAAGGTCCTACATCTCATAGAACTTACTCTAAGCTCCTCTTATGTACTTTGGTATCTCAATGCCATTTTTATTGACCCAGCCTAGGTTTTGTGGTAAGTCATGTCAGTGATGTCCAAAATATTGCCTTAAAGTCATTTGTGCCCTGAACATTTTAGTATACCAACAACGATAATTCCTTATCTTGAACTAATCCTGTGGTTTCTGTCATTCTCACACCCATTTCTGCTGATTGTACCCATTCAAAAAACATACAAAATAAATTCAACTTGGCTTGAACTAATTAGCAATCTTTTCTTCACTATTTCCCCTAGAGTTTAGCTTAAATCATTTCCATTTTCCTCTCTAATATTTTCTCTACACCCAAACCCAGAGGCTATATCATTGAAAAGACTGAAGCAATTAACAGTAAGCATTAACCTCTTTCTTTTCTAATCCATAAAGTTTAATTTATTTCCTCCTATCCACTTCTTTAATTTTATCACATGGAAATATTCTGCTCCCGTTTTCAAAACGCACCTCTTATCTTGTTTTCACCGGCTTCTCCATCCTTATTTTCTAAGTTATCTCCTGAATCTCAAATGAATTCTTCCCTAATGACTTGATTCCAAGCAACTTCACTCTTCTCGTTTTAATCTCTCTGAATGGTACTTCTCAGTCTCCTGCCCAACCTTCACTTTTTATCTTTTTGACACATCAATGAGGGCTTTCTCAGGAGATATTGGCATTGTTATCTCTGGACATTCTCTACATTGGCCCCTTCATGTCTAGACACCCTCTCTGTTTTATTTACTTCTGCATAAATTGCTATGGCCTTTACATTGAGCTTTGCTAAGGAAGGTAACTCTGCTGCTAGGAAGAATGGAGAGGTTTAAAGTACCATCTCAGCATGAGGTAGCTTCACAGACTACTATTCAGATTTTCACCTTCATCTTGCATCAGTTTTGGTGATTCATGTCCTTCAAGGAATGTGCTCATTTAATTAAAATTATCAAATGTATTGGCATCACATTGTTCATATTATTTTATAATTCTTTAAATGTTAAAAGCATCTAGAGTGGTAACTCCTCTGTTATTCCTCAAATAATCATTTTGTGTCTTCTTGATCTCCTTAATGAGGTCTTTCTACTCTATCTCAGACTTGATAGACTCTCAGTCCTGAGGAAGTTCTGGAAATTTATCAGCTCCCTGGTAATTCTCTGTCTGGCCTCATAGAGTTTCACTGTATTAATGCAGAGCTTAGGATTCAGCAACAAAGTCAAGGAAACTGGCATATGAATTTCTGTAGTTCTTTTTCTGCTTCTTCACTGCTGCCTTTCCACATAAATTGAAGCTCTTCCCCCCTACATGAGTTCTGAATCTATGTCCTCAGTGGAATCTGTGAAATCACTTCCCTTGCTTAAATTCCTCTTTATGTGAAGCAAAGGTCCCAGAAAGTGTCTCCAGGTGGAAAACTAAGGCCATTCCAGGTCTCACCTCATGGGTATCCTTTCTCTCAAGTGTCATTATCCTGTGCTGCCTGTTTTCAATGTGTAAACACAGCTGTTTAATACATTTTGCCAGTGGGAGGGCAAGATCACAGCCAATTACTCACTCGGGGAGATTTAGATTTTTTAACTTGGGGTATCTTTTGGATGTGTCATCCTATCACTTGTGGCCTCCTTGCTTCTCTCCTCTATTGTTGGAATATAGTTATAATTGTTCTCTGGACCTCCTGTCTTGACAGATTGCTTTAAAAAAAAAAAAAAGAAGAAGCATTTGAATGAGATTCAGCATTGTTTACTAAGAGTCATGCATTCAATGAAATATCCTAGATTTTGAAAGAACAACGGCAATTTAAGTGCTTATTTTTGACCAATTTCTTACTCCTACATAGCAGTGGTAGAATGGCATGTTAAGATGCCACCTTTTAAATGGCAAACTCTCCAGGAATTGTAATACAATCTTTAACCCTTCATTGGGAAAGAGGTAGCCAAATGGCTTTCCTTCTACAGAGGGGTTGGTGTTAGACCATTAAGCATGGAGGAAAATACCACAGAATAGGGAGAAGTCTCACTCTCAAGCTTATTCCTCAGGAGTTTTCTCTCGCTGTGGAACAAGCCAGCTTTCTGTTCTTCCCTGATGACTCCTGAAGTCAACTCAGCCCCTCGTCTTCCAGTAAACCATGCAGGACGAGGGAGGGTTTTCATCCTTTTGGGAAAGAAGTGTGACTCAAGCAGAAATTTGAAAAAGTAGTATATGACTGATAGTAGACATTCCAATGGTGATCTTTCTTTTATAAGTAATGAAGAAAAAAGAAAAATTACATAAAATAGTAAATTCTATTATTATTTCTAGTTATAGAATAGAACTTAGCAAATTGGACAATAAATCAGCATGTCCCCAATATATATGATGCCATGTTATCTCTCTGAGATTTGTTAGTACCTTTTATGCTGAAAATGAGTTTATTGTCCAATCAGTAAACTAAGACAGATACATGATTCTGCTTCAAGACTTCTCAGGACCCTTAATAATAACAAATATTCATGCTAAATCACTAAAAGGAAATTATATTAAGTGTATTTGACTTGCAGTATGTTGGATCCAGCATTAGCTTCTAAAAGCCAGCTGTTTCACAAATTTTGAAAGTCAGTAGTTAAACACAGCCATTATAAAAATTAAATTATATAAACTTAGTTAAATAGATAATATTAAAAATTAAGTTAATAAATACTCAAAATTCACCTCTTTGTAAGTATGTCATCAAGGACAGCAGAATATGCACCTCAAATATGCCCCATTGGCATATTTTTATTTTGAACTCTAGGCACTTGAAAAATAGCAAATGCAGGGAGAGGTTTTCTCTGAATTCCTCTTACCTGCTTAAAGATAGATCCTCCAAAGAAACCTAAATTGTCATAAATTCCCTCCCAGAGAGTTTCATCCACCAGGGAGGATTGACTCTTGTCACCTGACAAGAGACCAGAAGTAGACACCACACCCAAACTTTGTCACAAACTATTATACCTTTCGTCTGTCCTTCTAAGGGGGCCTATTCATCTTTCCTAAAAATCATTTTATTTCCCCTAAGAGGCCTATATCCCCTCCTCCTTTTTTCCTATTAAGACGGCTTTTAATCCTGAATTCTAAGCCACTTCGGAGAGTTAGTCATTTTTCCCTGAGCATTAGCCATGTATACACGAGTTATTCATGTTAATAAACTTATCTATGTTTTTCTCTTGTTAATCTGTGTTTTATCACTCAAGAAGGTAGAGGGAAAATTATTTTTCCTCCTATACAGTTACTGCAAGTTACTACTATCTAGGTTCTTAAAGTTATTTATATCTACTGCATCTGTCTAGTAGAAATACTATAAAATGGTATGCTACTCTGCATCTCTTCCCAACAAATGCTACAAATCAGGACTTTTTATTTTTTCAAGGAAGTTAGTTGTTAAACATTGACCACCCACCACCACCCACTTTCTCTGAACAGGTAAGACCAGTGTCCTCAGAACATATTTTTGGAAATGCTGACCTACAGAAAAAAAGTTCTTTCCAGCTCTATCTCCTAGCAGTTAATATATTTATCCTCTACCACAGCAATATCTAACTTACCTGTTTTCCTCATCTCCTACTGATTCTTAAAAGTCTCGTCCCAGACATTGTCCTTTTTGTGAAACCTCCGATCTCTCTACACAGAAATAAGTAGATCTTATTCCCTTCCATTGAAGCTTGCATGTGCTACTGTTAGAATACTATTGTCCTACCAATAATTCAGTGATTAATCCAACAAATATGTATTCTGTCCTTGTGTGTATGCGCTAAATGCTGGAAATAACATCGAACTTAGAGCCATGATCCATTTCTTGGTGCGGAAGATAAAATTGAATAACAAATTAAATTACCATTTTGCCATCTGCTCAGAAGAAACATAAACTATCTACATGTCTATTTAATTTACAAAACTATGATTCCCTTTATATGTTAAAGGCTCTTTTCTATTATCTTTCTCTTCTTAGTGTCAAGCACCTCATAGGACATATATATACGTGTTGGACAAATTTACTGAGATAGAATACATATAAGGAGAGGGGAAAAAAACTTGCTTATAGGTTGTTTGAAATTATTGATAATTATTAAAGGATCCAGAAAAAATATATGTGACTAAATCAGGAATGCATGAGAAAGACACTTCTTACTGCTCATTGTAAGCTAACTCACAGAAGAAAATATTATGGGAAGAAAAGATATTTAGATAAATAACAGTAGTAGAGATAAAATGGAGTAAGAACAGATTGTGATTGTGGGAATGGAAATAAAAGGAGAAATCTAGAAAATACCTGCATGCAGCATGAGTTGGAAATGGTGCTGGGGTAGAAGGTAAGAACAGTAATAAAGGAGATGGGCTGTTGCTCCTGGACTAGAATATCATGACCTTAAAGCAATAGCCTCAAGTCTTCTCGCTGATCCAATCACTGGTAATGCTCTTACCTAGAAAGAGAGGTTTGGAAACATTTGCATTGGAATGTGCATGTAAGAGGTTCTGGGGGTGTAAAAATTAACTTGAGAATCATTGAGCTAGACCACTATTCATTTCATTGCATCCTCCAGATAAAAATTGTTAGATTTTTCTGTGTGCATAATGATAAGAATTCCCTAACAGACAAGTTCCAAGTGTCCTATTGGCGAAAGTCCACTGAGAATAATATAAGCATTCAAAAACTTTGAGGAAAATCCCTGAATTGCTGCCAAAAGCTCCCCCCCAACTCCTCCACCCTCCAAAAACCACATACAGCTCCTGGAATGTTTTTGTAATTTCAACATAATTCACATAATTGAATTTGCAACCATCATGAGCTTTATACATTTGAATTACAACCAAATTTGTCTTCTTAGGAACATCTTAATTTAAAACATTAACATATCGTGAGAAGTTAGAGCACCCACATGTCTGCAAAACAAATGATTCAACAACTTCTCAGGAGTTTTCACAAAGGAAATGTTGCCAAATAACCTGAAATAAGACCAAGTGAAGAGACTTAAAAGTACTGGAATTCCGACATAGATTTGATGATATAATGAACTGCAAATGCAGGGAGAGGTTTTCTCTGAATTCCTCTTACGTGCTTAAAGATAGATCCTCCAAAGAAACCTAAATTGTCATAAATTCCCTCCCAGAGAGTTTCATCCACCAGGGAGGATTGACTCTTGTCACCTGACAAGAGACCAGAAGTAGACACCACACCCAAACTTTGTCACAAACTATTATACCTTTCATCTATCCTTCTAAGGGGGCCTATTCATCTTTCCTAAAAATCATTTTTTTTTCCCCTAAGAGGCCTCTATCCCCTCCTCCTTTTTTCCTATTAAGACGGCTTTTAATCCTGAATTCTAAGCCACTTCGGAGAGTTAGTCATTTTTCCCTGAGCATTACCCATGTATACACGAGTTATTCATGTTAATAAACTTATCTAATTTCGTTGATTTGTTTGCTGTCAGTGATTTTTGATGACAGATTTTTTTTTTTGAAATCTGATGTTATCTCTGAATTCCCCGCTGAGAAAATTGCATGTGTTCTGCATATTGTATAGAAGTTTCAATTTGTCAACTCCCTGAAACCTATTTATGGATGATATGACTGCTGGGGAGGGGAGGGCAGGACCCAGAGGTCCCAGGCCAGCTATCTCTGATTTGGCCCAAGCATCTTACTTGCAAAGAGAAAAATAAACTCAGCGAGGCTAGGTGACTTGATCAAAGGTCACACAACAAAGGAGTAGCAGAGTTTCCCCCTAACTAACTTGTATGTTTCTATTACCTATTGGCAATTTAAAGAACCAAAACTCATTAAGATACTAGATGTCAGCCCCACTCCCTCAGACTGTGTATAGTCATAGTAAAGTCAGAAGTTGGAGAGACTGCGTTATTTCTCAGCGATAGACTGAATGAGGTTATTGCTTGACTGGACATAAGGACATAGTCTACATGAATTGGTCTATTTGTAAAGTAAAACATTCTTTCTAGCCAATTCTAACCATCTAGAACCATTGCAAAAATAAGTGAGATGATATCTATAGCATACAATATCAAAAGCATATAACTGCAGGGAAAAAATTTTCTTAAAAAACATACTAAATAATAACCCATGCTTTCCAGAGCATTGCAACCTAGGAAGAACTGTGAAGTCACACTTTTGGTACAAATAAGTTTGCCCTGCTCACTGGAAAAATGGGTAGGACACTTCTCTGTTATTGCTGAGATTTGAGCTGAGATGTGAGACCTCCGGTGAAAGCCGTCTCAGCTACCCTGTGACATCAACCTTTCTCATGTTCCTTTGTCTCCAGCCTCTTACGGAGAGGCCTCTGAACACTGCCAACTGCTCTACCATCACTGCTTGTGGTGTTTCTGCTTCCCGCTCATGCCACCTCCCCACCAAAGTACCTTGGTGATGTAGCTGCCTGCAGGCATGTTATTTGCATGATATACAACAATGAAGCCCAGTGTCCTGTTCCCCAACATTCGATGTATCCCTTTGGAAAGTAGATTGTATCTTATTATATTTGTCCCAAAGCAATACTACTTAGCATATCTAATGTCCCAGAGATTTTCTATTTCTGTACTTGGTACCACGTAAGTAAATACTAATGGAAATGCATCATGGAGAACATCATGGAGAAACTGCAATATTGTCATTATTATTTCAATGTGTTCATATAGTCTCTTGACTCTGTTGCTAGCAAGCATATCGAGTCTTGGTTATACTGATGAAATAAACACAGGAATATCACAGACTCCAAAATAGATTTATCTAAAATGACATAAGTGTATCAACTTGCAAAATATTTTTTTCACCTCTTAAATTTGAATTTCTGATAAAGTTGAGAAAGTTTGTTTTATACATATAATTATTTAAATGGTAAACTTGACTTCATGATGGTAAATACAGTAAGAGATACCTTATTTTGTATCTTTTAGACCAAAAGATATTAAACTGGAAAAGTGGATACTTCAAATATGAATGTCACTGTGTGAGCTTAAGAAAGGCAAGTGGGTGGTCACCAGAGGAAGGGTGGATGAAGATGAAAAAAGTAAAGGAGTCCAAACACACAGTAATGGAAGGAAACTAGACTTTGGGTGGTGAGCATACAATGTAGTATACAGATGATGGATGATAGGATTGTACACCTGTAACTTACATAATGTTATTAAGCAATATTACTCCAATACATTTAATTTAAAAAAAGACAACATGAAGTCATTTGCAAAGAGATTTAAAAACAATATTTACACTTAGGATTTCCTTTCCTTACAAGTTTCATAATTAAGGTAAATACATTTAAGCCAGAGAAAGGAAAAACTAGAAATTATTCTTATCCCCATTTATTTCTCCAGTGTTATTAAAAATTTTATTTATTCATGTAACAAATATTAGCTACAATATGTGTTAGACATACTACTGCTTTACACAGAAGATACAGGACTGAGTAAGTAAAATACAAAATACTTTCAGGCAATTTACAGTCACATGGGAAATATGGACAAATAAAGAAGCAGTTACCTGGTGACAAATGCTAGGACTGGCGCCTTCCTCTTCTAGGAGGAAGTGCCAACTAAGATTAAAAGATGATAGACATTAGGCAAACGAAGAGGATGTTTAAAGTAGAGAGAGCGGTGTGTACAAAGACCCAGCATTAAGAGTAAATATTTGGAGAAATAAAATCAGTCCAGACTGGCTGCAGTGCAGAATGTGAGAGGAGATACCTACTAAAAATGAAGCTGAAAAGGCAAATTCATCAGGGAACAAATTAAGAAGAGTCTTAAGGTTCTTGTTAAAGAAGTTTAATTTTATCAAGAAAAATAAGGAAACATTAAAGTGTTGGTAATAAAGTGGTGGCATCATCAGGTTTACATTTTAAAATATTCTGACTGCAGCCTGAAAAATGTCTCCATGGAAACTCTAGAGAACCAGGCTAAGGACAACGCGATCAGGATTACATAACTGTCTGATAACTATGTTTTTTCTTGTTCTCATCGGTCACTGAGGTATTGCTTTAGGTATATCGTAATTACTAGTTTACTTGTAGCTGCCATTTGCTAGCAAAGTGCATTCTGTGGGCCACATGTCAAAGGTGAAATGAGTAATAATCATCCATCAAGAATCCGCATGTCTAGTGAAATAGCCATCGGCTATCTGGTAGGAGAACAGCTCCGGGGATGGCTTAATTGCACAATGTAGAGGGCAATAGATATTTATTAGGGCTTGCAGTGATCTAAAGCAGAGATTTTCAATGCTGAACTTTAAAAACACCTGACAGTGTTTTTAAAAAGATAGATGCCCATCTACCTTTAAAAAAAGATAGATGCCCAGGTTTCTCTCCAAACAAATTAAATCAGAATCTCTGTGGTTTAAAATTCAGATATTAATATATTTTTTTCAGGTTGAAGCCAAAATATTTTTAAATGTATTATTTTTAAACTCTCAGTTTATTCTAAGTGCAGCCTAAGATATGAGCCTTATGTTCAATAGGATTTTGATGGCTGACCTAGAGAGTTCAAGACATATGGACTCCATATTCCCCGATAAAGAATTAAGCTGTGAATTCATGTGCTTCAAGGCCTTAGAGTCTCTTCTTGCACACACAGAAGTCACAGCAAACTGTATCAGATGTGTGTAGGCAGGAGGGTCACATGTTAAAGAAGTCTTTTGTCTGGCAAAATAATTTAAAAATTTTCTTGCTAAAAGTTGGTGAACAGAGAGTAAAAATAGCCAAAATTGTTGTTTTACTGGTCTAAATTAATCATGAAAAATTGCTGTGTGCAAATTTGATAAAGAAAGAGAAGAAACAAACGCATGTGTAGAGGAATGGTTGTGGTGTTAGGGAGGGAGAGAGAGAGAGAGAAGGGAAAATAAGATTAGAGAGAAATAGAGGAGAAACAAGCTGGTGAAGGGAAAGTAAACACGAACAAACCAGGTTTTCCTGGCTGGAGGTCATCAACTGACCATAAAGTATTTAAACTTAACATGGAGGCATGTCACTTTCATGTCCTATGCTTTACTAATCTTCCCACAATGACCTATTGCTTTTTTGAGTGGCTGTTCTGTTCTCTGGGACTTGAAACACTATTTTCACTTAATAAATATTAAAAACTACAAGCACCCCCCCAAAATATCTCTTCGAACGATACTAAAGAGTTTGTGATAGCTAAGTCTAAAGTTAACAATGATGTCTACTATTTATCCAATACCTATTATGCAGTAGGTTTTATTTGCCAGGTTGCTATGCAACCCAGTGATTTATGTATTAAGAGTTCCATTTTCTAAATAATGAAACCGAAGGCCAAGTTCCTTTCCCAAGATCATAAAGCTGTCTGAATCCAAAACTCAAATTTTTATCCATTCAGCTGAACTGCCTCCCACATGGAAGTTTCTCAAAAGTAGCAATACAAAACAAAAGGATTTATTTTCTATTTTCATAATAATAAGGATTAGAGGTATCAAAAAAAGTGTCTCTATCATGTCAGTTAATGGCATTCGAAATAAAGATAAGCATATATTATATAATCAAAACTAAGAAAGGATTGTTTTCTATAAATGGGCACTGTATAGCCCCTTTGACTTAGATATGCACGAACGTAAAAATAGATAGAAAACTTGTATTCTTATAGCTCTTATAGAACTAAAAGACTAAAAGAAATATAAACAACAAAAAAACTGTATTAACAACATTGACCTAATATGGCAGCTGATGCCATTTTCCTGAAATAAAATCACCACTCTCAATACAAATATCACCCCAATATTTCAAACTTTGTTCACATGGGAGATTGCAATGTCATTTGGCTTTCCCATGGCATGGTGGCTGCACTATTTAAATATCAACTCTCTTCTTTTATTGCATTAGCCTTTGAAAATTACCTGTTAATGCATTAATGTCCCTGACAACGAAACTCACTCAGAGAGCCTGCTCCAAATATCTCTTAAAAAGCACCTCTCCACCATGTAGTATAAGGTGCTACTTCACATTTCTCTCTTCCCACTGAAAATGACCTCCCCTGAGTTTTATTTTTTTATAGCTAAGTTTATCATGTCTTCTACAATAAAGACAGCTATAGAGGATATGTGTTTTCTTTTGGATTTCCAACACAAATTCTCCTTTTCTCTTTTAGGAGAATCCCCCATGGATGCAATACTGAAGGGATGCAGTGTCCCACCTCCCACCAAAGAATCTAAAGGGAAGAAACACTTCACTTCTCTGGTAGTTGGAGGTCAGACACAAGAGCCATGTTCTGCCAATTGAATTTTCTTACCATTATTTTTAATTTAGACCAAATGACTAAAGGATGATTAAGATTAATGGTACAAAAGTCAGACTCAATGGTCCTGGCACTGACCAAGTGGTAGCAGTAGTGCTCAGCAGCTCCAGGCTTTGATTCCAAGATGGGCTGACCCTGTGGTTTTGATTCCTGCTTCCAGGCTCTGCTCGATTCTCTGAACCCCTTATATTATTCCAGAGAATCTAAATTTTGCTATGACGGTGAGATTTTTTCCCCACCTCTGGCAAAATTCCTAACACAGATATTAATAATAGAAAAAGGCTTACGAGAAATGAAAATATGGGGACTCTAGGATTTATTATTTACTTTAGGAGAGGCTATAAGTGAGCAGTCTCTAATATTCTCAAATAAATACATCTATATCTTTCTGGATAACTTTAATACATTCCTAAACTCTTTGCTAATAAATAAAAAACCATTAAATTTTTTAGAATTCTATTAATTTTTATGAAACAAATTATGATCTTGTTTCATCCCAAAGATATCCAATTTTCAATTGATAATAAAACATCAATTGAACAGTGAAAACAAGCTTATGTAATTAATAATGACAATTGAAGATAACCTACAGTTTATATATAAACTTTAGTGCAATGAAGTGTTAATATGCTCACCAAAAAAGGAAGAGGAAACTAGAGTGTGGATAGAAGTTAGTTTAAGGCAGTCATTCTTGGAAGGTACAGTTTTCTTTTGCACCATTTTATTCACCAATTTTCAACCTCAAACTGCACTTTAAAATCATGTTATAGCATAGAAACCACTTTAAGAGCAAAATAATTTTGTATACAAGAGTATTATAAACTATAAAGACAGTACATGCACAAAACAGACTCAAGAATCTTTCATTCCCTTTCACATACCTTTCATTCGGTATGTGTACACATTACACAATTTTGCACTCAACCAAACATTGTTTAAAAGAATATTCTCAGACTATAACTTCTGTTGAGTTCATTGATGAGTATGTCTTTGCCTGAAAATATAGGGCTGAAATATCATTTCTTGTAGTATATTTTGTTAGTGTATTTAGGGGTAAAAATAGTCATTATACTAAGGAAGAAAGGAGTCATTCACAAAGAAGTAAACTTTTCAAGAAGCAGTATGGTAAAAAATTATAAATAAACAATTATTATAGAGAGGAAAACCTGTATTCCTTGGGTCTTCTAGGATAAAATACTTTCTGGAATGAGGCTTTGAGGTATCATATTGCCCAATCTATAGAATACATGAAGTATGTGAAGAAATGAAAGACTGGGGCATACAAGTTAATTTATTGTCACTAGACCCTTTATTAAAGAAATTCTGAAAGAGGGAGATGTGAGTGTTAAGTCTTCAGCCTGCCTCTCAAATCCAAGTCACCCATCGTTTCCTTTTTCCAGCAGGCAGACTCAGAAGCCTGCCAGGTACATGTGTGGGCTCTGTTCTTCCAAGATCCTGATGGAGAAAATGAGCACAAGACTTGGTTTCTCTTGTGCCAGAGGAGAACCTTGAGAATTAAAGCTGAGAGTCCTGGAGTGTGAGGTTCTTGGGCCTCCTGGACAGAGGCAGGCCTGCAAGGCTTCACAGTTGTGCATGAAAGAATATTTACCAAAATCTTAAGGTTGCCTGAGGGTGCAGAGCTTTCATTTGAGTTTAACTTTCTTATATGTATTTGTAGTGGTAATTTTTTAAAATAATAAACTGTATTATTCTTATAATAAAAAATTATAACCTTATTCTAATATAAAATAAAACTTAAACAAAAAGTTAATTGATTAAAAAGTTGAAAAATCTAAATTCTTGGCTCAATTCAAAGACATTTAAAAAACGCAGGGACTTTCTAAAACCTTTCAGATTGAGTCCTTAGCTCAGGCAGCTGCAGGACTGAAGTAGCCAAAGAATCAAACGATTTCTGGGTAACTTAATCTTTTGCTTTTAAGCCAAATTAATTAAGGCCCCCAAATAATGCATATACATTTCTTAAAATGCCATGTTAATTAAGTTGCTTCAATATTGCCAAAATGTTTATGGCAATAATGCAACAAAATTATAAACTGACAATTTTTGAGTACTTGCATAAATTTTATTATTGAAGTTTTATATTTGTTTTAAAAAAAAACCCTGTATTTATTGATCTATCTAGTGCTAATAAGTACACCTACATCATGTTCTTTAGTTTATTTGTCTAAAAATGTAGCAATAACTACTGTAAATTGAGCATCTACAGATACCAAGCATGGTGCTAGACAAATTACATGTGTCATCTTTATTTTTTATCTAAAAAGTCTTACAGGCTTGATGAGATCTTCATCCATTTATAAATGAGAAACAGCTTCCTAAAGGATAAAGAACTTGCCTAACTTCACATAGTTAGCTGCCAGAGATAAGATTCAAAACTTGGTCAACCAGACTGGAGTGCAGTATATTTTCTACTACCCCATTCAGTCAGTGGGGCTTCAAGGACAATTAGTGAGTATAGTGACTTTTATTTTGTCAAATTCCTCAAAAGAAATTGTTCAAAATTATCAATTGTTAAATTAGTTTTCCTAGACTGTATTCTTGGAATAGTAAATATAGTCTGCTTAACATATAGCTCCATTATCTTATCATGTTAGAATACATCCTTGTAAAGCCTGGTAAAATATTTTTAAAGTATATTTTTAATATTCTAGAGGAATGTAGGAAATCCAGAAATAGATCAGAGTAATTAATTTTGAAAAATTAGGATGAATTGGGGCAGAGGACTAAAAATTCCAAATACTGTATATCTTCATTCTGAAGTTTAGGTTTCATCCTATTTTAATGAAAAATCTCATAATATAATTCAAAGATCTGGAAATCAAAAAATTTGCAAATGTTCTTTGTTATGAAAAACTTTTTAAGTTAATTTTTATATTGAACTGTCAAAAAGGTAGCTTAGTAGCTACCTATTACCTTCAGACACAGTAGCTCTGTTTACATGGCCACTGCCAACATATGAGTCACTGAGTCAAATTGTGACATGCCCATAATGCTTCATATTATTTAACCCATTACTTTAAGAAATAGTAAGGAAAAATGCACCCTCTACAAGCCAATAATTTTAGCATCAATACTGAATTTCACATAACAAAAAGTTGCATTTCTTAGTCTGGATAGCAAATTCAATGGTTCTATGAAAGTTGAGATCATGTTTTTGAAGAAAAAAAAAGACTTTGTAACAATTTTCTTTCCCTCTTACTCATAGAGTGAAAAAATATGGCAAACTGCCAAACTGAAAATTTTGAACAGTGAAAATGCAGTTCCTGTGTTTGTATTGTGATCCCCAGCATGTGCGCACGTGCTCATTCCAGTGATTTACAGATAACACCACAAATTACTGTTAAAAAACTAAAAAAGTTCTTAGAGCAAAAAGATAGCCATTTAGGAAGCAGGTCTTCACCAGATGTAAAAACCTGTCATTGCCTTGATTTGGACTTCTGCAACCTCTAGAATTGTAAGAAATAAATTTCTGTTGTTAATAAGCAAAAAAAAAAAAAAAAATTATCTACAAAAAATGAAGTTTTAACAAAGTGGTATTAGCTTCTGCTTAATATATTTCCTCCCCTCCCCTTTCCCCTCTTTCTCACCATACTTTTTTTATTTATTTATTTTTTTCTGTCAAAACTCACATTGGTTTCAGATTTCAGTCAAAGCTTGAGAGTAAAATGTTTTATACCTTGAGAAAAGCGTTTGGTATATTTTCAATTATTTCAAGGCAATTTTAGATAAGAATCCAAAATTAAGAATGATTTATGGGTATTTTTTTACATTTGTCTAGAAAAAAAATGCAAACCTAGAAGTGCTTTGACAGGGCTCAACACTTTATGAAAACCTTGATCCTTTTAATTTGTCAGAGATGGCAGACTATTAACAGTGTCTAAATTACAGAAAGGACCAATTTAGTGGTTTTGTTTTAAAATAAATTAAAATAGTTGTTATAATATAGTCAAAATCTTTAATAATTCATGTATGAAATTAACTTTTTAAAATTAAATATATGCTTTGCTTTTTTCTTTTAATCCAAAGATTGGGTTAGAACATTATATTTTGAGGTTCTGGAAAGAACTGAATAGTTTACTTTAGGATAAATAAGCTTAAAATTCACTGTGTATCAGCATAAAAATTTTTAACAAAACATTTGCATAGGAACATATTTTTAATTTCCATAAATCAAATCTACTAAATCTAAAAGCCAGCCCAGAATTTTTCTTGGAAGGTGAGCATAGAGAAAATGAAAGTAATCAGCTTGTTTTCTTGACCCTTTATAAATGTGCCATCTCTACACAGTGCATTTAAAGCCCTTGACATTCACACCTGAGAAATAAATAAAACTAGTAATTGCAATAATTTTTATTTTTGATGAAATAGAAATTTTGTCATTGTATTATGAAATAATTTAAGCGAAGTCGTGTCATATAACTTATCATGTAAGCGAAGTAATTCAAATACAGAAAACTTGATCTTCTTGATCTGGAAGGATAAAGAAATAAAAATGTAGAATAAATAAAAACTAATTAAATACTACTTTGAAATTAATATATAGTGATAAATATTTAAAAAAAAACGATATGTAAGAAAAATACTTCTCCACTCAAAGACGTCCTCCAGGCAATACTGTGATAAATTTGCCCACTAAACAGTGAAATAGTAATGCCCCACTTACTGTGTGTTGACTTAACAAATATTTATTAATAACACACAAAGTTTAAAGTGACACAATGACTGCAGTGCTAGAGCTCTCATGGTACAAAAGAAATATACATAAACAATAAACTAAGTGTGCAAGTACAACAACTGGGGTGTTGACAGAGTATCGTGAAATCATAAAAAATGGAAATATAAATCATGCTTAGAGATATTGCAGAATATTTCAGGAAAGAAGGATGTTTCAGCCGAGAAACAAGTGATTACAAGGAACTCTCTGGACAGTTGAAGGTAAAAGCAGTTATAAAGTTGTGGAAGAGAAAAAGAACATTATATTTTGAAACACTGAATATTTCTTCAGAGCTTAGAGTATAAAAGAGAGAGATGATAAGGAATTGCCCATTATATTAGGGGTATTGAGGAGCCACTGAAAGATTTTTGCAGATTTTTTTTTGTTTTTGCTGTCAATTAAATTAATTTCCACTCATCAATGGCAATGTTTAAATGAGGAAAACAAAGAAGAAAATTAAACCTACGCTATATCTTATCAGCAAACTATCATGTGGCTTGACACATGTTTCATACCACAGCTCTGCTTCTAAAGGCCTTCAAGGGCTACCAATCCAAGGCAAATACTGTCTCAATTCTCCTGACGTCAATGGTGTTTCCCAAGTCTCACCAGAATTTTCTTCACTTCTCATTGTAGAACAATGAGTTCTACAGTCAGTCTTGGTTTCTTCAGATTGATTAAATTTTCCCTAGACTTTGCAAACACTTCTTTGATTTCGTTATAGTCTACTCTTGGTGCTAAAAAATATTGAGAAGGATTTTAGAAGTTTGCTCATCAAAGAAGCTTTGCCTGAAACCCAGAACACGTTTTCTTGTTTTAGTTCAGAGTAAGTACATGTAAGTGGCATTACTGGGCCAAGAAGTTCTATTTAAAGGTGTTTGGTTTATAGGGCAAATTGTTCTCTGGGAAAAGACCAATTTCATTCCCATTAATTGCATAAGAGATGCTGTTTTCCGGCATGCTTACTATCACTGAGTGTTAACTTTTATCTTTGCAAACAGCTGAGAGATTCTAAAGAGCCCTGGCAATAAAATCCAATTGCACTTTCTTGCTATCACTTTTATCAGTGTGCAGGATCAATGGAGGGTGTGGGAGTATGGTGTGGTTGTAATTTGGTGGACAAGGTGGGGAGTGAGATAATCAGGATGAGAAATTAACTGAACAAGAGATAAGAAGAAGAGATAAGAAAACAAATCTGAGAGATAATAAGAAAGTACAAATGAACACGAACATAATGCTCAGTGAGAGATGAAAAATAATTTAGAAAATTACTGCTTTTTACAAAACAATTTTATACACATTAGCTCCTATAAATCTCACAACATACTTAGAAAATACATTTTATTTCTCTGATTTTTTCAGATTGTAAAATAGATTAAAGTACAGGCATATCTCATTTTATGGCACTTTATGGATATTGTGTTTTTTAAGAATTGCAGGTTTATGGACGCTCTTAGTTGAGCAAGTCTATCAGTGCCATTTTCACAACACACTCCGATGATAAAAGTTTTAGCAATAAAGAATTTTTTAATTAAGATATGCACATTATTTTTTTAGACATAATGCTATTGCACACTTAATAGACTACAGTATCATGTAAACATAACTTCTGTATGTACTGGGAAAGCATATAATTTATGACTTCTTTTATTGTGATATTCTCCTTATCTTGGTGGTCTGGAACTGAACCCACAATATCTCTTAGGCATGCCAGTACACATGTAGAAAGTGGCATTGTTAAGGATTCTACCCATTCCTACCTGTATCCACGTACACTACACTTTCCTGTACACCACACTGTACTATGCTAGCTTTCGAAATGATTGTGTTTCTAACTTGAGCACCTGGTAGTGAAATAAACTTCTAGGCTCAAGATGGAGCCTCTCCTGCCTGAGGTGCATGACAGCAAACCAAAACTTTGATGACTTTTGTGTCCTTGTAAATGTTCCTGTTGACTAGAAAGGCAGTACATGCAGCCAGCCAACCCCCAAACACCAAGCCAAACACTTAGACTCTATACTACTCCCTGATTCCTTACATAAGGTCAGATATGCAACCCCAGCCAGTCCACTTAGGCCAAATATGTCTTCCTGATTTCCTGCTTGCCTCTTTATAAAAGGGTGCAGTCCTTTCCCCTGGCTTTGCAGTTTATCTGGACTCTTGAGAGTAGAGACTCCCCACTTTATGAAGTTTAAAATAAAATTTGTTTAGGTCAATTGTTCTCTTTGATTATTTTAACATTGGTAAAGATTCCATTAACTAGACTAAGAAAAAGAAAATAAAGAGCCAATATAAGAAGTATTATAATGTATGTAACCATTCAGTGAATGTGAAGTGTGTATGAGACATACAATTATAGAATTGAGTAGATATGAAAAACAATGATATAATGAATTTAATTCATTCACAAATTTAGGCAAAAAGGTCATGGCTAATTAACACTGTATTAGAGATTTGTATATATTTTTAAATGAATCTGTGATCCCCATCAGGACAATGATATATAATAAATTTCCTTACCCAGAACCTAGCTTTTTGCTTTTCCAGATTAAGGTAGTCTTATGTAATTGGTTATAGAATTTACAAGTCATTTGTCCTAGTTTGCGAATTACAACATAATTTAGCATTTTTTCATCTCACTACCTTCTTTTATGATACTTCATCATTCTTTAGTACATTTATGCAAATTATGACTTAAAATATGCAGAAAATATGCAAATCACACTATTTTGTTATTGGTTAGCTACTTACAAAAAGAAAAAAGATAAGACTAATGATTAGTTTGTAGATTGTTTCTGTGCCTTTGAAAATGGTAAGATAATAACAGAAGTAAATTGACAAAATTCTAGTAGTAAGAGATGCAATAATTTGAAAATAATACTATCTTGGAAAAGAATTAATAACAACCTAATAGCTTCTTGTTAAATATTTTCCTAATTTTTGTTATTCTAAATTTTTGCCAAATTTCTTCACTATATTATCAAGTGTTTGTTTTGTTCTAATTTTTACCTAAAGAACTCTTTTAAATAGTAGAAATTAAAGATTACATCTGGACTGTCATAATATCCAAGTCTACAAAGGACCTTTATAAAATATTTAAAAAAATGAATTGCAAGGTTGTTCTAATGTTCCAAATATTAAGTAGCCAATGAAATGTATATCTTCTCTTATTTTCTCTTTAGACATAACTCATTTTTATTCTTTATCCTCATAAACTACTATAATGATAATGACTTGAAAACTTACAGTGATGATTCATGCCTCTTTCAAATATATGGGCATACCAACATCAATAAGAAAAACAAATTAAAATATTCAAATAAATTGATATTTATTTTATAGTTTTCACTGTTTATAAAACCTCAAACCATAAATTAGAATATAAACTTAATTTGATAGTCTAACAAGGATATTTTCATTACATAAATGTAGCAATCAGAATTAGGGCTATCACATGATTATTGTCCAAAGAGTATAAATCTGAGAGTGATTGGCAACCTCACCAATCAAATAATAAATAGGGCAATAGGTGTAAATAGGGCCTGTCACCAGGAACTCAATCTTAGGATTTTCTCCTGGAGGGAAATCAAAAGGCAGTAATAAATGTATTTTCTATCTGCAACTCATATACAGAATGTGTAACTTCAATGTAGCTTTGATTTCCTATAGTTAATTTTAAAGATTAAAATATAGATTAAAATTGTGGATCATCACATCCTAACTGACAATCTTTGTCGTTTAATTAGTATGTTTAGACTATTAAATTTAATGCAATTATTAATATACTTGGATTAAAATTTTTCATCTTGTCATTTTTTTCTTATTCTATTCGTTCTTTGTTTTTTCCTCATTTTATGTATTCTTTTGGATTGAGTATTTTAGATGATTTCAATTATCTCCAATATTAACATTACTTATACCTTGTCTTAAAGGGCTTTTAATGGTTACTTTTAGTTTATAATATGTGCCTTAATATTTAATACTTATGATTAAAAACACAAGTCTTCTGCTTCATTTTTCCTACATGCATGGGTGGGAGAGGGTCAATTCAGTTAGAAGCTTAACTATATTTGGAGTTTGCTGTTTTTATGTTTACCCTTGGTACATCAGTGTCTTCAAAGTCACATGTAGTCTACAAACCTTAAGACAGGATGATCCTTCTCCCTATCCTTCATGCTCTCTTGGTGAAGCCTGAATCTTAGTGTGTCCTTTGTGCCTGGGTGTTGGAGGTGGGGCTCAGCAATCCCTGATCCTCCCCTAACAAGAGCAGATTTCTAAGGATCTGGACCCAGGGAAGAGAATTTTTCTGTTCTTTTAGCACAACCACAGTAGGTGGTCTGGGGGCATCAGATTTGTTTGGCCTTCTTCAGTTTAAGGCATTTGTTTGGGCTGGGAGAAAAATCTGCGTGTGATTCTGTGCCTTTCCAGCAGAGGAGAAGAGCCCTTGGTCTGACCTGTCCCACAGGGGAGGTTTCTCCAGCCTTCTACCCTGCCCCCAGTCCTTCTTGTGGGTCCAGTGAGGTCCATGGAAAACAGTGTGTGGATGCCTACAGTTCTCAGGGTTCTTATACTTTCATGCTAGTCTCCATCTGGCCTATTGTAATTTGTTGAAAACTTTAACCAAAATCTTACCTGCTTCTTTTGTGGTCCTGCCTAGTTCTCTTGCACAATTCCAGGTAAGAGAGTACTCACTACTGTCTCTGGCATGCCTGCCTTTCCTTAGTTTTGAGGCTAGTTCATTGCTCCCCTGTTTAAGTTTTATGACAAGCTCAAAAACACATTTATCATTTGTACAGTTTTGTCTTTCTTGTTACAGTAGGACTGAAGCTCTTTTTCTAAACAAAAGCTAAAGTCTCTCCATAAATTTTTAGCTTTCTGTGACTGTTAAAGTCTGTTAACATATCTACTTCCACTCTCTTTATCATTTACCTTTCCTTTTCTATTGCCCACATCTTTATTCATATATAATGCCTCTGGGAGAGTTCCTTGAATTAACTTTCCTTGTCACTCATTCATCTTTTAACTGTAACTATTTATCCATTCATCTTTTCTATTGAATAGTTTACTTCAATAATATTTTTTCAATTCATATTTCTGCTTGTTTTTTTCAATTTGCTTCATAATACCAATATCCTCTTTTATTTCAATTTCTTGTTAATACAAGTCCACTCCCCTATCCCAATTCTACTCTTTTCCAAAGATTTCAACATTTTCTTCTTTAATTGGAATATCACGCATGGAGGATGGCAGGTGTGAGAAGGAAGGATAAAGATCTTCTTGGAGTCCCACTGAACTGTAAGATGCCCTGGCCCAGTTAGCTCTGGTCTTCCTGCCTTGTAAGCAATAAATAGTACAGGCAATGATGCACGTCCAGAGCAGTGGTAGAAAAGGAAGAATCCAACCTGAAATCTCCATCTCATCCTGTCATCTATGGTGCCAGATCCTCTCCTATCCCAGGCTTCGAGTGCACACACATCAGGCATACCTGCCTTCCCAAATAAATACCTGTAGATTTTTTTACATTTTTAGCTCTACATATCACCCTCTTACTTCTGTGGTATCTCAAGGGCTGCGTTCAGGAGAAGGAGTTGGTTACTCTTCTTTTTGCATCATCTTAAGTGAAATGCTTTTAAATAACAATGGAAAAAGACACTTGTTCAGTGTTGAGAAGTCTTTCAGAATGTATTTTTTACATTAAAAAAAAAAAAGATAGTTCACTTTAGACTGAAAATGCTAGATTTCAGAGGAAATTGGCTCAGAAATGTAGCTTTAAAATCCAGCCACAGCAGTAAACAAATGATTTTAATAAAGCAACATAAAAATTCTGGCAGGATACCGAGGAAAACAATTTCTATCGCATCACTGTGTACCAAAAGACTAAAGCATTAAACAAAATACCACGTCATGTGAATCTTTTCTTTGGTTTTAAGATTAATAATGGAAGATCTTCGAACAAAATAGGTGGGTATTCATTTAGAATGTTGGTGTTGATTAAATCTGGTAATCTAATGAGTGAATACCAATATATTCTTAGGAACAAATCTGATGCTTTCTTCTACATTAAAATTGTACTTTCTTATTTTTTCTCAGATTTTTCAGCTATAACTAGTGACTCAGACATTTGACTTGCCTTTTGTTTTATTTTTAAAGCCCATTTCATATATGAGAATATGTAAAATCAAACCCATACAAGTCTATGTTCTTTTTATTGACAAGTTATCCTGAGTCAATCAGTTCTATCAGAAGCAGTAACACGAAACAATGTTCCAATGCATCTGAGACTCAACGTGCTAGCTCAATGCACCCACTACTCCTTAGGAAATAGCAATTTTCTTAAAAATGTAAATATTCAGTACAAATAATGACATTCCCAGAATAACTAAAATATTCCATTACAAGAATTTCCAAAGTAAATCACTAAAGGTAATTTCAAGGAAAATAAATTATTTTAAACTTTAGATTTCAGTGGAAAAGATGAACTTGATATCCCTCCCTCACACACACACCACATTTTACTGAAAGTTTACCAAAATTAGACTATCTGGTTAGAAAACAAATTCAAGTTGCTTTGTAAGTTGTTCACTTATAACAGCATTACATTTTAAATCTTGACTACTTATACTAATAAATAAGTGACTGGATAATGCATAATAGAAAAATCTCAGTTACATAAACATGGACCTAATTCTTTCAAAGGGAAGCCCTAGATCACGACCACAGCCCCAGCTGTGCCATGATGTGGGACCTCATCTGCTTTACTAAAACACTGCGAACTAAAGGACGAGAGAATGGCCTTTATTTAGCTAGTGTAACCTATTTTTTACTAATGAGTTTTGACAAATGATCACCTCTGAACTTGATTTTGCTTTGTAGGACTGAATTTTTAAACTACCATTATTTTATTCATATCAGACTCTATAGACTTCAAAAAGCAGAGCCTGTGATGGAAGTAAATTAGGACCTGAGGACATCTTCAGTCCTTTCAAAAAATTATGAGACTAGAAACAAAATCCAAAGTTCATCTAGTTTAATGCCATTGGTCATTTTTAATCAAGACTGTTAAGATCAGGAAAAGTCTACTTCTTGGCTTTTTACTCAAGTAAGTCGAATTCAAACATAGTATCATTCACTTCAGAAAGTTAAAAAAATAATTCCATAAATATTTTATTTATATTTTATTGCCCCTTATTTATTTATTTTTACATTAAATTAATTAAGGTGGTATTGGTTAATAAAACCATATAGATTTCAAGTGTACTGTTTAATAATACATCATATGTATATGGCATTGTGTGTTCACCACCCAAAGTCAAAAATCTTTCATCACCATATATTTGAACCCCTTTACCTTTACCTTTACCTACCTTCCCCCACCCCAATACCCCTCTAATAAACATTTCAAATAAAATTTTAAATAGTGAACAAAAATTATACAATTAAACTTGAAATACAATGTAATTTTATTTTTATATTTAATTATTGAACAATAGGCTTTAATGAAATGTGAAATATAAAAACAAAACATTATTTAGGAAAAATGGGGTTATGTGATTTTTTTTAATTTTTAAAATATATATAACTTTATCATTGAAATAATCACCATTAAAAACTTGATATATACATTTCTAAATTAGACCATATTAAAAATTTATATATAGGTATAACAAAGATATACCTTTAAAGTAAAAGTGGATCAAAATATATATACCATGTTGTGTCTTGTTTCCATGAATGTTCTCCATGCTCAGAAACATTTGCCTACAATATCATTTGATGGCTATAAGTAGACCATTTAATGTATATATCATAATTTATTTAACCAAATCCTCTATTATTGATCATTTAAAGATTTTTCATGTTTATCTATTATAAAGAATTTTGTTTTGTATATTCTATATCTAAACATTTGGCTATATCCTTGATAATTTATTTAGGGTGATTTCGAATTAAATGAATTGCTCGATTAAGAAGTATATATTTTTTAAGCATTTGATATCTATTTTTGACCAAGAACAGGTAATAGAAATTATTAAACTTCAAAACTTAACTCATCAAATTCTATAATAATCTATTACAGAAAAAAATTTCTGAGAAAAGTGGAAATGAGATGGCCCCAGTATAAAAGAACAAATCACAGGAAATAGCATTCTAATTTTTATTTGGAGAGTTTTGATGTAATTTTGCCACTACCAAGTAGAAAAAAAAGCTATTTTAGTACAAACCACATTTTTTCCCCCTAACTTTTGTTTTCTTCCTTATAAAGAAATTAAAACTTCTTGAGGGCAGGAGAACAAAGAAGAAGGAAACTCATTTTATTTTCATTGTTTTTAAGTCCTTTAAATATTGAGTGTTTGAGTTATATGGAGAAGGGATTGAAATGATTTTAAAATTGGAAATATTTTCTCTGGAAGTGCATTTAACATTATACATTTATTCTTTTCTTATCTATTTTACTTTCACTTTTTACCTTTATACCCTCACCTTTCTCCTATTGCTTCTTTTCAGTTTCTACTCACATCAGAGAAGCCTGGTTGAGAGATAATTAAGCCTTTGGTTACACATACACAATTTACAAATTAAACTTTTGTGTATTTTTTGGATGAAAAAGAAGAACCTATAGAAAGAAATTTTTAAAATCTTAAATTGATTCGCTGAACTAGAGGGCTAGCAAAGTTTTTCTATAAAAAGCCAAATAATGAGTAGGTCTAGCATTGCCATCTGTGAGGCCTGTGTCACAACTGCTAAACTCTGCCCCCACCATAGACAGGACTTAAACAGATGGGTGAGGCTGTGTTTGAATAAAATTTTATTAACAAAAGCAAGTGGTGGGTAAATTTTTTGGCCCACGGGCTGTAGTTTATTTACCCTGTCTGTACTGACCTCTCTTTCCCTTTCAAACTTACCAAAGTTTCTGGTTTTGGACTAATAACTAATATTTGAATTTTCCATGTTATTTTCTAGAATGATTTCCACAACTTCATATAGAGCGAAAAGAAAGCATAGATGAAATAAAATTAACCTTCAACACTTTCTTTTTCTTTCCAACAATCCCCATAAGAGTTCTCTGTGGGTTCAGTTCACCTCCGTAGAGGGGCTAATTAGTGTTTACGTACACAGAAAGTCTTCACTAAATGCACATCCTTGTGGAATTTGTCACCTCTTGAGTTCTTCAGTGGTGGCCCCTTACTTTTCAGTCTGAACTTCTAGATCATTCCAGAAATCTCCGAATTGGTTCAACCTAGAGTCACAGAGATTTCTCCTCTCCTCTGGTTGCAGTTGAGGGCAGAGTCTGTCCTAGTACAGCCCTCTCCAGGTTCAACAATTATATATTTTGCTACTCTGATACAACTCTTCATGTGTGGTAGAGAATATGTCATATTTTTCTAGAAATGTGTCAAAACGAATTTTGCTCTTATTAGTGTAACATATCTGACTAGTTTATAACACAAACTTTTAAAATTTTACTTGGAACAAGATATTGCATAGCTTTGCACCCTCTGGCTGTTTAACATGATGCTCAATACTGTTACTCAGAAAGTTGAAGACTTTCACTATGATGGATAGGCTCCAAAAAGTCCAATTCTTTTAGCACCTTCCCCGACACACACACTTCACTACCGGTCTTAGCTATTTTAATTGCCTGATTCACTTTTCATCTTTAAGTCTCAGCTTATATATCATTTACACCAGAAATTTTTTTATCACCCAACCCCATCTCTCAGATTATCTAGATATCCCTGTCATGCACTCCCATGACATTATTTCTCAAAAATTGCATATCACACTTTAAGTATTATTTGTCTGAATTTAAAAATTTTCCTTTACTAAACCATAAGGTCCATGTGGTCAAGAAACATTTTTATCTTGTCCATGATGTATGAATAAAAAGTAACAGATAAATACTGATATGGTCACTGACCTTACACGGCTAACAGTTTTATAGAAGAAACAGATATTATGTTAATAAACAAGTTGATTAAATAAATAATAAGACTTGATTGAGAACAGTTCTATCAAGTAAAATTGAGTGCTTTGAAACACAGAGTCCTGGAACTACTGGAGGATTTAATCAGGAGAGCGGCATGACATGATCATTTATTTTAAAATAGAAAAAGCTCAGGTTAAAGCAAAATAAGGATCATGATTGATAGTTTAACATAAAAAAGTAGAACTCTTGGGAAATCTTTGAAGACCTGACAAGGTCAGGTCAATTTTAGAGTAGTTAATTCCATTTCAAGTGTCATTATTCTTGGAATCCAAAATTCTGTCTTTAAAGTGAGAAACAAAACTATAATTTAGTTCTGTTTATTTTCCAGTTTCTCTCACATGGGATCAAAATTTTGGGGCTTGTGGTGCTGTTGGAAAAACCTCATAAAGGTTCTAACCCTCTTCAGCTGACCAAGTCAATCTCAAAGTCACAGCAGCCCAGGAGCTGCACATGATGTCTGACGACCCCAGAAAACATACATGTCTACAGGCAAGCACTTGTTTTCTGTGGCCCCTGTTACAAGTATTTATTTAAGAATTGGAAGGGAAAGAGACCTGAAAAGTCTGTAAGACTTTGAAGTAGCGCCTTAGAAATTAATGGGTAACAAGGAAGAGAAAAAAAGACAGTTATCAGAGAAGTAGTTTTTATTTGGTCTGTACATTGTGTCTGCCTGCCATCAAAAAGTTGAATGACAGAAAAGGTACTGAAATACAAGAAGCCTGGGGAAGACAAGCACCTACAGTTTTCAAGTCAGGCATTAAAATATTAGTCTGCTGCAACCACATTTTTTAACACCTTCTATGTAAAAGAATAAAAGAAAAGCTAGTTCTGTACATGGAAGAAGCTATATTAAAAATTAATTTAAAAAATTTAAACCTATGCCTTAAAAAAAAGAAAAATTTTCTTTTGTTACCCTGCCCACCATTGTGACATAACTGTTTTAATTATGTAATATGTAAACAGCCAATTTCTAATTGACTTACACAATGTTAAGGTCACTGAATCCCCCAGAACATATTTTCCTGATTCACATTTTCTTCTTGGCTATGTGGTGTGCCTAAATAACTCCATGATCCAGAATTTTAGTATGGATGAAAACACTTGATGATTTGGAGGATTGTCTTCCTTTGTCTTCAATATCTACTTAAGGCAAACATGCGATTGCATAACTTTCCACCACTGTGGTGGCCGAGAGTTGTTTGTTGCTTGGGTGTAGCAGCTGATGACTAACAGGCCAGATCGTTTAAACATGGTCGTTCATCAGGAAATTCATTCCCAACATCAGAACCCATTTCTAGTTAAAGCATTCTAGACTATTCCTTCCACCTCCTTGCTAATTCGAGTTCCTCTAATTTACCTGAGACCTCCTTTAGGTAAATGAATGAACTAATCTTCCCCCAGCCTGGCTCATCAGTGCCACACCACAGTGCAACTTCCAGTTAGCGGCAAAGTGTAAATAAATTCCTTCTTCCCCAATTTAATGGTAAGTGAGGACTCTTTCCATCTAAATGGTCTGTGTTGAGAAGGTTTCTCTCTTGTATTCAAAGCAGTTGGTTTGGGTTTTGCAGTCTCCCCTTAGTGAAGTGGTTCAGCCTAAGGCATTTATCTCCTTTTCTCTCCTCTTCTCTCTTCTTTTCTAATTTAAGGCAGCAAACACATTAGATTTTTAAGCTGTCATTCTAACTGATACAACACATGAGTGAGAATTAGAGACTTGCCTGCAGGGGCTGAGAGCACTTATATTACCCAGCATCACACTGACCGTTCTTGATAACCTCCTGGCACAGTCACCAGAATTGGCAGAAATTGTCAGATTCTAATTTCACTAGCAATATGGCTTGGAAAATTATAGTGTCAACTCCTAATTACATTTGGGCAGAAGCTCATCTTAGATAATGCGGTCTTTATGTTGTTTATAAGAACATCTTGGAGAGAGAAATTTGTTTTGATAAACTAAACTTTCCTAGCTGAGCTTTGTAACAAATAAGGATACGATGACAGAAATACCAGGGAGCTTTATCTTATGATGCTGTCACTCGTACTCTGGCATCTGAGCTTTGTCCTTATCTTTGATTATAAATTTTCCCAAACTCTATCTCAAATTATTTATTTGTTAGAATGATAAAGTCAACGGGACTTTCCTGTACTGAATGTAATTTTACAGCTTGTTCCTGGTGTTTATTTTTGATTAAAAAGCTTATTGTGATTTTTGAAAGTTCTTTTTTGTTTCATTATTATAGGTTCTCAGGAAACATTTATCAAAGAGTTTTGTGCATTAGAAATAATTCCATGCCAGTTCTGAATATGTCAACAATGCTTCATAGGATGTGTACAATCTTATAACTAACAACCAGGGCTAACAATATCCTTCCCACCTTCAACACCACCCATAACTCCTGTGTCACCCAGATCCAAGGTAAGGTCACCCCGATTCCTAAAGAAATAAACGATCTTGATTCAGATCTCTAATTTCATAGCCTCACAGTCCAAAGTCTTTGTCAAAACCTATGAATTCTCAAGGGCTTATCCAGCCAGGCATTTTTCACAAGAAAGCTGCATTTCTCCCTTAGAAGTATTCTCATATCAGTTACTAGAAATAGAATTTGTGACTAAGATCTTCCAGACGATTTTATTAATAATAAGCCCCTACATGACATGCTGGCTATTCAGTAAAGATGAAAATTCTAGTGAAACATTTTAATAGATAGAAATTTAACTTTTGTATGGGCAGGAACTCATCCTCTTGACTCTAGATCCAAAGGGGTGAATAAAGTTCATTTCCTCCATTTTCTGAGGTCACTTCTCTAGCTGAGGGTCAGATTGGGTAAAAATTAGTTTTTCTACAGCAAGGAACTTGTGCAGCTAATGCCTGCAACGCAGACTTCTGTATTTCACAAGTAATGCACAAAAATAACAGAGTGGGTACTGCTACTACACAGAGGGGAGGAATTTGGAGTAGAGTCTGTGCCATCCCTATCTCCAGCCGTGATGTGAAAACTGGGTTTTGCCTTTCTACATCTCAGAAAAGGCAGGGGCCCAAGCAGCACGATGTAGCAAAAAGTGGCAGACAGTCTCCCTGCTGGTCCTCATGCACTCCGTGCTCTCTCTTAGGCTTTTGTTGTCCCCTCTTCAAAGAACATGCTTCCCCTGGGCCTCTTCATGGCTCGCTCTTTCACCTCTATTGGTCTTTATTCAAATGAAACCTTCTCAGTGGACTCACCCTGACCCCACCGTGCAACTGACATCCCATCTCCCCTCCCCGTGCAGTCCCATGCTCCCTTGCTCTGCCATCCTCTTCTCTGTTTTCCATACTACTAAGTAACCTGCTTATTCGCTGTGGTGATGCTTTATGGATGGTCTCCCCCTGCTCATGTGTGAGCTCCATCCACAAGGGCAGGCATCTTTTACCTGTAGAAATGATTCCCTCTGCTTCATCATTTCCCTCAACTATTTCCCTCTCTGAACATGACTTCCTGACCTAGCATTTCCCACTCTCTCATAATACCGATCTGGCTCTTCCCGTGGCGTGCTGGTCAGTTCCTTCATCTCCCGTATGCTATCTAGCTCATTTGCACCTTTATAACTTTGTTCCCCAACTTTCAGCCTGAAACACTGACCAGCAACTTTAAGCTGCCTAACTTAGAGTCCCAGACACCTCCTATCCTTTAATTTTTGGTTTTTCCCAGCTCCAGCTCTGGGACACCTACTTTCCCCAATTCTCATCCTAGCACCCACGTACTAAAATAAAAGGCATAAAATTGTACATACGAGGATCACAGAAACACTGTGTCTGTGTTTATTTAGTTGCTATAACTGCGCCCTCACCGCAGCTCAGCCTTTTATTACCTCTGCTGACTGTCTCCGCTTGGATCCTTAGTCCTCAGCCATCCGGTCTAACCACCCACGTTGACTCAGAGATAAATCTGTTATCACAAATCCTTTATCTACCCTTTTGTCCACCTCAAACCATCTCTGCTTCTGTAGACCTCCACCTCTAAAGTTCTCTGTATTTCTAGGTACTTGTTCTTTCTTCACTCCTTTTTCAGAGGAAGAACTGCCCTTTTCCATGCCAAAAGCAGCCTCTCCATCTACATTGAGGTACTCTGCCCCTTCCATCTCTCCTGGAATCTCATTCCTTCAGATAAATCCTCTTCTCCGAATCTTCAGTCTCTTGCTCTTCTCCTCTGCCAACAGCCATGCTAATCCTACATCTTATGTTTTATTCTAATATATCTTTCAACTACGCACATTTAATATTTTCTCCCCTTTTGGATCTTTTTTCTTATAAATAATTTATTTCTCAAGATTTTGTTCACTGTACTTTAAGTCATTCATATATAAAGATTCTCACTGTCAAGTCTCATGGTCTTTTCTCCATCCTCACCTTGGTGTCTGTGGCACTGGCCCATTTTAATCAGTCCCTTTTCAGCTCTTCTTCTTGCTTCAATCCCTGGGAGCTTTCTTATTTTCCTACTTTACTACCCACTTCTTCTCTATGGGTTTCCTTCATGGTTTCTCTTCTTCCTCCCACACTATAAATCAAGACATCTTATGAAATTTAATCATTGACTTCTCTGTCGCTGTTCCTCTTCTATGTCAGTTTCTTCTGGGCATTTTCTTATCCTGAACAATGGCACCATCATTCTCTCAGGACTTGACTTTTCCAAACTCAGTTTTGCACTTTCAGAATTACCAGCCCATAGTTTTCTGATTACCCTCCAGTTTGTGTATCTGGCACCAGCACGATCTTGTACCTACAGAGGAGACTTTGATCATTCCAGGAAATAGGTTCATTGAGCATTATTTCCGTCATAGCAGAGACCAATCATTACAGCATTACTGCTTGAACCCATCATACTCAGCTCCCAGATTGCTTCAGAGGTACTCTTGGTATACCTTATCCACTGAGTGTAACATTCCACCTAGGCTCTCCTTTTGCTGCTCAAGCATGGGAAGATACGGGATTGCATGAAGCCCAATCACTGGCTCAACCAGCCAGGCCCTGAGGCAGGTGAGCAGGCAAGGAGGTGGCTCTCTAACACCATCTGGCTGGCTCACCCAGAGCTCTAGACACCATCTAAAGTGTCCTGGGATTTGGCTTCCTCAAAGTCTGCCCAAGTACAGAGGTATTAATACTCTGTGGGATGAACTTGGACCAATATGAGATGAAAGAGAACAAGTGTCTGGCAGGTAAAGTCAACTTCACTCTCCCCTCCTTTCAGCAAACAGTGCAAGTCAAAGTCATTCCATACAGCCTTTCCAGAAAAGTCCCATGACTGAGCAACAAACATCTGTATTTCTTTCAAAGCTGTGGCCACCCGGTATTTGCTTTCCCTCCTTGACTATCATCCTATTTTACCTTAATTTTCATTCTCTGAGGAATCATACTACCTCTGTGTCTGTAAGTCTTGCATCAGGTGTCTACTCTTTAGGAAAACTAGACTAAGACAGGTATTCAGTAACCCTCAGTCCCTCTGTCAGCCCTGCCTAGTCAGTCAATTGTTCAATCACTAATTTCTACTTTTCCTTCCTTTGCCTCTTTGGAGGCACCCTCTTAAATCCCTGCCCTTATCACCTTATACCTGGAATACTGGAAAAAAAAAATCTCTTAACTAGTTGTGTTAGAGTTCTTCAGAGAAATGAAACCAATAGCATACGTAGTTCCAGTCAGAAGGCTGGCAGGTTCAAAACTCCAAGGTTTCAGTTGGAGTACAAAAGCAGGAAAAATTGATGTCCCAGCTAAAAGCAGTCAGGTTGGAGGAAATCTTCTCTTATTCATGAGAGGGTCAGCCATTTTGTTCTATTCTTCCATTGATTGGCAACACCCACACTAGGGAAGGCTTCTGCTTCAGTCAGTCTGCCAATTCTAACGTTAACCTCATCTAGAAACACCCCACAGACACACCCGGAACAATGTTTGACCAAGCATCTGGGCTAGTCATGGTCTAGTTAGGTTGACACATAAAATTAACTGTCACACTCATATTTTCCCCTTCAAACTCTGATCTCCCAGATTCACTGCACAGCATAGCTAGCTAGTGTAATCTTCTCAAAAACACTATTTCCATCTTAAACAAATCTTCATTATTTTTAGCATAATATCCAAATACTTTTCCCTCAGATAAAATATTCTTCATTTTATTTGTCTTATTAATTGACACAACTTATTCTCCATCAGTTCATTTATCTTCTATTCCGGAGATACTCATTGGAGACCCATTTTTATCTCATGAACAAGCTGCACTTCTCCATCACTGTGCACACCAACCTTCCTTTTTGACTATTTTATTCAACTTCTTGAAAAATTTAAACCCTGTAAGAATAGAGAACTTATGTGTCTTGTGCCCCTTTACACAATGCTAAGTGTTCATAGCAGACCTATGCCTGGAAGTCTTGTGTGAACCCTAAGCAGAGGGAAGTAAGACATGGGAAAATGTAACTGTGGCTCAGCACTAATTAGCTTATGACACAATGAGATAAATCCTGGAATAATGGTGTGGCTTTTTACAAGCCATACTGTTGCATAATTGCTCATCTGGCTTGGTGGATTCCTCATTCCCTATGAGCTGAAAATCAGAAGTCGCTCTGAGGAACTAAATCAGGAGGAACTAAAGAGCTTCAACCACTCACTTCCATTCTTGGTCTCATTCTAGCCCTAGCATGTGGCAACCTAAACCAAGTCTAAGCAGTCATTCTCACCAGTCTCAAACCTGAACCAGACTATGTGGTCTGCAATATTTTCTATAAGTAACCAGAAATCATTTGTGAAATAAAGAAGAGAAAGACAATGAATAAAGCCCCCATCTTCTCTTCTCTGAAGAAGTGATTCAATCCTACTTCCTTCATGAAAATTTTCCTATCTGCCTTTTTACTATAGACCAAAATGAGCTCTCCTAAATTTCTTTGGCAGTTTTGTTTTACCTCTCACTTGGTCCTTGATGATTTACTTCCCTGTATTGAATTATTTCTGGAGGTCTATGTCTTACTACAAGCTTTTTGAAGATAAACCCATATTTCTTACCTCTTTGTTTTCCCAAAGTTAGCACAATATTTGCACAAAGATTTTCCTTCCTCACTTTCTCTTTTCTCTTGCCACCCCCCACCCCCCACCACCCTTACCAGCCCCCCAGCCATGTTGTCACACTAGAGGTTATATAGGAATAGCGGAGAAGTGATACTTATATACATTCTGCTTCTAAACTTCTATAAGCCAGGCAAATTTGATTTATTATTTTTTAGGCCCTGCGGAACTTGCATATAATATTTTTAAGTAAGTTGGTATAACAAAGCTGCTCGAATTATGAATGATGAAAGAAAGCAGGATGCTAAGAAATGCTGGTTCTTTTTGTATCATTCAAGAAGACATTACTACTAGATAGAAATATAACAAAAAACTATAAGTAGGCAAGAGAGTTATGGATGGTGTATTCCTCTTTAATTTTTATAATTGTTTCAAAATGTATTTAACAAGTATTTCAAAAGAAAGAAGCATTCAAATGGGCTTATACTATATGACTTCAATTATAATAAGCCTTTAGAGTGGAAGCTACTCTGCAGATTTCTTTTAAAACTATTAAAGAATTTTTTTTAAATCAGAATTCTTAGCTTCTAGTCCCAGCATTACTATAACTGAAGTCAACATCTTGAGGCTATGGTCTTTTCTTATTTGAAAAAAAAAAAAATAACTGAGTCATCTCACATCTGGCACCCTAAAAACTCACTTCTAGTCTTCTTTAGGATGATGTGGTAAGGCCCACAACACCTACCGTAACTGTATTCTTTGCCCTTAGCTTCTATTAGTTCTGAAAAATTGCATTTGGTTTAAAGTGAGAATCTGGAAGAATAATTTTGAAATTCTCTGATTAGGAGTCACCCTCCTAGAGGAATAATTAATTGTCATTTCTTAGCATCATCCTGTTTTGAGGCAAGAATTATATTTAATATTGAAGTGCATTAATGAGTTTTAACTGAAGCATGGTCTTGGTAATAAAACAAAACAAAACAAGAGTTTTCAGTGTTCTTTGTAAAGATACTATTAAGATCTATTAGTTAGTATTAGAGTGTGTGAGGCCTTAGGGTCCTGGGAGCCAATTCATGATTCATGGTCTGTAATAAACAGATGATAGTAATAAAATATCATTTCTTTAGAGTTGTACATACTGAAGCAATACATGGTCAGAGTGATTTAGAATTACCAAAGATGAGCAAGGGAAACATGAGTTCACAGCTTCTATGAAAGCAATGCCAGAGATGTTCTACCCCGCCTCTCTTCTATGTCCTGAGTGAATTTTCAAAGGCTCATATCAGACTAGTGGAGGACTTCAAAGTTATGGAACTAAATGTGTTCTTAGGTGACTGGGGCATGAGCAAGAGTAACTGCCATTGCTCATGAAAGCTAAATAAAAACCCAGTGTTTACAATCCCATCAGCATGGCAGGCAGAATAATGGCCTCTCAAGGATGTCTGCATCCTAACCTCTGGGTCCTATGACTATTTTATGTTACATAGCAAAAAGAAATTAAGGTTGCCAATGGAATTAAGATCGCTAAGGAGCCGACCTTGAGATGTGAGACTGTCCTGAATTATCTGGGTGGGTTCAAAGGAATCATAAGTGCCCTTTCAAGTGCAAGAGGAAGTTATCAGAACCAAATGATATGAGAAACTCGACTTGGCCTTTCCTGGCTTTGAGATGAAAACACCATAAACTTCCAGAGACTGAAAAAGGAAAGAAAATGAATTCTCTCCTCTAGTATACAGAAAGAAACAAATTCCTACCAACACATTGGTTCTAGCCCAGTAGAAACCCACTTTGACTCTGAACTTTGGAATAATAAGATAATAAATTGGTGATGTTTTAAACCACTGAGTTTATGGCAATTTATTACAGCAGCAATAAGAAACTAATACAATCAGCAAATATTTTAAATTCCTGAATCTGTTTGTTTGAACAGCTGGTTTTAATTTACTACTCAGTTTACATATTCTTCTACAAACATTGCCTCGTGTTTTGGGACAAGACCATAATTTATTTGTTTTTGTGTCCTTAACTAATGGGCACTTGCTTCACAGAAGTTAAATAAATTGGTAGTCTTTCCCTTACCTCACAGGGCAATAATGTGCTATCAGTCAGCTGACAATCATGGACAGCTTCGTCCTTCTGGACTTCAGAATCTTACAGAGAATTTCAGTGTAAAAGTTTATCTCAAGTATTATCTCATTTCTCTCTGGTTCTTACTCTAATCATAACATTTTAGAGATGGACAGTACTAAATTGTATCCACTGCCCTCATTTTAGCTTAAGATACTGAGACTCAGACCAGTGAGTTATTCTATTCATTGCTGGCGAACCCAGCCTTAGGTCTTTCCAAGACAAAAAGCTGATGTTATACATTCAAGTTTGTCTTGACTGGCAAGTGAGTGAACACTAACAATATTTCATGTTCTGACAGCAAACCACCAAAGCAACCAAAAGAATATTAATAAAAACACAATTTTTTCTCGAAAAGAAGCAGGCCATTTAATTGTAAGGATGGGGGTGGAGGAGAATCTTATGACATGACTAAGTGCCGCTTGACTATTTATATAGAGAAGAAATAAAAAAGATATTATCTATAGTTTGGTTGTACATAACAAATCATCTTCTGGGTGATTTGATTTAATATTTACTCTCAAAACTAAAATATTATGCTACTTTTTCTGATTCAGTCTTCAAACTGTAGAAAAATAGAAATTATCTTCAAATATCTGGCTGCTTGCCAGTGAACCATTTGAAAAAGACAAGCTGAGCAAGCTGTCTCAGCTTGTTATCAAAAAATACCATTAAGATGAAGCATGTCCAGTCAGAGTACACATCAAACAGAACTTTCTTATGTTGGGTATTTGTAGTCAATCTCGAATTCAATTTTCTGTTCTTAGGCTGGGTCAGGGAGAACAAAACACATTCATTAGGTATTTTATGAGATCAAACATTATTTTCTAAAAAAATAAAATAAAAGTGTGCAACCTGTCTTAGAATGTTATTATCAACTTGATTTAGAGACATTTTTCCTCTGTCCTTTGACTCTCATCTTCTTAGATCTTTTCTCTTCTCTACTGGCTACTTCTGCCTCTTCTTTTTTTGCCCTTCTCCCTTTTCTATTACTAACAAAGTCAGAAAATGGTTGAACTGACAACTGTGCTTTAATAGGCAACAAATACTAAAAACATATTTTGCCCCTGAAACATGATGACATGGTTTGAGAAGTTGTTTTTCTTTCCCTTGATGGGGAAAGATTGGTTTTGGTTTGGTTTTTAATCAAATACCTAGAGACTTTATTTTTCAACTCCTCCACATCTTCACCATCAAAATGTTCTTCTTTTATTATGTATAGCTGTTATTTTATATAACTTTTTATTTTATTATTACTTATTATTGTACTTTCTTGTAATTAGTAACTGGCACCTCCAACTGATGACTTATCTTTTAAATGCAGTGGACAATATTTCACTATAATGTTTTAATTACATCTATCTATTGCAATAGTTTAATAACCTTAAAAGCAAAACAAATTCCACCAAATGTCAGATAGGCAGCAAATACATAAATTGTGCAAAAATCAAGGTAATTGAAATTAATTCAATGGAGAAGAAGGCAATCCTCAATAAGTTAGAGTATCATGCTTTGTAATTGTAGATAGTCATCAAGGTCATGTAGTCAAACTACACTGGTTTTTAATTTAAAACACTGAGGCTCATAAAATTCAAATGAGGAACTTAAACCTACAAAATTCTTTACAGGCAGAAATAAGGCTGAACCCTGTCTTCTTCACTCTCAGGCCAGTGAAATATTAATCAAGAAATATTAATCATGGTTCTTGCTGCTGTGAAAAGCAAATGTCTTCATTTTCAAAAAACACCCACTTGAAGTCACTGCTTTAGTAAATCCTGATCATATATAGTGTGTGGAAGATTAGAGAAGAATATAAATGAGGATATAGCAATGCTAATGTTAACATACCACTTAGAAGTTTCTAAATAAGTCATCAGATCATGTATTAATCATTTATAAACATTTGTTTTAGTATATTAAAAAAATCCTTAAAATAGCAATCCCCAAAACCTCTGTTTAAGACTGTTAAAATATAGTTATTTTATTTCAGTTTCTTTTTTCACCAGTGACAATGAAAATAAGTTCCGTCTAATTTCTGTTAATTCTTTGACCTTCTGAAATGTGGGTTTGTAAATGTTTCTTCCAATTCAAATTTGAACACCTATTCTGTCAGGCACATACTCACTGCAGATACAAAGCTTACAAAGATTATTTTCACTCTTCTAGTTGCTCAGAATCAACATGTAAGGTAGACACACCTTGCTTCAGTCATGGCTATATTAGAGGTGACTGACTGCTTCTCTCTGGTTCAGCCAGTCCCAGCCCCTCTATCCTCAGCATTTCCCTAGTGCTCCATGAATTCTTTCTCTCAGTGTCTCCTACTCTATATAAATCTCTTATAAACTCCCAAAAGCCCAAGTCATAAGAAGGAAGTTTCAGAGGGAAAGGATCCCAGAGAACCTGGATCTGGTTCTAAGCCAATGACTTAGCACACACTTCCCACATCCATCCTAAGCACCAAAATAACACCCAAAGACGAGAGAACACAGAACAAGTGTTAAGATACCAAATAAACATTATAAGCCAGTGACTGTTGTCTGAAGTTGCATATTTATGCAAACTAGAATGGGCTTGGCAGATGTAACTTATTTCAAAGTAAGCAATCTTTTTTTTACAGTTTTTATATGGTTCCCATTGAAATCATGCCCTAAACTGAAGCACATAAAGGATAAAGACCTAGCTCTAGAAGACTCAACTTCTTAGATTTTTCTTAAGAAAAGAGTCTATTTTGATTTTGCTCTCATAGCAGCTACCATGCTGGTCCCCAGCAGGAGCCTAAGGACTCTAACTTTTGAAGTGTCATAAAGAACTTTTTCTTGCTGTGAAGGAATATGCAGCTTTCCAGCAGCTACAGAAGTGAAACTTTCCCCCCTCACTCTCCCTGGACATTAAGTGCACAGAGAACTCTGAACTCAAAAGGAAAAAATAACCCATTATTTTCTAAGTCAATAGTATGTTTGCTTCTTACAAAGGCAACAGTAAATCTCTGGGAGAAATTGACGTTCCTTTATTTTATTAAAACGGTGGGTAAGGTCAGGTTTAGGTAGGACAGTGAAGCAAAACTTTCCCTTCAGCATTGCCCAGCCCCCTCTCTGGGCTTCATATCCATTCTGGCAAATTTATTCCTCTGAAGCACTTAGCCCATACTCTTCTCTCATCCCCCAAAGAACTGTCAGCCCTTAAGAAAAGGATTGACTCCATGGAATTAAAAGTCCAAGTTGACTTTATCTCTGACAGTGTGGTACTTAATCTATCTTAGGAAAGAAAGAAAAAAAAAAAACTAGTGCTACAAATGTCTAGAAATACAGAAAAAAAAATGTAACAGGTTTTGAACTACAAAGCTAACCTGTGGGGGGTTAGGGGAGAGGAAGGGAAACCACCAGCAAGCAAAGAAAAGGAGGAAAAAGGACAACAAAATAATAAATAAATAGGCTGGTAGCCCTGAGCAGTCTCATTTTTTAAAACATACTTTAAAGATTAACTTTAAAGTATGTTTAATCAACTACATTGAAATTTTAGAGGTAATCAATTAAAAAGTTAAAATAAATGTGTCTTCTAATAGGGAAAATTAATTTTTTAAAAATTCATTATTCCATAAGCAATAAAAAAGAAAAGGGCATATTTTTAAAAATATATATTTAAAAAAGAAAATTTAATTAATATGCATAATCATAATAAAAATTATTGGAGTTAATTTACCAGTTAAAGGACAAATAAGATTTAAATTAAAAAACAAAGCCAATTACATGCTGTTTCTTAAGAGATAGTGTAAACAGAAAGAATGAGAAAAATTAAAAGCATTTCAAAAAGATACAGTATATATAGAAAAAAGCAAAAGCATAGGTAAAAGTATGCAGAATATACCTAAAAAAAGATGCTAACTTAAAGAAAGCTACAATAATTATATTAATGTCAAATAAAATAAACATTAAGACAAGAAGCTTTTAGAGTGTGAAATGTCACATAATGAGAATGGTTCTAGTTCCAGTTTACCTTTATGTATTAACACCATAGTCTCCAAATAAGTTAAGCAAAACTTGGCACAACCACAAGGAGAATTAGCAAATCTATCTTTATAGTGGAAGATTTTAACAGAACAGTAAAAATACACCAAACATTGTAAAATTATTTTGATTTGTGTATATTTAATCAATGATCAGTAATTTTTAAAAATTTATTGATTATTTATTAACATCAATGGTCACTATAAAAACAATTGCCCTCCTATTTACAATAATTCAAAAATATGATATTTTAAATATAGATTTTATAATAGAAAAAAATTTATAAGGTAGCAGGAATAAACATAACGAAAATGCATATGACATTCACATGAAAAGTAACTCAGACTTTTAAAATAATATATAATCTTTAAAACCTCAGCATTAAAAGGGATTCCTTAAACAAAGAACGCAATCAATTAAAAAGATACATTAAAAATTTTTATTTTCAAAATTATCCCATTGCAAAATTAAAATAAAAGCCAAAGCCTGGGAGAAGATATTTGAGAACAGTAAAGGATTAGAATTCTGAAATATAAATAAGTCAATAAGAAAAATAAAATAATTTAAAAGAAAAATATGCAGAAGTTTTTTTATATGTATCTCACAAAATAAAAAGCTGAAGCCCAACTGACCCATAAACACAAAAAAGATTATTCAACTAAACATACTCTTTCTACCCCATCCAAAATCACAGTCTTTGGAATTTACCCAAAGAAGTTGCAAACTTATGTCCAAACAAAAGCCTATGCAACTCTATTCATAATTAGAAGCAAACAAAATATTCTTCAGTAGGGGAATGGATATATAAACTGTGGTATATTTAGACAATGAAATATTCAGTGCTAAAAAGAAATTATCACAACAGACATGGAAAAACCTTAAACGTATTTAAGTGAATCTTAAAGGACTGTATACTGCATGATTATAACTATACAACACTGGAAAAGACAAATCAATGGAGACAGTAAAAAGATCAGTGGTTGCCAGGGGTTAGGAGTGGAAGGATGAATAGATGGAGCACAGAGTATTTTCAGGGCAGTGAAAATACTCTGTGTGATATTATATAATGATGGATTTATGTCATCAGACATTCGTCCAAACCCACAGAATCTACCACACCAGGAATGAGCCCTCATGTAAACTATGGACTTCGGATGATTATGATGTGTCATTGTACATTCATCAGTTGTAGCAAATAGCACTGCTCTAAGTGAATGATGTTGATAATGGAAGAAGTTATGCATGTGTGTAGCTAAAGGGTAAATGCGAAATCTCTGCACCTTCTCAATTTTTCTGTAAAAGTAACACTGCTCTAAAATAAAATGGATAGTCTTTTTTAAAGATATATTTAACTTTAAAGATATCAAGTACAAATTGCAACCACTATATCATTTCACATTCATCAGAATGGCAAATACTGAAAACCTGACAATGCCAAGTGCTACCGAGAATGTGGGAAAATAAAGCTCTTATCCACTGGTTGGACTGTACCTTGGAAAAACTTCTTTGAGTTCAATTTTCCAACTCTAGTTAGGTTGGAAATGCACACACTCTATTAATTCAGAAATTCCATCTGGAAATATCTCCCCAAACCCTGTCAAGCTTGTGCACAGGATTCGTAGAGAGAAAAGCTTCTGTCAGTAGTGGGTGTAATAGCTAGGAACCCGAAACAAGCTAAATGTTTATCAAGGAGAGAAAGGATAAATATATTTTATTTTGGTCTATGTGATTTCATTCAACAATAAAACAAATGACCTAGTTCTATCAGTATTAACGTGGTTAATTCTCACAAACATAATTTCAAGTTACAGAAAAATACAGTACAATTTTATGTACATTTAACTTAAAAATGCACAAAATTGTTACATATTTTTTGTAATACTTATATATGTTTCAATGTGATTGGGGAGGAAAAAAGAAGTTATCAGTAGTGTTGATAACTATTGTTTCCTGATCTGGGTGATCTGAACATGAGTATTCATAGTATTATTTTCTATACTGTTTGGAATGTTTTATTTCACATTATTAATTTTCTCTATATTATATATAGTGGCAATCTGAAATATATGTGTTTTTATATCGTTTTCATGATATAGCTTTGAAATAAAGAAATGAACATTTGAAATGTCAACATTTTGATTTATTTTAAAAACCATTACTGTGCTCTTAAATCAGAAAAGACTTTTTGGCAATGAAATCTGATAATAAAACTTCCCTTGCCTTTAAATTATATTGCTCATTTTTTCTATCTTTCAGACTTAATAAGAGACAAATCTGGACATGTGAGTCTTAGCTTTCCACTGTGCACTTATAATTACTACCAAACCACTTATGCTCTGTGACATGTTCTAAATGCATCGCCTAACGCTTATTGTTTAGTGGGTTCACTTTTTAAATTGCTTGCTTCAACCAATCCTCTAAGAGTCAAGGATATGTGATTCTAAAAATGAAATAACCAGAAATTCTCTGCTTGAGCACTTTCAGGGCCAAACTAATACTTTCAGTCTTGTTCTCATCTCTTCCTGCCCGCTTCTCCTTTCTTTTTCTATTTTTTTTTTTCTTCCACATAAGAAAGAAAATGAAGGAACAGTAACTGTGCAGCCATGGTCTCAATGTGGTCTTTCTCCATAATTTCAGTCCTTTGCTCATCCACTTTGTATTTTACTGTTAGGTTTCCAGAAGCAAGCTGATTACTGGATGCTTTCTGCTTGTTTGGCTCAAGATCTAGCCAAAATAAATTCATCACAATTCACAGCTAACATACGGGAATTAAAGCTATGGTTTTTCCTGTGAAATGTCCTGTAAATGATAATCTCTTTTTCCAATAAAGTTATACAAGTTGAGGTTTCTAATTGGTTCAATGTATCGTGTTTCCCTGAGTCATTTGGTCATTAGCAGTCCATACCTTCTGAACCAAACTACATGGTGGAAACAGGCCATGCAAACCTAATTAGTACCACTGGGAGCATGCACAGTGACTCTGCAGATGGCTCACTGTAGCATTAAGTTATATTTTTCTGTGCTGGAGGTGGGAAAATACTCTATGTATTTTTCTCATTTTCATGATCAGAAAAATGGCAACAGGGACAAATTCTGTCAAGACATTTAAATTAGAAGTTCCCCAATTAATCTGAAAGATTAATTGCAGTTCAAGATACGTGCAAACATTTAGCTGCTTTTGCAACCGCATGTGTAAATCTGTGTTTCTGTGTTTGCAATATTTGAGGGGAAAAAAGAAAAGAGTTGGAATATTCAGGGATTTGAATGTAAGAACTCGATGGAGTAAAGAATGGCACATTTATATAATGGAATATTAAGCATCCATTTGAAATGTCTGAGAATAGTAAAATAATATGGAAACATATTCATGTTATGTTGTTAAGTGAAAGTAGATCTCAAAGCAGTATATATAGTATGATCTTTTTTCATATTTAAAAAATAATAATATGAAAGTGAAAGGTATGCAACAAGATGAAAATAATTGCTATTCTAATCACAAATGTCTTTTTTTTACATTTTATTTATCCATATTTTTCAATTCTTTCATAATGGCTCTGTATTACCTGTGTAATAAAAAAGAGAGAAGGAAAAGAAAGCCACTGGATTCAAATCCACTTAAAGTAAAATATGGAATGACAGATTCAAGCAGAAATCAAGTTTTAGTTTTTAAAGATGGAAAAGCATTTAAAAAATGTGAAACTTCAATTTCCTTTCTCTATTGAATCCATGAGGAAAAAAAGATTGCTGGTAACTAAAAGCAAAGGTACACAAAAATTTTGTGTTAGCCTTTTGTAAATGTTAGATTGATGAGATAGAGCCAGCTAAGGAAGGACTAGGAAAAATTAGTCAAATGAAGCAGCTACTAATAAACTAAGACAAAAGACAAAATCTCCTTATTAATGTGAATTACCAACCACCCAGAAAAGGTACACAAATCCAAAAGTTTTCTAAATTGCTTCAGTTGTCAACAGTGGGATTGCACGGTTGGGAATGCCTGAGTTAAGAACTGAACCTTAGGCCTAACAAAGAATGATGATATATATCTTAGTAGATAATTATCCTGATAGATTTTCACTTCCTTAAGGGTACATAGCCTCAGATAATGTACTCTGATAATTACAGTAAAAATATTTATCATAATTTTTTCAATTTCTTCAAATAGATGATTCACTGAGAAAAGATGATGATTTTTTAAAATAGTGGCTTGATGTCAAAATGGCTTGCCATTTGTAAAAAATTAGATTTGCTTTTTCTCTAACATTTTATTAGTAGCACTGTCATCTAGGCGCCTTGGAATAGTGATAAAATCTCTAAATATAAGTATACTGGGAATTATTTTTTTAATCTTTATTTTATTGAAATCAAATTTTTGTGATTCTCTTACTGGTGTTGCTATAAGTAAACTTATGGCATTTCCTTAATAATGTGGTTTTAGTCAGACTCATTTCTTTCTATTTCCTTGCATGTACTAGTAGTCTAGGGTCAAAAATACGATATTCTTCAATTATAAACCAATAGCTTAAAACTTCTCATAGACTTGAATGCAGACTTTGTGAGTTGCTACCCCTAAGACTTTCCCATAGCACAGGGAGGGAGGGAGAGAGGGAGGGAGGGAGAGAGAGAGAGAGAGAGAGAGAGAGAGAGAGAGAGAGAGAGTATGGGTATGTTCTCTGTTACTAGACCCATACACAGAAATTAGAGATAAGCTCTATAAAGGGCTTCCTTGAACCAATATGAGAAAAAGTGAAGAAGCACTTGGAAAGAATCATTCCAATCAGTACAGAAATAGTTTATTAAAAACTGACCATTAGGATACCTTCAGGTAACTTGAGCCTGACTTGGAAAGAGAAAGGCTTCGTGATCGCAGGACGCGTTGGTCGGAGAGATGAGGTGGACCATTGAGTTCAGCTGTACCCTTCCTTACCTGTTACCAGTTTAACTCAGTACCCTGCTCCCACTTCATGTAAATAGGTTTTTCCACGTGAGCTACATATAGAGTTTCTGTTTGGGTAGCCTAGAAGTAGTACTTTTTAAGGAGAGGTCTTTCATTCCATGGCTTTTATTCATTAAAAGAACCAATCCAAGCACACCCAATCTAAATGATAGTTTCCCAATAATAGTAAATTAAGTTAAATTTTTCCAAACTAGCACTGTTATGCACTAAACTGTGCACCTCCCCAAATTCACATGCTGAAGTTCATTACTCCCAGGATCTCAGAATATGTGCTATTTGAAAAGAGAGTCGTTGCCAATGTAATTAGTTAAAGTGAGGTCGTACTGGAGAAGAATGATTCCCTTATTCTATATGCCTGGTGTGATGTCCCTATAAAAAGGGGAATTTGAACACAGACATACAGAGGGAGAACACTATGTAAAGATAAGGGCAGAGATTGGGGTAACACTTCACTCCAAGAAATACCAACATTTGCCAGCAAACCACCAGGAGCTGGAAGAGAGGCATGCAACAGATTCTGTCGCACAGCCCTTGGAAATAACTACTTCTGCTGACACCCCGATCTCAGGCTTCCAGCCTCCAGGACAGTGAGACAACAAATTTCTGTTGTTTAAGTCACTCAGTCTGTGGTATTTTGTTATGACAGCTTGGGCAGACTAATGTAAGCACTGAACACAAATATGCTGTTTAGCTGCTTTGACTCTGTGTCATCCACAATACAATCCATGTCACAGAGCGCAACCACAAAAGCTAATAGCTGATAGGAGATACGACCCACAGGGTTTCTTTAGTTGTGTAATAAATCTTACTGAAATATGTCTACCTCTAGCAGCATCACATCCTAAAGACATAAAAAGGATGTTGTAAAGAAAAATTGATTTCTAGAACCCTGGAGGGTTAAAACAAGGCGATTTGTTATCAAAATGAAAACGCTTAAGAAAAAGTGAAAGAGTTTTAGGAGTTTGTCTCCAGTTACTTCACTAGGAACTTTCTCTCTCCCATACATTTTCCTCTGTCACTGACCCCTTATTCCAGACAAGTCTTGTTTCCTACCTACTCACCTATTCACTTTTACTCTGCTATCATTTATATTTTCCCCAGCCTTCTACATATTTTTTTCTCCTCATACTCCCCTCGTCTCCTCCCACTATTCTCTTGTAAACTTTTTAAGTAGTTTCTCTTTAATGCTGCAGATGTAGTTGCCATTAACTTCAGTGGAGGCAAAGTGTGTGCAGAAGTAGATATAGGGTAAGCTTTGCTGCTCCCATGAAGCCACTGGACTTCTAGCAAGTCAAGAAAGTAATGAAAGAGTTTTAGGGGTGGTTTCTGGCAGCAAACTCCAACACTATAAATAAACTTCAACACTATATATCTAACTTTTTTGCTAGATTTAGAGAAGTTCTTAAGTCAGGCTTGGATCAAGCCCAACGAAGATTGGATTAGACCAAGAAGCAAGTGGATGCTGGTGGGAATTGAAAGGGGTGAGAAAAGGAAGGTATTAAAGATGTCAATATCAATAATGATGAAAACTAAAACTCATTGAACACTCATGGGCTCAGTTCATTGTCTCTGTGAAAACCCAGGACATTGATAAATATTTTTAAAATAATAGTAATATTTAAAAAATACATAACTGCAACTTACAGAAAATAGTCTGATTGTGGACAAGAGATTATTTTATTTTCCTGGTTGTTCCATAGAAATGTGCTAAGCATTTTTTTAAGGTATTAAATTTCTCTAGGGAGATTAAAAAAAATCTACTCATCAGAATGCTTTAAAATTCCAAGAATTATTACAAACCTTTTCTTTTTCTTTTCAAGAGATACTTTATGCACTTCCTGACGATGATACAAATGGAAAGATACTAAACCCAAGGACTCATTTTCAAAACTTATTTTAAAAGTGCTTTACTGGGGGATGATGAAATTGGTGGTAAGTTCTCCGGGAGTTCTCAGCCTCTCATCAGTGTTATCAACCTCTGCCTAGTTACATCAGAATTCACCCACCACAGTGGTCAATTTGCCATAGTCATAGGGATCTAGATTAATTGAGGATGTCTGGAAGAGGGGGTGTTTAACCAAGCTGGAAACTCCTGGAAAATTCTCCCCAAAGAATACTTTATATGCCTATTAATTCAACCAACATTTCATAAAGCACAAACTTTGGGGCAGATTATTGTGTTCTAAGAGTAAAAATGAGCAAGGTATACCCCCAGACCTGGCCTTGAGTAGATGATATTCTGGTTGGAGAATTACAGCCTAAAGAGAAAGAACTATGAATCTTACGGCACACTCTTTATTAACATTTGGAAATACTTCTAAAATAAACCCAAAATGTTTATTTTTTTTCCACTCAGGGTCAGTTTTATGTTTTGATTTCTTGTAATTGAAAGAAAGTCCACTAGAAATTATCTAGAAAAAAGTCATTTTATTTCTTTGCACATATTAATCCTTTTTAATTTTTACTTAGCAAACCTATAACCAACCTTATTGTAGTTAACTGAAAAAAAAAATTAGCTTGTTATTCATTATAACAACCATGTGAAGTATGTATTATTACTTTTCCCATTTTATAAATAAGGAAATTGAGGTCCAAAGCCACTGAGTAACACACTCAGGTTTATGTAGCTAGCAAGTAGGTTACCTTTAAGACACGAAAAGATAAAATATAAAATAAACTATGTCAAAACAAAAAGGAAAATAAATTATATTTCATGTTGGATTTAAATTAAATCAGAACTGGATTCTTTAAAAATTTCAATGCCATACTAACTAGGACAAAACATTCTGTTTTTGATATCTAAGGATGTGTGTGGGAGAATAAAATGGAAAAAAATAAAATATTTCCATAGAAAACCAGGTTGTTCTACCGTTTCTTTCAGACTAGGTAAAGAGCAGTTAATCAATCTATATGAATCTATCTTGGATCTATTTCAATTTTTGGCCTATGCAACCTCTTTTGGGTAAAACATTTAATCACAAACTCAAATAATTAAACTATAGTTTACTTTTCTGAAATACAGGGATTAGAAACAGCACCTATATCATAGGATTATGAAAAGGTTCATAATGTAATGGTATGGCATCCAGGTAGGATACCAGGAAACTGGAAAGGAACGCTCACCAATCAGCCTCAAAATAGCACCTATGCTTTGCTAAGAATGAAATACAGCTGTAGATAGTAAAAGCCAACGTGTACATGGGCCAATAAACCAATGTGTAGTCAAATACAGCTTCCCAAACTTCCTCAGTTCACCATAATTTTATTTTATTTCTTTTTTTCAGGTTAGCAAATTGGCTTTCCGATCTCTCTGATATTGAAGACTTAAAACAAAAGAAAAGAAAATAAGAGTTTGTGCTTCGCAGCAATGTGATACAAAATCCTATGAAACTCTGCTTTGTTTCGCCTGGGACAGTATATAAGCCTCACTCATTTGGCTGCCTCCTTGAGCCACAAATTTTCTTTGTTAATTCCTGTGTTAAAACTGTTTTGTTGTTGTTGTTAATCTGTAAGATCATTCAGTTGAGAGCCTCAGCCAGTGAGCCTAGGAGGCAGAGTGCAACTGACCGTTTCTAGGCAACAATAAGTAGCTCGCTGGTGCTGCTGGTCCCCTGACCACACTCTGAATAGTGAAGCCCCAGGTGCCAGCCATAAATGAGTAATGAATGTACCAACAAATACTCAAAACCAGTGCAATATGTAAAAGATAGCAATTTTACTTCATGATGTAAACAAGTACTATGTGACGAGTACTATGCTAAGTACTTCAGATTGCTTTTCTTATTTAATCCTCTCTGCAACCTACTAAGTGTTATGGAATAAATTTAACAATGCAGAGACGAGAACATTGAGACTTGGAGAAGCTACATGGTTTATAAGAAGTCCCACAGCTAGTAGATCTGCCTACCTCTAAGTCTGTATTGCCTCTAAAACAGAGACTAGGTTCTGAAACACCAAGGTCATCACAACCACAAAGAGAAAAGAGCAAATAGGAAAAGGCTGTTTTGGACCAATTATTAGTGTAGTCATCTCTGGGTCAGAAGATTGCCACTTGAGCTCACTTCCTAATTCAAAGGACAGTACTCACCATGAAATGGCCTAGGTATTTCTCTTTTCTTTTTTTTAACTATAAATTATTTTATTTTATTTCATTAATAAAAAGTATATACAGCTAAGATGAACAATATGATAATTTGATATACGCAATCATAGTTAAATAATTGCTAAGTTCAGTCTAATTAGCATATTCATTTTCTCTCCACAAAATAGTTACCATTTATTTTTATGTGGTTAGAGCACCTGAAAACTAACCTCTTATCAACTTTCCAGCATTCAACACAGTATCGTTAACTATGGCCATGCCATGCATCAGATCACCAGGTTTATTCAAATCATATAACCAGCTTTGTACCCTCTGACTGACATCCCCCCACTCCCTTCACTTCACAGCTCCTGGAGACCAACATTCTACTCTCTGCTTCTATAGAAGTTCTACTTTTTTAGATTCCACTTAAAAGTGAGATCATGAGTTTTTTTCTCTCTGTGTCTGGCTCCTTTCCCTTAGCATAATGTCCTCCAGGTTCTTCCATCCATGCTGTTGCAAATGGCAAGATCTCTTTCTTTTTTAAAACTGTAGTATATATACATACATATATATATGCATATATATAATTGCGCTATGTATTATAATTGCTGTATATATTGTACTATATATATATAGAGAGAGAGCAATATTTTTATTCTTTCATCTGTCAAAAGACACTTTTGTTTCCATATCTTGGCTATTTTGAATAACGCTACAATGAACATGGGAGTAGAGGTATCTCATTGAGGTACTGATTTAACTTTCTTTTAATATAGAACCAGACCAGGAATCGCTGGATCATATGGTAGTTCTATTTTTAGTTTTTGGAGAAACCTTCATATCGTTTTCCATAATGGCTGTACCAATTTCTATTCCCCCCGACAGTACACAAGGGTTCCAAAAGAGCTAGGTCTTAAGTCAGACAAATCAGAGCTTAAAATTGTGTTCCACCTGCTCCAAGCTGTATGAACTAAGTCATCTCACCTTTCTAAATTTTGGTTCCTTTTTGTGTAAGAAGAAATTTTTATCGTAGAGTTCTAAGATAAGATGTGATGATAAAGCCATTTTACAGTACCTAGCACAATGTCAATTATGTATAAGTTATTAAAACAATTTTGGATCTTTTTTTTCTGCGACCTTGCCTGATTTCCACTGAGTTGTGCATTTGGTAGCACAGATTAAGCTTCTGCTCACAAAAGTAAATGGTACTTTGGTATCTGTAGCCAAACACTTCTAAAAGAGTTTATGAACAATCTACTCCAGTGTATTCTAACTCTAAATTTTAATATTGTCTGTAATAAAAATGGACTAGCTCTTGCTACTTTGCTGAGAGGGCCAAGATGAGGTGAACTGTGATATTGTTTAAGACCCGATGTGAGCATTTAAAGATAGGTTCTATGTCAACAACAAGTCATGGTATGTCATTTCTATGAACTTCTATGCTCAGAGGAGAATATTCTTACTTACCTATTACTATTTTAAAGCATAAAGTATTAAAACTTGAAGTGAGATTAGCTCCAAATGGCCTCTTCTTTATGATGTAGCAGACAATTTCTTTCATGCAAAGATTCGGGCAATTTCTCAGGAATGTGCAGCTTTGGGGTATAGATGCTGAGACGATGAATCAAATTAGCTTTTATAGTAAAACATTAATCTATTCTCCTGGTGCTTTCCTTAAAAATATTTAAAAGAAGTCACCTAAGAATTGTTGCTAAGAGATTCTAGAGACCAATTTCAAGTAACAAAATTCTACTTTCAGTTATCTAGGTAAAGTCAAAGCTCTATTTCAATATCATGATATTTAACCCTGAAAGGTTTAATGTACATTTATCCTCATAAAAATTATCACCTTAATTTTGAATTCCAGGACCAAATTCTCTGAATGCCTGCCTGTTGCTATCTGTATCACATATACCCTCCAAAAGATTCACTTGAATCAAGAATATGTTTTTCAAGTGGAAAAATCACAAAAAAAAGAAAAAAAAAGAAACAAGAGTCAAAAGGATAGTGATTAGAGACAGTAAAGTGAGGAGAAATGAAAAATCCATTTTATGCAAAATTACTAAGTGCCTTAACATGCATCAAATTTTTGAGAAAAATTAAACTAAGAGGAGACATGATAAAAGGTATATACTCCGGTGGATTTTTAAGAATCACTTAATTATCGATCTCTCTTTATTAGACTTGGTAACCCCAGAGAATTTTCTCTAGGAAATCTTTCAGTTTCAAAATCCAAGATCATGTTTGTTATCTAAGCTAAGGCAAAAGTTGAAAGTTGATAAACAAGTCATCCATGCAATTATGAGGGTAAACAGCTGTTAGTGAAAAGTGTTTCTATTGTGTTAAATGATTTTGCCTAACTGTAGGCAAGTCTTCTGAGCACCTTTCAGGAAGGCTAGGCTAAGCTATGAGGTTCAGTAGGTTAAATATATTAAATGTATTTTTGCCTTACAATATTTTCAACTTATGATGGGTTTTCCAGGATGTGACCACATCATAAGAGTGAAAAAAAACAATAACGTGGAATAAGCATTACTAAAAGTCACTTTAAAAATAGAGTAAGGAGGCTACTGGGGAAATGGTACTTCTTATGCCTCAGTTCTCAGAGCTAAGTTTCTAAACTCAGCTCAAGTTTGAGCCGTAGACATTCTGTTACAACTGCCTCATAGACACATATGGACTTTAATTCCTCCCTTGTTTGTGTATTGGAACTAACCAATCCATATTAACCTAGCCAGCAATCCTTGATTTGCATGAAAGAATTACATTTTATGATTTTTCCTTTATGAACCCTGCTTTCTTTGTTCTCTCTGGTGCAATTTGGGTTGCTATCTGAATCTCCTGGGTTGCAATTCTTTTTGCTCAAATAAATGTTTTGTTTGTTTGTTTGTTTGTTTGTTTGTTTGTTTTTATTACAGCCTAAACCTTTTTGGTTGACAGTAAGTTGAGGATTGTTTAAACTTTATCACCATCCCAGTCCCACTGTTGGTGTCTCATTAGACATTTCATTCCTTCTTCATTGTCTAGCATCCATAATGTTTAGATGGCATTGTAGAAGGCAGACAAAAATTGGACCAATTATGATGCCTGACTCATGTAGAAATTGTTTCTAACACTATTATTAATACTTAACTGAGATTTTGAATGTGTTTCTCTAGACCTAACATCCATTGTTTTACTCCCTCTGACATAGGATAACACAAAAGAACAATAACATGCAAATAAATATCTCAGAAATATCCTTGACAACAATACGCAGGATGAGATACATGAATTAGTTAACATCATTAATTAACCTCTGTGAAAGATCTTTTGAACCCTGATATTAAAGTAAATGTTTCAATTTACCCCTAGTAAGTAAATTTTATGGAAAATCCAGCAAGTGATACAGAAACTTTACTCTCAGTTCCATCAAGACGAAAAGAGAGTAATTTGAAATGTGATATCACAAAAAGCAGAATTTTATTCCTCTGCCTCATATAGTGGATTATTTTAATCAATAAATAAAAAGAGAAAGGTTTTTTCCCAGATAAAAAATGAGGAACAGCTGAATTTTGTGTAATTATTGGGAGGAAGAAGAAATAAAAGGATTTGCTAGAAATATCTAAAATCCATTAAGGTTTTGAACCAGAAAATTTCAAATACCATCAAGGAACTGAGTTCTAAACTTTTTTCCTCTAAAATTGTTTATTTTTATCATAGACTTTTAGCTCAAGATTTATTTTACAAAGTTTTACTCTGTGTGTGATCTTTCACAGTGTGTTATTCATTGTAGGTTTTTATTTAACTTACGCCAACAATGACTTTTTTTAATGATTGGATTTGCAGATTTGCAGCTTATACCTTGCTAAACACCAGTAATGGCTATCATTACAGTTTTTTTTTTTTTTTTGGTTTTTATTTTGTTTTGTTTTGTTTTTGCTAAGACCTGAATCAAATTTGTACCTTATTTTCTATTTTCATCCCGGAAAAATGCCAAGTAAATAAAAATCCGAACCTCTACTGCCATCCAGTGGTTCTTCTGAATTTTTCCAAATAAAACATCTTTGCTGCAGTGAACCATGACTAGCATTTTAAGAGAATTTTTTTTCTTAAATAGCTAGAATATTTTAGAAATTTTAATCTGAAACAAATAGAGAAAAAACTTTAAAAATAAACTATGCATGTCTATTATATGTACTTATCATTTTAAATGTCATTTTAACTATAGCAATAATGAATACAATAATAGTCCATTCTCAACTTACTATGTTTGACACGTGATTTCCTTAACTTTTTATCATGAGATAATTAGAGAATCATATGATGTCGCAAAAATAGGATATATAGTCCCATTAATAAACTGCCAAACTCTTTTCAAAATGATTATACCATTTTAGTTTTCCAACCAGCAAGGTATGACAAATTCATTTTTTCAGCATTTTTACAAGTGTTTGGTCTCATTGTTGCATTTTATTTTAGCCATTTTGACAAGGGTGTAGTGATATCTCACTGTGTTTTTAATATGAATTTGCTTAATGGCTAATGATGCTAAACATCTTTTCATGCACTTGCTTCTTATTCACATCTTCTCTTTAGTAAGTACCTGTTTACATCTTTTGCCCATTTTTCAATTTTTTTTTTTACTGTTGACTTTTGAGAGTTCTTTACATATTCTAGATATAATTCCTTTGTCAGATATGGGGTATGAAAATATTGTAGGTGTCTTTTTATTCTTTTAACAGGGTCTTCCACAGACAAATGTTTGTTATTTTGATGAAGTTCAATTTATTAAAAAAAAAATTGTTATGTATCACACTCTGGATGTCACGTCCAAGGACTCTTCTTAGCCCTAAATCCTGAAGATGCTCTCTTTTGTTTTATTAAAAAATGTTTTATAGTCATACATTTTATATTTAAGTCTATAATTTATTTTGAGCTATTTGTTGAATTAGATGTGAAGTTTAGGTTGAAGTTCATGTTTTAGGATGTCCAGTTGCTATAGCCTTATTCATCATAAAAACTAACATTTCTCAATTGAATTATTTCTGCATCTTAATCAAAAATCAGCTGGGTGTTTGTGTAAAACATGATTTTTATATTACTTGATAGTTAAACACATTGCATGATGAATTTCAACAAGTCTTTTGATGAAACTAATGAACAAATATTAATGAGATAATTTTATAAAAATTAAAAAGGAAGCTGAATAACATTTGATGACTTTACTAGAAACACAGAAAATTATTTAAACTCAGGAACAGATTCTTAAATAATCTTAACATCACCTGCTGAGTTAAAATGCAATTTTAAATCAGGAGCCACATAAATATCAGCAGAGAGTGGGGTCTCTGAAATGACTTCCATAGTTTAAATCCTGGGCAAGGCCTTTACTAACTATAGGACTTTGTAGCTCTCATTACTGAACATTTCAATTTTCACACTGTTTTATCTTCAAAGTAGAAGTAATAGTCCACTTATCTCTCCTTGTGTTCCCGAGAGGCTGAGTTAGTAAATGTAAAACACTTAGAAATGTGCTTGTCAAAATATGAATGTAATAAATGTCAGCTTTCATTAATAAATCTGACATGAAAAGTCTGAAAATTTCAGTGACAACTTGAGTCAAATATATCTTTTAAAATTAAATATATTTATCCTAAACCTTGAGCAAATTCCCTACCCTAAGTCAATTCTCTTATTGAAAATAGGATTGTTGTGAGGAATAAAAAAGCTAAAACTTCAGGAGATTTTATCACAGTGTTCTGTTACATAGTACATACTCCTTTAATAAATGCTGCTCTTCTAAAATTTAAAACATGATTTATCCTAACTTATCAAATATTTCCAAAGTCCTAATGTGTACATAAAGTACAGTGCTAGCTACCACAGTTAAAAGCAATAAAGGCAGTCCTAATGCCAGATTGCATTTTATAGTCTACAAACAAAATTAGTTCATTCAAAATAGAAAAGAGAGGGAAGCTACTGCTCTCAGAGGCTTACGAGGCTAAATAGATTCAATATCCATGATGCCCAAATGTAGTTTCTCTGATACTCTAAAAGAAAAAACAGATTAAGTAAATCTACAGAAGAACAGCAGAGTTCAATCAACTTAATTAGTGTACATAAGAATTGATTGTTGGTAAAGAAAATCCCACTTGGTGCTTTAAAACACTCTAGTTACTTCTCTCTTATGAAGATAATGATCTAATTCATATGATTTTTAAAAATATATAAGAACTTGTCTACTAAGTTTTTGGAGTCTCTATTAACACCCTAGAGTGAACCAAATCACTAGTCCCCACAACACTGCTCCGCCAATTTTCAGCATACAGAGAGTGACGCCGAATTGATTTAGCCCACTTCACTGAGAGCAAATTCCTCACTTGTTCAGAAAAGCAAGATGACTCAGAGAAGCCAACTAAACCCATAATAAGCAAAGCCAAAGGCAACACAGGGAAGTAGTCACTCAGCAAGTTTAAGATTTTAAAAAAAAATTATTCAGTGCTTTTTCTGCCTCATTGGCATAACCATATGAATTTTATCTTTCATTGTCTTAATGTGCTGTGTCACATTAATTGGTTTGTGAATATTGAACTAGACTTGCAGCCCAGGAAGAAATCTCATTTGATCATGGTGTATGATCTTTTTTAATATATTGCTCAATTTGGTTTGCTAATATTTTGTTGAGAATTTTTCATCTATGTTTATCAGGGATATCAGTCTATAATTGTCTTTTTTCAAAGTGTCTTTGTTTGGTTTTGGAATCAGGTCATGACGGCCTTATAAAATGAGTTTGGTTAAAGGAATCCAAATGAGTTCATCTTAAATCATCTTTATTAACACCTAGCTCTAAATGGAGGATTTCTGTCCGACAATCCTACTTTCATGTTTCACTAAGTTTTATCAGTTTATCCCCAAGAGAATGTAACTCTCATTATTTTGTAATAGCTTTTCTCTAATATTCTGCTATATCCTCTTGTAGCCACAAAAACTGTCTGAATTGATTGGATTATTACTTCAAAAATAATTTCCTTGACATGTAGCCTACAAGTAAAGTAAGCTTCCTAGTTCATCAGTATGATTATCCAAATTACACTTGGGTTTTCTAGAAAGGTTACTTCTGGTGCCAGAGTATCCACAATATAGCTAATGATTAATAAAAATGTGTTACTTGAATAAATGAACAAATTAAGTCCAGAAATGGCATAAATATTAGACATACACACACGTTTTTATTCATTTAAGTCATTGGCCTTATTAGTCTTGAAACAGTAATAAGAATTAGTCAAAGTCCATCAGATTCAACCAAAAATCTTTAACCAGCTATATGGAAGAGGAATGGGTATTTCTCTGAGGTACTTCTTTTCTAAAACAAAAGCCAAAACAGAAAGACCCAATATCTGGGTCTTATTTTTCTTTTCCCCAGAAATTTTCACTAATTTATCATTTTAATTTCAGCTAGGTTCTTTAATTTTAACTTCAGGCTTCTTATCAGTGAACACTTACCAATGAGCTTTCATCATGGGGAGACTGTGGTTGTTAAGTTCCTTGAGAGGAGAAGTGCTTTTATTGTCATTCTCCAGGCCACCTAACAACACCTTGGCCGTTCAGAGGCAGCACTGTATTTCTTGCAACCAAGCTCACTAGGAGCTCTCTTATCCTTTGCTTAGTTTTCTGGGCTCAATAACAAGGGTTGCAAGATGAATGATGAAAATAGAAGCGCTGTTGGTTAGAACATTCACACACACACCTTCTCACAGCACAAGAGGCAGAGCACACCCTCTGAAGGTCACTGCCTTTCGGAGAGGTTCAGCTGGCACTCCCTGGGGTGTTCAAGGAACGCACCCTTCCGAGAGCACAACTGAAAAGAAACAAATTTGAGCAAGATTCTGTTGTTGCGTTTCTGTATCATTGCGTTTGATTACCCAACGCTGGAAAAGGCAATATGATATAAGGCTTAATTCCCCTTTTCAGGGCTTCTCCAGCATAAAAGACAAACTGCTACACTCTTTTCTTCCCACACAGACAATTTTACAACAAAATTAATCCTTACCTCTATTTTTTAAGCCACAGAATGAGTCTGATTATTCTCTTGCTTCAGAATAATGACAATAAACACACCAACATAATAGGCAAAATTGGAGCAAACATTTAGATATGCTCAGAGATGACAAATTTATGATAGCTTGCTAAAAACTTCTGTCCACTGAGAGAGGAAAAGGAGTTCAAGTGAAGAGCCCTGTTGTAGGATGAGGTTCTGTCTTCCTTTGCCACAGAAGGGAAGAGGATTCTTCAGAGCCTGCAGGGGAAAACACATTGTATTATATGACCTCAGTGGCCCACTACAGCAGATTGAGACATATGGGCAACACATCAGCACCTCATGCAACTGGTCTCCAAATGTATCCTCTTCATAGATGCTGTGGCTCAAAAAGCTTTAGTTTTATGTACTTCTTTAAGAATAGACCCATTGTTATTATCTTGAAATGGAACAGAAACACGTCAATTTTATGTTTTTCACTTATCTACAGTTCAAAGTATTATAACAGTTGTGTTTCTTTTCTGTAAGAAACTGCTACATGTTGACCCCGAGTTTTCCCTCACATAGTAAATTGAACAGTTAAAAGTTTAGGAGATTTAGCTCATGAACTAAATGTCCACATTAATCATCCTGTCGAGTTAGAATTACTTGCTGGTGGAAAAGGAACTGCTATAATAGTTCGGAGCGAACACCGAGTTTTGTCAAAAATCTGTCACCTTCAATGACAATGAAAATGATGTTTAAAAAGTCACTTTGTTCTCAGAAGCTAGGCAGGGTCAGGCCTGGCTAGTACTAGGAAGACCGGGTGCCATAGGCATTAAAAAGAAAAGTTACTCCACTTCTGGCTTTTCAGATGTGGTTTTTTACATATTATATAAGATAAATCTGTGAAAGTAATTAAGGAGAAAATCTAATATTTGTTGATGAAATAAAAAACCAACTTAAAAATTATTAGTTGATTTTTTTGTTAACTATTAATAAAAAAATGTTTCAGCCTGCTTCGTTGGTAATCAAAATAGTCTATTGTGACTTTATTCTTTAATTTCATTTCTCTGTAAAAAAGGCACATGATACTCTCTGTGAAAGGACAATTACCAGTTAAAATAACATTAAGTTTTTAAGTTGAATTAAACTTGGTGTTTTGGTGCAGTTATTTACTAACCAGTTTTAGGCCCAAGCTTTAGGAAAATGAAAACACTTATAGTGAGTCAACAGGAATCGTAAAGCTACCCCCAACTCATCTATAATTAGCAAGTAGCAGCTCCCATTTTTTGTAAACTAATATATTTTCACATGGAGTAAACTAACCAACTCCAAGCTTCTTATCAGTGAACACTTGCTGCTAAGTCTCCCTTGTGGGGAGACTGTGGTTTTTAAGTTCCTTCAGAGGGGAAACTGTACTTTATTATTCTGCCACCACCTAACAACACCTTGGCCATTCAGAGGCACCATTACATTTCTTTCAAACAAGGTCACATGGAGCTCTTGGGAAAAAGTTTTCTTTTTTTTTTTTAATGTCCATTTTAATCAGTTAAATATGAGGAATGGGGGAGAGCTATATTTTAGTAAAAGAGGCCATCAAACATCAGAGTCCAAACCCTGAGAGGTAGTGACAATAAAAGGAGTTGCCTTCGCTCAATTCCTTCTCTTCACTCACACAGTGTTCCTTCACGTGACAATGGAAATCAGATAAATAAAATAATAATAATAATAATAATAATAAATAATAATAATAATAATAAATAAGAGAGGGACTTGAAATAGCTGCACCTAAAACAATAGACTTTTTGAACATTAGAAATCACCTGGGAAATATTATATCTTTATGTCAGAATCTTGGAGTCACATAGGAAATTGTATGAAGGGGCCCCCTGGGACACGTAGACAAATAGAAATAGCATATGGTAAAAGCATGAGAGAAACTGGTCTGCCTCTCAAGTAATTACTGTCATTTTATGTACGTAGGTGAACAAAAGAGCAATAGGAATTGATTATGCCGATATGTAATCAAGACCTTTACTAAGTTGTAATGATTGCCAAGCTTCTTATTACTGTTATGGTGCTGATTGGAAATGCTTCATTCCAAAAATTCTTTCAAACTGTCCTAATCCTATGTGTTAAGGAGCCAAAAAAAAAAAAAAAAAAAAAGGAAAAACAGAAAAACAGCAAGAGCTCAGCCATTAGGCAGACATAGACAAAGAAGAGATAGTCTATGTACTTAGGGAATACACAGTCTCTGGGGGAAAATATTATATAGAGAGGTGAATTAAAATGTAACATGGTAAAAGATATCACAGAGTTATGAACAAAGTGCTGGTGGAGGACAGGGCAAGTATGTTTCTTGAGGGAGATCACAGTTCTCACAGTACTCGAGATGGATATTGAAGAGAAAACAGCAATTTGCCAAGAAAGAAAAAGAAAAATGCAAGTGTGGTATCCACTCCAGGGGGAAGAACAGTTCTAAAGTCTGGCATTTGCAAGAGAAGAAGGTTTATGAGGAAGGAGTCTAAAATGTGTGAGGAAGGCAAACACAGGACAGGGTACAAAATTCAGTTGAAGCCAGAACAGAAAGTTTCTTCTAACCAATGAGGAAGTGGTTCTCCAGCTTTAATATAAATCAGAATCACCTGGAGGAGGGTTTGTTAAAATCAAAATCACTGGACCAAAACATTTTGTTTTCAGTGGGTCTAGTGTGGAGCCCAAGACTTCGCTTTGCCAGCAGGTTCCCAGGAATGCTACTTCTGATGATCCAGAGGCCACCCAGTGAGATACCCTGATATAAGATGTGTTGATTTCATCTTGAGGGCAATAAGCGACAATAGTGAGAGACAACAGAGAAATTTAGGGAGAGAGAGGAATATTTGGCTTTGGTTTATAGTGTGAGCTATCACTGGAGTATGGAAATCTGGTAACTGGAAAATCAATCAGAGATTATTAAATATTCTAATTGTGATAGAAATGAGAGATTCCAATCTTAGTAGAAACTGGGAGGAAGAGGGGTAACTAAAACATATTTTTTTAAGTAGAAGCAAAAGGTTTTGACATTTTCTTGGATTTGAGAATTGAGAGAAAGAAATAAATGAGGACTGACAGAGTAAGTCTTAGCTCAGGAGAATAGAATAATAAAGGAATTAACTGAATGGTAGAAGATAAAATATTGAAGTGGGTCTCAGAAAGGAGGGGTAGTGTGAGTTCTTTATCCAGCAATACTGCTTCATAGTTTTAAAGACATCTTTGTACAATATTGGATTGGAAAATAAATATTTTTTAGAGCAGTGAAAATACTTTGTGTGATATTATAATGATAGTTATGTCACTATACATTTGTCCAACCCATAGAATGTACACCACCAAGAGTGGACCCCAAGGTAAACTATGGACTTTGAGTGATTATGATGAAAGTTCACACTTGGTTAGAAAAAAAAAAAGTCACCATCTTGGTGGAGGATTTTAGCAGTGGGGGAGGCTATGCTTGTGGAGGGGCAAAGAATATAAGGGAAATCTCTACTTCTCTCTCAATTTTGTCATAAGTCTAAAACCTCTCAAGAAAAATCAAGTCGTAAAACAAATCTTTTTGACATACAGGAGTGGCTGGCATATAGTGTCAAATGCTACTCGGAGGTTGTACAGGTTGCAGAACAACAACAACAACAAAATGCTTGGATTTGGCATACCAGAGGCCATCATTTTTCTAGTACAAACAGAGTCCGTCAATGGAGAGAAAAGAAGTCAAACTATAATCAATTGGAGAGTGCAGGGAGCTAAGGAAGTGGGCACATCAGGGGTGACCACACTCTTAAGAAATGTGATCATGAATAAGAGAATACAGGAACCTGATAGATGGATGGATCAAGAGACATTGGTTGTTGTTGTCTGAGGATAAGAGGGATTTTTAGCATATTTGAAGGAAAACACCAGTGAAAAAGAAAAGACCCCAAATCCTTGAAATTAGACATAATTGATCTAATGGGAAGACCCATAAAATGGCAGGAAGTAGTAAGAGATGCCAGACAGAGAATGCTCCTTTTTCTACTATCTTCATAGTAGCTAAATCATTGTCATTAAGGACACTCTTTTGAGTGAATGTAGGTGGGATGTGAATCTCAGTTTAGAAGTTAAGTTGTACCTCGCCTCCTTATTTAAAAAAAAAAAAAAGCGTCCTAATTTCAATTTCCAACCCCTTTGCCATTGGGCTGCTATGACTTATCAGTCCTATGAGAGTCTGTCCCTGCCTCAGAGTTATGCTTTGGTTCTGGGATCACATGCAATGACACCAGGGGCTTCTTTCTGGCCATCTGCAACCATTTTTGCAATTATCAGAGTTATCCCTTGACCCTATCAGTACGATTCCTTTGCTTTGGCAGATCTTTGCTGCTCTTACACCTCCTTAGAAATTTCCCGTAACACTGCCTAAGGTCCCCTGTCGGGGGCTCTGTGGTGGCCCTCCTTTGGGAGTCCTTCCAGCTTTACAAACACTGCCACTTAGCAGGCAGATCCTTGTGCTTCAGGGTCCATGAGCTCCCTCCTCCTCTCCCTCAGCTTTGGGGATCCCACGTATACTCCAGAGGAGCATTGTCCTTTGGTTTTCCAAGGCATTCATTCTATCTCTGTCTTCAAATTACACCCTGCCCTTCCCCAAAACCTAAGTCTTCTGAAGGTTTGAGGAGTTTTGAAAAAATTAAAGAATGATTTTCAAGTCAGTTCCACTTTCTGTCTTGCCCCTAAATTGAAATGTTGGGGCTGGGGGACAGAAAGGAAACGGAAGGGAGGATGGGAACACTCATACACATGCATCATATGCCACATGAATACCACACATTTCATATGTATTGGTTCATTTAATTCTCATGTAACCACACAAAAAATATAGCATTATCTTTCATTTATAAGTGATAAAATGGAGGCTTAAGTAGATTTGTCTGGGTTTTAAAAAATAGTACATAGTTGAAAATCACATGATATCATTTTTATGTGGGATAAAAACCTAAAAGCAACAAAGGACAAGACAAACAAACAGAGACTCATGGACATGGACTATAGACTAGTGGTTACCAGAGAATATGGGATGGAGGAGGAGAGGGTGGTAGATGGAGTCAAGGGGGTCAAATATAGAGGGGTATAACTATAGGAAGGTAAAGTGGGTAAAGGGGATTAAATATATGGTAGCTGAAAGAAACTGGCCTTTGGGTGGTAAACACACAATAGAATATATAGATGTCGAATTATAATACACACCTGAAAATTATATAATTGCATTAACCAATGTTATCCCAGTAAACTTACTTTTTAAAAAATTTTTAAAAATAGTACATAGTATAACTAAGAATTCAACTAAAAAAATCTGAACTCCAAATTTATATAATTGATTACTCTATTAACATTTGCCTAACGATGTTTTCTAAAGATAAAATAATATGGACCTCTGCATACATCTACTGAAACAAGAAACTTCACAAAGATCTGACATTTATGTATAGCTGGTAGATTTTAAAGACATGATTTAGCCCTATTTCCTAGGGAAAGATATAAAATGAGATTTACATGAATATAAGATCAGGTATTTATTTTAAAATTACTGTGTTGACATCCAGCTTTTTGAGGACAGGGTTAATACTTCTATCTTCCCCCAAATACCTAATTTCTTTTTATAGAAAAATTTCTATAAAGAGTAAATAATAAATAGAAATTTATATCCACACCTCTAAATAGGTGGTGGCTGTTACTCAGTAAAGCTCATGCAGTTTCTGGGGTTGCTGGGCAGGGGTTAGGCACTAGATGTAGACATGAAAAAGCAGACTAGAGTGTCCTGAGAAAATAGGGTCCTTAAAAACTCGCTTCCAGGAAATATGCTTATTTTGGAACATTAGTACATTTTAAAAAAAATTTTAGGGTCACTCCCAACTGTGTTAATGATCCACAACATAGTAGGGTAGGCAGTCGGGTACCTACCCTAAAGAAAGGCAGGGACAATTGTGATGACCCTCTAAAAAAAGAATTTGAATACATGTTTCAGATGTTTTTAATTCATTCTCTTTGACTCAGTAATTCTACTTCTGAAAACCCCAATGATCTTTTGGTGTGCCCACTTGGCCAAACTAGAGTTGCCAACTATTCACCAATGCTTATGTAGGTATTGCTCTGAAGGTATTTTTTAGGTGATTAAAGTCCATGATCAATTGACCATAGGTAAAGGAGATTATCCTATTGAATAATCTTATTCAATCAACAAAGGGCTGAAATGCATCTTAGCCTTTCCAGGAGACGAAATTCTGTTTGTGAACAGCTGTTTCAGCCCATTCTGAAGAGTTCCAGCCTGCGCTCTGTCAGTCTTCCCAACACATTCCACACCCGCTTAGCTGGCCTCCAGAATCAGATGAGCCAGTTCCTTGTAATGAATCTCTTAATGTGTATCTCCTATGAGTTCTGCTTCACTGATTGAACCCTGACTGATACTCTAAGTAAAAGAAATAATATGAAATTTGTGACAATTTCATGTAGTAAGGTGCTCCTGAGAGCTTTTTTATACAAGCAAACGTAAATGTTTGGGCCATATTATGAGATTAACTAGAGTATTAAATGACATAGTCACTCGAAATTTTAAATTAACAAGCATGAAATTTGGTAATATTGTAGGAAAAAAAAACTATAATTTTAATTTTAAAATGCAGGATATAAACTATGGAGTATGGTTACAGTGTATAAAGATACATCAAAAAAAGCCTAGAAGGGAACTTGTATTAAAAAAAGGTTGTCTTTGAGAGATAGAACGATTTATTATACTTTTAACTGGGAAAAAAAATTAAGTACATTTTAATCTTAAAAAAAATCTAGCCATTTATGGTAATACTACACATTCCATCAGAACTAAAAAAATTTCCAAATATATGTTATTTTTATAATTACTGCTTTTAAATTAATTGTTGACTTTTCAAAGAGATCTTGTGCTTTAAGATTTTACGTGATGATAATATATTTCTATCTTATACATAAACTTGAATAACCATATTGCAAACCTAGTGAGCTCCCTGAGTCTAGAACAAATAACATAAAAGAGATGAAGCCAGAAATCATTGGAAAGGAAGAAATGAGCACTTAGAATTTCAAATACTTTTAGTACTGAACTTTAACAACTTGCCTTTATTTCAGTCACACGTTGTGATACGTTACATAGAGTGCTGGCAAATGCTTCATGTAACCAGCACAATTAGTCAAAAAAATAAATACATAAAAAGCACTGATAAGACATTTATTATGATCGTTTGGTGAACAGTGGCCCGAAAACAGATTTTGAGCTGGATGTTTTTCTAGCAAAATTTAGCCATAATTTTAGTAGTTGTTATAACAGGAATATATTTTTACACTTCTATATTTGATTCTATGCAAAAAAATTAATAATAATTACTGATGCTTCTCACAACCCCACCCCTCCTTCAACATCACCACTCCCCTCACACCCTGCCGTATGTGTGTGTTCTGGCAGTTCAATGCATATGTATCTGAACATATCTTCCCTCTCTTAAGCTGCCTTTGAAAATTAACAGTTGTCGCCAGAAAAAGAGTCAGAAAAAAAAAAGAAATAGATGGAATCAGGGCTGTAGACCCATGAGATTATTTAAAAAGTTAAAACAATCTGATGTGTGTACAGAAATAAGGTATGAAATACATTTTGTACCTTCTAGAATTTGTTCAGTGAAGATAAAAACTCAGTGTTATGCTTTAGTCCTAGCTGCCACATTCAGTTATTTACCTTCTAACCTGTTATCATTTCTCAAACATTTTATAGTTTTTAACAACATTAAACTGAAAGCAAATTCCTCTAGGGTAGAAACCATTGTTTTATGCTATTTTGTGTTTTATGTTGTATAAGAATCCCCCTTTCCTTATATATCATGAATATCTTTAGTACAAGTTATGAGTGTATATTCATAAAAATATTGATATTGCAATAGGTCAAAAATTTAAAAATGTATCTTAAAGGCACGAGAATGTAGATACCAAACACAGGGTCAGCAGGGATCCTTTTCTGCTTGCCTTGTGTCTCTGGATCATGGAGAGACTCCAGGTTCTCAGAGTTGAAAGGAGTTAAACTTTGGAAGATTCTGAGATCACACAACAGGGGTTAGGCTAATAATGTCCCCAAATGTATGTGTGCCTCCCTTCCCCAGCACTACGAGGGTTACCAACTCCTTTCAAAAAACATCTTGGTGATTCGTGCTCCTTAGTCAGTAATCCTGAACTCTATGAGATCATAATCATAATTTCATACAGAAATTTTGGAAGGAGTCAATAAACTTTGGCAGTGTGCTGTGGGCATATGTGCTTGTTAGAGAAAACATGTAGTGATCGTGAAGAGTTGATGACAATTCTGGATCCTCTTCTCTGAGGCATCTGTTTTCATTTATCTTCAGTCGTTCATCTGCTATTCATTCAGGAAGGTTTATTAGTAGCTTCGACATATTTAAGCAGTTGAATAGTTGAATCTACATAGAAAGTTAATAATATAGTCAACAGTCAAAAAAGATTAAGGCAGACTTTATTTTATATATATATATATTTCTATATATTATATATAGAAATAACTACAATAGAAATTCCTCCTTTAATTGTAACCTTATTGCTTTTATTTGTGCTGGATCCATGTGAATAATAATGATGTTAGTTTCTAAGGCTGATGCCCCTCAGTTCTATGATTCTCAACCTAGAGTTTTTATGTTCTGAAGGTGTACAGTCCTGTGCCATGAAATTAATGTGGGCTTTTATCCTGGAGCATCAGAAGAACTCACTCATATGTAAAGCATTATTTTTCATGTTAAGGCAAGTAAGATTTATTTTATTAAATAGAATGTGAAATTTGTTTTTAAACAAAACACTTGGACCACTTCATGCTATACCATTAGACCGTTAGAGCTACCCTTTGACTCTTCTCAACTACTTATCATTCACTCATTCAATCTTAAACAGAACACCAAAGGCAAGAGACATGAAAGAAAATAATTGGTAAATTGGACTACATTAAAATGAAAAACGTTTATTCTGAAAAAAAAAAAAGCCATTAAGAAAACGAAAATGCAAGCCAAGAACTGAGAGAAATATGCACAACACATATGTCAGACAAAAAACTTGCATCCAGAATATATGAAGAACTCTTAAAATTTAATAATAAAAAGACAAACAACGCAAAAAATGCCAAACTGTTTCCCAAGGTGACCGTACAATTTCTACTAGCAGTGTATGAGAGTCTAGTGACTTATTAACCGCGTGCTCTTTGGCAAGTCAGGATATCTCTCTCCAACTCAGAAACAATGGTAGAATGCAAAAATAGTCACAATAAAAGTCCTTCCAAGAAGCTATTTCCCTACCCTTTGAAACCTGGCAGGCCCTGTGACTTGCTTGACCAATATGATACACTAGAAATGAGGTTGCTGTGGTAGTCCCAAGTCTGGGCCTCAAGAGGTCTTGCAGGTTCACACTCTAGAGCTTTTGGAACCGAAGACAACCACATGAACAAGCCTGAGCTGGTAGGCGGGAGAACGAGAAACTTTGTAGAGAAGGCCTATTGTCTCAGCTAAAGCCTTTATAGACCAAAAAGGCCCCAGCTGACTCACCAGCTGATCGTTGAGTTCACAGAGCTCAGCTACGTCACCTAGCCCTTGTCAAGCCTAAGAGCCAGCTAGTGAAGCCCTGCTCAAATCACTATCCACAGAATTGTGAGTTCAATTTAGGTTTGTTATTTTAAGCCAGTAATTTCAGAGGTAGTTTGTTCATTATAATAGGTAATTGATTTAGAAATCTTATCAGTAACTTGGGATAACATTAATATCTACCTAATGGGATTGTTGGGAGATTTAAATGAGATAATATATGCAATTCACTTGGCCCAGTCAGAGTAAGGACTCAAATATGTTAACAATGATTGATTGGTTTTATTGTTGTCATTGATAAAAATTATCCGCTCTCCACAAAAATGTGCTTTTTGAAGTCTGGCACTTCATGTGGCTAATGCTTTATCTTATAGCCTATAAAACTTCTCACTCTGAATAAATATTTACATCACCAGCTACAGAGCTGCACTCCTACTATACTGCCAAAATGACTCTTCTTGACAAGAAAGATTGAGGCACTTCTCCAGATGATGGGTATCAAATGTAAATATGTTGCTGGTAAAGAAAAGAAGAAACATTACTGTTCTTCCCCCTAGTCATCTATCAGCTCATATTGTTCTATTAAATGAAGTAAGCCTTTTGTCTGTGTGGCATCAAGTTGGACCAAATAGATGTAAGGGGGGAAAGTGTGGAAATAATATTCAGGAAATAGAGGTTCCAAGAAGACCACACAGAGCAAGCTTGAGTGGAATATCTTGTAGCTTATTGTTTTCACATTAGCTGGGACCCTTTACAACATTCTATTAAATCTTACTACTAATAGTTATGTCCATTTTAATATAATACTTAAAATTTTATTCTAATACATCTTCTCTTCATGCTCCCAAGCCCCAAAATATGATATATTTCTAAAAAATATTCTAAAATATATATTCATAAACCTATAAAGGCTAATCAAACATTAACGTTTTTTAAATTTCCCTGTATTTTTTGCATAATTTAAAAAATTTTTACAAAGTCTTTCTCAGCAGTACATTAACTACTATACTAACAAGTGTTAATGTAGTTCCTGTCTTTCCCGAAAGAACTATAAAACTGCAAGGCTTTTAGGATTTAAAGCATGGATATAAATATTCATCCCAGGTGTTTCTAAATCACCTCCCACAGTCTCAAATGATGCTACACTTGAATAGCTCTGGCAAAATGTCTTAGAGTGTCGTCTGTGTTTGTATCAAGTTATGTTACATCCAGAATAAATGCGTAAAATAAAGCAAAGCCTGATGACATATTTATTTTAAGGATAGTTCTGTCATATGAACTTTATAATCATATTTGAAAATCCAGCTGTGGAAAGGTATGCATACTAGATTAATAGCTATTGGGCTTTTGCCAGACCACAAAATTGAACTATAGATAGCAAAGAAAAATTCTAAGCCAACGTTAGAACAATTCATCCTTTTAAGTTAAAATCATCAATTAACCACCTAATTTCTGTCAATATCAATATAACAATCCTTTTTATGCCTATTAAAATTAAAAAAAAAAGATTACAACATTTTTCTGAAATCCCCCTAAAAGTTATTTTTGGCTTTTAAAAATCTTGTCTTATCTAAAGTGTTTCTATAAATATAAATGTCCTCTGTACCCAATGTAATCAATTTTCCATTTTCAGTAAATTCCAAAGAACTCTGCCCTTCACAGGAAGTGTTGGCTCAATATCCTGGTGGATTGTTTCTACTAGCAAATGCGTTTGTTAGAGAAGCACATTTCCATGTGTTCTAGACTTCAATTCCAGAAAGTCAACAGGTTCCATTCGAAACATCATTTTCTTGCAATTAGGAACAAAATTGTGTTTATGACTCCAAAAATACATTCCTTGGGCCACAGTGTAAGGATATACTCAACTCGAATAATTTTCTCTTTAGGCTAAGGGCCTATATATTAAGCAAACATCTGAACCAGAACAATAAATGGTTGTGATTAATGCATACACTGCCTGGGATCTTCGGCAGTTCACATGTGAACCATTTAAAACCTCTGCCACTTGGAGACCCAGACCATTTGGAGAGATACTTTTTATTTTAAATATGGTCATAAAAATTAAAGTGAATTTATCTGATGAAAATGTATGAAAAATATTATATGTTACCAATTTGAGGAGTCGATAAATGCAGTGAATAGAGCCAAGGCCTGTCACACACGGCCTATGGAAATGTGTTCATAAGATGTGGTTGATGCAATTAATAGAATGGATCTAGAGTGTTGCCAATGTTTCATGTTCAAAGAATAAGCAAATACTATCTCATTGTTTGCCTTTTTTTCCGTTGCCATTGCTCTCTCCTACTCCATGAAGGACATGGTTCAGCTTAGAATGTAGGGATCTATTTTCTCTTTATTATCCTAGCTTATACAGCACACAGTGTCTTTAGACTACCAAACCTACCAAAAAAAACTATCTTATTTGCCCTGCCCACCTCTTCTCTGCTGCTTTTACTGTTGAGCTGTGTCTTCATTCCTATCTTCCTCTGCCAATGTATGTCCCCTTCACTATGCTAGATATACAGTACTTAACCTTTATGTGGACTTAATAGACAGTGAGAAGAAAGCAAGAATGGGCTACTTTGATACTTCAGCAATGTTTGAATTTCTCTCTAGTGATTTTGACTGATTATTCTTTTTTTTCTAAAGTCAAATAAAATATTTTAAAAAGCAGGTTTTCTATTTCAAGAAAGCATGGGTTTTCTCATCCTCCACAGCCCTCATTTATCATGGCAATAAAGGAATATGAAAGTTATAAACCCACATGAAGAGTTTAAGTGAGTGGCAGAAGTTTGAACAAATTTCTCAAAAATGGAAATCAGATAGACAAGTGTTGCCTAAGCAGCAGGAAAGAAAAAGCCATAGGTTGTGATGTATCACAGAAAGAGCTAGAGTTGAGGAGGGCGACAGCTTTCCAGGCGAAAGCTAGAGACTCTCTGGACCATGTGAATGAGGTCCACTAAAATATCAGGGCACAGCAAGAAAGGAAAGACGTGAGATCTGAGAAATAAAAGACTAAACACAGGACAGAGGCCAAGGAAAGTTCCATGTTGAATGGTACAAAGTAGGCCTAGGTTGGAACAAGGGGATGGGAAGATTCTAGGAAGAAAATATAAAATGATAGACTAAAATGTGGTATAAACATATTGGTAGGATGGGTAGATAGGAATTTGTGTGCTATTTCTTCCATTTCCTTAATGGATAGTCCAAAGATAATGCCTAAAGTAGACTAAACAAACAAAAACTCTGACCACGTTATTAAGAAATACACAGATACCAGATGAAACAGTTAAAATGGTTAAAGTTTTTTCCTCTGGAGAGTAGGGCTCAGGTGAAGAACTATGAGGATTAAACAAACAAATAAGCAAACAAACAAAACTCTGCAATTGTCTTTTAATGAATAAAATAGTAAAAATATTATAATGCTGTAATTTATAAACTAATCTGCAAATTGTAAAAATGAAAATATTCAATTGTAGTGAGTATATATTTAAACAAAACCTCCTATTGACAAGTATAACTTTTATGGACATAAAGTCACAAATACCCACTGCATACTCTTAAAACATATCCTCAGGAAATGATAATAGCATCATCAAAGATTTATATGTAGAAATGTTTTCTATCATGGCATTGTTTATATTTAGAAACTTTATAAACCAGCAAAATACACAATAAAGAAATTATTTAAAAGATTATGGTGGTGATACCTGGCACCTGGAAGGTCAAATGTCAGTTAAACTTCTAGGAATGAGTATTTTATAGATAGTAAAACCCAGATTTTGCATTTAAAAATATTTAATGACATGAAAAATGCTCATGAATTCTGTGAAAAAAAAATATAAATTATATCTAAAATAGAAGCATTGTTTTTAAATAACCTACACAAGCCACATTACACACATAGAAAAAAGTTAAAAAGTAGATATATCAAAATATTAACAAAGGTTATTTCTGTCTGCAATATGCTTTTTGTATTTTTTAAAAATTTCAAAATGAAAATTAAATGAACATGTGTTACTTTGAATATGTTCAAAAACAAATGTGTTATATATTCAGAATAAAAAAAAGATTGTATATTGCATAGTTATTTTAATAGGAAATATGAAAGCTGAAACTATAATGGGCTTTCTTATCTAAAAAATTTGGGTTTTCATATTTTTTTTTGACCTAAGGGTAGATGATGTTATTTGTAACTCATCCAAACTCATGTTTAAAAATTTAACAAGACAGTTCAGTAGTCTATTTTTACCACAAATCTATCTTGAGCAAGAATGTTGATAACCTGAGGTTAACATATATTCATTAGTATTTTTTTTTTTTTTTTACTAAATCAGAGAACAACATAATCTAAACAGTCTTACCCGTTTGCTAAAACCCACCCCAAAAGCCATGGACTACCTTTTGAACTTTTTTCCTTCAACTGATATGCTTCCTTCTCATAGCATAAAATTTTTAGTTCCCGTGAGTAAAGTACATTCTTAAAGCTATAAAGTGTGAGAACAGTATCCTGGAAGCAAAATGTTACTGTTAAACTACCAAATATATTTTAACATTGACAACTTTATAACTTTTATAACTTTGAAGATATATCAAAACAATTTAAAAACACGTCTCCTTTAGCTTTAGCTTCTACAACTTAAAATCACTAAAACTGGACTAAGAGGGGAAGAGCTAACAACATTTCAAAAATTCTTATGACTTGTTAAAACATAGAATTTTTTTTGTTAGAGGAAAGTGCCTTTTTGTGTATATTCTTACTCATCCTGATTCACCTTCCTAATAAAATGGAAAAATATAATTGTCATTACTTTTTATACTGTAACCTTAAATGCTAATGGTTTGTAGTAAATGTTTCTACATAACTTTATGTACCAGATTTTAAAAGCCATTTTAATTTATATTGTTAAATGATAGTTTGGGCCTGGAAAGTTAAGAGCAGTTGATAACTACTATGTAGAATTTAATTGAGTTGCAGAATAATAATATCTTTTACATGTATGAAAATATGGTTTAAAAATTATATTTATTAAATAGTTCTTTGCCATGAGAAAAGATCAAAGAAATGTTTGATTTTTTTTTTTAAGAGTACACACAATTTTTGGGATACATTATTATATCCATAAGGCCTCTAACAGTAACAGCTGTATATTGGTTCATGCAAATGGAAAGCCCATACATAGGTAATCTTGGCTTTGGAAGAAGCTTTCTCCAGCATTTCAGATGTCTCACCGTTGTACCTTTTGGCTCCTCCTCTGGGTTCCATGTGGAGGGTTCTGTGTGGCAGCTTTTCACTCAGGCACAAATAACTGTATCGACTCCAGGCTCTCCTCCTCACACTACACTGTACAGAGAAAGAGTCTCTTCTGATAAACTACTGTGGAAAACAAAGAAACTTTCTGTTTCCCAGAAGCCCAAACTCTTCACCTGTAGTCACTTACTCATCTGTCGATCAACGTCTGGGAATAAGTAGAATGAGTTATAAGGTGAGTGAGCCCACACCGGATTACTTCATTTAAAACTAAGTGTCTCAGAAAGGGAAGGCATTGTTGCCCATTGGGAAATACAGGTAAATTCCCCAAAGGAAGGGAAGTGCAAGAGCAGACAACAAATAAGTATCTACTATATCAATCACAATTATAAAGATTATTTCATATTAATAATTACTATGCTTCATTTTCATGAAAAAATAACCAAGACAAAAAATCAATTCTAGTCATTAATCTAATGAGCAAAATGAACAATGTAACATGCTTTCATCTTGAAGAGAGGTCCCAGGTTGATGAATCCACAAAGTCTACTTTGTAATGTCCTCAAGGGAACAGAAAAGACAGGGATGGTCCCATGACCCATCAGAGACCGACTTAGGTAGTATTAAGAAACAAGGTTGTGTCTGAGCCCCTTCAGGAGAACTTTGTGAAACTACTGCCCCCAAATTATCATTTAAACTAGGCAGAAACTAAATTATTATTTGGGGATAGCCATTGTACTAAATTTATATTATAAACATATAAGATGCCTATCCAACAAGTCAGTGTATTTATTTAATTATTTGAAATTAGAGATTATCGTGTTGAACGCATTTGAAGATAGGATTCCTCAAAAGTGACTTTTCATAGGACCAGTGTCAGCCTTCTATGCTATCATCTGTTCAAGACAGGAACATTCTCTCTTTCCTTCCCCGATCCAGTCAGCCAACAGTTCTTTGATTCTATCTCTGTAGTATTTCATTTGAATGTCAAATTATTTGTTTTCTTTTTATGGCTAATGCATTTTGTTTTAAGTACTATTTTCCCATCCCAATGTTATAAACGCAGTCTACACCAGTGCTTCTCCAACTTTAATATGCATATTCTTAAACCGTAGATTTAACTCACAGGTGATGTTGATAACACTGTTTACAGACCTCACTTCATTTCTATTTTCATATTTATATCTTTATCTAAAAATGATTGTGAATGGTGTCAAACAAGGCTCTAAACTCATTTCCCACCATATTGATAGCCAGGTATCCTAGAACTAGTTACTGAACAACCCTTCTTTTTCCCACTCATCGATAATGCAACGTTTGTCACACATCTTACATCTTACATGCAGAGTCTGTCTAGGGACTCTGCTCTGCTCATAGAGCCTATTTGCCTGCCCTGTCCTACTATAATTAACAGTTCTAATTAGTGTTATAATTACTACAGTTTTATACTAAATTTAAACATCTTACAGGATAAATCCTCCCCATGTTTTTCTTCCTTAAAATTTCCTTAGTTATTTTTGCAGACTTTCTCTTGTTTAATCTTTACAATATTAGATTCTAAGGGAAAAAAACCTGCCAAGATTTTGGTTGAAATTAATTGCAATAAAATTAGAAACCAAGTGAAAATAAACAGTCTTTATTGAGTCTTCCTAACATGAAGATAGCATAGCTCTCCATTAGTTTTTTTTAATGTCTTTACATAAGTTTTATAATTTTTTACATGAAGTTCACACATCTTTTATTATACTTGGTCCTATATGCCATTTATTGTCTGTTCCTTTTGCGTACATCCATTTTTTAAAAAACAAGTATCTGTTCATGGTTCCTCTGTAGATATAGATTTTTATATATTGATGTGATATAAAAAAAACTACCACATTCTATTAATTCTAAAATATGTATGTAGTTTATTATGTTTTTCTCCATAGTACTTCTCATGGTCACTATGAACATTAGAACACAAACCTTCGAACATACATTTTCGCTTCTCTTGGGTAAATCTAGGAGTGGGATGGCTAGGTCACATGACAAGGTATGTTTAACTTCATGAGTAACTGCTAAACTCATTGAATTATGCACATCAGATGGTGAAATTTTGTTGCACGTAAATTATTTTGGAATAAGGCTATTGAAAAAGGTGAGAGGAAAAAATCCTCAAGGCCTTAGGTTTCTGCTATCAGCACATTACTTCAGGGCAGATGCTGTCTTGAGCAAACTTAATGCTCCGAATTTCTTTTTCTCCTTTTGTCCCTTAGGAGTTTCTTCTAATTTCTTGTGATATTTATTGTATTTCTTCTAGAATATTTGATGATACATTGCAGAACTAAAAAAAAATTTTAATATCTTGTCTGCTGTATCAGTATAAGCAGAAATCTCATTTTCTCTAAATATCCAACATCTTTTAGTGCTTTAAATGAGACCTAGGTACTTTTTTTGTGTAAACATTTAAAAACATGGTAGTTCACAAAATTTCCTCACCTTTTTCATTGGGAGAAACTCACTGTATTAAGGTTCAAAACTATTAATGCTTAAAGTATGACAAATAATTTTTAAAGTTACCAACTTAGAAATTAATGCTACATACTATAGTCCACATTTAAATATATTACCAGATATAGAAATGTAATAGAACATCCAAGTAAATTGTTGAAAAGGACTTTGAATTTAGAAATCAATAAAAGTTGCTTTACAAATTTTGAGTTATTTAGCATTATGAGGGATTTGAGGGGTCTTAGCAATTGATCTGTCAAATCAGAAAATGAATTAGAATGTCCTGTGTACCAGACATTCTGCCAAAAATGGAGGAAACAAACTCAGGATCTCTTCTCATGTGAGGCTTGCAGTAGCAAGGAGTACAGACCTCATAGAATTGAAATGAAGAAAAATTACAGAGTACTTTATTGTATATAACAGGAAGGCTAAACTATACTAGGGAATTAGGGGGTATTACCTGGAGGAGGTTTCGTTTAATCAGAAACCCATAGGATGAGTAAAAGTTAGCTAGATGTACAGAACACAGGAAATACAAGAGTGGGGTGTAGGAATCATTTCAGATAGATGATCCAGTATTTATAAAACCATGGAAAGTCTGTATAGCACATTCAAAAACTGAAAAAGCACACAATATAAAGAAGGAAAGTGAAAGAGAACACAGTGATTCAAAAAATGTTGCAAATTTGAGAAAAGGATAAATGAAATGTTGACATCCTTTTAAATTTTAAATATTTTGATTCTTTTAAATGTATATTAAAAAGTCTTCAGCTGTGGTGCAGTTTTTTAGTTTTCTAGCTTAAATGGCAACATGGTTAACAATTCTCATAATTTGAAAACACAAATATGATTCCAGACTAATAATACCTGCAGGCTTAGGGGGGACACATCGACTGGGTGTGTAAAACTTATAAACTCTAATGCTTTCTGCTTTTCTTTCATCCTTCAGACCCAATCTGTCTACTGACGCTACTTCCTAAATATATTTCCTTAACTTTAAGATGCATTTTCTTATTCTGCATTTTCATACTTCTCAAAGTGGTTTGTATTTAAGAAATTTTTTTTTAAGTTAGTAAGACCAATTATTCCTGAATTTTAATACAAATGTAAAATGTGAATCCGTAATAATCACTTTCTATGTATTCAAAAGGTGACTCTGTGACATAATACTGAAAAATTCATATGTATGCAGAAGATTGCACATTACATTTGGGCAGCATAACTAAGGTAAAAAGAAAAACTAGAACATTTCTCAGCATACACACAGATATTTCAAAGGTAGAAGATACTGGTATGACCTGTGCATGATTAGTAAAGGATCAAAGGATTATGGATGAGATGCCAAATGTTAATTGTGCAAAATTCACATCTAATTTTGGAGAAAGGATGTTTTAACTCCTAGTTATGTATAATTCAATGGAATAAAAAATATAATTTAACTAAATGCATTCATAACCCTACCCTTTCAAATCCATTTAAAGAAAAAAAAGTCCCAAGATATTGAACATGGATTATAAAGTCATATTTAGATGAAAGCAATTCAAAAGAATATGGATTTGAAGGAGTAGACTCAGACATTGATTGTGATAATAAAAAAGTTTGTAAATGTAAACTAGCACTCCTCAAATTTAAATTACCTACAAATTACTTTGGACTTTTGGTGCAATGCAGAATCTGACTCAGTAGGTCAGGAGAGGGGCTCAAGATTTTGTATTTTTAATAAGATTCCAGTCCAGGACCAATTAGGCAAGGTATTAGACTAAACATTAGTATAGTATCTTTCCCATCACCCAATGCAGATATCAAATCAAAGACTGTCCTTAAATTGATCTTAAGAAGATAGTCTTAAATTGAAATACAGTCTCTTTCAAATCCCATAATTTCCCTCCAGTTCTACTGTCATCTTGATGAGAGTGACCCTTGCTAACACTCCTTAGATTACTGAATAGTGTCTTAAATGGTTTTTCTGCATCTAGTTTTGCTACTTCTTATTCTCCACACTAAAGCCCCAAAATAAATTCTTCAAAAATTCAATCTAATTACTCTGTCAGACTGAATTTGTCTAATCAATGTACTGTTTAGTTGAAATAATACAATAAAATAAAATATGATGCTAAAAAAATTCCATCTGGCGCTGCTTAAATTTTTCAGTAAGATACAAATTGTTTCTGGGGACTATATAAACTGACCTCTAGCCTTTGTGCCCTACACATATATACACACATACACAGAGTTAAGTTCTTTCAAATGACCTTCCTCTCAGGCCTTTGTTCATGGGAGTCCTTTTGCTTCGAACTTCTTCCCTGTCTGCTATTCATCCTTCAGGATTTGGATTAGCACCACTTCCTCTTAGAAGTCTTCCCTTCATCCCTGATTAATGAGATGTATCATATTCCCCTTTAGTATTTACTAGATATTGTTATTGCTTGTTTAACTGTCTTTCCTGCTCAGCTGTTAGCTCAGTGACAATAGAAACCATGTTTATCCTGTTCCTTGTCTATGGCCAATGCCTGGCACACTGACTGGCACCTATAGACACTTCAATCAACTTTCATTCTAAATACATTCATTAACATATTGTCAAAGTATGACTCTTTTCTAGAACGCATGGTTGACTATATCTTTTTTTTTTGGTCAATACGTTCCTTCTATAGAAAACATACAGTGTGACTGGCCAGACCACAGCTTTTAGCTTGATAATATCTTATCTGGAAACCTTGATATAATTTATAATTTGATTATAATTTAATATTCATTCAGCCAACAAGTAATTAAGTACCACTTAGTTTGTAATGAATGAATAAATAAACAAATGCTAGGCACTAGGGGAAATAAACATTGGAAGAAAGATTAAAGACCAAAGGACAGAATGGAGATTAAAGTCATATAAACAAATAATAGCGATGAAATTGGTGTAAAAATCAACAAAGTATAAACGAGGCACTATAGCAGCAGAGACAAAAGCATATAATTTGGCTTCTGTAGTTGAGAAGTCTTTCTAAGGAAAGCACAGTGTCTTAATAAGCAAATATTTGTCAGATAGAAGGGAAAGTCATTTTCAGCACAAGAAATTGTGAGCAAACCATGATTTAAGAGAGTATTATGTATATGGACTTTATAGAATTGTAGATGATGATACTGAGAAAGTAGATGAGACTTCAGAGAAGGTCTTTGTTGTCCAAGGTAAGAAGTCTGCACTTTTCTCAGCAAGAATAAGAGAAACTAAAGATACATTGTAAGCAGCAGCGTAGCTTAATCAAAGGAACATTTCAAAAAACACGCTTTCTTAGTAGTGTGGATACTTTGAAGGAGGCAAGACTATAGGGCAGGGAGATCAGTGAATGGTGCAAGCAAACCGTGAGAAGAGGTAATGCAATGCAACAGGAAAGGAAGGAAACAGATGAAATAGTATCAAGGAAAGGACTTGGGGTCAGGGGATATTAATAGTCATTATCTTTAGGTGAGTGACACTGATGGCAAAGGTCACTAAAACAAACAAAAAACCCCGCCCAATTTAGGACTTACAGAAAGTGATGCATCATCATCAAGGTTGGTATGAGGTAAATGGAAAGTCAATCAGTAATGGGTCTAAAAATGACCCCTGGCTCCGTTCTAATTCGAATACTTTTACATTTATAACTCCCAGTAACTAGCCCATAGCTATTGAAAAAAATTTTCATAAATATTCTAACAGTGATACATTCTCGGAGAATCAGAAGTTTTAGAGACAGCAAAATAATAAAAGTAGAAACAGTTTACTGAGGACCGAGAAAGAAGGAATCTACTCGGTAAATTTAACTGGTAAATTACAAAAAATTGAGAAGAGGTGGGAGTAGATAAGAGAACTTATGGTCCAATCCATAGGGACAATAAAAAGGCATTTAAGGAACAAGTATAGAATAATTCTGGTGTATAACGACAAGTGTCTTTCAGGATTTCACCAACAAAAGAATTAAAGAGCTATACCCAATGATTTAATAAGTTCATATCAACTTAAGTGAACTGAAAGATTAGATCTACAAATTAGGGTTTATTCCAAAATAGTCATTGCTCTAATTCCTACTGTTGAACTTTCCTGGATATTTAATACTGATTCCTTTTTCTTTTCTTCTTAATACCCATCCATAATGTAAAATTGAAATAATTTATACATTTGTGATACTTATTAAACAAGTCTTCTTAATTTTAAAATGTAGAGTTGACTATTTTACATTAAAATTTTCTAAATCAAATTAAAATTTTCTATTAACAATTTAGTGAACTTCAGAGAGAAAAATAAAACATACACTATATAGTCTCCATTCCTATAAGTATTAAATAAATAAAATTAAATTCATGATAAAATGACCATGGACTTAAAAAAAATTCCACCTCTTTCCCAAAATAAAGTTGCATGTTCTCAGTGCTATTAGGACTGGTTTCCCAGCTTTCTTTACTCTTTTAGTAATATAAGAAACCTACCATTTTCACGAGAAACATTAAAGCCTAAGTAACACAATAATTAAAGTTTTGATTTTATAGTTTAACTTTAAAGTTTCACACTACCCCCACCTCTTCACCCTCTCTACATCCTTCAGCTTGAAAGAGGACAAACTTGGGGATTGTTAAAAAATAAAAATTAAGTCTAAAATGTTATTTGAGCTCAAAAAGTGTTGTAGTTTGTAAAATTGACAAGGTTCTTTTACTTTTTAATACTTCCCCAAGTGCCCGTCAATTATATAATGTTGTCAGTAATGAACGGCATAAAACAGTTTCCAAAGTTTTTAAGTCTTTATTTTTTAGGGGATATATTACATGTTAAAACATTACATGCTAGAGTAAAACAAGCAAAAAAATATGGAACTACATTTTCTTACTTACTAGTACTTAGTGGGAACACTGGAGATCTTGTTCCCTGGCATATGTTGTTAGTTTGCCTCAAATAAACTCTTACCAAAATTCCAAAAAAAAAAAAAAAAAAAAAAGAAAGAAAGAAAAGTCCTTAGATTTGCCTAGAATTTTCATATAGTTGCTGTCCTCTTTTTAATCTGTTCTGACCAGTATCTTACCTTATGCATTCTTTATGGTGTTCCTGTATGACCTCTGTCCTGACCTACTCAAGAGAACAGGACAGATAGGAGAGCATAAATACCTTTCAACAGCTTATGAGAGGGGATAGAGGTAGTGAAAATTCTAGTTAACTAAGGGTTTAATTATGTAGCTCCAAATAATCTCTCCGGGACACTCCTCCCACTTTCTCAAAACCTTCAAGTAATCAAAAGAGCTGGTTTATGGTTATAAGCTACTTACCAAATGATTAAGAGAGAAAACTTAATGTTTTCTATAATTTCTTTAAAAAGTTAGAATAATTTGACTACCTCTTCAATAACCTCAACCAAGTCAAATTTGCTTTCTTTTTCCCAGGTTATGTTGTCAAAGGAGTAGTGAGATTCTTTGTAAGTGTAAATGTATTGTTACCATGAATTGATTTCATTGATTCTAGTTTAAGTTGTTAGATAAGAGTATAACAAAATTTGGATTCCAAATTTCCACTTGATAATCTAAGACATCATTTGCTATACTTTCAAATGATATTTATAATTTAATAAATTAGGAAATTAAAAATTTCCTAATTAGATGTTTCAAATCATCTAATTGGGTGTATATGGACACCATATAAAGAAAAACGATAACAGTGAATGGCGACTATTGAAAAAATAAAAATTTTTAAAAAGAAAAATGGAGAGAGATGAAGAGAAAAGTAGACTTTTTCTTCAGTCTTGTACAAGAAAACTTTAAAACTGTTTCTTTTTAAAAGAAAATGAGTTGAATTTGGAATTGAATTTTTTAAAAGGGAAAAAAATATGATCCTATGTTTTATGGAAAATCACTGTTCTAATAAAAGTTTTTGTGGCATATGAACCACAAGGTGGTGCTACAATTCCATGCTGATACTAATATTTTTAGAAGTTAATTGATAGTCGTTTTTTTCTTTTATAATTCTAAATTCTTTATTTTTATAAATTTACTGTAATTGAAAATACAAAGCTAACAATTTGTTCTAGAAATATTTACTGAAACTCTACTAACTGCAAGACTGTATTTCATAATTTCGTAATTTTCAAGTCTAAGGACTAAGCATAATTAGAATACTAAAAATGCTTTAAGTTACTTCTGCTTAGAATTTTAACTTAATGTTAATGTTTCATGTGATAAATTTCAATTTATACATATATAATATAAACAGATAAATAAATAAATTATATCAGATTAACTAAATAATTAAAAAAAAATACTTTCCTTTCTTTCCTCCCAAATAGTGAAATCAACTTAATGACTACCCAGGATGATTCTACACTTTTTTTATTATAAAGTTTAAAAAGATAACTTACTTAGTATTTTTAAATGATTTTATTTTCTCTTGATTTAACTTTATCTAAGACTTTTTCTGTCTCCAGAAAAATATATTACTTCCCATCACTTAAAAAAAAAACCAAACCTCACTGTGTATCTTGTAATAGTTGACGGCCACCATCTGTGTCTGTGCTGCTTGTCTTAAAATGTGTTACAGAATAGAGCACTAAAATACTCAACACATTTTTCACAGTGAACTTTCTGACCTGCTTCTAAATACCAAAGAAGAATCATACACTTACTTTCTCAATGTTAACTGAAAATGTGTTGCTGCTTTTTGGCTAAGCATGAAATCACTGTGTTTTTGTTTTGTTTTATTTTCAATGAGCATTCTTAACTTTTCATTACAACATATTCATCAGTACAGACGGCATGATGGTATGTACAACAGCCTCCGGGGTACAATATGCAAGTCCCAGTTGGAGTATTTCCAACAGGATGTAAACTATGGTCCCGAAGCCTGTACTTTAGAAAACATATTACTTAGCACACTGCCAACAAATGTCAACACAAAAATACAGCGCTGGAATGACTTCACTCTGTAAAAGAAATGTACTGGCACATAAGTTTTCCTAAGAAAAGTAAAACAGAAAAGCAGTATAATTGTAGTGTAAAAATATTTAAGTATTTATTCAATATTGAATGAAAGAGCTCTGATACCAAATAGAATTAAAAAATTCTTAATAAAAAGATTGCAGTATATTAAAATTTATAGAGAATTCCTAAAATATACATCATGTACAGTAGCAAAAGGCCTAGAGAAGTTCATGTAGGAAATTCTGTAATTAGTGATTTGGACCTTTCAGTAACTCTGCAGTTTCTTCAAACCTGAAAAATAATAAATAAATAATAAATTAAGTATATGAATATCATAATGAGGCATAGGATTTAAGTTGTTTAAATTATGCTTTTGAGCCCAAAATAAATATCAATATTTTTATTATTTATAGGTATAGTTACTGTTAATAAATTAAGTATACTATGGCCAGAGAGAAAGGATAAAAACTAGAGTCAATTAGGAGTCTTTAATTTCTTGGAGTGTATGTTATTTCAGTACTTCTCAAATTTCAAAAAATATTATAGTTTTTTAAAGTAGTAGACTGCATAATAATTTAAATGCAATTCCATAGTTCCTTTCAACTGCTCTGTAGATATAACTATCATTTTTCGTATAATCTTACCAATAACTTTCTGAAAAAGATTAGTAATACTTTCGCCATGCTTAAAGTGTCTCCAAAACCATCAACCTACATATATTATTTAATATTTTGGTAAATCAGTTATCAAAAAGAGATAACACTCTTGGTTAACTATCAACCAAAAATATCTCTGCAATCTTTAATCTGTAATTAATTCCATTAACAATGTTTTTTATCACTTGCTGGAAACCAAAACAGTGACTCATCTCACAAACACATAACTGTAGGTGGATTTATTATCCACTTGAGTCCTGAAGGAAATTCCACACCTGATTGAGAGACCTTTAAGGTTTGAAACACATATGCACATTCTATATATACTGTAACCCAATACAATTCCCTATAGAGAAATGAATTTCTGTTGCCCCTGTTACTTACATTTTTTTCATCCTTTCCATTTTCTGGATTGTTGTTTCCTTTAATTTAAAAAGTAACAAATTTAGGCGATTTCTCAAAGTAAACCATCATCAAACATGGACTTTGAACACATAAAACACAGTCTAAAACATTGTATTAGGTACTGTTTACTTATCGAAAGAATTTTTATGAGGGATTAAGATTTGCACAGTTTCACTATTCTTACCAATGACCTCTACAACTAAATCTAATGCTTGCTTGTTCTCCTGACCTTAGAAAGGATATCGCTTAGGCAGTTGTCAGTTTTTCTTACCTCTGAAATATCTTTCAAACCACAGTAATGAATAGTTGAGGTTCTGGGGGTTGAATCTGCTAACAATGCACTATAACCAGGGGACGGAGAAATACTTGCTTCTTTCTCTTTGCTTTTTCTGTCTGTGGAAAAATTAATTTTTAGGTTATCTTTTCACAGTAGAGTTAAATATCTAAAAATTATATGCATATATTAAAGAAAAACAATATTCTAATACAAAATGACTACTAGTATAGATGTGGGTGTTTTTAATATTCTTCTAAAATAATAACCTACATATAAAGATCTATGTTAAAATTGGCCAATAATAATTATAAAAGGCAAAAATATCTTTAGCATGATAGCAATTAATTGAATAGTCAAGTTATTAATTTTTAAAAATATTTTAAACATTCTAAATATAAGCTACTGACTCATGTATACACTTTTCTTAAAATGCTGGCAACTGATACTAAAACCGTATAAACTTTTTAAAATCAAGAAACATTCTATCCTGAGTTGATGTGTATAGAAAAAATAATGGTTAACATTCAAGGTTCCTAGATTTCCTAAAGAACTGAACAACTTTCCACTTCCAGTATCATTTTTTCAACAAAATGATGGCAAATCTTTTCTGCAACTAAAATAATTACAGAATATCACAGATAAGACATGTTCCTGTCAAATCAATCAACAGGCTTCGGGACCATCTGGCTGCAAAAACAAGGCCCGGAAAAAAAAAATCAGACAATCATTAAAACTGGTTTACATAAAGACAGTTTTATTATAATCCTACACAGACAACCTCAATTAGGGAACAAAGTATTACCACATGAGGACTGAAACAACTAAAAACTTTTACTTTCATCTCTCATAGAGCCAGTCTCTTTTGTCTACTTCTCTTGCCTATTTGCTCCACTCCTCTGCTTATTCATAAAAACGAACTTGGACAAAATGGCCATCCCAGCCCAAGCTCAACATTCTTTGACCGATTTATTTATGCTTGTTGTCCTAATTCCTAATTCCCAAGAAAGACAAAATGATTCAACTTGATACCTTTTGTATTGTTATTCTCTGGATTAGGTGTCTACTCTTGATCTAATTGTCTGAGCTCATGGTTCAAGATCACATGGAACAACTTTGAAGACTAGCTCTATCTAGCTCTTTTAGCAGGCCATCAGCTGTTTACAGGTTACTGACAAATATACTTTCTTCTCTTCCATGCATTATTTACATACGTGAAAGCTACTATTTAAATTTAAATTAGAAACTCTGGAGGCCTATTTTTTATTATTCTGCAGCACTTAGCAATTCAAAGGGTAAAACAGCTCTAAAAGTTTGCAGTTTTGTACACTCGAATTCACTCAGCCTCTATGTCCTGTTAGATATGTAAGCTGGCTTCTTAAGCAATTCTTGGCTTCAGCAGTCTGTAAATTCAATGTTTTCTTTGTTCCTAGGATCTTTGTAGTTTCTAAAAGATAGGCTTAGGATTACCAAATATCCATAAAAATCATTTTTCTAAACTCCTAACAATACCACCAATACTAATACTACAAGAACTTACCAGGTTTTAGAATATCGATGTCACTACTAGAAGTATAGTCTTCATTCATTTCATTCAACTCTATATATTCATCATTCTAGAATAATATAGTTCAGTATTTAGAATGAAATGAAAAATGTTCTCATTTTATATTCTTACTGCTAAGCATGAAATATAAAGACAATATGATGTATGAATATTTTTAAGTATTTTATATGGAAAGCAATAAATATCCCCGCATATAAGAAATTATCTTTTAAATGTAGAATCAGATAGTAACCTTCTTAAATCTACTAACTTTACTTTTTAGGACGAAAAGATACAGTAGGACCAGAATTTGAAATCCTGAGTAAATAAACAAACTTCTCAGTAACTGTCTCTATAAAATGTACAATTTAATTGAAGTAAATGAGAACAGGAAACTCTAATTTAAATTTTTCCTCTCCTGCCAATTTTCTCTTCAGTCTGTAAAACAAGCCATTTTTACTATTAAAGGATATAAAATAATTTCAAGCTTTTCATAAACAAAATCAAATGTTATTTTACCTCATTTTAAATACCTGAAGTATTAACAGCTCTAAAAGCTCAATTTATTCAATACTGAATGGTCAGATTATCTTAGTTGATGAGGAGAGAAACAATAACTACAAGAGCAGCAAAACAGGCTGCGTCTAAACAGGACTTCATTCCCACTAAACATTTTCCTATTACCTAAATATTCTCTTATTTAGCATTTCCAAAAAAAAATATACACACAACAATGAATAGAAACGTCATTGTATCTGAGGTACCCTATAAATGTTAAGGAAAGAAAATACCTTTTTGGACAAAAGTAATTCTGTTTCAAGAAGGGTGACACGACTTAGAAGATTAATCCAGGATTTTTCATTTATCATCACTTTTCCTTTCATTTTTTCTTCCAAAGAATCTAATCTACTCTCTATCTGAGTCAGTTTCTTAAGCTTTTCTTGGCATTCGGCAAGCATAGTCTGTAGTGTGGTAATCTCAGGATTAATACTTATATCCTAAAATGATTAGAAAGATAAAAAAAATAATATTACACCAACTGAAATTCCTTTAAAAGTCAAGTAATCCTATTTCCATTGTGTTATTTCAACAGTTACAAGAGGCAGTACAGCATGACCAAGAGGCAGACCACTTAGATGAACACATATATAAATAAGCTCATTTCAGATGTATGACCTTGATGCCTCAAATTCCTCATTTAAAAAATAACAGTACCTACTTCATATGGTTCTTGTGAAGATTAAATAAATTAATCTGCATGTGGCTCTTAGAACAACACTAGGTAGGGTAGTACAATAAAACTGTCACTAACTTGCTTCTTGTAACAACACCTAGCCCAAAGCCAAGAGGAAATGACCAAGAAATGACAGTACATTGAAACTGTTCAGTTTGCTATAACAGGAAATAAGCCTAATGGCCATCTGGTAGTTTTTATACATGCCAACTGTATACTAAGACATACAGCAGTCACAAGACACAGAGGAAAGAAAAAAGGAGTTTTAGGAGAAGCAGTAAAGGTTAGACAGTATCACAGGGTCTATGGCAATAAAGTAACAGAAAAGGTACTCTAAGAGAGGAGTGAAAAAAACAGCAAGAGCCCAGAAAGGAACAGGGAAAAGCAGTAGTATACCAATTTTTCCATTCATCAATACAGTGAACAGGTGATAGAGAACCTTCTCCATACAAAGTAGTATCTCATTGTCTCACTAAACCGTAAATTCCCATAACATCCAGCATTGCCCATAGCATCTACCCCAGTATCCAAAATGTAAGCAGCAAATAATATCTGCTGAACTATATTTAGCATGACTTACTAATTCTTAAGTAATGGTAATAATGGCCATGTGTCATGATTCATAAATCCAAATCTAGAGATATTCTAAAGTTTATGTGCTTTAAATATGTGCTAAAATATGCTTTAGATATATACATTAAAGTAAGAAATACTGGCATTGTCAAAAATATAACATTCTTACTTGTTCCTCAGACTTGATTTCAGGGACCTTTTCTTCATGAATCTTTATTTCAGGATCCTTTAAGTCACATGCATCAAATGCTTCATTAACATCTGTTACTGTACTTAATGTATCTTCGGGAATGTTAGCACCATCTTCATTATACAGGTGACGGATCACTACAGCTTTCTTCTGCATAGAGAAAAATATGTCAGAGTTGCTTCACATAATTATTTCCTCACATAACTATTTGAAACACACACATAGTATTTTTGCAAAAGAACATCCTATGTTCCCTTTAAGATTTACAAGTTTAAATTACCACATATAATGTATATAATAAACATTATTAAGCTATTAATATTGTTATTTTATGTCTGATGATAAAATTGTGGTTTTGATTTTTTTTTCATTCTTCACATCAGACACGGAATGTGCTGATGTCATAACAAGGTTTGAGGGAGGCACACCTCAACAAGAGCATGAACCTAATTATCGTACTTAAGAATTACAAATGGATTGGATTAAGATTTTTTAAAGGATTCTTATATATTAGAAAAATATTGAAATATCTCTTCAACGATGTCTGGGATCTGTTTAAAATTGTTTCTTATTTGGTAAGAAAGATGTTGAGAAAAGTGGTTATAATAAAGATGAAACAAGATTAGCAAAAAGTTGATAAATTGCTGAAATGGAAAGAGTACTTTTATAAATATTTGAAATGTTTCATAATACAAAGTTATTTAAACAGGTTACCATATAATTCACATACAAATAATCAAGAAATTGCTCTATAAAAAAGACTCATTACAATTTTTTTTTCTATTAAATGAACCACAAAATATCAGACCTTCAGCTAACAATTCAAAATGAATAAAGGCAAAGGGCAAGTCCTGCAAGCAGGCAGTGCCCCAACTGTGCATTCACATGGGACTCACTTAGCCACAATTACTTGCAGCACTTTAGGGCAGAGCAGTTATCTACTGACAAAGACAAAATATTTAAAACACTAACCCAAAACCAGATTATAAGTTTAGGAACTGTATCAAGCATTGGTTACTTCACACTCCTGGTACAGAAATATGAACACAGGTAAGTGAATCATCATAACCTATAACTAATGGTATGCTGTTCACATGTTCCCATGTTTTAGGAAGATCAGATACAGAATTAAGAGTAAATGTTCTTGACCACATAATATAACCTTCCTAAATCATAGCTCTTCTATCTGGGAAACAAGGCAGAAACAGGAATTAGAAATATAAAGAGAAAGCTTATTCATTTCTACATTTCTACCTTCTTATAACTTTAGGAACGTTCCCCAGATAATATATGATATTCATTGCTAAAAATCCTTATAGTGTAAAACCCGACTAGACTGTTTCACCAGTTGCTAGTTAGAAAATTGAACCTTGTACATTGGATTAATTACACAGGTGACTCTTAATACTATGACACATTTTCTTTGTTAATTTCCTACCTTTCCTGAAGTCATAAACCTGCCAGTGATATCAATGCCAATAGGTTCTATAGGTGTCTTCTCAATGCTTGAAGAAGCTTCTGACTTAACAGAACTAATTTTCTTTCTTTGTTGTGATGGAATCTAAAAGAAAAGTATTAAGATGTAAAAAGTTCTGTGTGAAAGCATGATGTATATTTAATTCTATTATCATTTAAATTTTCATATGACATAAGACTGCCAAATAATGAGAATTAAGGAAACTTTATGTCTTTTGAAAACTAAGAAGTGATGAAAATGTACTGTTTGAACTGTTAGTTTTGGACTCGTAGCTCCAAGTCATAAATGTGTGAAAACAAGTGACTAGTATTTAAAGCAAACATCAGGTATTATAAAGTTACCCAAACCTGAGAATAATGCAGTAATTGTATCATGTATAAATTTGCTGTTTAGGGCATTAATTTTATACATTAAAATACTGGTCACTTAGCATAAGTTAAAATCTATTAAGAAAATTACCTTCTCAAGACTACTCAACTCCTTGTGCTTTTTCATCACACAATTTAAAATATCACAAACAATTTGGATTTTCCACTCTGCAAATCCACATTGGAGAAACTGCTTTTTTGTCAAGATTGGTTTATAATTAAATTGATCACGAAGAAGCTATAAAGAGGGAATAGACCAACATAAAATTGGGAGCAATTTCTTTAGAAAATCCAACATAATAAATGGCCACCTGGTCAGGGATGTAATGCCATTTTTGAGAGGAAAAGGAGGACCAAGCCACATAATAAAGAGTACTAACGAGATTTATAGGGATGGTAGGAGAGACATCCAGGTAGAAAACAGGTGGCTAAGGATGCACCGGAGAATAGATGGCTCTCCAGAGAGATGACAAAACAGAGCCAAAGATCAAAAAGTTCAAATACCCTCATAGGTGCTAGACATACTCTTTAGCTCACATAGAATAAAAAATACCATACAGATGTCAGAAAACCATAGTTCTATCTGTTCATAATTCTTCTACTACACGACTTTTTAGACAAGTCAGTAGGCCTCTGAGTTTCATTTCTCATTTGTAAAATGAGAGAAATAGACTAGACTAGTAATTTTTAAAATCTACTCTGGAACCCTAGGAGTTCTTAGAAGTATATCTTAGGCTTCCACAGGAAGAGAAAAAGAAGATTAAACAGAGAATCTGCACATAAAAGCTCCCATTTCATCAAATGCAACTTTCTCCTCAAAAAAGAAAAATATTTGATTTGATAAATGGGTTTTCTTTTCTCATTTTTTTTAAAGTTTAAGAAAATTATAGGACTTGAACAAAAATTAATAAGAAATCAAATATGAAATTAAGTTTAAAAATCAAATCGATTATGAAATTAAGTTCAGTATACATGTGTAAATACTCGAGTAGACATGAGACAAGGCCCCAGACCACAAGGAACATAAAATCTCAGTCAAGGCTGTAGTTCCTTCTTACAAACAACTAAATTATAATTCTAACTTCTGCCAAGCATACCAAATTTTACTAAAATTTGATATAAAAAGATCAAATAATAACCAAAGACAAATGTGTACCAGCTGTCATATTTAATGAAGTATAAAACATCAAGCAAACTTAAATTATATCTTGATTGTAATGGGAACGACATTTAAGTGAGATAAACGCATATGAAAATACTGTCATCTATACATGCTGCATATATTTAAGGAGTTATAAAAACAATCTTAAAAACTATCAATGACTTCTAAAACAAGTACTGGTTTCATAAACTCAACAATACCTTATAGACAGTATCTATAAAGCGCAAGTCATTCTTTGCTATGAGCTCTATATTGGATTCTACCAGAAGTTCTGCTACATAAGGTGAATATGAGGTCAGGGAATAGCTGATGATGGGCAAAGATGCTGCTGTATCTCCCTTTACCAAACTGTTGGGAAAAAAGAAAAAGATTTTTAATGAGCATATTTCCACAAACTTGAATAATCAGGTAAATATAAAAACTGCTGTCAATAATTTGTAACAACACTAGAGTCATAATAATCAAGTGATACACAATACCCTTTAGATTCCATCCCCTACTCTAAACCAGTCTAGCAAAATTACTATAGTTTAGCCTTACTCATTCTAATTCATTTTCTAATAAAACAAATGTATCCTCTTACAGTGCCCAAGCACACTTTATGCTTTCACAAACAGTTGTTACCTCATTTGCCTTCTACCACAAATCTGAAAAGGCAAAAAAATATGAATTCTAAGTTACAGATGAGGAAATCAGGGCTGGGAAAGGCATGGTATCAGTTGTCATGAGAAATCTATTAACTATTACTATTTATTATCTTTCAAATCAAAGAGAAATATCACCCAACTAAATGTGAGAGGGTGGTATCCTGTATAACTAATCCAATTCATTATAATTCTATGAGTTTAAAAGTTGTAAAGAGACCATACTTTATAATAATGTAAATTGTGCTTCTACTTCTAAAAGGTGTTTAAAATTTCTTGAGTTGCACTTTTTTCATTAATTCATACTTAGAAACAAACTCCTGTAATTCTAATATCCTGCTTTCTAAAATATATTAATCATTTCAAGGAAAATTTTAAAAGCACCCACATAAAATCTCTAAATACTTCCACGATGTCAGATATTATCTCAAATCATTATCAAAAAGAATACAAATAAATATGATATTACAGCATACCCTACACAATCCACCTCTTGAGGATAATTTAGTGAGCGAAGAACTTGTTCTAGGTTCCGTAAGGTTCTCTTTAAGTCACCTGTTGCCATTATTTAACTTTATATTCAGTTCCAGCTTTTCAAATAATCTAGTTTTTACCTAAAAGTAAAAATCAATAAAAATATGGTTAAGTCTGTGAATATTTGAAGCTTCTCTATCCTATTTTGTTCCTATTTCCTATAGGCATTTACCATATTTATCTTATCTTCTTATTTTCTCTACTGGTCTAGTACTATCTAGTAACATTTGGGAAGATCCATCAACCTGAAATAATCTCATCCATGACTATTCTAGATGCTTATAAAGGCTATATAATAAAATCAGTAAAAATGAAGACATATGTAATACAGATTTAGCCATTATACCCAGGGCTCTGACCTCACACAGTTGCCAATCAGATACTTTGCTTAAAAATAAAAATAGATGAATTAAAATATATATATTCAGGGTTTAGCTGGTAAAATTAGCAGATTAAATGCATGTTATCTTCATTTCCCTTTTTTAGGCATCACTAAAATGAAAGTTAATGATTACAAACCACATATGCTCACCAGGGAAAACAGAACTAGAGGGGATTTTACATGACAGAAGAGGTATCAACAAAATTTTAGAAGATAGAGAGCAGATGGATGAGTGATAACCAATCCAGCAAAGCAGAGACAGGCCAATCCCAGCTGCCGATTCAGAAGGAAACCAACATCAGCAAGATAGGTTCAGAAATGAGGGGCCCCTTAGAGTTCTGGGAGGCTGAGGGGTAAGACCAGGGGGACTGAAATAAAGATGATTATGTGAAAGTACATATAAGGAGCCTAGATTTCTACTTTCACTCCCCATTCTCAGATATAACTAAGCTATGAAACTATCTCTCTTCTTCCTTAGGTTTAATGATGAGTTTTTAGATAATATCAAAGCATAATCCATGAATTAAAAAATTGATGTTATACTTCATTAAAATAAACACTTCTGTTCCATAAAAGACACTGTTAAGAGAATGAAAAAAACAGGGAAAAAATATTTAAATTCTCTACTGAATGAATAAAAGACTTGTTTTCAAAATATATAAAGAACTCTTAAATTTAAGAGTAAGAAAACAAACCACCCAATTAAAAAATGTGCAAAATATCTCAACACACATCTCACCAAAGTATATAGGTGGTAAATAAACATATAAGAAAAATGTTCTACATCAAGTATCATTAGGTAATGGTAAATTAAAAAAAATATATGATGCCACTAAACACCGTTTATAATGCCTAGAATCCAAAAAACTGACAATACTAAATGCTTATGAGGATTTGGAGCAACAGGAACTCTCATTTATTGCTGGTAGGAATGCAATGGTATATCCATTTTGGAAGACAGACAGAGGTGAAATTATTCTGTGTAATGGTAGGCACATTACATTATGCATTTGTCAAACTTAAAAACTGTACAGCACAAAAAGTATATGCAAAATTTTAAAAATCAATTTAGGAAGCTGGGAAATCCCTGGAAGAAATGCAGAGTGTGATGAGAGAATCTAACTGCATTAGTAATATATGAAACAACTTCATAGAAGGAGACGAGTGGAAAAGGTGCTAAGTAACTTTAGAAATCAGTGGATCCTGTGAGACTAAAGGAAAAATAACTGCACATAAACACGGTTCTCTAGTTGTTTGCCATATGTGTGTGAGTAAAGTAAACAGATGGCTAAATAATAGGATCCAGGTTTCTCGCTAGTGGAATAGGAATTTACAGATAAGTAAGGGGAGGAGTCTAGCATATTTAACAGATCAGAGTTAGAAACATCAGTATGAATTCTTGGTTAGCTTAATATGGATAGCTTCATATTGAAATATTTATAGATGTGTATGTAGACAGTTTAGTATACACTGTGTATTTCCTTTTTTTGCCAGCTGAAAATGACTAAAAGCAATGGCACTCCAGTAGCAAAGTGCACACCTGGCATCCAGGTCTTGGTATGTAATTCTATTCTTGAATAAAAGGAACCAGGGCTCCCTGGAGAAATGATCAAATTGACTGGGCATGAAATATACAAGATGAACCTGAAAAATTATGTAGTTCCATAAAGTAAGAAAGTACACACAAAACAAACAAACTAATCCTACATTGATGGGGACATATCAAAAGGGCACTGGGGCCAAATGATGCTCTACACAGTCAAAGTTAAAACAATTTGAATGACAAAATTCATAGAACGGTATTAAATTATAATCCAAAACATAAAACAAAACAAAAAATATCAGTTTAGTTCAATATATTAAAAAAGGAAAAAAGTCTTATAATCATTTCAGTACAGGTAGGCAGGCTTATCTCATCATCATTTCTATCCAACATTGTACTAGAGGTGGTAGACAGTACAAAAAATGCAAGAAACAAATATAAGGAATAAAGATTAAAAAGGAATAAATAAAAATGTCATTATTCACAAAATTGTATATGAAAAAATCCGAAAGAAATAAGTGAATTTAGAAGGGTTGCTAGATAGAGGGCCTTAAATGGAAGAGGTATATATAACTTGACCCAAGATTGGAAGACTCAATATTGATCCATAGTTTCAATGTATTCCATCCTCATCCCCCACCCCCTCGCCCCTGCCAAAAAAATCCCTGCACTTTTTCTTAGGTGGAAATCAACAAGTTGAGTCTAAAATTTATATAGAAATGCAGAAGATAAAAAATAACTAACAAGATCAAAATTGGATGGCTTAAACACTGGATATCAAGACTCATAAAATTAAATTTGGAATTAGTGAAAAGATGTACAAACCAAAAAATGGAACAGAATAGAGTTCAGAAACAGACCGTGCAAATACTGACACTAGATTTATGACAAAGTTGATGCTGAGTAGCCCTGGAAAAATGTTGATCTTTTTCCATAAATGGTACTGTGTCAACTAAATATCCAGATGGAATAAATAAATCTTGAACCCGTAATGAAAAAGGTATCTCACATCCTTTGCAAAATTAATTCCAGATTTGTTAAAGATCTAAATGCAAAATATAAGACAACCAGGTTTTCTGGAAAGTAATATTCTCTTCAGAAGAGAATAATCTTTATGAATTTCAGGTACAGAAAGATTTCTTATGATTGATAAAATTAAACACATTAAAATTAGTAACTTCTGTTCATCAAAAAACACCTTTAAGAGAATGGAAAAATAAGCAAAATGATGCTGTAAATATACAGAACCAACAAAAAGATTCATATCTAAAGTATGTAAATAAATTTCTACAAATAAGAAAGAGACAACTAAATAGAAAAATGGGAAAGAGGCCTGAACAGGAATTTTAAAGACAAGTAAACATGTGAAAACACACACAATCTCATTAATTATTAATGTTACAAATAAATGGAAATGTGAGGCTATAAATGATCTGAAACTCACAATGTTATGAAAGGGTAAATTAGTACAATTACTTTGGCAAATTTATTGGTGGTATCTACTAATACATCATACATAGGGCCTGAGATAAGAATACAATTCCAAAGAATATACATCACAAAATATGTGTATACATATGTGTTTGTGTATCAAAAGACATAAAAAATACTTGAGATTTTAAATAAAATGGTTGATTTTTTTTAAATCTCAAAGAAAATACCATGGATTATATTTTTAAATGACTCTTTTTATTGTATGAGCTAAGGCTTTCATTAGGTTCTCAAAAAAGGTTATTCTCTGAGGAGGTTCATAAAATAAAAAAATAGATAAACAAAGAATTAAGAACCTGTGTAAGACAGGGACAAAGGCTTCTAAACTATGTCTAGTCAACCAGTAAGGCAAAGTTCAATACATACTTAAAAATATCTATTTGTAACTGTCGATGGACGCTTTATAAAAGAAAAATAATATATGACAATACCTTGGGTAATGAATCCTTTGGGAATGAAGTTCCTTTAAAATGAAATCAATGACATTAAAAACAAAACAGAACAATTCATAAATCAAGTGAAGTAGAGTTAGCAAAATATTTACCCTCTAGTCAACTTTCCAGCCATTTCCCAGGATACAAATCATCTCCTTACACACCTTCTCTGTATCTGTACATAACTAGAGGTATTAAGGCTAACAATCTGAAAAATTCTAAATTTGGTAAGCTTTCTAGTTTAAGCCCCTAGGCACCCAATTCTGTACCCTTCTCCCATCTTTGGGAAAAGGGTATCTTCCTGTTCCAAGTCTCCTCTCCTTTATCAACATAGTAAAGAGCAGGGTACCGAATATACTTTTACACATTCACGCAGCACGGGTTTTAGTATTTTCAGCCTATCAATTACTTCAACTCAACATATATTTTTAGGCAGAGAGAATTTAGGTACTGGGAAATAGGAAATAACTAGAAAAAAATAAAGGAAGTGATCCTAAAACTACATTTTACAAAATATTATCCATTATTTAACATTATTTAGAATGACTGAGGGATAGATGGACATATGGAAGCAATAAGAGAAATGACTTCCCATGACCAGCATTTACTTTCCTGGGAGAGATAAAGTAGAAACTCGTCTGGCCATTACTGTAAAAAATATATATTCTTAGGTATTGTCAATGGCCAGTATGGTAGGTCTAAGCTTAAGTTCTGGATCCATCTATCATAACACAATTCTTCAAGGGCACCTTTTCCCCCCTAAGATATTCTAGAGCTGTCATATAAATTGTATCTCTTCCACAGACTTCCTTTAATCCTTCTAGCTGTATATTCCATCTTTCTAGGACATGTAATCTTGTTTTATTTAAGATATCTTTCCACCTTTCCTTTCTCTGAAGTCCTGGAACATATATCAATGTCTCATATTATTCTACCTCTGGTAATGGAATTTCTGACAACAAAGTATATCCCTGGAACACATCTTCTTCAGGACCAGCAGAATAAATATTTTGAAGAGTAATATACAAGTACAGTTTGGATCTGTAGGTGAAGGAGATAAGTGATAAAACAGGATAGGAGAAAGGGATTTAAAAATGTGAGTATTATAGAAAAAACTTATAGCTACTGTTCTACATTTTCATGAAAGGCTTCACTAAGTCTATTATAAAATTAAAAAACACTAAACTGTAGATAGTAAAAGAAGCCAATCTATGGCATATGCACATTTTAACAGATGAAAAACAACTTATTACATTAAAAAGCTAACAGTTTCCCTTTATAACTCTTATCAAAGAAAATTAAGAGGCATTACTCTGCTTGTAGAATAGATTTAACCATAAAGGTGGTCTCAATACGGCTTCCTCTAGAGATCTCTCTACAAGTCAGATCTGCTCAACCGCATTCATTATGCAACACGTAGTGGAAACGATGTACAACAGCAGTTTAAGGCTTTTCATCTAGCTCAATTTAATTGCCGTTGGAGGTTATTACCTGACGCCTCCCAAAGGCATGCCACTGAACTCAGTGATTTTTGTTCAGAACGAAGCAACCACGCCGTAACGATTATGATCAATGACTAATAAGCGTTTGTGACATAGCTCATAACTCTAGATATTAGCTAAAACTCGTGTTTATTAAAAATAAAGAGAGTAGAGGTACGGAAAAATTAAGTTTGTGACACTTTTCGCTATAGATATTTGGAAAGTACTATTCTAAAAGATAGGGAGAAAGGTCTGGGAAAGGAAAAATACCGATAAAATTGCGGGGAAAAAAACAAAGGGAGTAAAGGGATAAGTATAGGGTTCAGTAGGACTGCTCTGTTCACCTACAAAGCTTTGTGGATAATTTTGGAAAGATTCTTATATAGCCATAATTCCGGAGCCAAAATGTCAAGATTGATTTTTTTTTTTTTCCATAATCAATAGTCGTCTAGGTAAGTGGAGGAAAAAAAGGCCCCCGGGAAGTGCAAGCAAGAAAACATTCACTACTTTCATCTCTTCCTCCTAGTCAGTATTTCCGAGGAGCCAGGTCGCTTCGCGGATCAGAGGATGCAACGGGGGGAAACCAGCCAATCTAGAAGCACCCACCCACCCACAAACCACAACCTACTCTGAGAGGACGAGCCGCCAGCATCCTTCCTCCTTCGCCGTTACAAATGCGTGCACAGGTTGGGTCTACGGGCACGCCCCATCTCGGGCTCCCCTCCCGCCGCTTAGTTTAGTAGGATGAAAAGGCAGACCTGGTCATTCGCTCCCGCCCCGGACCTCGGCCAGGCCGGCGGAGAGAGGAGACCCCCCCACCCCCAGCCCAGGTTAAGGTGCAGCAGCCTCGCCAGCTCCCCGGGCTCACCCAGCAGCCGCCGAGCCGAGCAAGGCCTCTCTCTGGCCCCGCACGACGGGGAGACGGAGAGGCGGCGGAACATGCAGCCAGACAGAGCCACGGGCCCCGGCCTCCGGCAGCGCGGCCCTGCGGCGCGACGCCCGCGCCGGCCGCTCCTCGCGCCGACCGTTTGGATTTGCAGCCGCGGGGGGCAGCGCGCCGCCGGCGCCCCGCAGCCCTGCGATTCGTCGCCGCAGATTCCACACGGCGTCGGTCCAGACCCCCGAGGACACCGACTGTGCCGCGAGCCTCCTCCGAGGCCAGTGCGATTGCGAGCCGCAGATCGGAAGTCTACCTGGTGGTGATGCTCAGAGCGGCTGCGGCTAGGAAGCGAAGGACAGGGCACCTCCAGCGAATCGTCAGCAGCGGGGATAAAGGCGCCTTTTCCTTAAGGTCCAGACGCCCTGACGTCACTTCCGGCAACACTAGGAAACGTCAAAACTCGGGCGGTCGGCAGCCCCGGCTGCGGCAGCCTGAGGTGCGCTGAGGGCCTGGGGATTCGGTGCTGTTCCGGGGCTTCGCGCCGCCGTCACCTGCACCGGCGTGAACCAGTAAAGTTGCAACCGCCTTCTCCATGGCCGGGGCGCCAGTTCCCGGCTGAGCCATTTCCTTTTTTGGCGAAAAGCCCCCGTCCAGAGGCCGGCTCGTCGCGGCGGCGGTGGGGGTCGCAGGCCGTCCAGGTACAGGCGTCTGCCTAGACCTTTCAGAGCTCTTGCTTTCCTCCTCGGAAATCCACACAGCCCGCGCTTGCCAGGTGGCAGAAACTTGCCAACCAGCAAGACTCTGGGGCCAATGACAGCGCAAAGCATCCTGAGTGACAGCGACCGTGGCTTATGAAAACGGGGCGTCGGTGTCAGGAGGCGGGAGTAGGTGTGTTCCTTGTGTTTCTAGGCCATTGGGGTACGGGGTCAGCTTGGGACCCCACGTAGTGACCCGGCTTCGTTTGCGGGGAGCGGGTTACGAGAAACGGCAGTGATGACTCGAAGCCCAGCTGTTGCTCTTCAAGTCGAGCGTTTGGATTTTTCTTTCTTCTTTTCTCTCTTTTTTTTGGTGCATAGGCACAGTTTTCGGTTCTTTACATACTTTTCTATAATATGAATGGAAACACGCAACAGTTAAGGTCACGATGGAATGCCAGTTGCTTCAGTCTTAAAACTTTGGTTAGAAATTGGGCAAATTCTTAATTTGCCCTCTCTTCTTTGTTTCTCTGTGACTGGGCTCCATGGCGGGTACTCAGTTAAATATTATCAATTGGAAGAAATTATATAAATGAATTCTGATCCTCAGTCATTTAAGCTTTTTGTTTTATGTTTAGGTTCTTTGTATATTGAGTATTTATTAAATTACTAAATACATAATTTGATCCCACTGGTTTTGGTAAGTGAAATATTTATTTTCAAGGATCCTAGGTTTCTTTACAAATAATGAATTTTATTGGTGCATGGTGAAGCTAATTTTATGTTTACCATTTCAGCTTTTCTTCTTTTAATGTTTGGAGTTTGGTAACCATATTTCAGAGGTAGAAGGGCCACTCCTGCCAACCCCCCCCCCAAAAAAAAAAGTGGTTTACAGAATTGAGCAGAATGAAGAATAAATTTTATTGGTTTTTAGATTGAGTAGGAAAGTTCTCATTTTTCCGAGTTAACTTGACAGTTTGTCTGATGAGATACTGTATTAGTTATCCATTGCTGAGTACTACATTGCCCCCAAATTTAGCAGCATAAAATAACATATTTATTATCTTGAAATTTCTGTGGGTCAGAAATTCGAGTACAGCTTTGCAGAGCACCTCTGATTCATGGTCAAGCTGTGCATCTGGGGCCTGAGATCTCACCTGAAGACTCCAATGAGGGGTAGAAAGATCCACTTCCAAGTTGTTGGCAGGCCTAGTTTCTCCACCACACGGGCTTCCCCATAGGGCTGCTTCACAGTTAGCATCTGGCTTCCCCAAGGGTGAGTAAGAGGGAGCACCCAAGACTCTCTAGTCTTTTATAACCTACACTCAGAAGTGGTATCCTGTCACTACTGTCATACTATATTTGTTAGAAGTGGGTCACTAAGTCCAACCCAAAATCATTGTCTAGAGGATTACACAAGGGCATAAATCCCAGGGTGCAAGGATCTTTGGGGGCCACCTTAGAAGCTGTCTGACACAGATACCCTCTCTGATAACTTTTCTGAGTTAACAGGTGGAAATAACTGAGCGAAAGTGTGGTCAAGAGAAATGGGGTCTGTCAAGAAGAAATGCCAGATTGTAAAGAAATAAACTTGTACAAACCTTATCTCTCTTGGGAAAGTTTGGGGGGGGGGGTCTTTTTCTTTTTTCCTACTAATTATCTGAAGAAAGGCTTATTTTTTTTGCTTGAGAAACTTTGCCTGAGGGATATATGTGAGAGGAATTATTGTGTTTTTAGGGTCTACGTGAGCTAAAACATGCATTATAATTTACTGTGTATGACCAGTTTAATAGGGAATGTTGTATGTTTATTGTGCTTTTGTGTTGATCAAAACATTGTATTAACAAGAGGTGATCTTTTCTTTGATCACAGTACATTGAAATTAGTCATTCAACTTTATGATTTTATGGTTCATTACTTACCCAGCTGCTATGTACAACTGTCTATTATTTTTCTACAGTCTGATTCAAATTTGGAAACTGACACTAATCCCTTGGCTGGCCTGTGACAGTGCATCAAAATTATTAATACCAAAAGTCTATGAAATATACATCTAACTTATGATGTTTTTCACTAAATTATTTTACTTAATATTTTAAAACAACTTTAATGACATCTACTTCTAGAAATTTGTTTCCTGTTTATTTTTTTCTCATTTTGTTTTTCTGACAAATTTGTTGACACAGATTCTACAATAATTAGAACATCCTGACTTGAATATGTTTACATCATAATTGCGGCAAATACTTTTGTCGTATACAGATGAGAAAAGATATATGTGGTTTCAAGACGAGGCAGCAGGTTTAGGGAGTTTATCTCTGTGATCAGCGGTTTGTGTTGTTCTTCAAGAATAGATTGCATAGGATTTCATAAGCTATTGGAAAGAAAGAACAAGATTTTAGCAAGTGAGTCATGTTTGCAGTGCTTCTGTCTGTTCATACTGAGTGTGATTTGTAGAGGTCATGAACACGGAGGAAAAGAGAGATGGAAAGGACAGACGCTAAATACACACACACACACACACACACACACACACACACACACCTATACATACCTATCTCCAACACCTCTTCATTTCACTTTTTTTAAAGAATTTTTTCTTGTTTTATTTTTATAAAATCATAGAATTTTATAGCTAAAAGAGAACTTAGAGATTAAGTTCAAAATCTCTGTATTATTACAGGTGAGGAAACCAAGACTTCAGAATTTAAGTGACTTGACCAATACTCACAAGTAGTTAAAGAAGGAGCCTGAATCAAATTCATGTTTTGTGTCAGTCTCTTTTCATTAATAAATGTTTTCTCATCTCATTTATGATTTTCCTCTTATTTTGGGCTGTACTCAGTATTTATTTTATTTTAATACCTTGTTTTATTTGTATAAGAGCAATTCAGTGAGAATTACAGTTTTTGTTTTGTTTTTAATTCCACAGCTCTCATAGTACTGGCTATTGTGGTTAGTGGGCAGGGTGTGTGGTATGTCCTGAGAAGGTGAGTTGGGATAGGCTGCCATGGCAGCTGCTGATTATAATTAGGCTGTGTAAATAGTGCAGTTAATTAAAAATAATGCTGGTGAGAAGTATGATAAATTTATTTTATTTGAAAGTTGAAACAGACAGTGGAATGTTTCTTGCATAAGAAGTTGAAGAAGTTAAATAACTGAAATTAAATAGGCATACAATTCCGAGCTCTTTGGTTACATTTAAATGACACATCTTAATTATTACATTTGTTTAGATGTCATTTGGTAACCCTCATTATAGAATCAAAGAACAGGAAAAAACCTTCAGAACACAAACTAATATTGTAAATCTTTTTGAATTAAAAAAAAAATAAGTACAAATGGTATGCCTTTTAGTAACAAAAACTGCTCTTGCAGGACCAGATCTTTAAATTTAATGAGTGGGTTTTTTCTTTTTTATGTGTTTAATGTACCCTGTGACCTCTTAGTACTTAGCTATTTCCCTTTTCTCCTTAGAAAGACCTCCTTGTGGACTTATTCTTCCTTCATTTCTCTACAATTGTTGCCTTTCAATTTTAGAGGTGTGATTGGTTATCAGGTTATTTTTTCTTTCCTTTTTTTTTTTAAAATTCCCTACTCAGTTTCTTTTAAACTACTTTGGTGGTCTGTTCTTTTGGAAATAGAGAAATAAATGCTGGGCTGCCAGATTGATTCTAAATGTCTCATAGAAAATATTTTCTTACAGAATCTCCCATGTTCATATGCAATTGAGTAATGTCACATATATTACTTAAAGATTTTTAAAACTTAACCAGCAATCTCATTGTAACTTTCTACTAGGAAGAAATTGAGAATTTCCAAGAAGATATAAATAAGTGACTATTCTCATCTTTAAGTCTCAATAGAAATTACATTTTAGAAATAACTTTTTTGGTACACATTTTAGATCTTTACCTGAAATAGAAAATTTATTTATAAATTCTACTATTTAGATGCTTAAGAATTATTGAAGAAAACCAGTCATTTATAATGAGTATTTAAATAGGATTATTCATGTCAATCATCACAGACCAGTGCTTTAACCTCACTTGCTCAGGAAGAGAATTGTGGAGTCAGTTTGCTTCAAACAAGATTCTTTTAAAATAGAATACTTTTTTGAGACCTCCAGACTCTTTCATATTCTTCCCACCTTCCACTGTGTATTCTCTGCCTGAATAGTGTATAAACCATTCCTTATTGCTTATAGTTGTCTCCACAGCATATGCTATTAGAATGCTCAGTGTCATGGAATTACTGTGTTAGTACTTAGTTAGTACTTAGTTAGTAACTTAGTTTTTTCTTATAGGATAGTGCTTTATTTGATGTTTAAAAGTTACAAAGAGATGTTTTGATTAAAGTCGCTTAATATTTTAAAGATAGGCTTTATATTAAATATACCAACAGCTATTAATAAAATAATGTGTATCTTATTCTTTTGTAGAAATACTCTGCTCTTTTGAAAAATGACATTTCAAATACGGTCAGGTGAAAACACATCCCTTTTAGAAATACAGCCATCTACTGGAAGTAAATAGAAAAATAGTTATCTTAAAAACTTTAATAAATTAGTAACTGATATAGTTATTGGTAATTAATTTAATTTATACTGCCTTCTAAGTGGAAATTTTTTCATGCTGTTACAGCAGATTCATTTAGACTAAAACTTTGCATCTTTTTCTTTTAAAAAAATGAAACATGGCATTCAAAAATGTATCTGTTTTGCATTAGAAAAAAGCTAGTGAAGCAGGACCTGCATACTGCTTTACCAATTAAAAGATGCTTTTATATATGTTACCGTGTTCTTTTATATATGTTACATATGTACCTCTTGGTTAAGACTCATAACAACCCTGTAAAGTAGAGAATTTATCCATTTTACAGGAAACAGAAGTTCAGAAACCTTGCTAGAAGTATTTAAGGTCACACAACACATGGCATAATTGGAGCTCCAATTTTAAATTTATCTTCCAGAGTAAGTGTGGAGAAAACCTCTACACATTTCTCTCAGTCAGACATTGACATATCACAATAGCAATTGAAGATGCTGGTGGAGAGGTGCCTACAAAACTACCTCTTATTGTAAACTACCTACTATGGGTTAGGTTCTCAAAGTCCCATTTTATAAGTTATCTATCATTTTACTGATGAGGAAAATGAGGACCACAGATTCTGTGTTGGAGTTTGTACTAGATCTTTTTTTCACATCAAAGCATATGTTTTCCACAAGAACAGTAACCTAAGAGAGAAGCTGCAGCTGGGAACAAAAATGGAGGTAATAAGCAGTGACATAGGTAAAGATGGGATCCAGTGATGAAGAAACAGATGGTAGATTGCCTTTGGCATTTGTGGGCCCTAACACCTTTGGGTATGTGGTTTGTACTCACATAGACCTGAATTTGAATTCTAAATTTTCCATTTGCCAGCTATGAGATCTCAGGCAGAGTTTCTTAACTCCTCTGGGTCACTATTTCCTCAACTATAAAATTAGAATAAAAATATTTACCTCTTAGGGTTGTTGGGAAGATTAAAATGAAATATATATGTAAATTTTCATAGAGTTCTTGCCATAGAGTAAAAAAATAAATGGTTTATAGTACAAAACCAATATTGTTTAATATTTCTATTATTAGATATTATATAAATATTATGTACAGAATATTATGTACAGAAGGAGGGAACATAGCCAGAATTTCCAAGGCTTAAATCTCCACACATACAAAAAGTTAGAGGAGTGTTTTTTCATAGTTTTTAAAAAAATCTTTCTCTAGCCTTTGAAATAAAAATTTCTATCAAAAATGTTGAAAATGATTTTTACTAGCTGTTTTGATGTTTTCTTTGAATGATGGTTTATCTCCTTAATAATGATTTTCAGCCTATGGGACACTAAGCCCTTGGGCAGTAATTCCTAAAATGAATGCTCATCAGACTAAAGTTTGTTCAAGTTCATTTGCCTAGATTCCACAAACAGGAGATTTCTGTTAACAGAAACATTATAAGATTAGAAAATGTTAATTAGTATATACCTTTTACCAAGATTCACCAATTAAAAAAATTTGCAACATTGCTTTATCATTTTTTCTATATAGGGATAGATGTTATTGTTTTTCTAAACCATTGAGACTAGTTTGAATACATTATGCCTTAGTACTTATTGTGATTCCTAAGAACAAGAATATATCCTTACAGTTATCAAATTTAGGAAATTTAACACTGTTGTGATACTTTTATCCTATATTCAGCTCACATGTCTAGTTTTCAATTATCCCAATAAAGTTCTTTATAGCAGTTTTTTTTTTCTGTACTAGATCCAGCAAATATATTTCATTGATGTCATGTTTTTTAGTGTCCTTTAATCTGTAACTGTTTTTCAGCCTTTCTTTGGCTTTCCAGCATTGGCATTTTTGAAGAAGAAAAATTCTGTCATTTTACAGACTTTTTGTGGGTTTCTCTGATTATCCTCATGTAACCTGAATCTATCTATCTATCTATCTATCTGTCTGTCTGTCTATCTATCATCTATCTATCTATCTATCATCTATCTATCATCTATCTATCTATCTATCTATCTATCATCTATCTTTCTATCTCTATATTTTTTGCATGGAATACCATATAATTGATGTTGTATCTTTCTCAGGGTATTACATCCAGAGGCACCTAACGTCCATTTGTCTTTTTTTTTGGCAAATGTTCATTTTGATCATTTGGTTAAATGCAGTCTGATTTCTTAATTTCTTTTTGTAGTTAATAGTAATATGTGGGGAGATTCTTTGAAACTGTAAATATTCCATACTTCATCAAACTCAGATTCAGCATCCATTGATAATTCTTGCCTGAATTGTTTTTTCTATGATGGTTGTAAAACGATGATTTTTTAACCCCATTATTGTTTTTATCAGCATTTCACTCTAAGGGAGAGCTATCCTTTTTTCATTAATACATGTATATATTGATCATCAATGTAGACTCAAGGATTCTTTTTGTTTGTGATAGATAATTCATTACTGTCATTATTTTTATTTTGGTGTCCAAATTGTCCCAGATTTGGCTAATAGTTGCTTCGCAAAATTAACTTTTAATGTCCCTTTTGACATTATCCCATTGCTTTTTTTATTTGATTTTCTGGGCAGTCATAATCCATATTTAAGAAACAAACACTGCCTTAGTCGTTTCTTGGTAGTCCTTAAGGGGGTCCCAAGTAGACTGGAAAAGTGAAAGTTGGAAGATGTACCTTTTTATTGTGTTCATACAGCAGAGATTAATGGGTTCTAACAATAGGCAAACTCTCAAAAATGTAATAGGTGGAGTATTTGATTTTACAACTATTGGATTAAGATTAAAAATTAACTTGTTAACTTTGACCAAAGAATCACTAGATGAAATTGGGAAAAAATAAACCAAGAGATTGTTGTATGAGTGTTCCAGTCACGGTTTAATGATTGCACAGTAGAACTCTGAGACAATAAAAGGATGACTTATAAATGTATGCATCTGAATAGGGTGCCATTGCTTTGGGATGATGATTGGTCTGCTAGCCATTACGCTGGGCCGCTTATAAATCTTAGTGGGAGAAGAGGGGAGTTATTTCTCTAGTCATTCAATTTTCTGAGCGGGCATTGAAGTAGACACCTAAGCCTTCTAGACAGCTCTGTGCTGGAGGGTGGGCTGTGGTCGGTTGTTCCATATATACGTATTTAAATCAGTTCTCACAAAAAGTGTAAAGGGAGATTTTTTTCATTATCATATGATGAAGAAACAGTTACACAGACACTTTAAGTCCCCTGCTTTTTGTTCCTCATTTTCTCCGAATTACCCCCATACTTATTCTGTGCTTTGGACCCCCAAAAGCCTCATGAGGGTTCTGCCGTATAGATAAACTTCTGTTTCCCTCTCTGCACTTTTCCAGACTGTTCTCCTCCTTCCTCTTCATGGCTTCATTAGCAACCACTCCTTCCACAGAAAGAGTGCTAGAGAAATCTGTTGGAATCTCATGTCCACTCAGCATTGCTTTTCTTCTCTTATAGGCTTAGTTTCTATTTTTTGTTTTTTACTCATTTTTCTCTCATTTTAATACGATGTAATGTAATAAATATATGTGTTCGATCTTACATCTTTAATAAGAAGCCAAGAGTTTACCTTAAAAATCTTTTTCCAAAGCGAGTTAAAACATCTTTTCTTCTGTGTACTGTCCAAGTGATATCTTATGTCACAAATCATGTTAAGATGGTAGCCCATCATTTATATTTATTTTGGTCTTGGCTTACAACCTATTGCTAAAATTATGTTAGCATAAATTGAAATAATTTTAGAGTTCGGAATATTAATATTAAGCTATTTAATACCAAAAGGCCTTTTTTTTTTTTTTGGAAGGAAAAACACCAATGATGCATAATGACTCTACATGATACATGCCTAACATGAAAAACTAAAGCTTAGAATAGTCAAGTAAATGCCTAGAGTCCTGTGAGTAACAATCATTGGAATGAGGGTTTCAACTCAAGTCTGTTCAGCTTCAGAGTACACAACACTGCGCCCTACATGACTTGCTTCACAATGTCTGCTGTGGATATCATGTGCTTTTGAGAGTTTTACCACTTTCCTGACAGTTCCACCCACATTCCACATCCCTAAGGAATATTGGGATTGAGGTTGAACACTATAGACACCCTTTCTTTTCTCACCCTTTAATATCATAAGGATAAACTTATGATATTAATCTTCCTCAAGTGGTTTATTGTGCTGTGTTCTTCTTGCCCAGTATCAACAATTGCTTTAAAGGGAAAGTGAAGTCTCATGGGGGCAATTTGCAGTATTATTTAACAGTAGGAGAACAGAAAATGCAGGTGTTTTTGTTTGAATGATTATATAGATTGTGTACCTGAGCCAGGACTTCCACACCGTCCCCATCAATTTTTATTTTTATTTTTTTAAAGAACCAACTGCTGGTTTTACCTCTTCCTACCTGCCGGATGCTTTCTGCATCACATTCAGCGTTCAATTTAAGTGATCCCCATTAAAATCCGGAGCCTAGGGAAATCACTCTGAATCTGCGTTCCCTAGCAACATCCCTGAGAGCAACAACAGCTGCTTAACCATATGCCACTAGAAAGATGCTGTAGGGGAAATACAAAGTAATTGATACTGAATGCCTTAAATCTTGAGACTTCAAATACCATAGTTACCATGTTTGATTATTAACCTTTAGTGGTGCTACACCAAAAGAGAAGAATAAGTAAGTGTAAGTATCTAAAATGACAACAGATAGACTAAATGAGCTTAGCAATCAAGGCGATTTCTAGATATTTTCTTGTTAAGATAAAAAAAGAAATAGCCACGATGAAAATAAAATGTCTTTTTTATGATTGTGTGTCTTAAAATGTTAAATTTATATCAGAATTAAATTGTACCTGTTGTAATATATGGCATATTTAAACATTAAGCAAATTTAAAACTCCTTACAAATTTTTGTTGATAGTCTATTTTTTTCATAGTTATATTATCCTCACTGTTGTTTTGTCTTTTCTAGAATGACATATATTTAAAGTCACATTATGCAGCCTTTCGGATGGACTTCTTTCACTTAGTAATACACATTTAGATTTCCTGAATGTCTCTTACAGCTTAATAGCTTATTTATTTTTAAAGCTGTATTTTTCATTGTATGCATATACCACCATTCATCCCTTCACCCACTGAAGGAGATCCTGGTTGCTTACAAGTTTTGGTAATTATGACTAAAGCTGCCATGAACATTCATGTGCAGGTTTTTGTCTGAACATAAGTTTTAAGCTTATTTGGGTAAAAACCAAGGAGTGTGAATGCAGGATCATATGGCAAAAGCATGTTTAGCTTTGTAAGAAACTGCCAATCTGTCTTCCAAAATGACTGTGCCATTTTGCATTCCCACATCCTTGCCAGTATTTCTTGTTGTCAGTGTTTTGGAATTCAACCATTCTAATAGCAATATCTCATTGTTGTTTTGATTTGTAATTGCCCAATAACGTGATGTTGAGCATCTTTTCATATGAGTATTTGCTATCTGTGTATCTTTTTTGGTGAGTCATCTTTTGAGATCTTTTGCTCATTTTTAAGTGGGTTATTTATTTATTTTTCCTGTTGAGTTTTGAGTTCTTTATTTATTTTGGATACCAGTCCTTTATCAGATAAGTGTTTTGTAAAGGTTTTCTACCAGTCTGGCTTGTCTTTTTATTATCTTCAGATTCTACATTAAAACTAAGAATTTCATTATTATAGCTTAACCACTTATTTAGAAACTGCTACCATTATTGTGCTATATGTTGTAGGGAGGAAAGGTTATCTTTCCTGGTTTCTTTGCAAAAACAAATCTCCCCACATTTAAAAATTATTAATGTGTTTATTTTCCTTATACTCCCCATACCTTTATAGTTTAAGCTCCTGGAGTTCTAAGCAGTTCACTGTAAGGAGGAAGAGTGAACAATTATCTTGGACTATGTTTTTCTGTTTTGATCAACAAGTGACCTGTGATAGTAGCCATTATCCAAATAATAGACCGTAGTTCAATAAATATACATGTGGATCATGCCTTTATAGATATTGAAAATAATATCTATCTTTGACATTTTTTGAAATTTTACTCAATTTTCAAGTTGTTCCTAATAATTTTCAAACTTTCTGTTCACTAGTGGGTTTAGTTTCTTGTTTTCATTTTTGTTAGTCCTAATTGTAAACAGCTAATTATCTAAACTATATTTTAAGGTCAAGTTATGCTATGAAATTTATGAAATTTAGTTTAATGATTTAATACAAAAATCAATTCCCCGCCCCCCCCCCAATTTTTGAAATACACACATATTAGTAGTCAACTTGGGTTATAGAACATGAGTATTTTGTTTGGAAAAGAGATCATGAGAGTCATTATTTATATTAGTTTAAAGCTCTTTCTGATTTCATTTTTTTTTTCAACAAATTATTTGCCCAGGAAATGTTACTTATTTTAAAACCAAGATCAAATAGAAAGTCTAGGCCAATAGTTTTCTATATATTTGTGTATGAGGATGTCCAATGTTTGTAAAATAAGTGTAGCGCCACCCTGGTTGGAGGCCGGTGGATGGAGATGGAGGAGACTGGAGCCTGCTTTCTCCTGTCTTTTTTCAGATATCTCTGAGGAATCCATAGGACTGTATAGAGAACTGGAAAATTAGTCTAAATTATGATTTTTACTTAAAGCAGCAACAAAACCATATAGTCATTACTGAGCTATTTATCATGGAGTTCTAGGTGTCTAATTTATAAGGTTTTTGAATTAGACTTCTGGGCCTATGTTACATTTTATTACAGTCTACAGCATAAGTGTAGACTGGCAAGAATTAAACCAAAAGCCTGTTTCACAGCTGTTTTGCATCTGGGAGTTTGGTTAAAAGGGGCTAGCTTAGCTTAGCCTGAGTTGTGATAAAAAGCAGGGTTAGAGGCCTTTTAACTCAAGTCCTGGGCTCTGATCAGAGCTCTATTTAATACTGGCCCATAAGTCCACATAATTATAATTTGTAAGAGTCTTTAGGACATCAGTAACTTTTAAACCTCGCCATATGAAAAATGATTATGTCACCTGTGGACTTTTAAAGTAGTCAGCAAACTGGAATAAGGGCAATAAACCAAGTATTTCTGAAACTTTCTCCATCCAAGTTTTGTGCTTATGATGTTCCAGCTATTCTTTGTAATATATTACTCCTTTTAATATGCTTTAATGAGGAATGTTAATTCAGATAAATGAATGCTTCATGTCGGAGTTGTATCACTGGGAAAGGAAGGTTCCTTTTTCTAATGTAACCTTACATTCTGGCTTGCTCCCAGGCTTGCAGATGGGTCAGGGGCTGTGGAGAGTGGCCAGAAACCAGCAGCTACAGCAGGAAGGCTATAGCGAACAAGGCTACCTCAGCAGAGAGCAGAGCAGGAGGATGGCTGCCAGCAACATTGCTAACGCCAGTCATCGTAAACAAGTTCAAGGAGGCATTGACATATATCATCTATTGAAGGCAAGGAAATCTAAAGAACAAGAAGGATTCATTAATTTGGAAATGTTGCCTCCCGAACTAAGCTTCACCATCTTGTCCTACTTGAATGCAACTGACCTCTGCTTAGCTTCATGCGTTTGGCAGGACCTCGCTAACGATGAACTTCTCTGGCAAGGGTAAGTTCAACCCACCATGTTTGAGTCAATATCTTTACACATAGTCACTTAGGTGTTCTTTTTATAGTAGATATATGTATTATGAATATTTCTTTTTACCTTGGGCTTGTATTTTGAGTTGCTCTTTATTAAAACCTGGAAAAATAAAGATACAATTATCATTATGTCAAACTTGATATTGCGGAAAGAAGGGCAGTATAAAAGAAATAATGACTTTATAGTTAGAAGAGAGGTTACCAATTGAGATGTGTCTGTTTACTATAAATCAGAAGTTGTCAGTTTATTCTAAAAACACAAGTTGTTAAGTGAGAATTGAGAATACAAAACTTAAGAGTGTTCACATCCGAGGTGTAGTTTGTGCTATGAAAAATAGGCATTCTTAAAAGCAATAAATATTTCTCAAGTCTTATTTCCCAGTTGGAGTATATGAGTGTTCACTTATTAATATATTTCTTTTTATCAAGTGTTCGTTAGCATAAACTTTAACTGATGAACATTTCACCTACTTTTTTTTTCTAACCATTTCATCAACGATGTAGGTAAATATTAGAAAGCAAGGAAATAATCTACTTGTTGAACTAAATGCAGGTTATAGAAGTTTTACCAGCTATTATTATACCAGCTTAAATTTAAGCTATAAATCTAAAAACATTTAGTGGCATAGAATCTATTTTATGGATCATAAATTAATCCTTAAATAGTATCAAACACTTGAGTTGTGAAAATGTTACCAAACATAGGAGAATTTTTGGTTTTCTAGCATTCTTTAACAAAGTTTATTTCATTATTTTAAAAAGGAACTACATAATGATATAAAATATACCTAAAATCAAAAGTCTTTTTGAGACTTTAAATAATTTTTAAGTGAAAATATATTTAAGAGAATTAATAAATTATCTAAATAGCCAGTCTTTAGTGAAAACGTATTACCAACAATGACATTCCTTACTCAGGCTTCTTGATGTTACAGTTTTTATTTCTCAACTTCTAAATAAAAAATATCATCAGTATCATCTTGTCAGTCTCATCGTCTTGTCATAGTGAAGGTATTATGGCAGTGAGAGGAAATTCTATTAGTAATGCTCAAAATAGTTATTAATTTAATATAAGAGGAAATGAAAATACTTTAATTGGCTCATTTTATTTATAATATCTTTTTTACATTTCAGTATTCCCAACAAACTTGTATTCTTATATTTAAACTTTTTTAAAAAAATGTTTATATCTGAGGTCATCTCAATGAATTCAGTCAGAGTTCATTGGGATTTAAATATAGATTGTTCATTTCTGAAAGAAATGGTTCCTTTTTGTTTACCACATACTTATACCTATTTTTATGATACTTTGCTTTTTTTCTTAGTGATAAGGTGCTTCTATTTTAAATTAAAAGCTGACTTAGTTTTTATTTTAACTTTGGATGTGTTGAATACTTATTAATGTTGGACGTTTCTGTTGCTTAGTAATAAAAGGCAGACATTATGGGACTAGGTTAAAGAAGCTACTAAAATATTGATAATTTTCTAAACAAGTTACTAAATTTACTGCGCTTTTTAAAATTTTTTAATTTTTTAAATACAGTTGACATTCAATATCCTATTACTTTCAGGTGTACAGCATAGTGTTAGACATTTATATAACTTAAAATCATCCCCCCGATAAATCTAGTACCCACCCGACAACATACATAGTTATTACAATATCATTGTAATATGTTCTTTGTGCCGAACTGAACTGTTTTAAAATTGACATTTCATTTGGTAATGATAATAAAAAGATATAATTATCCATTAAGAAGATATTCTCAAATTAAATATTTTATCTACTGTCATCACAAGTTTTTATGTTATAGGCTGAGACGGTAACTTTTTCTTGTTTTTCTGTAGATTGTGTGTGTGAAAAGAAGAAAATTTGAGCCAAAAATCAATAATAAATATTAGAAAGTGAAACTGCTTTCATGTTTATCTCTATAAGTAGGTATTTTTGAACATGCATAAAATGAGATCATTTTTGAGACCGAGTCATTAAAGGTGTATCAAAATATAATTTCAGTATTCTTTATGTTTCTGGAGTGATGCATTTATATTTTATGATCTGTGATATATATCCAGAATTTCTAAGCATTGTAATAAGATGAAACATTAGCTTTCAAATAATAACCAGCAGCTAATGGCTCTGTACAGAATTGGAAATAACTATTCCTGTCTGCAGAAATAATGTATTTTGAGATATGAACTATTAGCATTTTAGGTTTCATAGAATTTTTAAACAATCATGTATCACTGTGATAGTAAAGAGCCAGTGCTTTGAACAGTACTTAAAAATGCTATGCTTAATGTCACAGCTTTTGATGTATGTATTGAGTTATACATTACAAACAATATCTGTGTTTAGTTTCCCTGTTGTTAATATATACAGTAAAAAAAAAAAAGACAAAGTTGTCCCCTTGCCCAGCAATCTTTGCCCCCCATTCAGTTTTATGTCACAGTAGAGCACATAGTTTCCTTAATCCTTGGTTTAGGTTCTCAGTTAAGATTGCAAGCTCTGGAGTTAGACTCTTTGGGTTCAAAACCTGCCTCTACACAAATTTGCTGTGCAATCTTAGGCAGCTTTTTTATTATGTTTGTGTTTCTTGACTTGAAGCACCAACATCATAGGAGTGCTGTAAAGATTAAGCAAGTTAATGCTGTTTCAATGCTGCAGATAGTGTCTGGCATTTATTAAGCACCCAGTAAATGTTAACTATCATCATCATTATTATCAGTTTATATTTAATTTCAGATAATACTCACAAATATTATTAATCTTTGTAACTTATATTTATTAAGTGCTGGCAAAATTGCTAAATTGAGGGCATTTGTCTATCATACTCTAGTACTAAACAAATTAAAATATATAAAATTGAACATTTTAAACTTTAGAGCTATAGAATCTAATTTTATATCATTTCATGTTATTATTTTATTGTGTGTTCACATTTAATTTGGGAAATGGTAGTATTTTCTTGTCTGATTTTATCTTGTTTTTCTAGGTTGTGTAAATCCACTTGGGGTCACTGTTCCATATATAATAAGAACCCACCTATAGGGTTTTCTTTTAGAAAATTATATATGCAGCTGGATGAAGGCAGCCTCACCTTTAATGCTAACCCAGATGAGGTAAGTGAAGAACTTGAAAATATTTAACAGTTGAACTTTAATACTATCTTGCTGTAGCTTTCCAATATATGAAACTTACAAGTAAAATAACAAATCACTAAACATGCCTGTTCAATTACTGCAAAGCCCAGTATTTGAATTATTGTTATATGACAGTCATTCCCTTCTACTTTGTCATGTTATGTCCTGATCTTTCTACCTGTTCACTTTGTATGGCAGGTTACATGACACGTGCAGTCCTCTGCTGAACCTGATGGAGATATTACTACTTTATAGGAGCATTACCTATATTCATCAAATTTTATCTGCAGCATTTTCTTTCCTTTTTATTGTTTGTATTTAGTAGTGATGTTTATCAGATAATTATTCCAAAAGACATTGTTCTTGTTTGCGACACATTAGAATGTAGCCTTCAAATAATGCCTTTAACAATCTAGTTCCATGTTAACATAGAAACTGCTTATAGATCTGTTATAAATTAAATAATTTTGTATTTATTATTTAATTCTTTTTATTTAAGACAATAAACAGACACAAACAGAAAAAGGGAGAGTGGGAGAAGAAAGAATAACTGCTATAATTAATTTATTAGTAATTTTTTCTTAATATATATGAATGATCAAAATGTGAAGACAGTTATTTCCACTATTCTCATTTTAATATATCTTGGAAAGGTTCAAATTTTCAAATAGATGTTAATATCTACTAGGTTTATTCTTAGAAATCTAGTGGAAATTCTGCAACATCAGAACTTCTACTTCTGGGTGTATTATTTTCTGTGGAAAAATTTAACTGGCAGTTATTTTAATTTACATAATTTTCAAAACTCAATTCTTTTTTTCATTTGTTGTGGAGGTGTTAAGGACTATTTAAATCTTGCAGTAAAATATTTTTTAAAAATATTTTAACTTTTGCTATGTTATAATTGGAGAGATGTTTCTCCTGTGCAAAATATTTGAATATTAAACAGAAATATTGATTTTAAAAATATGCATATAATAATACAAGTGACATCATATTTTTAAAGTTAAATTAATTTTTCCTTGTTATACATGATTTTTTTCTTTGTTAATTTTTTTATACATGAATGAAAAATAAAATAATCCCCTGCAAATGTTTACTGATAACATACAAATTATCAGTTAAGTCTTAGCCCTGCAAATATAATAAAATATATATATTTTAAAGCCAGGAATAAAAATTTAAATTAAGATATTTGTTCTCTCCTTTCCCTACCCTACTGTTTAAAGAGTTTTTACTTTCACTTAATAAAAGACCGATATTTTCAATGAAAGTAGAATGATTTATAATAAGTTAAATTTCAAATTATATATTTGAAAACTATATGATTCTGATATTTTAAAAAATTAATAACTTTTTAGAAGGCAAATAAATGCATAAACTTATTTTGGGTTTTGTAACTTGTTACTTTATTGCAAATTTTTCCAGATGCCTTTATCATAAAAAATACTTGTTTTTACTTTATTTTTTTTAATCAAATCTGAGTTCTCTTCTAAATATATAGCAACTATAAGCATGTCGCCTTTTAGAGCTTGTACTATGGCATGTCTACCCTATACAAAAGATTCAACTACACTTATCTGTTTGAAGAATGGCATGGTTACAGAGATTTTATTCTTGTTTATTAGAATTAGACATTACTTGTTGCTAACAAATTCATAGGACAGACTTTATAATAAGATATATATTTTACATCCATCTGTTGAGTTAATTGAATGATGATTACCAGAGAAGAACTGAAGCAGAATAATACAGTGTTTTACTAAAGTACATAAGAATCAGGAAAGGCAGCTATTACAAACCCCCATATTATTATGCTTAGCTTATTAAGGCATACTGGCTTCTGTTATGAATTATACTAATGTTGAGTAAAACTGTCATCTTCAATTCATATCACTTGTAAATATTACATTCTAAGGAAAATTTAACTTGGTAAGTACTGAGTTGTAGATTTACCAAGTCAGAAAAGATTGATGTAACTGCTGATATTGATTATGGTAAGTGGTCATTTCTTGCTAAAGGAGTACCAATTATTTAAATGAATTATAAAACCATTCATTTTATGCAAAGATGAAAATACAGATAAGCCCTCATATACTAGAATATGATATGGCTAGTTTGAAATATCTAAATTAGAAAAGCTGGATGTGAAAATGTTTCCATCTTTGCATCTACATATGTCAGACTATAGGATTCTTGTTATACCTCCTCTAGAATATTTGGAGAGGGGGCAGAGAAAAGAGGTAAAATTAAGGTCCTCTTTTTATCTAGCAAAATTTAAAAAATTTTTAAGTCAAGTGTTTGCTAAAGTAGGGGATTGAAGTTATTAAAATAAGATTTTTAGATCTTCAGAATTACATATCCATCCTACCTCCCATTGTTATTGAGAGTTGGCTGTATTTTCTTTATCTTCACTCGCTGGCCTGATTTAAAGATATCCTGGAGCTTCCCAAAAGTATTGAATTCACTGTTCTGAAAGGGGCACATGGTGCTGCCAGGAGGCATAGAACTGAACCATTCACAGAATTCTGACTCTGTGCTTTTATGAACATAAAACTAACTTAGCAGGTATCACCTAACAGTGGGATAGAATACTGCCTTTACCTAATGCACTTAGGACATACAGGCAAAGAAAGATGTTGAAATACATTTATAGATGCAGAGAAATTAGGGACATAGTTTAATAACTATATACTTTCTTTCATTGACTAATATAAATAATGTCAGTTTGGTTGTTTATCCAAGTCAAGCCTTCAAAGTTGAAATCGTATAATTTAAAGAGATAGCCTAATTGATGTTTTTATGCAGAACTTCTCTGTCTGAGTCATACTTTATCCATAGACTGACTCTTGCTATGGTTTTTGAGTGCTAGAAATCAGTAAGTACTTTTTGGAGGTTGATTTGTTTTTTTTTCTCCTCAATGGAGCACTGTCATCAGATGTGTTATTTGGGGTTAATTTAAGCCTGAGAAGTAAATTAGTTTTGATGACATGTTTAAATATAAATGGTTTTTTTTCTAAGTACCTGAGATGTATATAATTGTTCAGTATTGTAAAAAGTCTACTTTTCCATAATTTCTAGTTCTGAACTTAACATTTTGATAGCAAGCATCATTAAAATATTATAAAAATAAGAATACTTACAGCCACAGGGAACAAGATTCTCCAAAGGACTTCGTTCATGTCACGGATATGGGTAACCAAACTTCACAGCAGCTGCTGGCAGTGGCTCATGGGGTGGGGGAGAACATCTGCACAGTTTGTGGTACGATTATCTAGCACGCTGTTGTTATATGCATGACATTGTGATTTCAGCTGTATGTAAAGTCTTGATCTTGTGCATGAGCTTGTGTACTTTGTGGCAGGTGATCACATTCTAGTAAAGGAATGTGCTGAAAACCATTCGTTTACATTAGGCTGTATTTCCCCTGCATGTACAAGTTACGTGTGTTGATTTTATTCCAGTTGCAATATTATAATAATAAAGTAATTTTACTTATCCAGTAAACTATATTCTTTATGCTCCAGTTAGTATTAAACATTTTTCTTGACATAGTTATTTTTAAATTTAGTCTGGAAAATCAATAGCAAAAATGGTTTAACTTTATTATAGGTTTATTTTTGTGTAAATAAATTTTTTAAAGTTTTTAAAATTAATCTTGGGGTCAAGTAAAATAAGTCTTTATTTTTAACTTCTTCAGTATATTTTTTCTTTGTTCATACAAAAAGACCCACGTGCATATAATTTTGTGTATTTTGTTAGGTTGATCTGGGATAGATTCTTTTATGATGAATAATTTAAATTTGACCTGTGTACATGTTTTAGATGAAAATGCATGCAGCAAACTATTTTCAAGATAATGTATTCTTTTTGTTTTAGACCAGCTAAAATATGAACAGGAAAATTGTAGTTCTCCATTATAGAAAGGAACTCAGGAGTTTATACTCAATTCTTTTTAATATCTCAGATATTAAAGCTTACCGACTTTTTGCTCTAACATATAGCAGCAAAATGTTCATTACCATTTCTTCGTAGCATAGCAACATTGATGAAAAGTAACTTTTATTTTTATTGCTAGAGATAGAAAACTCTGATATCATCAGAATTTGCACATAAGCATTTCCCAAATGTATTCTTTGAAATAATTATTCCATGGTATAATGAACATAGTCAAAGGAGTTCTCAGGTCTAATAAATTTGATCACAATAGATATGATTAGTTAGCTTATTTACAGAAGAAAATTTTAAAACCTTTAATACATTGATGAACATTGTGGGTATCTAAGAGGGTGTTGTTGCAGGATATTCCAAGTTTATATCATATAGTGTCTTTGGAGTTCAAAGTAATAGTCCAGGGAACATATTCTCAAATGTGCTATTATAGATTTTCTGTAATCTTACAATGTGTAAATAATACGTGTTTCTAAATGGAAAGACAGCTAGATTGAATGATTGAAATATCATGTAGTTCAATGACAGCTATCTGAAGTTTATTTTGTCTGTAGTTTTATTTCTTATTGAAAGTCTATGGATCTATAATTATGTGTTCTTTTTCCTTTGCTCTGATAGTTTTTTGTTTTTGTTTTAGTAATTAATACTGATAGTTGAGTCTTGACAAACCGAGAGGTTTATTTGTGGTCTATATTTTGTCATCTAAAATGTTAAGGAAAGTGTTAGTTTGGAAAATAAGGGTAGAACAACAAATCTGTTAGTAATATTGAATTAAAATAAATGCATGTAGATGTTAGTATACATATCAGTGTCAACTAATTTGTAACAGACTAGCCATCACATCCATGGTATTTCATTCCCTACGTGAACTTTGTTAAATCTTAGCATCTCCAGCAACTCAGAGGTATTTCCAGTGAAGGTTGACAGGCCACCAAAATGGTTTTCAGTTTGGCAGAGATACTGCCTTTCAAGGTTTTATCCTTAGTTCTCTAGGTCTAGAAATATGACTTTATATTTCCACTGAAAGTAGATCAGTCTCTCAGGAATAAACTTATTTTATAGGTGGTAGATCCTAAGTCACATTGACAGTCGATAGATATACTCTGAACAGTGCCTGATAGCATAAAGAAAGGTGAACTAAAATGCCTAAATTCTTAGCTTATGTTGCAAACCAGAATATATCTAGGAATAATTAGGTCCTCAGTGCCCTTCACTATGATGCTCCGCTTAGCCAGTACCATATTTTACGATCTGTTACCAACAGTCCCCATTCATCCTTGTATGTATCAGCCAGGGTTTTTTGGCTTGAAGGAACAGAGAACCTAACTAATAATGGCTTAAACCATATACCTTTATTTACTTCAAATGGCATCTTGAGGTGAGTATCCCAGAGTTATTCCAGTGATACAGTGATCCCCCCATGGACCCTCATTGTGTTGACTTTTGACCTGTCTTGATAACAAGATGGCTACCATTGCTCATAACATTACATTCTTACGTGAAAGTACCCTCAGCACAAAGAGGGCAGACACAGAAAAACTCAAATTCCTCATGCTTATTAGGGAGACAGTTCTTTTTCAGGGCCTTCAGTTCACTTGTGCTCATTTCTTATGAACACAACTAAATTAGATGAACAATCCTAGAACAATAGAGAACAGAATTAAAAAGATTACATAAATGGGTAAACTTAACATGATTTAGTAACTGTGGTGGAGATGCTAGAAAAAATGAAAGTGAAGTGTAGGAATTCAGGCATCTACAGCACTTTTTACTATTGAGCCACTTACAAAATTTGTGATTCTGCTCCCCTTATTTCTGAGCTCTGCTGGGTCAGAGGCATGAGTACCCAAAGGAGGAATATTGACAGCAGAGGCACAGTAATTTAAAATGGTTGCTAAGACCACCTTCTTGCTATTTTAGGTCCTCCTGCCACTGATCAAAAAGATTAAAATGAAACCAATCAAAAAAGAGGGTATGAGGATAGGTAATTATGCTGGTGCTGAGGTGATTAAACATAATTACCAGAAGGAAATTGTTATTGCCACAAAGTGGGGAAAAGCAGAAGGATATATATGTAGAACTCAGAAGACGTCTTAAGAGTTCCTTCTAATACCATTGTATCCTATGGTAAACGTAATTTCTAAAAAAAAAAAAAAAAATCACAGAAGCCCTCTACAGGAAGCATTTAAATCCTGAGACTCCTCACTATAAACCAGCTGAGAGACTGGTTTCATTCCCAGCCTCAAGACTTGAATATGGATTATTCCAAGCTAATCATGTTAATTCTATTCCCCTTGGCTTCCATGGCATCCATGTAATCCTGTTCTGACCTGTGAGATCAGAAGAGATTGTGTAGAGAATGATTCTTTAGGTTTCAAAATGAAACAAAGGGTAGTAGTATTGTGTGTGTGTGCGTGCGTGCATGTGCACGCACGTGCACGTGCATGTACACACATGCTTCTGGGAATTGATTTATTAGGATGCAGCCATGAGGGTGTTAACAACATATAGAGAATAGCACATTGGAAAGAAAGAATTGGGTCTATAATATCATGTGTGAGCCTAACAACCCTGGAGCCACGTTAGTTTGGAACTTCTTGTTATACAGCTAGTGAATCTCTTTACCATTGTTTGAATTGAGGTTCCTGTTGTTTGCAGTCAAAAATATCCTCATGCTACTGGTACTTCATCATCTTCATCGTCATCATCATCATCACTACTGCTATTACTCAAACTCTTAGGAGTTTGATATGTAACCCTGAACACATTATTTTTATAAAAATAAACATTGCTATTTCTCATTAGCAAATTAATTAATTTTATCTCCAGATTTGCTGACAAGAATTTAATCAGCACAAAAGGAACTAGTTGACAATGAGAGGAGTCTCTCACAAAATACAGCTTCTCTTTTATAAGAATTATTTACTCAAAAGAGTTATAATGCTCAAGGTCATTGGCAAAGTACCTTTTCCTTGGTCATCATTGGAATCAAAGTGCAAAACTATGCCTCTCAGATACTAAATACTATCCTTTGTCTAGACAAGTTAATACCTTCAACCTGGTTACAACTGGTCAAATCATACTAAACTGGAGGCCATTTACTTTTTTGAGGGCAACATGATGGTTGTGTGGGTATATGTGTGTATCCATCTGTCTCCTTTTTAATCTGATCCATCATGTGTTGATTTTATGGTTAAGAAGGCAACTTTATCCTGTGTCTATTAAAATAAAAATTTATCTATTTAATTTTTATTTAACTTTATTTTACACTCTGCCCTTACCATACTATCATGGCCACCCTCCCTCTGCCTTACTCTCCAAGAGTCGTTCTAGCATATAGTTTAGAATCAGTTTACAGAAGGATGTTTGTAGGCTCCGAGTAAACCATTTGGAAGCTTCAATTAGAATCAATTTCTCAGGCCCTTGTCTAGTCTTAATCTAATTTAAAAAGAGATTCAGGCCTAGAGTATTTCATAGTTTATTCATCAGTCAAACCACCTGTTGGATTTTGCATTTGTTTTCCTCAGTATGCTATGGGAAATACTAATTTGTTACCTCATTTAGTGTGAACTGTCTGGGGTAAAAATAAACTGAAATTAGTGGACAATGTATTGACCTAAGACTTTGAACTAGAGGAAAAAATAAGATTAGAATATTTTAATTAGAATATTTTAGTACCATAACACTCAAACTACAGATTTAAAACTGTAGATTTAAAACTGTATGAAATGGTAAAATGAGCAAGATTTTTTTCCTTCTGTTTGAATTTTGCTGCCAATTTAGGTTAATATACTTAGAAACTTTGTGATATTGTATTAATATTTTAAATACATTTTAAAGAAATGTCTATTTACCTTTTATTTCCTATACCCTATCTGACCACCTTGATACCTCTAAAATGTTCTTCTGTATCTGATGTGATCACAGTTTCAACGAAACTTGGCATTACTTTCTAGACTTAAATTCTCAGCTTTAATGTCCAAGGTAGTTGTCTCTCCTACATGTCTTTCCTGAACTTAGCAGTTGCTATTACCAGCATTACAGAAGATGTCACTCCAAAATGTGTTTTATCAGAAATCTAAAAGACAGTATTTCTTCAGTTCTTATATATCATCAATTGTACAGCATCCATCAGTTTAATTGCAGCTTTTTTATACGGGAATATGCAGGAAACTACATTAAATGCAATTTTTTAAACCATTTATCCATAAGATATAAAATTTTCCTCTTATCTTGAAGTTTAAAGATGCCTTCTTTATAATGTCTTAAGATCTTTGTGAACCAGTTTTAGCCATTTAGTAGTTAAATCTGCCGTCATGATGCCATGTTGGTTTTTATTACCTGGACTGGTAACTCTGGCCTTGAGAGTTTATAGTTTAAGATATTTCTCATTGTACTGGAGTTTTGGTTCAACTCATAGATTTGTTGTTGTTGTTAAGTTTTATGTTTTTTTCCCCCTTAGTTGAATTATATAATTCTTAAAAGTTTGCAGCCTCTCTGGAAAGTCAGCTAGAAGCTCTATGCAGAAAACTCTTCAACAAATATTTATTAAGTATCTCTTCACTTACTAGTTATATGACTTTGACCTTGGGCAAATTATTTAAACTCTCTGTTCTTCAGTTTCCCCATCTATGAAATAGAGAAATAATATTAACATATTATTATAATGTTCTGAAGATTAAATTAAATAGTATATGTTTAGTGCTTCTAAGTACTCACCAAAATGTAACTTTAAATTTATGCTAGAGGTACGATTACAATAGTTTGTACTACCAAGAGCCAGGCATGGGTCTAGGTTAGGGGGTTCTTCTGGAAGTAGATATTGTCACAACATCTCCTAGGTTTAGATGGTGATGTTCTTTGCCTTTCATTTCCAGGCATGCAATGAACAATCTTTTGTATGTACAGTAACTTTTTGTTTCAGCAGTGCTTAGTTTAATCTTTTTGAGGACATTTTAAGCAATAATTAGGGGTCCAAAATTATGTCTCAATTAAACATGTGTCTTGGCTGAAATGGTGGTAGGACGGACAGATACTTTAATTACATGACTAAGTATACACATGTGCTGACAGTGAAATTACCATTTAAATCTAAATTTGCTTCTCTGTTTACTATTAAGATTTGATTTCTTTGAAGTGTTTATTTTTTAATTGTTTTAGAGCTGTTAAAATATGTTTATGAGTGTTCATATTAGAATCTGGGCAATATGATAAAACTTTATCCAAGTGGAGTTAGTTATTTAAATAGTTATACACATGCACACATGTTTCAAATGTAGTGTTCGTGTGTGATTTTTACAAAGCAGTAATTCTAAATTATCTAAAATTGATGTTCAAATGTGTCATTTTCCCATAAATTTGAAATGTTATTAATAATACCTTAACCTAATAGAGTACTATCTCTATATTTTGATTCAAATGATTTCTTTTTATAATTTACAGACATATTAGAGAAAGAAGGGATTCTTTCAAGAAGCTTACCCCAGCTACCAGCAACTTTGTCAATAATTATTACAATAATGATTGCTATATTTAATTATTAGTAGTAATTTGTCAATTAGGAAATAACTTTATGTTCATCATTGTTCTATCCCAGTCATGGGTGTGCCTCTTTTAGGGACTATCAGAAACTCACAAACTCACAGATGTGGCTCTTTTTCTGTTTGAGACTATTAGAACTAATTAATAGGGACTTTTTATTGTTATGTAAAACCTTAGATTCTGTGGTTCATGTTATTTTGTCTAATGTCATTGCTTTCTCTCCTGTGAAAAGTAAGTAGAAAGATCTGTTCTACAACTCTCTTCCATTTTCCCTGAACTCTGTTAGAGGGGATTTTCCACTTTTATTTTTGTTTTGAGCTATCTCTTTTATGTGAGATTTCCTATTGACATCTTCTGGCTACAAATAATTTAGGGTTTATGTAACTTTTCTCAGCAACTTCTGAGCATTGTACATTTAATGTTTTGAAATATCCTTCATAAATTGTTCTTGGAAGCTGGAATCTTTGTCACTTCAAACAAGATACATAAACAAACATGTTATTCCATATTTCATACTCAAAACTGAAGTATGACTCTTCACTGTCCTCTAGGTAATATGTGGTGTTCTGACCAATATTGGTAACTGTATCAGAGGGAACTGGATACCGGATATTGGCATCCTCTCTTCTCTCTTTTTTAAATTATTTTATTTTTGAATTTATTAGGGTGACAGTGGTTAATAAAATCGTATCGTTTTCAAGTGTACAGTTCAATAACACATATGTATATTGCATTGTATATTGACCACCCAAAGGTAAATTTCCTTCCATCAGCATATGTTTGATCCCCTTTACCCTTACCTACCTACCCACACTTTCTCTTCCACATAAGTATGGACAGAGGGTACTCTGTTCTTCGTAGGGAAGAGAGAAGACCTAAACCTGTAGTTCACATTTCAAAATGACATTAAAATTATCTTCATATTTCTTTCCCAATTTTCATAGTCCCCTTTCCTCTGGGTTGCAAGTTATGCAGAGCCTTCCAGTGAATAGCCTAATTATGGGCACCTCAATAAGAAGAAAACATTACTTATTACTCTTATAAAATAATCTTTCAACATAAGACAACTTGAAAAACTTGGGCATCATTTTTACTAGTGACTAGATTGGGAATAACAATTATAGTATGTATGATTAGCTTAAATTACCATGAATAAAAGCATTGTATGAATTGCTGAAGTACGTGCTAAGATCAGTGTTGAACTAAGAGAATGCATGGAATCTTAAAGAAAGAAGAAAACATTGTAAAAACTAGTGGGCAGAATGAAATAAGATGACAAAATAAAAAAAAAATAGATACCTAGTCTTATACTTGCCCATTTTTAAATCTTCTGCGTTTATTTCACTTCAGCTAAAAAAGCAAGGTATTAATTTTTATTTGCAGAATACATGTCTCTAGATGAATTTTACCTATTCAAATTCTATATATATTTTTTCCCCTTAACTAGAGAACACATGTTCTCTGATTAAATAGGGAGAATGAGACTTGCTGGGCTGAAAAAAATTTATAGGTCTTACATTTTTCTTAGCAATTTTGAAAGCACTATTAAAAAGAAGAAATAATATCAAAAGTTATATTAACAATTGATACTGTTATTTCCAAACAAAACAATGGATGGCAGTACTTTCAGATGACCTGTAGAAGGCTGTCCTCTGATGTGTTAATTATTTATTAGAAATAATTAAGAAAGTAAAAGTTTTTATAACATTTTATCTTCTAATTTTTACATTACTTTTGGTGTGAAAATGTTACATTTCAGTTGTTCATTTCACTGTGGTTAGAATGTATACTTGAATATTAATATAATGTCTATTGAAAGAAAAATTAGAAATCTAAATTGAACTGCTTTGTTTTATAAATATTAAAATTTAGGTATTGTTATTTTAAAAGTATTCAAATTTTCTTTTAAAAAGAAAATTATATACAGTGTCCAGTTTGCTTTCTATTATATAGTGCTCTAAGGACAAGTTTATTGCCTGAAAGTAGTAGCCACAGTACTGGCTTTTTGCATTCTATGCAACAGCAAATTTGAACAAAACTACGAAAATCAAAATGTTTATTAAATTTCTTTTCTAAGCTGTTTTTTAGGGAAAAAATTTTTGTTTTATTAGTTATTTTGAATATTTGTCTCAGTTTTGTTTTATTAATGATTTCTTCTTTTGACCAACTGTTACACAATGTTTCTGCCAAGTGCCTGTGCCAATAGCCAGTACTTTGAGTACCAACAGTCAGTACTTCTTTTTTAAATTGATACTTTAACTTTTTTTTTTTAGAGTAGTTTTAGGTTCACAGTGAAAATCAGTACTTTTTCACTTGGCTTTGCATGCCTAGTTTTCTAGAGTTCACTCTAGATTATATATATGGTTCTGATTATATATATGGCAGATTTTGCTTTTGAAATACATACACTGTAGGTAATAGTGATTTGATTTTTTAAAAATAGATTTTGTTAAAAGAGGAGAGAAAACACAGGTATTTATGTAATAGAAGAAAACAAAGTAGCTATATCTTAAACATGAATTATGTGGAAAGAGCCATTCTTACAGTAATAAGTAAATGGAGAGATACATTATATATAGGTGACTAAGGTCATCTTTTTCTTCATTCAAAATTACCTCTTAATATTGGTTTTAGCTATTTGTTTATGTTTCTTTGAATTATTTGTGTTTGCCACCACAACAAAGTGCATCAAAACAGCTCTCCACTCTTAGTTTGACTCTGTAAGTCTCGGTGCTATCATCTGCATAACAAATTTTGTGGCATACTCTATGGAGACTGCGTTACAAAATTTCTTGATTTTCTTTTCTTGGCTTAATGAAAACATCTTATGTATTAAAGAAAACCTTAATGTGAAATGTGATGAATTCATATTAACTTTCCCTGGACTCTCAATGCTGTTTGGCTCATGGATTCCTTGTTCTATCCTGCAACGTTGTTGATAGAAATCTTTACCATTTTGCTTGAGGATTCAAATCAGATGTTTTCCAACTCTCTCTAGATGGTTTGTCCTCCCTAGGAAGAAAACAACATGCACTCTTTCTACTTTTATCAGTGTCCTAATACCTCTGTCTCTGAACCAGTAGTGCTATCCTGTCCTCCAGGCTTAGAAAGGACTATAAACTCACCTGTATTTTTAGTCCTTTTCCTTGCCACGCTTTACCTTGCTACTCCTATTATCTCCTCTTTCTCTTTTTCTCTCTCTCCAGTGATGCTCTTTTGTTTTCTGACGTGACACAAGTCAAGATTATCTTGGAAAAAAATTATTTTACCTTTTGCCTTTTAATTTTGCCATTTTCCCCCCTCCTTGGCACTAATACATATTTCAGTGGAGTAGTCTATACTCAATTTTCTTACCTTGAGCTCCTTCCTTTCTCCTTGGATTTAAGAATCCCCACTACTCTGCACTACCTTTTGAAAGTCCCTATTTTCTTTTCTCTCAATTATCAGATTCAATGCCCTCTTTTCTGATCTTTTTGTCTCCTTGAGCTATCTAAAAGATAAAGGAAACTAGCCATGTTATATGCTAGGCACTTCATGTCTTCGTAATAGCTTTCTAAAATTTTTACTGATTAGGAAACCAAGGCTTAAAAGGTTGGGTAAATTTTTTGTGTTTAGATAATTGTTAGGTAGCAGAGCCGTGATTTGTTCCCTCATCTGAAAATTATGCTCCTTCAACTATGATATGCAAATGCATAGTATACTTCTTTTTAAATTTCAAAGGCTCTTAGCCTCTGGGGGCTTCTGTCACTGTCCTCTTCATTACCTGCTCCCTCACTGATTTCTCATACAAGGTCTTTAATCTGTACCTTCAACCCTCACCTTTTTCTTGATATCTTGTTACATTGCCAACTGCCTGCTTTTCCTTTCTAGTTGTATCTATCATCACCTGAAATATAACATTTGTAAGGTCAACACACTACTGTTTCCTTCAAATCAACGCCCCCTATAACCTGTGATTTTTTTCTATAAATCATTTTCTTCTGTCATTTATTTCTTTCTGCTTCTAAGCCAGAAGCATCAGCTATCTTTGTCTTTTACTTTGACTATCCCTTGACTTGACAGCTAGCATATTAACAACTGCTCTTCTCACTTTCATAAATGTAGCATATGAGGGTTTTTTCATGTTTTTAGGATAGATTATTTCCTTTGCATCACTACTGCTTTTCCGTATGTCAAGCCTGGACAAGTTAGGTTAGATATTAAATTCTCAAAATATGTATTCCATAAAAAAGGGAAGACCAGCAGTATACTTTTATGATGTTTACATGAGGCAAATACCAATGTTAATTTATAGCTAAGGAGCATCAGATGATATTAACATGGCATATATTATATAATTAGAGATTTACATATTAATTAATGGGTCATAGTGGTTTATATTTTATATAATTTTTAAAAGTAGATTAGAATTTTATATCTTAAATATTGATTTTAAGTAGGTATGAATAATGAACTTATTAAATAATATTTAATTGACACTCCTTTGTTTTTGATTCACATGGATTAAAATTAAGCACTAGAAATACTTCTGATATACAGTTATTCTTTTAAATGCAGGAATTTTAGAAAAATCAAACCCAACTTAATTTTTGCTGAGTAGATCAATTAAATATACAGTCAACTCTCGATTATTCAAACTAATGGAGGAAAGGATGGAACAAGCATTCCTATATCTCTAGTTCCTGCCCCCTCGGACGATTGCTAAGAGCCTCATTCCAAACAAATTCTTTGGCTTTCCATCTTGATCATGTTACATTCTCTAGCCTTGTATCCAGGATGAAGACTTACAATTGAGTTGACAAGAAAGTTTCACGATATCACATTCTATACTTCTTTATACACATTTTTTAAAAAGCACTGCTTTAGGATTGTTTTTATACTATTAAAATTCACATGAGAATTTGATAGCATTGCTAATAGGATGTTATCTTGATGGCTCATACAATAAGTTTTATATAAAAAGCCTTATCTTTGAGTTACAATTTACAGATAATTATAACCTTTCAAAAGCATTACTTCATGGTACCAAATTACTTTATACATTTTTAATATAAAAATTTTATGAAAGAGCTTTAAGGGTCTTTTATAAAAATTCTTACAACTTTTTGTATTCTTAATGTGTGCAATATTTCTGAGTACTATGTAAGTGTTTGTAAAGGGAAGAAATGCTGAAGGAATTTATGTGTGAAAATAGTATGCCGGGTGTATATAATACGTCATTTTCTCTACCAATTAACTGCACACAGTGTACTATTATCCAGACATAAGCATTCATAGGAATGCATTTATCTGGATAACTGTGAGTTGAAATAAACACACCTGCCTTTTATTTCAATAAAAGCACATTCAAATCCACATAAGGCAGTTATTTGAATGTGCCCTCTATATACTTGAAAGAACATTGGTTTCAGCGTTTGATTTTTTTGTTGATTTTTTTTGTTGTTGATTTAAATCTAAAGTAGGTGCAAACTAATGCTTCTCTGGAAAACTTTGCATGCAGAGAAAAGGAAATTCAAAGATAAATCCTGTGAAGAACATTGAAATTATTTTGTCTTATATTTTACCTATGTGTGTATTGGAGCTAAATTTTTGTAGAATATGGCAGTGCTTAAAGCCAAAGTGTGTACAACCTATAAACTGGCCTGGAATTGTGCCCACTTTAAGTTAAATAATTATTTTTCTTTTCAGAATAAAGTTCTTAGTCTTTCACTTGAAGAATCTTATTTTCTCAAGAACATAATTCCTTGAAAAGTGTATTAGATTGTATATCTGAGCTTTAAGAAATCATATTTTCTGTCAGGCAGCAGAAGTTTTTGTTATAAAGCCTATTTTAAAGTCTATGTGGTAGTTTCTCCCTCCCCCCTTCACCTCTCCCTTTCCCCCACCCCTTGTCCCCCACCGTTCCTCCATTAGGTTATATATCTGTATAGTTCGTTTTAACTGACATGAGCCAGTAAATTGAATTATGATTTCTTTAGGAGTCTTAACTTTGAATTTCCTACTTTTCATTGCATGTAAACTATCAACCACAAATAATAGTTTCAGTTTGAGTTCTAGCTTGTATTTTGCATGATAAAGCTATAAAAATCTATTAATGCTGGAAAGAATATACGGCTATTGTTCTACTATTGCCTAATTGTTAATTTTATAAGTAAAGACTAATTTGATTTATGAGATTTCTCTTTCTGCCTTAGGGAGTGAACTACTTTATGTCCAAGGGTATCCTAGATGATTCACCAAAGGAAATAGCAAAGTTTATCTTCTGTACAAGAACACTAAATTGGAAAAAATTAAGAATCTATCTTGATGAAAGGTAAAAAAAAAAATTAAAGTTTTCATCCGAAATGTGTTAAATAATGCTTTTAATGAATAAGTTTTACTTTAAAAACTATACTACATAGCACTTATCAAGTTGCAAAATTAAATAAAGATAGGGAAAGGAGTCCTGTGTTTTACAAGTCATTACTTTTGGGAGCTTTAACTTGCTGATAAGGAAGTTCCATAATAAAAGTAAAAAAAGGTCAAACATGCACAATGGATGCCCAACATCTTTGTAATAGCAAATCAAAACCAAATCTTCCTGAGGAGGTCAAAGCCCTTTTTCTTAATAACTAACCATAAAATCTAAGTATTTAGGTAATTAAAAATTCAGAATTCAGAAATTTTCCATGTCAAAATCAAATAGACAAATTATAATCACAAACTCACAAGTCCTGGAGATATGACATGTGTGTATATAGATACTACACAAAAGTGTTACGTATAGCTTTCAAAATCCTGAAAATGTGTCATATGATAGTATGCTTATACATATAGAAATGATTCCTAGTATGCAATTTTAATTTGATATTCATTCATTTGTACTCTTTAATTATGGTTATCAATGGATATAAAAATATATATTGGGACAACATTTTGATGTGACATCACCAACCTGCCATTTTTAAAATTATAGATCTCATATTAATCTAATGAATGGCTGAAAAACGTGTTTGCCTTTTGATTGGAATTTTCAGTCTTTTAATTTCTCAAGATTTTTCAATAGCAATCTGTATTCTAGAAACTTTATATTCTAGAAATTTTGCTAGAGAGTAGGAGTATGCAGTTCATTAAAATACAATCCCTGTCTTTGAGAAGTTTATAGTCCAGCATACTGGTCTTTCAGCATACTGGTCTTTGAAAGTAGTCTCTTGAATAAAGATGGTTTAATTAACTCTTTTTAAAAAAATTCTATATCTTTTAATGACGAAAGTCTTCCCATACATGGTACAAAGCCAGAAACCATAAATAAAAATGTTAATATATTTACATAAAACATAAAGTTTTTTTTCTTGTATTTTAAAAATTTATTTATTTTAATTAGTTTATCTTTAAATGCTGGGTACCTAGGGATCGGCAGTTTTTCTGTAAAGAACCAGATCTTTTGGTAAATATTTTAGGCTTTACAAGCCATATGATCTCTATTGCAGCTATTTACAACTCTGCCATTGTGTCATTAAAGCAGACATAGTACATAAAAAAAATGAGTATGGCTGTGTTCTAATAAAACTTTACTTACAAAAACCAGCAGTAGGCCACATTTGGTCCACTTGCTGTAATTTACCTATCCCTGACATAAGCAATTGGTAGACATTAAAGATTATAATCATATAATCATGATTTAGTTTAGTAAGGATTAAAGCATTTATAACAAAGTCATGTTTGTTAGAATGCTATTGAGAAAAATATACACACATATATGTGCACAAATATTTATATAATTATAAATAACCTAAATGTTTATCATTCGAATTATTACATCCATAAGATGGGAAACTGTGGAGCCATTAAAAGAAATGATGTTAAATCTATGTGTAAAGACATAGAAAAGCTGTTCACAATATACTATGTGAAATAAACAAAAGAAAATTCTAAAACATTATATAGTATATGTAGACATTTTTAAAAGTCTGCATAAATAGCTGTTACCTCTGGTGATGTAAATTGGTTTGAAGTTGAAGGTTCTCCTTATTTTCATAATTAAAAAAAATAAAGAATTCTGTTGCTTATTAAGATTTAGCCAAGACATTTGAAAAGAAGCTGTCCTTTTTAATACTGAAGAATTTATTTTTTCATTTTATAACTAGAATTACTAGTTTCACCTTGTTAATCATGACATATTTTTGAATTATTTAATTCCTTAAATAATCATATTTAGATTTTTTTAATTTTAAGAATTATATATATATTTTATAGGATTAACTGATCTGGTAATCAATAATAAAGTATTTTCATCCAAAAACATGACAGTTAATAGAGAAAAGTTCACTAAAGCTGTGTCTTTTTCTTTTTCTAATAGGAGAGATGTCTTGGATGACCTTGTAACACTGCATAATTTTAGAAATCAATTCTTGCCCAATGCACTGAGAGAATTTTTTCGTCATATCCATGCCCCTGAAGAGCGTGGGGAATATCTTGAAACTCTTATAACAAAGTTCTCACATAGATTCTGTGCTTGTAACCCTGACTTAATGAGAGAACTTGGCCTTAGTCCTGGTAAGAACATATATAGACAGTGAATCCCTTCCTTCCTTCTCTCACTCACACCTCCAGGTAGTAGTTTATAAGGCATTTTTCTCACCATGGGGAAAAATTACAAATACCTGTTTTACTGCTCGTAGTGGTGACTACTTTAGTTTGTCATAGCTATCATTTATGTATAGTAAATATACTGTTGAAGAAGAAAACATCTATAAAAATTCTTTAAAATTATTGTTTGAGCATTGGATATTTTTACTAGTCTAACTAAAAACGTGAATTATTTTTAGAGTTTTTAATAATTCACATATTACATAGGTAACACCTAGAATTTTTCTAAAATGAGTTTTAAATATAACTAGAGTTTGTGTATGTCTCTATGTACATGTGTAATATAGCCTGTTACATATTTTTTCATGTGATATAGCTTTATTTCTTCATATCAAAAGTTTTTATTGTGCTTATCTTACTAAGCAGAGATTACAAAACATTTACCTATCATTCAAAATTTGTTGAACATGCTTTTACAATACATAATGTTTAATTAGCTTTATCAAGACTGCAAGATTCTGAAATATAAACATGGTAGTAGTAGCAAGCATTTGTAGTAAGTAGCAGTAGTAAGTATCATGAGGCTTGTAACTATATTAATAGTTAACATCAAGTATTGCCCTAAGTATATATATATAAAGAAGAAATCTTTTTGTTGCATTAGTACTCAACTTTAGCAGTCTTTTCCCAAAAGATTTACTTTGGAGATTAACATATAAATTTCATAGATCTTTAAAATATATATCTCAAATAATGCTAATTTAATAATTTTATGAGTCATTTACATTTTATTTTCTAGTACCAAGTTAATATATTGTCATTAAAGATGCTTTCCAATTAAATTAGGGTTTTTTAAAATCATATGTAAATAAATGTGTCTTTTTAATGGGAAGATAAATATATTGACAGTACAAATGTATTTTATGGGTAGTTGAATGGAAATATCACATTTAAAGCAAGATGAAAATAAAGCCAATTATGAAATTTTAAAATCTAGAGTGAGTTTTCACGATAAACTCCTGAACTATTCTTAAGTTCTTTTGAAATGCTTGCTGAATATGTGTTCAGTTAGGATGATCAACCATCCCTGTTTGCCTAAAACTGTTTCCCAAAACACAGGACTTTCAGTGCTAAAACTGGGAAAAGCCCAGGCAAACTAGAATGACTTGGTCAACCTGTGTTTAATTATGATTTAATCTTGATCTCTTAAAATTACAAATACTTTTGCATTGTACAATGCATTTGGACCACATTTTGAAGTGTTTCTTTTCCTTTCCAGATGCTGTCTATGTACTGTGCTACTCTTTGATTCTACTTTCCATTGACCTCACTAGCCCTCATGTGAAGAATAAAATGTCAAAACGAGAATTTATTCGAAATACCCGTCGTGCTGCTCAAAACATTAGTGAAGATTTTGTAGGGCACCTTTATGACAACATCTACCTTATTGGCCATGTGGCTGCATAAAAGCACAATTGTTAGGACTTCAACTTTTAACTTCAAACTAAAGCTACCCAAGGACCTATTTAGCAGATAGGGGGGTGACATTAGTGCTGGTCATTCTAGCCTCTGTATACAATCAAGCTTGAGTGTACAACCTTGTTTCTTTTACTATTTTCTTTTTTAGTAATTTCCTTGGGGAACTTTGAAAGAATTTTGCAGAATTTTTCTTAATTTTCCTTATCATGTTTTGCACAAACACAGAGCCATTGTCTGACACAGCTGTCTAAGAATGTTAAACTGACATACTCTAAAAGATGGTATATTTGTGCCAGCTGTCTAAGAATGTTAAACTGACATACACTAAAAGATGGTATATTTGTGCATTAGATTTGCCTGAAAAACCTTATTCATTTCCATTCTTTTTTAAAATACCACGTAACATGTACATATTTAACTAAAGAGATTTATAATCATAATTATTTTATTGTAAAGATTTTAACTAAAGCCTTTCCTTTTTCTCTCAAACCGAGTTCTGAAATTTATTCGATACTGATCTGAGATTATTACTGTCTTTGTAAAAGTTGGATATGACTTTGACAGAAAACAATACCAGCTTCTCTTTCCTTTGAACTTTGAAAAGAGTGTTGATTTGTTACTATGCAAAATAGGTGCTTATTTTTATAATATAAATTAATCACTTGACTTCACTTTTAGAACTGGATTAGTCAAGTCTTAATTAGTTCTTTAAACCATTTAGTAGAGCAAAATATATTAAAATCTAAGGTTTATATACATAAGAACAAAATGTTATTAGAACTTATATCTGAAGTAATTAATTAGTCAAACCTTGCTATTCTAATCTTGGTGATTTCTGTTTGGAAGCTATTGAGAAAAGGATATTGTGAATGATAGTGAACATTATTTATTTATTCATTCAGTATTTATCTAGGATTTTCCATGTGCTAAGCACCATGCTAGGTACTAGCAATACCTAGATATGGGCTCTGCCTTCCCAGGTGTTACGTGATTGGGTAGTGAGGGGTAAAGTACTACTTAATGGAGAGCAAATGTATTAAATCTATTTTAATTAACAATTACTTCATGATTATAACATTTAACTTTGGAATGATAAAGAACAGTAAGTATATTTATGGGGTAAGTCAGAAGTTCCTGGAAATGTCTCTAAGTGAAAAGCATTAGCTGCTAGTTTATGGGGAGGGAATGGAAGTAATAGAAACTGCTACTAGAGGTATGGAATCCTGCCTTCCTTCCAGATCTGGCCCTAAGTACAACTGAAAGATGTATTGCCGAATTTTCAAGGACAAAATACAAGGTAAACAACCTTTGAAAGTCAACGAGACTTTTAGACTGGTAGTAAACAATTTCTAAGATTCTGAAGCAAATATATTAATTTTCACAGGTATATAATTTTGAATTCCATGACAAAATAATTCTAATTTTTAACTTTAAAACTATTAATTTCAAAACTCTCATATGAAACTTTCAAAAGGCAAAGAGTAATGATAAATGTATTATATCTATTTTCCAGTGAGTGGAACCTTGCCTTCCTGTATTTATTTCATTTTATCTTCCTTTGTTTTCTCCATTCCTGTCTCTCACTTACCATTTGGTTTTCTCAGCCTCCCCATTTTGGCTTGACTATCTCTCATTTTTTGTATCTTTCTTTTCCCAATTTCTTTTCCTTGTTACTTTTTTTTATTTTTCCACCCTGACCTGATTATAAATATAGATTGGCAGTATTACTTTTCAGCATTTTTTCCTGAAAAATTTCTAACATAAAAGTTAAAATATTTTAGAGAATGCCTATATACTCCCACCGAAGTTCTATAATTAAAATTTTACTGCATTCACTTTACCACATATTTACTTATCTCTCTATTCATCAGTCAACCTGTCTTACTATTTTGGTATAAGTCAGAATAAATTTCAGACATCAGTACACTTTATCCCCAAAAGCTTCAACTTGGATATCATAAGCTAGCAATCTTTTTTAGTTTTTTTTTTCTTTTTAGGTAAAATTTATATTTATTAAAATGCATAAATCTTAAGTGTACTAATTAATGTCCTCACAAATGCATACACCTGGGTAAAACAAATTCATATCAAGATATGGGACACTGCAAAGCCTATTTACAGTTAATATTGTACCACTACACATAAAATATAAAAATTTTGTATTCTTATAGGTATGTTTACCCTATTTCCTATCTGTTATAGTTGTCACAGGTCTTACATATTGCATATGTTGTAAACTCCACAATGAAATGGTATTCTTTGCTTTGAACAGTCGTATCTATTTTAAATAAATTAAGAAAAAAATACTTATATTTATCTACACTATCATTTCTAAGGCTCTTATTCCTTCCTGAGGATTCAAGTTTCCTTGTATCATTCATTTCAGCCTGAAAAACTTTAGTATCTGTTATATTTCAGGTCCTCTGGCAATTAGTTTCATTTTATATAAAAATGTCTTTGTTTTTCTTCTTAAAGGATATATTTTGTGAATACATAACTCTGTGTTGACAGTTTTTCACCCTTTGGCACTTTAAAGACATTTTTCTATTGTTTCTGGCCTCTGTTGTTTCCAATGAGAAATCAGTAGTATTCAAATTGTTTTCCCCCTGTGTATTATAATGTCATTTTTGATTGCTTTATTTTATCAAATAGTATTTCAGCCTAATTTTCCCTTTCCTTCTTTATACATATTCTAGATCTTTTTATGTTAGGTTTGTGAGACTCTTGATATTTTTCAATTTTTTTTTTTATTAATTGGATTTTTTCTCTTGATCTATATTCAAGTTCTTTGACTCTAGTAATCCTTTTAGCCCATTCAATGAACTTTTTCTTTCATTTACTATGTTTTTTGGTTCTAGAAATTTCATTTAGTTTTTATAATTTATATGTCTGTGCTGAGACTTCCTGTCTTTTTCTTCATTACAAGCACATTTTTCTCTTACAATCTTGAACATAGTTATAAACCTTTAAAATCCTTTTCTGCTCATATCAATATCTACGGCATCTCAGTGACAGTCTTCTCTGATATGTTTTGTGAATAGGTTATATTTTTGTTTTCTATATAATGTTAGTAATTTAGATTTTTCCTGCACATGGTGAAAAAAATACAGAAACCCACCCTGGGTTCTGATATGTTTCTCTGAAGACCTTTTTTCATCCTGTTGGCTGTTGATTTGGCTGAACTCCCCGTTGCAGGCTTTTGCTCCCCTGCAATTGGTGGCAGCTCAAATCTCAGTTCATTTCTTTAACCTGGCTGCTCTCCTTGGGATCTTTCCTGTGCTTCAGAGACCAGCCGACAGTTTGGGACAGAGTTTATCAATAGAATTTAGGGTTTTTTTCAGTTCTTTCCTTGACATTATTTATCTCTTCATTTTTCAGCAGCTGCCATGGCCCCAAACTCTGTCCTATGGTTCTTCAAGTTGGTAAAACTATACGCTCCTATGATGTAGAATGAGGATTGCCTTTAGGCTGAGAGCTATAAAAATGAGAAACTCACCCAATGCTATTTTCTTTTTCCAAGTATTCTTTCTCTGCATCAGCCTATTTTGGGTTGCTTTCCATTACTTTCAGGTAGTTGATTTTTACATTTTGTCCAAAATTTGTGATTTTACTTGTTGGAGGGTTCGTCTAAAAGAGTTATCTGTCCATCACTTGAAGTAGAACCCTCTCAAATTAGACAAATTTCTTTTTATCACTTCCTATGCTTAACTGAATAAGAATTTGTTCCTGTTTATATTTAAAACTAGGTGTGTAAATATTTTAAATTTCGGTCTTTGAAAAATCTTAATAAATGTTTACTAAATTAACAATTTATTGTTTCCCAGTGGAGATCCCACTGGAGGATATGTTTCATTATGGGAGACTGCTCCATGCATATAGGACATAAACGTTCCTGTATTTACTCGATACCAGTAGCATGCCTCAGTTATTGTGACATACAAATAATGTCCTCAAGTTTCCAGTTGCCTGCTGGGGAGGCATATCCCCTAAAATTGGAAACAATTCGAACTCCTTTGAAATATAACAGACATATTTCTAAAAGGCAAACTCCCGATGATACATCTGTTTAAAAGTCTTTAAATGCCTCCCTTCTCTCTCCAAAATTAAGTACAACCTCCTTAGCATGGCATATAAGACCCTTCATAATCTGGCCATAGAGTTTCTTTTTTTATTATTAAAATTATCAGAGTGAAATTGATTAATAAAATTAAATAGGTTTCAAGTGTGCAGTTTAGTAATACATCATGTGTACATTGCACTGTGTGTTCACTTGTGTGTTTTTCTCTGTCACTAAATATTTAATCGTAATCACTAATCCACTGTCTATGTTTATGAATCTGTTTATTTGTCATGTTTGTTTGTTGCTTTCAGCTTTATATCCCACATATGAGTGAAATCATGGTTCTCTATCTTATTTCATTTAGCATGATAATCTCAAGATCCTCATCTCTAATAACATTCCTTAAATGTAGTCTGGTCTGTCTTTGCCTTTTATAAGCTGTACTTTTTGTGATATCCTTATCTTCCTTCTGTATCTAAAGTTCCCCTATTCATCATCTAAGATCCACCCCAAATATAATTTCACCAAAGCTATCAAAGACTATGTCTCCTACATACCACTGGTGTTAATTACTTCTTCCTTTGTGAACCCTAGCACTTTGTAAATATCTTTATTATATAATTATACTGTAATTTTCTACACATTCAACTCGTTTATCAGAATGTGATCTTACTAAGGTCAAGGATTGCTCCCAGTCTGTCAGGTTTTATTATAAGGACTGAATTAGACAAGTGGCAGAGGATTTATAGAGGAAGAATGAATTTTAAAAATTTAAATAACACTGGAAATTTATAGGATTTAGGGATTTGGAACAGAGTTTTCTAACATGAGGGTCTGATTGTTTTATTATCAATGGTTGCTACTAGGAGAAGCAACCAGTGAAAAGAAATGGAAAACAATCCCAATTTTTGGATATTTTGAATTTAAAAGTATCAGTAGAATATTCACTGCAAGTGGAGAATAAGACTAGAACTGAAAACCAGTTGGGGCTGGGTATGTAAGTTCAAGGGTCATATTAGTATTTAAAGTATGTTATGTGAGGTTAAGCATGGGGAAAGACAACACCTCTAGACTGTGTTGAATAAAAAGAAATACTTAGGAAGCAGCCTTGTAACTGGTAGGAAAGGAAGAAGTCAGAAAAAGAGGGTTTATTAAAACTGGAAAAGGACCAGAGAAGAATGATATCTCAAGAGCTAGGGAAAGAGAGCTTCAAGAAAGATGTTGAGCTTTCCATGTGATGCAGCCCAAGTAAATAGTTTTTCCTCATCTTCACACAAGCCATTGTTGAGTCTACCTTACCCACTTGGGGCTGAGTTTTTTGAGGCTAGAAAATCACAAGAGTGCTAATCGCTTTTACATTGTCTCTGACCAAATATTGCCGTACTCAATATGTCATCTGAACTGTGCTTAAAACCCACAAGTGTACTAGTGGTCCACTGCAACTTGGGCCTGTCTGCACCTTTCCCTACTAAGGGCTGTGCTATTCCAAGCCCAGAACACACCATACGACCTGGACACTGCGGGTGCTTCTTCCTTCCCATACATAATGACCACTTATGTTTTCTAAGATATAGATTATATTTTTTTAACAAAAGGAAAGTGGAAAAACGCTGAAAAACATTTAGAGTTGTCCAAACATCAACAGAACTTTTTATTACATTCTGTTAAAATTAACACTCTAATCTCATTAGTTCTTCTTTCTCATCTGGAAACTTGTAACCTCTCCCCCAGGTTTAGCTGTTGAAATGTTATCTGTCCTACAAATTCTTCTCAGACTCTTTTCCCTCTAGAGCAACTTTCTCAATTCTTGCAGGTGGAAATTTTGTTCTTTTATTTCCCTCAATACCTAATGCAATACTCGACCCAGAACAGTTTCTCAATAAATCCAATTGAATTATCTTAGCTTTGGTTCAGTTTCTACATAAGTATATAGAAAGATGGATTTACTATTTGCATTTTTGAAAAATACATCCAGACCTTTCAGGTGTACAAAAGTTGTAAATTAGAACATATTAATGTTAATTTTTAAATATTAATATAGATTCAACCTATGTATTATTCTAGATGTAAATTCATCCCTCTAGGACTTCTAATTTTAAATATTTGGCTAAATCACTGCTACTTTATGATTGCCTTTTTTTTAATTTCAGGAATTTAAATCATTGATCTTGTTACTTCTCTAAGCTGATTTTTTTTGTTTTTGACAATGTTAATGCAGTGCTCAATCTGAGTAAGCTTGTTCAGAAGTCTTAATATTTAAAATAATAACCTGTTTATTCTAATTGAAGTCTGTTTTTCTGCTTTAAGTAAACTTTTTCTTAAAGACCACTATTAATAACACAACTGCCTACAGTTCCTTTTAAGCATTTGTAAGTGAATAATGACCACTTTGGGAAGCTATGCTATGGAAATAATCCAAAATAGAGGAAAAGCAGTAAGTACACCTTAATCATATCATTGTTTTTAATTAAAGAGAAAAAAAAATAAAAACAACTGGCAAGCTCAGAACTTGGGTCTTTTCTAACAAATAACTAACAAACATTTGAGTATGTACTATGTACTAGACACTATGCTAAGCACGGGTGAAGAGGACTAAAATATATCCTCATGATGTATTACTATGAAGCCATGATGTTTATAAATAATATGAAAAAACAGTTATTTAAAAAGTGATAAATAATAAAAAGAATATTAAATTATACATATACACATACATACAATTATTATGTAATACAAAGCAAAAAATTATGAATGGAAAGAACAGACTAGAATAAAATATACCAAAATAGTATGGATAATGGATTTTTTCTTATTTCAAATATTAAGAATTATATATTTTAGGTATAACAAAATAAGTTCATTGAACTAGTCAGAAAATAAATGGTATCTTTAAGTAGTATAGTTTCCCCTCAGAATGTTTCCTTCATTTTTATTTAAAATTTATTTTATTTTTAAAAGATATTTGGTTGATCTGTAAAATTATATCTGGACAAATGTTTTGTTTGCAGGCTTAGAAAAGTGGATTGTTTTATTTTTGTCTAATTGAGTTAAAGATCAACAAGAGAAAGATACCAAATCTTTACTGAAGAAATTTTCATTTGTGAAAAAGAAAAAAAAATGGCTTTCTCTTTGGCCTGGTTGGACAGGAAGGTTGGATTTAATTTAGAATGATTAATGAGATTTCGTCAGGCTCCTTGACTTTACCACCACTGCAGTTCGTCAGTGCAACAACCTGGGAAACCCGGACGCCACTCTGTCGCCCAAAACCACTCTCCAGGGAAAAAATTAGCTGGCAGGACCAGTGCCAGGTACTTGTCAATGGCATTGTCTCTCGGGTATTGACAGTTTAAAAGTCTGATTCAGAAATATGTATGTTTGGGGAACACGCATACCTAGCATGTTGTTTTCAGTCTCTTTACAAGTGGTTAACCACTTTGAAATATTTAAGTTGTTGATGTTTTTCCAAAGGGATCTATTTAAAGAAAATCTTTACACAGCCCCTCCTCCCTAACTTATTTCAAAAATTAAACAAACAACTCTAGGATCTCGTTACTTTCTATTTTTCTTTTACTTAATTAAGATGAGCTTTCCTTAAATGAATCATTTTTCACTTTTGAAAACAATCTTTTAGCTATTAGCATGACCAGATTTTATAGTCAGGTTTTTAAATTAAGCTATAAGGTTGTGATCTGACTGAATAGATCCTTTTTTACTTACTTGTGCACTCATGCTTAAAAATAAAAATCAATGATATGATTAGCAAAATCCAAATAACTGAACATAGCTAGTTATCAGGCAGTAAATATAATATATATATATTTTTTGCTTTGGTGTTTAACTGTAATAAAATGATATTTATCATCTTATTTAAAAATCTTCAAATGAGTGGGCTAAAGGAATTTCTTCCAACGAACACATAGAGAAGGTCTGAAGGGTGTCATAGACATCGAGAACTATCTTTGTAGGCATTTAGCATAATCTATCTTTGCCAATTTTGATTTTTTAAAAAAGTACCTTCATATTAAACAGTTACTGGGTAGTTGTCTTTTCTGAGCTGGGTGAATATGCGCAACCTGAGGAGAGAGACCCTCTACCAGAGCTAGACTCCCAGTGAATAGCTGCTTGTGCTCCTGTGGTAGGCAGTCTGAAAATGCACAGGGAAGTGAAGAAGCCCAGGAAAGCCCCCCAAGGCTGCTTCTCTTATTGAGAGGACAATTAAAGAAGCAAAATAGAGTGGCTGTGTGTGTACACCAGCATAACTGTTGCCCAGCTCATTGTCCTGCAGTGTTTCTTCCAAAGCAAATGTCCTTTTCAATTCTGAGGCCATCAAATAGTTTATTGTATTTTTCAAATTCTGAGAAATGATAGACTATTTTCAATCTGTATGAATGTTAGTGTAATTGCAATGTAGGTGCTGTATTATTTTTTCGCTAAAAATGGACTGTAAAATCAAATGTAGAGAACTGTGTTTATGAAGGAATTCAGCTGTTTATTTTACTTTAGAGATTTTTGTTTTTAACTGCATACATAAAAAGCATATATCTCTCTCCTTTTCTTAATCTGGGAACAAAAGAAATAATTTATAGTATTTTCCAAAGTGCCATCCAGAAAAAGATTATGGCCCTTGTCAATAATAAGCCAGAGAAATGAAAAGCTCTTGAATGAGGGAGGCCACGCTCACCTTGGATTAGCTGGAATCCGAAGCCCTGAAACAGCTCTCCCGGGTGGTATTTATTACCATGATGAAGTTGTGTTAGTTCTGGATCTGGTTATCAGCAGAAATCTGGTTTGGTCAACATACCTCAAACAAATGTATTTTTTATAACATTGATTTTTTTTTAACCTAGAGCTAAAGGAAATACTACAGCTATAATTTATAAATATGATCAGTACATTCTCTCCTTCCCAGCCTACAGAAAGTTGACCAATTATGGAATCAGAGCCAGAGAACTTACCTGAATCAAATGATTTGTGTTTTATATCAGACTGAAAGAGCCCAATGCAGCCCCTCTCAATGGAGATGATTTTACACAATTAGAATTTGATAAGTTACGTTCTAATAGATATTGCCTATATTTGCTTTCATGTTTCTTTTTATTTTATACTGTTAAGTTGACCAATTTTGCTCTTCCCCTCCCCAGTTTTCATTTTCATTGACTAAGAATGTTTTTAATATTTTCAATTATATCGATTTATTTAAAATTTTAATATCGACAATCACATTACAGGCATGGCCTGCTGCTCTCCAAGTCATTCTGATGAATTTTGTGTTTTTCATACTATTTAAAGAAAATCTCATTTCTCACATATCCAAGTTCACTATAGCTCCTAAGTATCTATAATATGCCATAAATTTAGAGCATTATTTTATATTACAGTGAAGTTTTAATTTAAATATACAAACAAGCATTTAAAGATGGCTCATTTTGTGCAAGGAAGAAATTAACAAGGTGCTACGAAAGAGACAAAAATGAAGATAACTCTTCCCTGTTGTCAAGAGCATCAGCGGGTGGATGACAACCACTATCACGTGCGCTTCTATGATGCTTTGTATGTATCACTATGACTTTGCAGAGGTCTGGAAAAATTATGTGACTTTTTAATCTCATTTATAAGGATTAAAAGAGTCAGTCTCATTTTATATATTGCTAATATTAATGAATAGCAGAAGAAAATGTGTTAAAAGTTCTTTTTTAAAAAATGTTTTAGAAAGAAAAGAGTGAGCAATTAATATTGACTAGTTGAGTGTGAAAGGATAAACGTTTTTTTCAATAGGCGTATTACTTAGTGGGAGAAGAGCATGATCAAAGGCACGGAAACGAAATTGTATGAAGGTTATGAAATCGTGAATAATCTGCCCGAATTCAAGGGTAAGGTATGAGCAATGATTTAATGCTAGAAATATATAGGTTGGAAAAAGAGTGTGCTAAAATAGAGAGTTGGTACTTAATTTTTGTAGGCAATTGGAGACTTTCATGAAGAAAGGGGTCATTTCTGATCTGTGATTTAGGAAGGTCTTTCTAAAGCCAATTTAGAATATGAAATAGAAATGTAACAGAATATAGTATATGAAGATCAGAGAAAGGGCTACTATAATTATGCAAGTGAAATAGGAACTTTAGAATTGTTATTGGGAGTGATATGATAGAAAAAAGATTTGAGAGACATTTTGGAAGTAAACTATCTCGGTGAATTCCTGGCTGTTGAACATAAAGAATAAAGAGTTAAAAATTACTCCAAATAGTCCAAAGAAGGTGTTGCTGTTATAGATGGAGGGAACACAAGTGAAGGTCAAGTTTGCTTTGGCTGGGAGTAGAGTAACAAGAGAGGATGCAAATGGAAGAGCATGAATTTTCCTTTGGTCCATTAGATTTAAAGTACAGATAGGACAATCATGTGAAGATATTCAGCAATTAGTCTGGAAATGTAACATAGTGAAGAGATCGGAGATAAAAGCTAAGATCACATTTTGGGAGATCCTCACCATGAAAATGATAGAATAAACCACAGGAATAGATATGTATGTTGGCAATGTCATGATCTCTTATCACAGTATGTGTCAAACAACAGCCTTGGATATAGAAATATACCATCCCATTTCAATTTAAAGAATCTTTCACAACACAATTTTAAATCTAAATAACCAAGGTACTGTCTGTTCAGAAAAGTATACTCTTGCCAGTCCCATGTCCTTGCCAGGACTTGAGGTGTCCTACTTATCAAGTATATTTTTTTAATGAATATAATTGGAGCACACAAAACTAAAATTATACTAAATTAAATCCCGCATTAATGATTAAAACATATGTAAATCTGCCCCTATCTCCCACCTGAATATTTCTCAGAGTCATTAAGAACTCAGGTATAGTTGCTTTCACTCCTCACTGAGGTTTATTTTAGGGTTACAAAGTATCTTCTGGGTTAGGTCTCATTGCCCTCAATTCCTTGACCAGGATGATGCTGTCCCCTAACATACTTATTATACAATGAAAGCTCTAAAAGAGCCACAATGGTGCTGTTCTCTGCAGTTCTTACTGTCGTAGAATGTAAAGTGTTCTTAGCAGAAGTGGTAACAGGAACCCTTTCTTACAAGGCCTAACTGTATGTAGTCTTTGAGGCCCTCCTGACTTTCCTCTAAGGCTTATTCTGCCTTTAGCCTTCAGCACCTAAGTTTCACCTCAAAGCCCTTCTCTGCATGCAAATCAGCCAGACAGCTCTGGGTCACCAGACTCACTAATTTCTCACACAGACCCACACAGCTTAGGACCACCCCAGTGCTCCTCAGCCTCTCCAGCCAGGCACCTGCCTCATAACCTGGGGAACTATAGAGTTTATTGTCTAAACCAGGACACTTTTGAGAGTGCTAAAATGCTAAACCAGATGGTACTTCAAGACAACAGGCATAAACTAGGAAGTATGGTCACCCTACCCGCGACTATAATACAATGTGATAAATGCAATAATAAAAGTTTAAACACTTTGCAGTGGAAATGTTTTGAATGTAATGCACCAAAGGGTCAAAATTTGTTTCCAATCAAAAACATCTCTAAACTATTTTCCAGTTGGCATCATGATAAAAACCACACCATTAAACCAGGGATATTAGTACCAAGCCGCACAGCAGAGCCCTGGATCTGGAAGGAAATAAACTTTCAACGTCTTAGAAACGGATCCTGTAACTTAGGATTCCTTAGGACAAGCTCATTTTGTGGTTTGGTCAACACCGTAAGGAACTGAGTCTCAAAAATCTCTGGAAAGATTGTGAGGATATTTAATTGACAATAATGATAATAGAATAAAAATTATAGATGACATTTATCTTATTTTTCTTTACATTTACTCTGTTCAGGGCTTTATGTTCTTTAACTCATTTAGTCTTCACAATTATACTCTGTGGAGATAAACTTGACTTTATTTAGAGGTCACAGGCTAGTGAGTCCTATATATACTGGCCACAGTGATATTTATATACAGATATATAAATATATACATATTTATATAAATATATTCTAAGAAGACCTGGATAAGAATGCCCCAAAGCAGGCAAAGGCAATAAGGTAAAAACAAGATTGATCCATATATAATAGAATATGGGTTCTATTCTTTTATTCACTTCTACTCTCTATTTTTTAAAAGAGTCACTGAAACAGAAAAAATTAGTAAATACTTGAGGAATGTGTGAATGAATGAATGAACGAATGAAGAAACCCATAGAAGGAGGTGGGCTTAGAGAAGAAGGTAGTTGTTATACTGGTAGGCCCTAATGGTGGTAGTAAGGAATTGGAAAAATCTCAAACTCTATGTTTAAACCATACCACAAGTATTTCTATGTTCTGTATAAATCATTTTCTAAAAGGAAGGTATTTTTTATCTCTGAGAGATCTAAAGATGAATAAAGGTCTAATTTTATTTGTGAATACTATCTTCCTTTCCAAAGAAGAGATCTGAAATGGTATGATTATATTTTTCAGTGTAAGTATAAGGTCTCACGTAAGAGATCTCTGGAAACAAACTATATGAATGATCGCATGTATGTATATGTTGTCATGTGTGTTTGACTACTTGTCAGCATGGATGCTATTCTAAAATGTAAATGTTTTAGACAATATGAGCAAATCACAGTGTGATATCCAAGTTTATGTAAATTCGAATACATTTGACCCAAGGCTTTGTGGGACCCTATGCAAAACAAAATGTTCAGACCTTTAGGGAGATTTTTATATTCCACACACCTGAGGGCACAGAGAAATATGGGGAGGAAAGAGGCAACATTTTTTAAGATCACTTTGGGTTTTTGTAGACAGACCTCTGGGAGATGCAGCCAATTCTCTTCTTTCCTTGAAGAGATGAGCCCCTTGCAAGAGTTTCATAAAACTGAACACAAGACACATTATGACCATTAGCTATTAATTGTAATGCTCAAAAAGAGACATTTTAAGCAAAATGTGATGAAAATTTTTATGGAATTACGCTTTGCCGTAAATTTTGTTCCATATTAAGCCATCAGTTTTGCAGACTTTGCCACCTGGTGGGTAACCTGAAAACTACAGGATTTCCCCCCAAACTCCCAATGATTAATTTCCATACTCTACAGAAAGAATTGCTTAGGGCAAAGATTTTTTTAGTTTTTTTTTGGTGTTCCTAGAACAATGCCTGACACTCAGTAGATGATCAATAAATAGCTGTTAAATGAATGATGATATCATTGGAGGCGCACTCCTTTTGAAGACTTATTAAGGAGAATGTAATTGAAAATATAATTACAGTGTGGTGTTAGGCAAACGCCTACATTTTGGGATTGTAAATATATCTACAAAGTTTACTAGGAACAGAAGACATCTTCATTGCTCTATGTGGACAGATAATGCAAATAGTTTAGTTAGTGAGAGCTTAACTCTTTTTTACTCCAACTGTTCTAACTAAAACTGAATGTACCTTGGAAAATGCCCTTCTTTCTATAAAAACTGTAACAAGCTTTATTCTTGCTTTGGGCTGTAATGCTTGCTATTCCCTTTTTCTGCTGCCAAAATTTATAAAGACTTGTTAGTTCTCTTTAAAAGAGTACATATACCTAAAACTAATATAAAATAATACTGAATGTCAATTTTAATTGAAAAATAAAAATCAAAAGCGGAAAAAAAAGAAATGAGTATGTATACATATGTATAAATATATTATTTTTTTCAAAATAACATTCCATTCTTCTACTTCAATGAGCCTAAAGTATTAGTGACTCTGAAACATAGTTCTCCTGGCATAAAGATTGATGATTTTAAAAAACAGAATAATGATCATAATTTTAAAATAGAATATTCCTCTGATGTCTTTTTGATTTTAGAAACTTTTTTTTGGAAATATTTTAAGAAGTAAAACATGTTTATGTTTTAGCACCTTAAAATTTGGACTAAAAAAAAATGCTTTAGGTAATCTACCTCAAATTTCTTTCTTTTTTTTTTTTTGAGGATTATCTTCCATTCTAAAATCAGCAAAATATGTAAACGTAATACAACAATATATTAGTAGTTCATTAAATAAATTAATCATTTTGTTTTCAAAATTGTAAGTATTCATTACAGAAAACTCATTTATGTTGCATAGCATTAAAACTTTTCAGAGTTCATAGTTTTAAATAAATACACATACATCTAAATAAATATTAAATCCAAAGCAAACAATGACTTTATTTTGACAAGTCTATAGGAAATGCAGCCTTACATATATAACCTACCAAACAACAGAAAATTTAAACATGCCAGCTTTGAAGTAGCCAAAAATATTTTAGGATGAGAAAGCTACATTATGAATTAAAATATCCACATGTCAAAGATTTTGAAAGTAAAAATTGCTTCTAAGGTGATTTTTGCTACTCTGAAAAAAAAAGGTTTAGATACAGTTTTATAATCATGTCTTATATATCTGTTGATTACGCATAACATTCAATGAACATATAAAATAACATACACAAGAAAAAATTTAGAATAACATTTTGTATTGTAGTATATGTGAAATAATTTGTTTTTCTCCACTATATCCCTGGGTCAAAGTCTATAGCATTTACTTTAACCAGCTATCTTTCTCATTTTCATAAGGGTCCCATGAGGCAATAGTCATACATTGTTACTTCAGCCTTCACAAAGGCAAAACAGTACAGAGCCCTGTACTGTAGTAGACAACACAGAACAGTCCCAATTTCAGTTCCTGTTACATTGACAAGACTCCTTCAGGTAAGGGATTAAAACATTCTTTTATCATTATAAGGTTAGTGACCATTTTAATGGAATAAAAGGATTATTTCTACTGCATTGGGGATAGGAAGTTTGGGATGTGAATATATGTGGAAGATGTCTTTTCATGCTTATTCAGAAGTGGCCTTTAATTGGAATAAAACTAGCTCTATAATCTCAGATTAATATTTATGATAAATGCTTTTGAGGACATAGATTGTATAGCACCTGGCCACAGAAACTTTTTCAATGTACTTTTTTTTTTTTTTAAATCAACAGAAGATAGGTAGGTGATTTTCACAGGCTAAAGTTTTTGCCTTTTAACATCAACAATCTAGTACTACTTATATTTGTCAATCTAGTACTACTTATATTTGTTCTATCGGTGTGACTTAAAAAAATTCTAAAATTTACTAACCTCCCATAATGTGTAACATTTTAAAAATAAATGTTTCAAAATTAATTCTTCCTGACTTATGTGGGAAAAGGTAGTGCAGGTCATACAAATATATATTCAGACATGAAAATTATGGAAATTAGAGAGAAAAAAACAATAAATAGAATCTCTAAAGTTGTCAAAAGGCTTTCAAATATTAATTCCTGCAAATTTTACATTTTGATATAATTTATTGTTTAAACTCAAAGATCCTTCATTTGAGAGAGGGGATTTTAAAAGATAAAAGTAAATCAAGGTAAGTGATATTACAATTTTGCTACAAAATACTTATAAGTGAATTATGTTTCATAAAAGTGTAAAATTTATAAATGACATTTCATATGGTCAGATATAAAATGTAAGTTATTGTACTAGAAAGATTGAATGGCATTTTAATTTTGATTTTATAATGATTTCTTGCAAATATTCACTTATTACTTTCCAATCCACGTCTAGGAATGAAGAAGAAAAAATTATTTAACTCATAAGTTGTTCTTTCTTGGTTTATGTGTGATAAATTCTAATTTCATAGAGGGGAATGTATTATGATAATTTCTAAAATATAATGGTTTTTAGCGTTTTGTGTATATGCCAGGCAGTTAAAAACATTTTGTTTCAAAATAACTGCATATGTTTAAAAACCAAATATACCATTTGTTGCAGTAGCGTTATAATTTGATAGGGGAGCAATAATTTTCTCCGTAAAGTTAAGTTTTACGACCAAATGTCATCAATTAAAAGCTGAGCCAACGACTAAAAGAACTAAATTTTATTAAATTGGAGATGTGATTTCTTCATTGTAATTGGTCTCATAAAAGTTATGTGAGCGTTTTGTATGTGGTTATCCTAAATGTTATATATGTTCTTTTTAAAACTCTTCGTTCCTTTTTTCCTTTCACTTCAACAGTGTTCTGCCACGTGACTAGCACAAACCATACCGACCTGTTTCGGCATCTTAGGTGTACCACCGGAGGTTCCAAAAGGAATAAAAATTATTTGAAGTCTTTAACATATTGGGAGTAATATTTATGAATAAGGGAGGGTTGTGTCCTTCTGAGCTCTGTTGCACCAGACCGTTAATAAGTCTTCTCATTCATATCCTCTTTGACTTCCACTAGAAGTAAGCAAATCGCGTGGCTTTAAAAGATTCTGATCGCCTGGGGGTTGGAGAGGATGGAGTGTCTTCTCTGTCTCCCATGTCCACTTCCTCTCCCTCCAGGTGTGTGTAGGGAGGGGGCTACGGGGGGGGGGGGAGGCGTGGGGGGCGGGACGGTGTGATATAAACAGAGGCAAAGAAGGGAAGGGGGCTAACTAAATCCCTCCAGGATTCTGGACCTTATCTCCGCTCTGCGGAGCACTTAAGGCCCCACTATCGCATCCTTTATCTCACGCTCTCCCTGCTGCAGGGCCTGGTGCGCGGATTGGCGGCTCTGCTGCCCCGCGGGGCTGGGGGCAGCGATGGGGTTCAGGGTGCGGCCGGCGGGGGGTCTTCTCCCTGCAGAGAGGGAGAGGGTAAGCACGTTCCGTCCCATTCCGTGTCCAGACCGCGTCCTCCTCGCTTTCTGGAACCAAGTCCACTACAAAGTTGGCAGAAATAGCGCGAACTGTAAAGGGGGAGAGCCCCCACCCTCCCCCAGTCTCGAGAGAACAATCTCTGCAAAACGTCGGTGCCCGATTTTACTTCAGTTCTTTGCCATCTTTCTTAGTTGCCTGTTTTTGCCTGGAGATAGTTGACATGCATTTTCGAACTGCTGGGCTGAGAAAGGAACTGAGAAGGAGCCTGGAAGGCTCAGATCGGCGCCCACCCGCCGCGTCCGAGCGGGCCCGGCGCGGCGGCCGCCGGCGCGGGTGACACGGGCCGCCGCGCGCTGTGCACTGCGAGGGCGGCGCGTCGGGATCTGCGGGCGTTGAAGGAGGGCGCGGGGTGCGCGCGGGGGGGGGGTAGATATTTGTACCCAGATGAAACCAGTCTCGCTCCTTCATGGAGCGCAGTTTGGCCGCTTGCCTGGCGCTGGGGCACGGCCGCAGCAGCTGCTGGGGTCCGGAGGAATTCAAGTCCTAAAATAGATGATCGAGGATAATTCATTCCCGAGGCAGACGGCCCATCCCTCCACCCCCACCCTCGAGGCGATTCTAGTTGAGCTTCGGGGCAAATCGTCCCCGTCCCCGGCTCCCGGGCCTGGGCGCGCGGTGGCCTCGCAGCCACCCGCACCCCGAGCGCCGCCCCAGACTCAGCTTAGACTCCCAAGCGCCCGCGGGCCGGACGCATCCAGGAATGGACAAGCTTTCAGTTAAAGGGGCTTGGAACGGAGTCCAACGAAGCTGGAATCCTCCTCCCGGGCTGTAGAGCCGCGGGCGGAGAGGCTGGGGACGGGCGTGCGGGATGGGGGCTCGGTCCGCAGGGCTGAGCAGAGCTGCGTTCACTCCGCCGCAGCTCCCAGATACACTCTAACGATTCAGGTTTACGGTCGGTCGACTCGTGTCACCAGCACATAAATCATTGTCAGCCGGGACAGCGGGGGCAGAGCGATCCCGCGCGCGCTGGCCGCTTCGGCTCTAGGCAGGATAACAGCCCCGGCTGCGCGCGAAATGTACCGACCCGGGGTTTGTGCCCGAATCTTTCCACCCGAGTCTCCTCTGTACTTTCACAGACGAGCAAAGGGCGCTGGGGGAGAAGTTTCTAGCAACCCACCGCCACCGCGTCTGCTAGCGATTGTTTTCCGACAGTCAGAGAATGCAAGAGCACAGCAAATCTCATCGCGTACAGGGTAGCCCTGAGCCCATCAAGGTTAAAGTGCCATTCTCAAGGTCACAGAAAGCTCTAGGAAAGCTGCTGCTTAACCCTACGTCTCTTAATTCACGCTCCTTCCATCGTCCCGGCAACTAAGTCTACCTGGAAAGGTTTCACCATTTGCTGTCATAGCAATTTGTCGGTATAATTTTCAATGTGATATTTCCAGTTATTGGCCAAGAATGTCATTCAGATCTTTCTTATCCTACCTCACCGATTCAGATGAAAGGAATCTCAGGCAACCCCGACGGATGTCCGGGTACTGGACAACACGCTCACCTTCCAGCGGGTTACCCACCGCCCATCCAAGTCAGGCAAAGGAATTCTGCGCAGAGCCAGGGTCTGGGCAGATGGGGGACGAGGGGGTTGGGCACGGGCTTAGAGAAATGCCACAGTGAGGCAAGTGATCAGGCAATCAACTTTCACCTTCTCATACACTGCTATTAGAAAAGGGACTGGTTTTTGTCCAGCAAACTCTCCCCTCAGGCGTTCAGGGCTTGACGTTATCGTGATTATTTCTCACTATTCACACCCATTATTTTAGGAAAACACACGCACACACACACACACCCCTCCACATTTTCAGTAAAGGTGAACTCATGCCACTTCGATTCTCTTTGTCCCTATAGTTTATTTATTTTTTGAAATCTGTTTTAGAAAGTTGGTAGCACCCCAGAGCATTTATTTTTTTAAAAAGCCACAAAGTATTGATCTGTTCCCTTTTAGTCTCATTCAAATGAGCCCTCTCTCTCCCTTCCTCCCTCCCTCCCTCTCTTCCACCTCCTTCTCTCTCTCCCTGTTTTAGTCTAGGGGTGGAAAAGACAGAAACCCCAACCTTCAACTGTCAACTGTTTTCCAAACACCAGATTAATGTTCCCCAGGACTCGTAGTAACGTGACCTTTCTGTTTTCAGATGTGTTTTTTAACATGTAATCGTTTGTTTGTTATGTCTCTCAGTATGGAATAAGGAAAGCTGGGGGAAGGGGTGCCTGTTGCCAGAGGGAGTGAAAAAAATGGTTTGGAGCCCGTTTTTGTTCCCTCCTCAGTACAGGAAAGCTCAAAGCATTCATTTTTGTATTCAAGAAGATAATCCTCTGGGGTGGAAAAATTTACGATACTGGTATTGAAAAGAAGCATGAGCAATTGATGAACAACTATTTTGAAACAACATACCTCAAAACAAAAATCTAATAAATGGATTTTTTTTTTTAATGATGAAGAGTTCTGGAGCACCGTTAATGCTGTTTTCTTGATCTAGGAATTTACATGAGAAGTACATTTTAAATTTTTTATCAAGCTTTCACTTATGATTTGTGTTCCTTTTTGAATTGTTATATTTCAATAAAGTTTTAAAAATCTAAAAAACAGGAACCTCTGATGTGTGTATCTCACTAAATTTTCTAAAATTTATTCATAATAAATGTCCATACCAATACATTTGTTAAGCTATATTTAAGAAATTTACCAATAATTTGAATTCTAAGTAATAGGTTCTGAATTCAATGGACATACTTGAATTAGTTATAGGAAACCAGCATAAATATTGGATAACCATTTCCAATATATTAAAATATTAAATAAGCGATGAGAGTTTAAAGCTTGTCTTAAGAAATACTTAAACACAAAAACAGTTATTGGTTAAAAACTAACCACCCAGGGAACATTTGAGATCTTGCTTCCTGTCTTATGTCGTCAGTTTGGCTCAAATATACTCTTATAAAAATGTAAACGAAAAACTAAACTTCATACTTTCAAATAGTATTGTTTGAAACTAACTCCTATTAGAAAATGTTTTCTCCCAAATGAGAATTTTAGAATCTAACCCATACTCAAAGGTGAATTTCCACTACTAGAAAAATGTCAATTTTAAACTTGTTTTCCCTTTATAAACTATTATTAGGCTGCTTTGACAGTGACTAAGTATTTCACCAAGAACCAAAGACTAAATTGCTCTCCCCGTTTAATCAATAGCTTTTATTGCTGGTATCAGCCTCACTAATGACCCACTGCTATCCTACACTCCGTATTTCTTCCTTTCTCTCATCAACCCCTTCCAACTCCAATTTTTCTCCTTCGTTCAATTTAGAAAAATTGTGATTCCTAATCTAGGATATTATTTTCCAACAAATCGCTTTGTTGTCGACTCTCACCTCTAACCCTTTCTCTCTGTAGTGGACCCTTCCTCACCGAGAACCATTGCTGAACTCGCGCTGCCCACATGGAGGCTTCGCTGCTGCTCTGTTTTATAGGCCCTTCCGCGATTTTATGATTGGTTGCTGTGGTTGGAATGTTTCTAGATAATAAACAACTAATCCATTTCTTGCCTAATGAATTGCCCCACCTGCGTACCAGTTTAATACCCATAAACTAGCTCCAGGATCAATCTGAGCTAGTGAGTAGGGGGGACCTTAACCACCCAACTTCGCTACCGTTTGATATCAAAGCCGAATCACCCAAGGGCAGCAGCAGATAGGTGTTTCCCATTTTCCAGATCCTCTTTCCTGCAGGCCCCGACCATCAGCTCCTGCACAGCACCCCCGCCTCTCTCCCCATGGGTGGAAGGATGAATTCCAGAGGTTCTTTCCTTGACATCTAAAAAAGCGAGAGGCCTGGGCGCGCTGCGCTTGGAGAGTGGCTCACCCACAGGGACCCGGCCCTCCTGGGTGACAAGCCAAAGCTGGAGTTTGCAGCTACTTCTCATCTGGCCGGACCAGCCTCTTCGGCCCACAGCATCACAGACCTAGGAAAAGTGTGAATCGTCCTGGTTCTGAAAGAGGTCCTGCCTGCAGAAGATCCAAAACTTGGCGTTTGCAAGGGCGCACGCGCCTGCGCCCCGGAGCTGAAAGAGAAGGGGGCGGCTGAGGAGCGCACCATCGAGTTACTGCTTTGGAAGCTAGGCTGAGATAAAGAAAGCGTACGTTCAGATTCCCAAGGAACGTGGGGAACGTGGAGGCTCTGCCGAAAGCATTGAGACAACAGCGGAAACCAACGTGTGAGAGAGGTCTTTCACACACGCGATGGCAGCAGTGGCACCAGGCCACCGGCAGTGGCCGGGGCCAGGCGGGGGTGATGACCGCGCCTGGGGGCCGGGAGGCGCAGCCGGGTCTCCCAGGTGTACGCTCATGTCTGAGCCACCGAGACAACGCTGGTGCGCGCCATGGGACAGTCCCTTTCCACAAGGACCTAGAGCAGGGAAGCCTAACGAGTCTTCAACTTGAAGATCCCAGATCAACAATTCCTTTACTAGAGCCATTTCCCAAACCCATTTACGAGTTAGCTGTATTTTGAATAGACTTCCTGTACTTAGTAGTTTGAAGGTCACATTTATGGGTTTATAAATTTAATTTTGCAAAGCTAAGGTTTGTGCCGCCTTCCATCTGAGTCTATTCTAGGACAGTTCCCAGGGTCTCTTCTCTCCGAGGAGCTGAGGAAGGATCCCTGGGAGAGAGCGCTCTCCTCCCCTACCCCTCCGCCCCCAATCTGCGTGTGCTTTGGCCTCCCTTCATTATGAAGAGTAGTTAAAGATGTTGTTGAGTCAGAATTAATTTTCTTGAGTGGCCTGTTTACCCCAAAACTGTGGGTACAGGGCACTTCAATCCCTGTCTCTCTCTTTCACTGGTCTTGGTTTGCAAATCCCATTGTTTCCTGGTGGTAGCAGTAGAGACTTCCATTGTTCTTTCTTTCAATTAATACATATTTATTTAATGCCTACCGGTCCAGAGGTTAGGGGTACAGCAATTACAAAAGAAAAAAGGAAAGAAAACCTTTCTTAGAACTTCCATGCAAGAGGGAAAGGTCAGATTGACATTAGGACCCACTCTGTGACGGCCATTAAGAGGATGTTGTTTCTAATAGAAACATAAAGCACAGTTCCAGCTCCCTAGTTGTCACCTTAGGGGTTTCTTTGTTATGTGTAGTTTAAATCACACTGCCTTCCCCTTCCTTTACTCAGTCTTGCCACAATGTGCCTGATGCACTAAATAGTAGGTATCTACACCTTCCACCTCTTTTCCTTCACAGAGCCCATTTGCATTTGGGTGGCAGTGGGGAGAAGGATACTCACTCTAGGCCATTCTAACTACTGTTGCTCATTAGTCAATTCATAGAATTGACAACACAATATTTTTAGCGTCTCTAAGAAATTTTGCCCTCATGGATCTTCAGTGACATGAGGCCAACTTCAAAACAAAATGCAGGTCATGTTCCTCAGTCAGAGAGGGTTTTTCTCTCTCCATCAGGGCTGTGCCTGGATATTCCACCTACCTGGGATCTCACCTTCCTTCTACTCTCAGGGGACCTGGGAAGAAGTAGCAGGTCCTTAGTGGCAGCCAGGATTGGCCAGGTTTCTCCTGGCATTGACTGACTTAGCTGGAAGGTCTGTCAGTCCTTTTCTCTTTCTCAACAGAAAGTGTCCCCTCCTCAGTGGGAACGGGAGTTGTCTCTTTACACCAGGGCAAGGAAGCCTTCAGGGCTTAAGCAGTTTGCCTTGGGTTCCTTGCCATGGCCTGCATTGGTGCTGTACACAAGGATATGATTTAATCGTCCCTTGATGAAGAAGAGAATTACAAAGATCTGCAAAGGAAAACTCGAACTAAAACAAAGGCGAAAGCCCACCGTGGGCTGTTTGATTATTTTCTTTGACTTTGTCATTTGATTTGAACCTGCCTCGTCAGAAATAAAAATAAATAAGAACACAAAACGTTGACTGGTTCTACAGCACTGAATGTGTGCATAGTTGATGCGAAGACAAAAGAAAATAAATCCTGGTAGCTTACTGAAAGGAAGACGTGATTTGTGTAAATAGAGTTTTTTTAAAAAGGAACCCAGAACACGCAGGAAAAGGATGTGACCTTGGCAGATGCCTGGGGACTGAAGACCATGGGAGTAAGTTTGTCATTGCGGTTGCAGCCGGCTCAGGCAGCGCTAAGAACCTGGACACAGCCGCACATCAAACAGCGGGTAGCAGGCTTGATTTTATTTGATCCTCAAAGGAATAACTAAATCAGCAAGGCATCTATGTCTGCATCCCAGGTAGCGCTGAGAACTTGAGAAAGGTGTTTGCGCTTCAGACTGCCTTCTGCTGCGCGTGAGGGACAGTAGACTGTGCAGAAGAGAAAGCTCTTACCTGCAGGAAGGTACAGCTGTTCCTTCTGTCTTGGCCATGCTGCATGCAGCATACATAGTGTGTGCGCGAAGACAGGCATAGTCCTTGGACCTGGGAGTGGGGGAGGGTGTGCTGGCGGGGTCCTTTCCCAGAGAGGTGGTGCCTGAAGAGCAGAGCGTTGGGGTCTTCAGCCTGAAATTGCAATCTGGATGATTCTCTGATGGGTCGAAGAGAGTTCAGGGATCACAGCCTGCAGAAAAGAGAAAATGCATGTGAAAGAACTTTTTCAACTCTAAAGGGTTGGGTGGCAATGTTACTCTGTATCTAAAAATTTCATAGACAAATGTGGGGACAACCGGTAAGAAGACGGTGGAGTTCTGGTTTCATTCTGTCACCTCCCCTTTAGCTCCCACTCTTGTCTGAAGTTGACATTTACTGGAACTTTACACAGTGTTTCTAAAATACAGTCTTGTTGCCTTCTCCCTTTGTAAAGTTAAACTGCTGAAAACCTGGCTTTAGAATTAACCAGGGATCACTCTCAATTCAGAAGCACAAAATTGATGTGTGTTCAGAGGCATACTTAAAGGAAACTTCCTCCGGTGCAGGCCTGGAGATGTGGAATAGTAATTTGCACATAGTGAGTCATAGCTATAACTCAATTTTACTTATCACTTTAATGTAATGTAAAAACTAGACCCAGTTGGCCTTTTCCCCTTTCATTTTACAAATTGTGGAAGTTAAATAAATACTCTGCTCATACCTTGCTGCGGGGAGATTATAATTATGGAATTTATGGTATTACATTTTACCTCTGTACCCCAGATGAGTAACTTCCTATGTAAAAAAATAAGGGCACTAGACATCAATGTGTATAACAAATCTTGTGCATAGATTTGAGACCTTTCTTGCTTGAATGTGGGAAAGAACAAGCACGTATGATGAAAGAAATAAAACTTAGGATGAGTATATATTAAGCATATATTGGTATCTGTGACAACAGAGGCCTTTTAGAGTAAAACTCAATTAAAACAAAAATATTTATAGTTGACATGGTCAGAAGAATAAAGTACTCATATCAGAAAAGAAAATCTCTGTCGATTTGGAGGTAGGAACTCTGCTGACCAAAGGGAGGGTCAGATAAGGACTGTCCCCCATCCTTTATTAGGCATGAGCCTTTCACTCTCAAGTTTTAACTTTCAGAGCCTAGGTTTCTGATCATTTCTCTCTACTGCTCAGGATTCCATATCTTTTCTTCTTGTTCCCTCCAAACCCCAATGACAGAATAACATACAGGTTCTTGAAGTAGTGACCTTTTGTTTCTCTATCTCCTCCCCCACCAAAACCTACAAGGTATTCTCCAGGCCCAAAAGTTAGTAGAGAAACTTATTCATATGGAAGTGCTAATGGATGGCTTAATATGTTCTCTTGTCTGATCTATTATAGTTCCCCTAATGTTGATGTTTTCATTGCCTTAAAAAGGGGTGAGACTAGAAGCGGAAATCCTAGGCAGCTTTGCCACAAAGTGCAGATAGATATTTTGGGAGAGGTAGCCAATAAAGGTCCTTCCAGACATCATAATACCTTCTCTATCTGTGGGCTGCCCTGGCTTGAAGTCCCCTCTAGTAGTGAGTGGATTCAGTTATCCTCAAAATTAGTAATGTAACCTGTATTTCAAGTGAAATTTTACCTGGAAGCTTAAAGCAAAAACATGAATTTAAAAAGAACTGCCCTGGTTGAAAAGAGGGTGATGGACCTACAACCGGAGAACTAGGCCAGTAGCAGCAAACTATCCTCATCACTTTTACTTCTCTTCCCCAGGCTCTTTGGAGTACAATTTGAGAATTATGATTTTGCATGAGGTCAATATGGTAGATATAGATACCATTGTGGACATAAGGAACAGCTGGTTGGAAGGAGAGAAAAAATGTATAATTAGGAGCATCATCGTGACCATGAATGAGAACAATCATACATGTGTCTAATGTGAATAGAGTTAGTAGATATATAAACAATGATTACTGGAAAGGGTTCACTTTCATATCTTCCTTGAATCAAGGGGCTAGTAATGTCACCATCTGTGTTGAGGAATGTACACTAGATGATCACAATGCGAGGTCTGGGAAGAGAGCCACAGGAATGAAATGTTGTGAAAGTCATGGGGATTTTTTTTTTTCTGTTATCCCCATTTGCAACAGGTCAGACTGTACTGATAACAGCTGCAGAATCAATTGGGGACCCTATTCATAAAATCAAAGGCACAATGCCAGATGGCAGCATACCAAAGGGATAGAAGATGGAAAGGATTACAAAATGCTGGTGAAACAAGGAACAAGTCCCTTGTTCCAAAAACATTCCTATGTTTTTGTTAAAATGTAGAAATCAGATATTTTTGTGTGCAAAATCACAATCGATACAGTATAAAACAAAAACAATAAGTGTTTGTAAACTGGAAAGTTTATCCATGAAGAAAAACAGTTTTCTCAGTAGAAAAGTTTGATGGGCTGTTCAGGCTGCTCTGTCATTTTTCTTGTCTCTCTTTAAAATCTCTACGTAATCCAGAGACAGCCAGTAAAAGGAGAGAATCTCTGCTCCTTTAATTACTTTCTGTAAAATTGACAACTACTACCTCAATCTCATTGGCTATTCTACTTATAAATAGGCAACTCTTTCAAAGACAGCATAATTATTTGGGTACACTTACTTTCCTAGCTGTGTATCATGCCTACCAAAACTAAATGCTTCCAACCTGCCTTAATAGTGTCTTTACATCACTCGAGTGGTATGTTTAATTATTAAATGTTACTTGATTTCTTAGCTGGTAAATATTCAAAGCACTGATGATAATACATACCCAAGGTCTGAAATAAACCCCAAACAAAACTGATCAAAGCTGAGGATAAAAAAATAAATCCAGTCTTTACAGTGAATCAGAATTGTTGAATCCTACCTAATCTCACTCACATGTGAATATTTTGTAATTTACTATGAATTTTATATTTATGAGACTCTTCTAGGTGAAATAACCTTAGAAATAAAAATAAACTTGTGAAAATATTGTTTGTGAGTGTGTTTAGTTGGGAAGGAAATATACCATTAAGAAAAATAGCATAAACCAGAACTATGTTACAATTCTGGCGATTTAAACCTAAAATACTAGTATTTTCCATTGAGGTCTTAGAAAAAAAAATTCTAAATTTTAAAAGCATCAGTGCTTGTATAGGTAAAAATAATCTAGATTAACCTTTTGAAACTATAAGTTAATTTATTTGTTTAAAATATTTTTCCTAAAAAAAAGTTGGCCCTTTACAATTAACATTTAATCTCTGAGCATTGATTTCAATACAAGATTAATTAGAAAAAATATCCTAATTCAAGGGTCGTGCATGGGATATATATATTAGGGTTCTGTTTTCATAGTATAAAGTTAAGAGAATATCCGGCACCTATCCAGTAAATTAGATCCTAATGACAGCAAATTTGATAGTTAAAGACTCTTTACCTAATGGATTTTGTGGCTTTCTTACTTATTGGCTTTGGCCCTCTAAAGACCAAAGAAACCGTTTGATTACAAACATGTATTTTGCTATGTACTGGGTAATGTTTTAAGTTAGGACTGCTAGGTCCAATGTTTACCTGTGAATGAAGCTGGCTTCGATTCCAATGCTTGACTCCCAGGTTTTATTTTGTAACTTTAAATAAAAAAATATTTTTGGGCTTTATCATCTCACAGTTTGGTATATACATTTAAAATAATTATAGGAAACTGTAGAGCATTTAGGAAATAGTAACAAAGTGGGTGGGCTCTCATGTCGTTTCTAATGTGTGCAAGGTAAAATGAAGATGGACATAATTATGAAACAAAAATTTCAGTGCAAACATACATTCAGCAAACTGGAATGCTGTAGAAATGGGAAATTTCTAAAATGAAACAGAATCCTCCATTACAAATCAGTAATTCTGTTAATCTTTGTATCAGAATGTGTATCAGAACCAAAGAAAATATGGTAATATGTGCTTGTATCTGGAACACATTAAGCTATCGCAGCAAAACAATGCACATCTGCATATGTGATTAGTCATACTTTAATTTTCCTTTAATGGCTGTGTATGGGGGAGGAAGTGTTTGAAAAAACCTATTGCTTACTATTTATTTTATCCTTAATTGAGGAGGAAGATGGTGGAGACCCAGTCTTACTATTTAATGGTCTATTTCAAATCTGAAAGAAGTTACACAATCAAGGAATATTTGTGACAGACATTTCTATAAAGAAGCCAATGCACACAGTCTCCATAAATTAGAAGATATACAGTTAAATAGCTGTAAAGAAGATAGACACATATTTATTTGACAAAAATGCTAAATGTATTAAAAAGCAAAACATTTTATCTGCTTCTAATAAAATATCTCTAAAAGGATACATGAGAAGCAGATAACACTGACTGCTTCCAAGAAGGAACCTAGTTGGGGTTGGGAGAGAGATATATTTTTGTATCTACTTTTGTACTTCTTGAATTTTAAACACTGAGAATGTATTACAAAGCTATTTTAAACTAACAAAATGAAATAATTAAGTACATGGTTGGTTTCCAAAATAACGGTTCAAATGGACAGCATTATACTTGGAATTCTTTATTGGGCCTTAATGGGTGAACACTAAGTTGGAGTGAATATTAAAAGATGGATAATTTTTGGATAGACTGAAAAGAAAGAAAAGCCTTCTGGGCAAGGCAACTGATGTTAAGCAAAAGTCCCAGGGAGGAAACTATAAGACATTTGTGGTCTTAGTAAGTAGATTGGGCTGACTATAAGTAATTTGGGAGGTGAGGCTGGAGAGACTAAGGTACAGATACAAAGAGCCTTGAATGCCAAGACAAGGAGTTAAGATTTAATAATACAAGCAGTGAGAAGCTTTGCAAATATTTGAACAGGGGGAATTAGCCTCCTAATGATGTTCACTGTGGATTGTGATGGAAGAGATTGGCGTCTAATACAACATTCCAGGCAGAGAGTTTGGGTGTAGGTGTCAATGTTGATTGGTAAAGTTGGGAGGAATGAGACTAAAAAATATTCTCAGTGACTGGACTGTGAGAACCAGTTGGCTGGAAGGTCCCCCTCCCACCCCAAAAGTGTCCTCATTAGCATCAGATTCTTAAGGGTCAAAAAGAGTGAAAGCTGAGAAAAATGATATTTAATTTATTGATTTGTAAGTAATTGCTGAGACATATAAACCATATATCTTTTTGATGAGCATACATTTTCATGAGAATGGAAAGAGGAAATCATAATTTCAAAAGTTATGAGAAATGGTAAGAAAAAAAAAGAAGCACTTATAAAAATGAAATAGTCCAATATAATCAATATTTTTTTGAATGCTGACTATGTGCCAGATACTGTATTAGGCATTGAGGATATAGCTTGGAACAAGACAACTTAATCTCTTTATGGATTATAGCTCTGTTGAGAAGATAGACATGAAACAGGTAATTAATGATGTGTGAATTGTGTGGCATTGAAGGAGTGTTTGGGAAGTTTATAGCAAGGAAAAGAAGGATAAAAATAGAAAAATAGCTGCAAAAATATGGTAGGGACATATGAAGTAATTTTTTTTCCCCAACTGGATCCGTGTGTCTTTGAAGACATATTGTAAGGAGTCTGCGGCGAGGACCAGAGCAGGTAATTGATGAGGCGAAGTGCTTGAGGAGGCAGGAGGAGATGGAATTAAGCACACACGGGAGGGTTTACTTGTAGAAGAGAAGGACATTGATTTTGTGAGGCAAGAAGGAAGAAGAGAAAACTATAGGATAGAGATACTGCTGTTTAGTTTGGAAGGAAGAAGGCTGGCAGTAATCAGGCCTCAGGACAAAGTTGGGGCTTCAGAACTATTGGCTGAGAACAGCCATTGGGTGAGTATGTTGAGACTAATTTGCTCCCTTCTCTTTCATTGAGTAGGCAGTGGTGGGGAAAATGCATGGCTTGGTTCTAAAGAGCCTGGGGTGGAGAAAGAGTTCATTATACATCAACTCAAATCTATCATAATTTGAAAACCATCACAAAGAATGCCTTAAGTGGAAACCTTCAAAATCGGTAGGATCGTGTTATAGAGATTTTATTTTTTTTCATATTCTATGAAAATAAGATGCATTATTTGCTTATATGTATCTTTAGCTCTCACATAGTAAACAGTCCTTGTGTGGCTAAAAATAGAAAATCATTTAAAAAACAAATGATGGAGTCAGTACAGATTTTCAGCTGGTTTGGGAATCTCTTTAAACGGGCATCAGATACAGCGCCCACAGCCCTTCTGATGAAAGGGTATGGCTACTTGTTCATCAAGTGGCTTCGGTGTGAGGTCTTTTGGAAGAAAAACTCTGAAGATGGGACATAATTTGGGGCGTTAGTCAGGTGACCGAGTCCATAGGCTTCTATTCCCAGCCCGTTTCAGATACAAGCACCAGGAAAATAGGAAAAAGCCTTTGTGACTGATGTTCCCTGGTGATGGACTAGACTGGTGCATCTATCCGGGCTTCGCTGTGTCCAGGGAAGGATGAGGGCAGAAGAGGCCTGGTGCCCAGGCCGTCTGTGGCCGGTGGGCATCTCCTGCATGGCTGTGGCCCCCTGACTCCGGAGGTCCCTTCCTGCTTACACCAGCCAAGGAAGGGAGCCGGCCTCTCCCCGGGCCTGGGAGGACAAAGGGTACAAATCCACAGCTGTGCAGATGATAATCAGGATTTACACTAGTACATTTAACTCACTTAAGAGTTTGGGGAGTGTAATCCAGATCCGAATATCCAGAGGCTTGACTGTATAAATCAAGCAGTTCACTGGAAACGCAGTGTTGATAGGGCCACTGTAATTCATAAACAGATATTTTAATGAGAAAAAACTGCATTTTATGTTGTCATGCACTCCCTGCAAAAATATCTCTTTGCCATTTAGCTATGAATGCATTTCCACTTTATTAAACCGTGCTGCCTATCATTTAATGTTGTGATAAATTGCAAGTAAATATTAAGAGCTATTGCAATTAAAAAATTGATATAATTCCGTCATTGCCGTATTTTACAGGGCATCAGAAGTCAGTCTGTCCTCGTTATTATTTTTTTTTAATTAAATCTATCAGATAACCTAAGCCTTTAAAGCCATATATCCTATTTTAATTTTAAAAAATTCTGGTTGTGATCATTGTATAGAATTAAAATCCCATGTAAAATATGGGAAGAGGGGAGGTAAGGGGAGGTCATATAGTGTTACCTGATAAAAGGAGACAGTAATATTTAAAATGAGGTAAGTGTTGCACCGATTTATGATGTATTTTATCTTCAGGAGAAACCATAGTTTATCGTCATGTCATTCAGCTTGAATCATCAGCTGTATATCTTTGACTTTTTGAATGTAACTGTTGAGAGGGAAAGACTTTCAGAGATGGAAGCTATGAGACAGATCAAAAGCTTAAAGCAATTTTGCTTTGCTAGTTCAAATATATTTTTATTGAATCATATTTTGTTGTCATGCATGCATAAATATATATAGCAATAGTTAAAAGAGGGCGAGAGTCCCAGAGTTGCTGGGTGTTGTTAACAGAAAGGCAAGTAAGAATTAAAATATCCTTAAACTTCTGCAATCTCAAATTCTTTGCTCTCTATACTTTTCTAACATCTAACCTTGCAGTGGCTGTTCTTGTCCATAGGTAATTCCTATTGTAGAAAATAGAAATAAATTCATGATGTGAGAGTCACAGACTACATTTAACAGTAAGTTTAATGAATATAAATCCTTATGAAATAACAGTAAATAGTAATTAAGATGTCTTAGGAACTTGATTAGAATTCCACATCCTATGTGAGCCAATATACATAATCAGTACTGTTAGGTTTTTATTTTTTGTTAATATGTTTATATTTCTTTGTTGCTTTCAGCTAGTAACACTGTAAATAGTCATGAAACAGTTAAAGCTTGTTAACAATCAATATTTTGATAATACCTTAGTCTTACTAATGTCTCTGTTTTTTACTTGAGCTTCAAATTTTCTCTTGATTTAGCATTTCTTTCTCTTTAAGTACTTTTAGAAACCAGGAAGAATATTTTTTCTTTAACTGGTGGAAAAGGTTTTTAACATTTTAACATTTGTTTTCAGTGGTCGGTTATAGATTAGAATTAAACAATAAAAAAGTCATTAGAATTATGGAAATTGGGTTCAACTAGCAATAAAATACTACAGCCTAAAGACAGGAAGGAATTTAAGTTTTTAAACAGTGTTTGTGGAAATTATTCCCAAAGGATTGAAATTATTTGATTCAAAAATATTTATTAGAAAAGTAAAGGGAGAACAAAAGGAGATAGTCTGCTGCTTGTTCTATACTTTTAGAATCTTTGTCTTTTCATTTTAATTTTTAAAGACTACAGTTAATAAAGTAGGCAGAGGTTGATTGGCTTTTATGTCCCATTTACCAACCTTTTTTTTTTTCAAGAATGAATGCCTAGAACATGCTCATGTTCTTGTCATCTTTGGTACCCTCATACAGCTAAGGATTTGAGGTTTTAAGAGAAAAAAAAAAGAATTAGCACCCAAAAATCAAACATACTTACCCCCTTCTCCAAAAAGCATGAGCATCTTATAAAACATAGATTTTTCAGTGCTATGTTCTCACCTCTCTATAAAGTAGAAGAATAATACAGGTTTTCTTAAAAGGGTTTTAAAAATAATGAAGCAAGAAAAGGAAGAAAAAAAAAGATGAAGCCTAGAGTTTTGAGTTGGTATAACAACTTATACATGGAAGTTGGAGACTTCTGTATAGTTCTTAGTATTATTTAGAGAACAGCAGCTTGAAGGGTTCTGATGCCTTGTATATCTTATCCAGACTTTATTAGAATGTTTACAAAAGGACTCACTTCATAACTCACATCCTTTCTTAAAGCAGTAACTATAAAGCAGCAAACATATGACAGATGTGTGTCTGTGTGTCTTTTCTGCCTTGTTTAGGCTTTATAGGAAGTTTTTTTTTTTTTTTTAAAGAAAATCATTAGTGGGGCATCATTTCACATTAACATGCATTCTTTTGTTTGATTCTCTTTTCAAGCCTGCTTAAAAATTGTATTTTCACTGGGTCCATAAGAGAAAATATTGTATAAGTTTCTGTATTTAATTTAGGTCACTCTATGCTAAATTCACATTTACTACAGCTTACGGTAATAAAATACCTTTCAACATTTTCACCATATTTTATACTTGGCTTGTTTTCAAAGTTTCTTTGCCTTTTTTTTTTTAGTACTTCAGCAAGGTGAACATCTGATTGAATAGAGTTTTTAAAAATCAACAAAATCTTATGAAAACTTTTGAAAAAAGCTTTTAAAAGAATGGATCCCAGAATTTCTTACATTTAAGCAGAGAATTATTATAACTGTTGTATACATCCAACATATATACTGAACAAACACAATGGAGGAGAGTAGAGCAAGAAAACAAATAATGAATACTAGTCTTCGTACACTCAAAAAATCTCCTGGATAAGATCAAATTTATTTATTCATGATATTTTATAAATATCTGTTATGTATAAGATTTTGCATTAAATATTTAAATTTTACAACCTGATCCAAAACTTTTAAATTTTACAATGTGAAATCAAATCTGCTTTGATTTCTTGCTTTTCAGAAAGAGATTGAATGTACCACATTTGATAAAACAGCAGATTTATATTCCTCTCATTTATCCAATGATTGTTATTAATTTCACTAATTATTAGTGAAATTAGTAACAATTCAGAAGAAAAGTTTATTCAAGTAATTAAAATAGTAAAAGGAAACCTTTTATTTTGTGAACATGGTTGAATCTCTAGTGTGAAAAAAGGAATAGAAACTTTAAAATGAGAGGTTTATACATAAACCTCTGGGATATATATATATAGCACATGTTCTTTCTCTGTAAAAGCTTTTTTGTTAATTATAACAATCATGTGTTAAATTTGAATGGACTAAAATGTTTTATTATAATATAATTACAATATTTCAGAATACACTTAAATATAGTAATCTAATTATATTTATTAACAATTCTTAACATTGTAAATTTCAATATATCCAGTATTTTGGAATTATAAACAATTATTTCTCAAAACATTATACAATCAACCTAAGACAGTTCTACTGGAGATTTTTTTTCTGTCTCCTTCTTCACCAACCCAACATTCTCCTTTCTATTTCTGCATTCGCCATTTTCTAGGAAAGATATTTTTCATCATTTTTATCATTTTGGTTTTATTTATAAGGCTTTCGCTTCTCAGATATGTTTTAAGTTTTTCTCTTAGTAAATTCTTTCTGAGTATTAAATAAAGTGTCAGTATATATTCTGTTTTGGGAACTGCTTGATGGTTTAGAAGGAAATTTTTCTAAATTTTCTTAACAAGTTTATTAAGTACTTTCCAATTAACTGAGGCTTCCAGACTTTTGATAATTCTTTAGTACAAGAAAACAGTATTTCCTAGATAAGGTTGTTTACAACAAACAACATTTTAAATAGGGAACTTTGTTAATAAAAATAATAAGATGATTACAATGATTTTAATGATCACATTAATGTATTTTATTACCAATTTATAATTATCTTATGAAGTATTTGCCTTAAAAATTTTAGTTGCAGTTATCTGGGACACATAATTTAGTTAAAACATATGCACTGTTACTGTAATTAGTCTGATGGACTTATTTCTGAGGGTTTTTGTAATTAAAGAAAAAAAGTTTCCATCAACAAAGGTGGTTTCTCATTTTCTCCTGATGTATGCTTTCTGAGTAATCAAAATAAGAAAGAAATTACAGTAATATTAGGAAACTGCACCAAAAGATGAATCTTCAAAAAATGTTTTTAAGCACATTTGATTCTGGAGACTATCTTCCAATACTCCTGCTTAATAATTTTAAAGTTTGTAGTCATTGTATTCTAAAAATAAACAACAATGAAATGTTTCCATCTTTACAGCTATAATTATCTATCTATCTATTCATTCATCCATATATCGCGTACCTTACTATCAAAATCGGTCATTTGCTAGTATGAAAAAACTCTTTGAGTCTTCCAAATGTCTTGAAACCTATTTTTTGCATTTCATTCAGTAATATACATTTGAGAGAAATGTCATTATGCCCTCATAATTTGAAAACATTAAAAGAAGTGAAGATACTTCTATGTTAAATCATATTATGCATAAAAATATGTGCAATAACTAAGCATGGTTCTAATTAAATTATCATTAGGTTTATAGTTAGAACTTGACATCAAAGTAAAACTTCAAATTTAAAAGGCACAAAAGGAAAAGTTACCTGAAACTAACCAATTGATTATTATGGGACTTTATTTCCTAGAAGTCATAAGCCATCAAAGTTGGCTGTATTATTTTATTATTATGTGTATTTTTCTGATCCTTAAACAAATGCTTTCTACAGAATTGAAAGAAATCATTGCTAAAAAAGTAAAAGACATTTTCAACTTGTTTATTTAATAGTTAAAAACAATTGTGAAAACGTATTATCATTTTGAATTTTGACCATGTGCCTTTTTATCGCTGTAAAAAGACTAAGCTTTTCTGCCTGTTACATTGCTACAATTCTTCCGTCAGAAGACAGGACTGTGAAAATCCGCAATAGGCTTCAATGTGACTTGATGAATAGCAAGAGAGCCTAGTGGAAATGTTGAACTCCTTCATGATTAAAAAGCAAACCTTTAATGTAGTTTTTGTTTACCATGTCATAAGTGCAGCGTTGGAAGTTACTGCCAAAGAGTCATTGGAACAGGCATCAGTAAGGCAATGTCAGCCAGCCAGTGCTTTGAAAATGATTCAGTTCCTCTAGCCTTATGACTAAAATAATATCCAGTGGCTCCAGCCCCAAGCCTGGTTAATGCATCTGTCCAGAACACATAATTACTCGGTCATAACATTCCCCCGGCCACCAGCCAACAAACCAATCAGCATTTCTTCCTAACTCACCAGAATTTTTGCTGTGTCAAACTGTTTGATCTCTAGGTAGTAAAAATGCAAAAAATGGAAGGACACTGCACTGAAAGGTTTTAATTTAGAAAAGTTTCTTATGGAAATTAAATTTGAAGAGAAACATGTTTTTGTTGTCATGTCTGAAGTTGAAATTTTAATTTGGTATCCCTTTGCATATTGTGTAGTTTATTTTGTTTATCGTAAGCTAACATTTTTAGTCATTTCAGTGAGGCAATATTCTAACAATAAAATGACAGCAAATATGTCTCCAGCTACTATTAAAAATGATGTTGTTTCCCAAGCATTAACAAAGATAGTGGTGAAATTTTTTTGGTTATCATAAATATTGTATGTGCCTATATTTATGTACATGTGTGTATATAGAATTCTTCATCTTCAGAGAAAAATTATGAAAGAATGTATTTATTCATGTATATAATGTGTATGTATAGTCAGTTTTTACATGAGCTCATTATTTTAATGATTATTAATAAAATCCTTGAAATTATTCTAATTAACTTACATTCTTGTTTTCTCATGTTTCCACAGACTCACCTAAATAATGTTTTAAAGTGGATTTCAAAATAATTTTTATGAGGTGAAGGTTCGCTGACTATGTGAAATTTGAGCTTATTATGAAGAATAAATAGATTTAAATAACCAGAGGAAGCGAGGAAGAACACTCCAGACAGAAGAAAAAGCATGTGGGAAGAAATGTAAGTGCGAAAGAAAATGGTGTGGTCGGGAAAGTATAAGAAAGTTGGTCTTTCTGGAGTGCAAAGGGCATGCATGAGATTAATGTGAGATGAGGTCATATCGGCTGGCATGAGTCAGGTTATATGTGACCTTCATACACCAAATGGAAATATAGACATAGACATTAGGACTTATAGTTTGAAGAAATTGAGATACTTCAAGAGGTTAATATATGAACCAATGAAAACATTTTCTCAATGATTTATCTCCTTTCAACTTCTTCTTGTACCAGATTCAGATGGCAAGGTGCTCACTAGATGGTATTCCTGGCTTCATGTTTGGTATGAACAGAAAGAAGTGTAGAGCTAGTTTGTTCCTGCAAACAGTTGGTAAAATTTCTATAGCATCATTTCTTGTTTCAGGTACACACTCACTGCCAAGGAAACAGAACCTGGAATGAAGATATAACGTAGTATCATGGAACAAATTTTGCTTTCCAAATAGTTGGTTACTGAACACTCTGGAGGAAGGACACAGTAAAAGTTCTTTCAAACTCAACAGGGCAGAATTATACATATACATAATATACAAACACCTACATATACATATGTAACGCTTTCTGCCTAGCTTCTCTCTGTTCTCTGCTGCATCATCATGCATGATGGTGTGTGGACATTCACATTCATATTTACGGGTGGGCTTCATGTCTCATTTTATCGCCCATGTACCATTTGCAATCCACAAGTCAAACATTGAAATGTTTGCCAAGATTCTGTTATAAATTACAAACATGACCTATATCTAAGACATAATTGCTTTCCTTTCAGTAATTAAATATTTTATAATTTCAAAGTCGATAAGCTTCCACTAGTGTGAAATGATTATCCCTTACAAGGCAGGATGAGTCAATGACGAGAACATGTGACGTGCCTAGGCTGTGGCTACAATTGCAAATCTGTATTTTTACATCTAATTATATCATTACAAGTAAATCTAGTCTGTAAAGGACTCACGCATAAAGGGTGATTACAACTCTTAAAGTGATAAATAAATTTGAGAAATTACTTTATCTCAGGAGAAGACAGTATTCATGAATTATCACTGTCTCTGTTATTAATAAACTCAATACAATGCTTTCAGAGTCGATATAAATATGGAAATTTATATTTTGAGGTCATAAAATTCATTCTCTAAGATAGCACTGCTCACTAAAAATAGAATAAAAGCCATATATGTCATTTCATAATTTGTAGTGGTTTAATAGCCACATTAGAACAGTAAAAAGAAACACTAATAACATTTTACTTAACCCAATAAATACATATTATCCCAATATTTAGTTAATATAAAATATTAATGAGATACTTCTGTATTTTTTAGAAATTAAGTGCTCTAAATCCAGTGTGTTTTTGATATTTATAACATAATCTACATTCAGACTAACCCATATGTCAAGTGTTCAATAGCCACATGCAGCTAGTGCCTGCTGTATTAAACAGCAGGGCTGTAAAGTGAGAGAGCTGAACTTGTGATTATGGTGTGCTAGCTTGGGGACACGTTTGAAATCGGTGCATACCTTTGTGTTTTAGTCCTTGGAGAATGACATCACAATGACATTTACCACAGATACTTAATTCGTTTAGATTTATCCACACAGTTATCATGTTTTTTATTCTTTATTTCTTCTTGGATTTCTGTGTTTCCCCCAGGGATAAATTTTATTCAGCCTGAAAAATATTCTAAATGCAACTTTGTTGCAAATAAAATTTTCTGTTTTTGTTTGTCTGAAAAAGCCTTAATAGTCTTTATTTTTGGAGGACATTTTTGCTAAGCACATAATTTGATTTAGATTGTTATTTTATCTAAATACCTTAAATATAGTATCACTTTGTTCTTGTTGGGTTTTTTTTTTTGCATAGGCTGTTTTTGTTGAACAGTCAGCCATCAGTCTAATTGTTCTTTTTAAAATTGCTTTCAAGATTTTTCTTTTTGGATTGGTTTTCAGCGTAAAACTCAGATCAGTTTTACTATGATCTGAGTAAGGTATTAATTTCTTTTTGTTTTTGTGCTTTAAATGGCTTCTTGAATATGTGACTTGATTCCATCAGTTTGGGGACATTCTCAGCTATTTTCTCTTTAACTATAACTGCTCTTTCATCTCTTTCTATTCTTTTTCTGGGATTTCCATTATAATTATGTTAGGCTCTTATACTATAGCCTTTTATAATTCCTATTTTCTTTTCCATATGTCTATTCTTTAGTTTATGCTTTATTCTGAAAATTTTCTTCTGACCTAAATCTCAGTTCAATAATTCTCTCTTCCATTATCTTTAATTTACTATAAAACCCATTCGTTGAGATTTTAACTTTGGTAATTGTTTTTCAGTAGTTGTTTGGGAATTTCTATTTTAAAAAATTGGTTTTAGTTCTCTGCTAAAATCTGAAGCTTTATCTTTTATGTCTTTGAACAGAATAAACCTAACTCCCAATTTGGAGTTTCTATAGCTCTGTTTTTATTATTCACTTTTGCTATTTTTTAGCAATATTGCTTTTCTGGGCTGACTTCTATTGCCTCCACTCTACCCCCCAACAATGTGTTTATAGATACTTTTTATAATATTCTGGATAAGAGGATAATGTTATAATTTCTTGAGAATATTTACTTTTCCCTCTACCAGGCTTCTGGGAGCAGTAACAAGGTGGGATCATCTTAGTCCAACTTTATGTATTGACATGATTTTAAACTATAGTTCCTGCAAACACTGTACCCTACACTTCACTCTTATCCTTATCCTTCACTCTTATCATCCGAAGGTGCATTCCTTCACAGTTCCAACTAAAAGTATGGAGATTCAACTGGGAACTCCCTTTGGCAGGCTCTGGATTGTTTCTGTTCTCTCCATCAAAAGCCTCACTTACTCTCTCACACTTCCTCTCTCAAATTAAGAAAAAAGAAAGGTGAAATGTGGTTACAGAGCTGGGATCAGTTTTCTGATTCTATTTGGTACCTCAAGACTCTGAACCAGTAGTAATTCTCCACTAACATGTTAGCTCTCCCATTCTTTTAAAGCAATGTTTTGTCCAGCTTTTCTAATAACAGAGGACTATTTCAAATTATCTAATCTATCACTCTTTTTAATTTATAAGACCAATGTTATTGTTGTCCATTTCGTGATCAAATTATCTCACTATAGTGAGATACAATTTATCTACCTTTGGTTGAAGCTGATCTGACAGACTTAAGCAGAATTTCTGTAGACTAAGCATCATCTTTTTAAAATCTTCCTATTTTTCTTCCCCCTACTTTTCTTTCTATGTATATTAAACCAGAATACACCTCAAAAGTTTGTCCATTATTTTACATTTTCTTTGAGATAAAGTAGATATTTTTTCAGGTTTTTCAAGATACCCCAAAATAGCTCTGGTTTCTATCTTGAAATCATGGTATCTCAGTAAAATATATGTCAAATATTAATTTGTACAGAAACCCTAAAGATATTTTTGTCTAAATATTATTTAATATAAGGAGATTTTAGCCTAGTTTTTGAAAACATTAATTGACAAAGTTCTTCTCTTTATGTATAGCATATTTCTTACCTGCTCTTTATAAATCATTACAGCTAAGTATTTTTGTGTTTGACTTTTGTTATTTTGTTCATTCACATGTCAGAGAATAAAATGATATTTCAAAAGATTGAAGATAAATTACAATAGTAGATTTCTTGGAGTTTAATGGAAATGCTCAAATAGAATCCATTTGTGAGTGCTTTAGATATTTAGAGAAACTTGCTGTATACCCCAGTCTCAGCTAATTTAGAAGATAAAGAGATTTGATTCATATTGGAATTCTGATTCATATTTTCCTTAGCATTGAGCTCCTTTAGCTAACACACATATAAGAAGCAGCTTACATACCACTCCAAATCCATGTACTAGTCTGGCTCTCTGACAGGAGGTGTCTCTCCTATAAATGAATGGGCTCACTGTGGCAGCTGCTCCTTATTTCCTCACATTGGTCATGGGCATGCTTCTAAAGCATCAGCTAAACCTTCTCGCTGAGTATCTCTTGCCCTGCCCTGTGGCTTCTCTGTTACTGAGAAGCAAAGTACCAAGGCATACATTGGGAGCCCATGCAGATGCAACCCATAGTGTTAATGACCTTGGGACAAATTTTGAACAATGGGAGGGCTAGTAGACAAATTCTACTCTCTTCTTTTATCATTAAAAGATTGTTTAGAGATTTATAAATGTGCAGTAGAGATCTATATCTTGTAAAAATGAGTAATCAGCTCATCACGAAGCTGTGTCCACGTTACTTGTATTTGATCTCCTTTAGTTCTTCTCTCATGCCTACATTTCTCAATAGCACTTTTCAACGGTGTTAGCACATTTGCTTTTGCCTGAGGGCTCTGTTTTTGTATCAGGAAGAGAATGAATGTTTATGACTGTGATATTGCTGCTTCAGGAGACTCTTGGTAAAAGAACACATGTGGAATATTGATTAAAGACTTATAAATTTACCAGAAGATATTCTGATAAAAATGTTTAGCCAATTAAAGTTTAAAATGATAATAACAGCAAAGAGTTAGTGAGAATTTTCTATCTGCCAGACACTGTGATAAGTGCTAATGTTCTCTCTTTTTAGACTTCCCAGTAGGCCATTCAGTTGGTACTACTAATGACACAATTTTTACATTTGGAGAAACTAAAGCTTTTAGCAATTAAATAACTCATCTAGGATCTTGAATTGGTGTCAAAACTGGATTCAAGTTATATAATTCCAGAAATTATGTTCTTGATCACAAACTGTAATGTCTGCCCAACATTTTATTTTGCTTTTTATATGTCTATTTTATTCAATTAGGTTGGTCATGCTATTATTTCTTACTTTGATAAGCCCGAAGAAGGGCATCTGGGAAGGCATTCTTTTCAGTGTCTTCATCTACATTCTCTTTTCCTAAATGAAGCTTCTTTTTGGGACACTACTAGTAGGTACATTTAGAATTATTTTTCTCTAAGTGTTAGCAATGTCATTCTCATCCTTGAAATCTAAATAGAGTCTGTAGTTCCTTTTGTGAGTTATGAAGAAACAAAAGGAATAAGTCAATATTTTTTTTAAAAAAATCACACAGTAGTGTGTGTGTGGATATAACTCCCATTATGCACAGAAAACTGCACCGTGCAGCATGAACTCCATATTCTCCTCATTCCTCCTAAATAATTTGTCTGTATAACACTTGCCTTATCTTTTTTATTATGTTTTAATGGAAGAAGTTAGCTGACTACTGAGAAAGGTTCAACTTATCTGTGCTCTTGTTATCATCACTGCCTGCATCTTTTGGGTTTTCCTCCAACATTATTTTATATCTTTAGTCTCTAAATTTTTAGCATTTCCCCCCCTGTATTCTACTAAATGGCTATTTGTCCCTAGTTTCTTGCTTTAAAAGCATTTACAATTTTCTCATCCTTGTTAACCACCTCAAAATTCTTCTGTATTACTTTTGCTATTTGCCACTAATTTCTCAAAAGGATGGTCATTGCTAGATGCCATTTCCGTTCTCAACATTGACTTCATTTTAACCTTTGTTATCTGATTTTTTCATTCATCATTATAGAAAGTGTTCTGTAATTATCAATGATCTGAATTTACTAAATCCAGAAATCTCATTTAAGATTTCTTCTTCCTAAAATACTTTATAGCTTTTTAAATTCCTACCTACCCACTACTTATTAAAATTCTTTTTTACTTTTGTTTCTACTGTATAGGATGATCTTATGATTAGTATTTTTATATAATAATTGTTCTTTTGGTATTTATCTTCTCTGTTTAATAACCAAAATATAGATAGTTATTTATTAATTCAACAAATATTTATTGAGTACTTACTATGTTCTAAGAATTTAGGTTGCATTAGTGAACAGAGTATTCAAAGATCATGAACTTATATTTTAACAAGGGGAGCTAAGCAACAATAAGTGAAATAAATAAAAATATAAACAAATAAATAAATATTATCTTCTAAGTCAATAGAAAAAAAAAGAAGAAAAAAATTCAAGAAGGATAAAGGCCATACTGAGTGCAGGTGAGGTGAAGGAGGTTGAAAGTAGGAGGTATATGTATTACTTATAAGATTAGGGTCTCATTGGAAAGGTTGTTCACCAAGAGTTTATCTTGTTTTCCTCTGTACCATATAACCTGAGGAACTCATCTACTTTAAATTCTACAACTAGAATTTCTATGCTGGTGATTTACCAGTCTATACCTCTAATACTACCTCTCCTCTGAGATGTGGTCTTGTTTAAATCTTATCATTATTCATTGTTTTGGCAACGTTTTGAACACCTACTCTGTGCCAAGATTGCAAAAGTGATGTAAAAGTGAACAAATCAACTCCCATAATCAATGAACACATGTAGTAGGAGATACTGTGATTTAGCAGCATCATTTTCGAATCACCAGGTAGGACATTAATAAAAATATGGGAGCACTAAGAACAGCCATGGAACTGAGTCTTGGAGAGAGAATGATGGGAAGATTCCTGGAGAAGGTGACACCTCACTTGAGACTTAGTAGGAGTGAAACAAGCAGACAGGAGGTATCCTAAGATCTATCCCAAATGTCACAACTTTAACATTCCATACCAGCTGAATAATATCAGTCCTTTCTTTGACTTTTGTCTCCAACTTAATAGCACTTTACTTATGTTTTCTTTTATTGCACAGGAGAGACATCTTATACTACAATGAATTATAATCATCAGCATACAATACTTATCTCTACCAAACTAACGGCAAGTCTATAACTTACCATGTATGTATCCATCACATACCTGTATAGTATTTGGTTATGGACTCAAATGCTACGAAGAAGTAGGCTATCAAACAATGGAAAATGAAATTACCATGTATTGTTTATTTGTGTGAAGGTATGAATGTGCCCAAAGGGAAGGAATCTTATACAATGGAGACAAAGGTATAGTTTAAATCAGAAATCCCTAGCAAACATTTTTTAATTTTCTCTTCTTTTGGTTCAGTCTCCTCACATTCCATCATCACTTACCCAAGGAAACAGCTCTTTTTTGCTGAAATTTTGCCTATTCCAAGGGCCTGCTTCTGGCAACTGTAAATTGCAGTTTGGGATTCTATAGGCCAGACTATCTAGAATAATTTGCATGGAAATTGCTGTGATTATATAGCTCTATTTCAACTGAGAAATCCTGTGTTATGTAATAGTGGTCATTATTCATAGTTGCTGAACATGAAAGTAATTACATGCTGGCTTTTCAAGCAGTAACTGTGACAGCAGTGACTCATCTCAGAAAAATAGTTAGGCATAACTAATTACTTAAACGGTATATTTTATTTGCATAAAAAGCTGGGTAGAATGGCAACATTAAAAACAAACAATTAAAACTGTCACCAGCCAGCAGCACCTTGTCTATCACCTCGGCCTCACTAGAGCATGCACAATCCTGCGGAGAAGTGTTATGTTTTACTGAAGTGCTAACTCCTGGGACTTCAGTCTGTCCTGGCCAGCCTGATTCCTGGCTTGGCTTGGCCTGGATATGTGTCGGGGACGGCTGCAACTCTCCATACCTTCACAGTACCAATGACCAGAGGTTTTTTTCTTATTTTAGAGCCAGAATTTCAAGAGTCTGCATATTTAAGTCATAAATTTTGATGAACTTAAGATAGTAGAGAAAGGCATATAGTGATTTCTGCAACCACCTTGGATTTTAGAAATTCATGTCACCTAGTGCCCTGAGTAAAATTCTCAGTTCTTGAAGTGAGTGAGAGTACTTCCACTTCCTTCATGTTGTCACTGTGAAGTACCAGTCAGTATATTAAGATATTAAAAAAACAAGACAATTTCTAGAGAGTGAAATGATTTGACATTAGAGAGCCAATGTAATGTTCAGGAACTCTGACTGAGTTCAAACAGAGCTGTATTTGAATCTCCAGTGGGCTGCAAGATACTTTGGACAAGACACTTGGTTTCTTTAAGCTTCAGTGTTCTCATCTCAAAAATGAGGGTATCAATAGGACCAATTTCATAAGGTTCTTCTGAGTATTATGTAAAATGATGCTGCTTTAAAATATCCTTATCTTTTAGACGTTATGTACAGAAACGTTTATGGATGAAATCATAAGGAGGTTAGGATTTACTTCAAAATAGTACAGATGAAAGGAAATGGGTAGAAGTATAGAAATAAATTTGTTATTGACCATGAGTTTGTAATTTTAGAGGATAAGTTATGAAATACATAGAAATTCATTGTTGTTTTACTTTTACATATTATTGAACATTTCCAAAATAAAAAGTTTAAAGCTATAAAATATAATGCAAGTAAAGCTCCTGACACAGTGTTTGGGACATAATATATATTAAATAAATTAATTATTATAATGGTAATCTTCACAAAGTAATGGTTAGCATCAGGGAAATAGTGAAATAAATATTGATGTAAGTATGTCATCTTTAAAATGAATGGTCCTAACTTTTACAAGATATACTTTTAAACAAGATAACAGTAAAGTATATCTCTGCTTTTTATGATTTTTCCCAATTTTATTTGAATAAGATATGTATTTCATTATTTATCATAAACAATACTAGTAAGTATTTTTTCATCTTGTCATAACCAAGTCAACTAGAATGGATGAAAAGAAAAAAAACTAGGCAGTTTCTAAGTGTTATGATGTGATAGTAACAAAATTAAAAACACCTGCAAAATTCTAAATGAATCAAAACTATTTTTTAATTCAATCTATTGGGATGACATTGGTTAATATAATTATATAGATTTCAAGTGTATGATTCAATAATACATTTTTTAATATATTGCATGATGTGTTCACCACTCAAAGCCAAATCTCCTTTCATCAGCATTTATTTGACCCCCTTCATCCTTATTCATCTCCTTGCCGACCCCCTTTACCTCTGGTACCACTAAACTTGTCTCTGTGAGTTTTTGCTTTGTTCATTTGTTGCTTTTAGTGTTATATTCCAGATATGAGTAAAATCATATGGTTCTCAACCCTTTTCATCTGAGTCATTTCTCTTAGCATGATTATCTCAAGATCCATCAATGTTGTCACAAATGACCGCATTTCATATTTTCCTATGACTGAGTAATATTCCATTGTATATTTATGTTCCACACTTCGGGTATTTCCATGTCTTGGCCACAATGAATAATGCTGCAACCAACACTGGGCGCATATATCTTTATGGATAAGGGTAAATTTTTAGTAGAAGGATTGCTAAGTCATGGTAATTCTATTTTTCATTTTTTAAGGAAATTCCATACTGTTTTCCATAGTGGCTGAATGAATTTACATTCCCACCAGCAGTGTACGAGGGTTCCTTTTTCCCCACAACCGCTTCAACACTTTTTATTACTTGTCATGTTAATAATAACCATTCTTATAGATGGCAGGTGTTATCTCATTGTAGTTTTGATTTGCATTTTGCCTAATAGCTAGTGACACTGAATATCTTTTCATGTGTCTGTTGGCTGTTTGCATGACTTTTTGAGAGAAGTGTTTATTCAGGTCCTCTGCCCATTTTTAAGTTGAATTGCTCGTTTTTTCTTTTGTTGTTGAATTGTTTTGTTGTTGAGTGGTATGAGTTCTTAATATATTTTGGATATTAGCCCCTTATCAGAGGTGTTGTTTGCAAATAACTTCTCTCATTCAGAAGGTTGCCACTTTGTTTTGTTGATGGTTTTTGTTTGTTTGTTTGTTTGTTTTTGCTGTGCAAAAGCCTTTTAATTTGATATAGTCTCATTCATTTATTTTTGCTTTCACTTCCTTTGCTTTTGAGGTCAAATTTATAAAATCCTTTATAAATTCAAGGTTCATGAGTTTAATTTCTATGTTTTCTTCTATATAATTTATTGTTTCAGGTATTATATCTAGTTCTTTGATCTATTTTGAGTTAATTTTGATGTATGGTGACAGATAACAGTCTAGTTTCATTCTTTTGCATGTGGCTTTTCAATTTTCTCAGCACCATTTATTGAAAGGCTTTCTTTTCTTCATTGTATGTTTTTGGCTCACATGTCAAAAATTATTTGCCCATATATACGGGGGTTTATTTCTGGCTTCTCAATTCTGTTCCATTGGTCTGTGTGTCTGTTTTTCTACCAATACGATGCTGTTTTGATTATTGTTACTTTGTAGTATCATTTGAAGTCAGGCAGTGTGATACCTCCAAACTTGTTCTTTTTTCTCAGAATAACTTTGGCTATTTGGGGTCTTTAATAATTCCACACAAATCTGATGACTTTTTGTTCTATTTTTTAAAAAATGCTATTGAGATTTTGATGGAGAGTACATTAAATCTGTATATTGCTTTGGGTTTAATTATGTTGATTCTTCCTATCCATGAACACAAATTATCTTTCCATTTCTTTGTGTCATCTTCAATTAGCCAAAAAGTATTTTTATTTGCTTAACTGGGAAAAAGAAATTCAATAATTACATGATATGATGAGCAGAATGATATTGAGTTCTTAACATTGTTAACAGAAATATCTCAACTGATATTTGTTTGCTAAAATGCACCTCTTCTTGTTCCTATGGGGCTGTGTGATGCTCTATGTCCAAGCCGGTAATTCAGCACCCTTCCAAGCTGTCCAGTGTTGCAGGACAGGCTTTCTTGTCCTTCTCTGAATATCCACAGAGCTCTTTGAATCCCTGGAGTGATTGCTAAACTGAATGCTTCCTTTGCTCTCATGGGATTTCCTGACTTGTAGATTTCTTGTCCTCTAAGACAGAAAACTGAACTGTAAAACACATACTTCCTGTAGAATCTCACAAATCCTTCTTCTTGAGGATTTTCACTTTTTCTCACTGTCTGAAAGTCAAGCAAATCTCTGACACCCATGTCCTCCAACGGGCCTGCCCCTTTAGTGACTTCTGGAAATAATTATCTCTGCACATCAGAGATGAAAGCTCGGTTAAATATGTGAGAGACCAAGCAGATGTGGCAGAACAGATTATGCTGCACATTGTCTCATGTCACAGCCCTACAGCTGATGAAGAGCTTGTCTGCGATGGCGTCGTTTTGGGACATTAGAGAAGGTGGTTGTTTGGAGGCAGAAAATTAACATCACCATTAATACATGGTGAAATCTGGGATGCACCCTTCCAAATGATGTGGGTCCATTTTTTTCTTTAAAAATTTATATAATTAATACAAAATAAAGCAAAGTAGAAAACAGTGAGTGTTTAGAAAACTCCTTTTTAAAATACCCATAATCATACATAAATTATTTAATAAGAAACGATCATGCCATTAGTTTAATGAAGAATAGTATGTGTCATACTGTGCACCTTTACTTCTCATTATCAGATTATTTCATTTTTATTATTGAGCCTATGATATAGCTCAATACATATTTTATACTTGTTTTTTTTTTTAGTTCTCTAAAAAGATATTTTTATTCTTTGAAAAATTCTACCATTCAGGTAGTAAGGACCTACAACTAGATAGTGCTTTACAATATTCAAATAATTTCATGCTGCCTACTATGTTCCAAGATAATTTAAAAAACATTTTCTAAAATGTGATAGGGTGAGGAAGCATTCCACATGTGCCCCTCTTGCTGCACAGCACACATCAATCCTGCACTCTAATTCATAATTCATGATGGCCAAAATGAAATGAAATGAAGCCTTCATTTTCTCAAGGCTGCAAGAAAGAACTAAAATGCAAATAGTTCTTGACATCTAGATAAGAAGTCTCACTGTGTGTTTTGGAGATCTGGTGGCCACTGTTCTGGAGGGCATCAAGACTTCGATTAAATTGGCCAATCCAGAATTCTGGAAGATGTTTTTCATGGGCCTTCATATGTTTGATGGGAGGATAAAACTCCATTTTAATGAAAGATCAATTTGAAAAAGAAAAAGGACCAAATATGTGTGTGCGCACACATATGTGTGTGTGAAAACTGAAGAATGTAGGTATTATTTTTTAATATGGTGCATAGCGTATGTTTATATATAATCTTGTTACTGAGCCATACATTTTTGGAAGTGCTTATTTCATTTTGAATTCCATTTTCTTTATGTCCCTGACAATCTTGGGATGATAAAGTAGATGTTAGTTTCTGCGTTCTCTAGGTGAGACCCAGAAAGTCAAGTCACTTTCATCAAGTCACTGAGCAAACAGATGGCAGGATTCATACTTGGATTGTCTATCGACCCTGGTTTGTTTGACTGTGTACACATTAAAATAAACATTAATTGCTTCTCGTGCTTGGTAGTTAAGCTAGAAACTTAGAAAAGGTTTATGTTTTGTTGACTTTTATTTTAAATGGTGGATGCTCACACATTTAATTTGCATTTTTAAAAGAACTTCTCTTGCCCAGGATTTGCACAACTTACTGGCATTTAAGGGTTTTGTCATTGAGGGCATTTTGTGTTTTCTAGATGAATAATTTCATATTTATTCTCCCTTCTTTTCAGTTTTCTATATTAGAAATGGCCTGCTTTTCTCCATTTGATCTCATCTTGACTGTCCTGGAGGCCCAGCTGAATTGGCACCTTCATCATAAAATTTCTTGATGCCTCTCAGGCAAAATTTATGTGTTCCACTTTTGAGCTCATGTAAAACTTTATTCAGTATTTTTTTTATTATCCTTTATTAAGTTTCCTTTCTTATAATGGCCATTTACAGCTTATTTTCTTTATTGTTTCTGATGCCTGTACATTGTTATATCCTCCTACAGAATTTATTGTCACTGTAATGGGTGATTGACATGTATTTGTTGCCCAGATATAGTAGAGAGATTGTTGCTGATGTACTTTAAAGAACAGAAAGATCTACCTTGTCCTTGCTATTATAGTCAAAAAAATCATAAAAGGATCAATAATCCATAACAAAAATAATAGCTAAATTATTTGGTGAATTAAAAAACATTTTTGGAAAAAGCATTTGATCACAGGATCAATTTTTATCTCCCGTTAGCAAGTTTAAATGAGAATTAAGCTAGACTTCCCATGGAAGATTTCTATTGCATCATAAATTATATTGGCTCTGGAATATTTCTTAGCACTGAGACATTTAGGATACCCTATGAATAAACAGTTGCATGTTTAGTAAACGCTTTAATATTCTACTATGATGAACATTGATGGCAACTTTTTTCCTTGGCTTGTGGTCACAGTTTGAAACACTCCTTTCTGGAATCCTATCTCCCCTTCATTCAAACATGAAGAAAGAAACCTGTGGGGAGATGTAGAAGAAGAGAGGGATAAACTTTAAAAATGAAAGACATGGGAAGGATTCATTTGATGATTAGACAAATCAGGAACTATATAAAAATATATATATTTTTTCTAATTTCTGTCTTTCCTTTATTCCTTTTGCCATCTTTGCATAGTATTCCCATTTTAAAAATGTAAAACAGTGCATCTAATGAAAGACTTAAGAGGCAGCATCTAAAGATGAGATTACTAGGTAAGACTTAGGACTTGGCATATTATATAACACATTCCTAAAATCTTATTCTATTCACTGATAGCAAGCCAGGATACTTTACTACAAAATCCATGATACTATATAAAAGCAAAAACACATATATTTTTAAATATTTGCAACTTCAGTGAACTAACATTAATTGAAATGAGTTGCCTTTGACCCAATATTTGGTTTGACTGGAGTTTTCAATTAACTTTTAAAGCAATTTAATGGATGATTGTGACATTTGTGCCGGAACCTGCCGGTGAAAGTCGAACAGTCCCTGAGAGGGGGAGTGAGGATGAAAGAAAAGACACAGACAAGAGAAAGATTCGGGAGGGCTCACAGTCAATACTGCAGCCTCAAGTTTACTCGCACACCCTATTTATGCATTACGATTGAGTGGGAGACCGACAACTGCTTGCACCTGCACAAGAAGAAACAACTGCTTACACCTGCACAGGGAGCCTTTTGCTCTCTCAAGGCTCCCATCCTCCTCCTTAATAATCAGCTTGTTCTCTGGAGCAACAGGTGCTTCTCAGTCACTACCAAAGTAGCAAGGTAACTGCAAACACCTGCTGAGCAAACAATCCCTTGTTTACCCAGAGGGCAGCCATCAAACAAAGGGCTCCTGACACATTTGTAGACACAACACTGTTAATTATAATAAAATGGGGAAAACCAAAAGATATTATTTATTATTGAAATTCACATACATGTTCTATTCTGAGATGACTATATATTTTCTGATGTAGATTTAGTTTCTTTTAGGGTTTTTAGACTTTCTATATAAATAAAATTTGGCCTGGTAATTTTTAATTACTTTGGACATTCTGAAATATTTTTATCTTTTCTGAGTAAATCACTAACAAGACATATATCTCAGTATATAAAGATGTTAAAGTTTAGCTGCACTAATGTTCATAAATCAAGATTAGAACTATAAACAAAATCAAAGAGTCATTTAGAGAAGAAAATTTTCACATTTTTCAATTCTTTATACTCAAGTTACACCATTTTTACACTCAATCTTCCCTTTTTGTATTTATTAATTATGGAAGATAGTCATAGCAGGATAATAATTCTGAGATATTGAGAGATTTTTTTCCCTTTACATTGACTGAATTCATATGTCTTGGCTCCCCCTTCCCCCCGCTCTACTCCCCAATATGAGTACAGAATTTCCTCTTCACTGTTTTTTTGAGTTTTGAAAGAGATTCTTAAAATCTAAGATACACACTCTGTGTATTTGAAAACTTAGATCTGGGCATTAAACACAGAAGCTTTGAGGAAGTTAAACCTGAGCAAGTTTCTCTGCCTCTTTACAGGTGCTGGGGCCCGAAAATGGAGGAGAATTCAGGGAGACAGTGAGCGAGTCAGACGCAGTGCAGGGCCTGGGCACCTTCACCCCACTGTTGGCCCTGGGCAATGAGTCCAGGACGGAATGGGATAGAACTTCCTTTGAGGTTTAATGCCTTGAGAGGAGAAAGGCCTTTTTTCTCACTCTTCAGGTGAAGAAAGGAAGGCAGAGAGCCTCTCTGAAAAGGCCCTACACCATTCTGGGACTTGGTGTGTCTTACACATGAGAGGGTAGAGTTGCCTGCTCAGTTTCACACAGCTCCAAAGTAATCTAGGAAAGCATCTGCCTACCCTAGATTGGGACACAGAAGGAAGGTGTGAAGAATAAGGAAAGGAGGGAGGGATGGTGGGTAAGAATGAGCTCTGGATATTTTACTGCAGATGGTGAACAAGTCAGCTGAGGACTAGGGGGAGTTACCTCGCTGGGAATTGGATGGGTCACAGTCATACCTTAGCAGGTGCCAGTATTGAGGGGGATCCATGTGATGGTCAGATGGGGCAAAGTATAGAGAGTGTCAGCAGAGAACTGAGAAGTAGGCCACTTCTTTTCACCATAGGGGTGGCATTGGCTTAAACTACCCAAGATTTGACACAAATCTCAAGAAGAGAAAGGGGAAGGTAGGTCTGTTCTTGATTCAATACAAACCTGAAATGATTAAAAAGTAACAAATTGAGTTTCTTAAGAGTGACAACTAGATGGCATTTTCTGCATCAGATAAAATGGAACCTTGATTAATAAAATAGTTGCATTTTGCACTCTTAACAATGTGGCTGAAATATTTACCAGCTCCATATCTATGTTTTATTTATGAATCAGATGATCTCTTATTTTTTGCTAGGGCACATGAAAGAGAACTGTGATGCTGGCTCACATACAGAAAATAAAAGGACAATAGAAAACTGCTAAAACCAAAATAAACTTTTAAAAATACATATATACTTTAGCTTGAAATATAGTGTCAGTTTTGGTCTCTAGAAGTTGTTAGGCTAGAAGTGTTCTTCTTTCTTTGAATTTATTTTTCTCAATTTGGAAATTCCTCCAAACTGAAAAAATTTTTTATAGAATAAGGATTATATGATACTTTTTCCAATAGATATATTAAAATAATGTTGTGTAAATGGTTGAATTAGTAATAGAAAAAGTGAAATTTGAGATAAAATTAGTCAAATTTACTTTTCTCCATAAAGATGCATGTTTCTGCTTGCTGTGGTTAACCTATGAATCGCAATAGTTATCATGATGAATGGTGAGACATGATACCATCAAGGCATAAAACCCATTTGGGTGTAAAACCTGTTACTAAGAATGATAGAAACAGAAAGAAGTTATTCAAGAATTAAAACAAAAGAATGAAAAACCAGAAATAATCTATTCAATAGCTAAAGGTTTAATTTACATGTTTAATATATTGTTATACTTACATTCTATATAAGTATTAGTATAATAGATATGTATATATATATATATATACACAAATACTTATATATAATATATATGTTATGGTATACTTCTAATGATAGTTATTTAGTATGTGGGAGAAAGATTTTCAATAATGTTAAAATTGAATGTTAATGTTATGAAATTAATTCACAACTCTAATTGGTACAACAAATATAAATTTATTAATGGCCTCAAGGTATTAAACATCAAAGCATAAAAACATAATTTCAGTGGTACTTTGCAGAGAATACTACATTGAGATGTATTATAATAATGTTTAAAATACTATTCTTTTAAAAATTGAAATAACCAATAGTTATATTATTGAAAATCACTCATATGACATCTCATCTATATAGATTTAGCTAAGTGATGATGAAAAATAAAATTCGTACCTTAAATCCTAAAATGTGCAAAAAACTTGTAAGAAAGCTACTTTTTTCCTCGATAATTTAACCTAAGATCATTATGGCTTAAAATTACATTGCAGACGAGGGAAGTTATAATGGAAGAAGCTAAAATTCAAGTTTTTAAGCAAATTTTGACTCATGTGCACAATAGCTTTAGTGACGGTATTTAATACCTGGATGGGGGGATTCCTGCTTTGCCCCTGACTATTCCCACCCCATAAAAAAAAAAAAGAGTGTAAAAAACTTGGATGTGAGTATCTCATTTTTGCTTTTGCCAACTGAAAATATTTGTAGCTGCATCTGGAAGATGTAGGGACAGTAGAGCCATTTGATTTATGAACCCAATAAGTGGAGTGTCTAGGGCAAGGGCTTTTAGTCCCTAGTTAAAGTCTTTGAATTCATAAACATTTTGCAAAATCCTATTCATACACACAAAATGTGTATTTAATCAACATCTGTTTACAGGAAGTGGAGCAGAGCAAAAGCATAGTTATTAAATAATTAGGGCTCAACTACTCAGAATTGGGCAATGCTGTGACGTTGTAATCTACTGTATTTTCTTATCTGAACTCTCTTTTGTTTGAATTTGCCTTATTTAGTCATAAAGGCCAACATCTAAGTTTGCTGTAGAATTTCTTGAAATCTCGTGGTCCTAATAGCGCTTAAGCAAAAAAATTCCAAAGCTTAACTGACCAGGATTTTTGTGTTCTATGAAGGCACATCTTGCCTGGTGAAAAGTACCATTGCCATCAGATGCCTCAGACATGACTAGGAGTGAGCAAGTGAACAAACACATTTGTGTAAGTTGGAAGTTGTTTTATGGATGAGGGCACCTATGTGGTCAGTTGGTGGTTTCTTAGCGGGAATGTTAAATGCAAAGATGGGTGGTGTGGAACAGCCAGGGTTGTAAGAAAGGGAATTATTTAGCATCTAAGGATCAAATAGAGATGATAGCATGTGTATGGAATCAGACCTAAGTCCTATATTTGGGTGGAGAACAGGAGAAAGATAGGAATGAGTGGTTTGATGGGAGTCAGTTTAACAAATTTCTAGATGATTAAGTTAGGTCTTCAGTGCGTTTCCTTTGCCTCTTTCTTCTTTGCATCTTTTTTTCTGTCTCCATTCTCTATCTTGTGTGAGTAGCCTCCCAGCACAAGTCCTTGGTTCCTCATCTGTATTAGTCAGGAATTTCACTGTCCTTGACTCATTGGCCTTAGGACTTCAGGGTAGAGTATAATGCTAATGGGCCCAGAATCTGGAGGAAAATGGATCAGGGTTCATGTGTGGTTTGACCACTTTTTTTTCTGTAAATGGTTGGGCAAGATACCCACCCTCTCTGAACCTCAGTTCCTCATCAGTAAATCAAGGCTAATACTAATGCTATTATTTATTTCTCAAGGCCAGTCAGGGTGGCCACAAAACTAAGGGCCACAAACTGCATTTGATTTAGCAGTCTGGCACAAGGGGTTGCTCAATTAATCACACTGTTTCTCTTTTTCTCAATCTGGAGCTGAAACCCTCTGCCATCTCTTAAGTAACTTATATCCTGTTCTCCAACTCTGGCCCAGAAGTGATTCTCCTGCGTGAACTCACTACCTCTTGTCCTTTCAGCCTGCCCTTTCTTGACAACTTTGCGGTCCTGTATCACTTTCTGCCTCATCTCGGTAACTGGCCTTCATCTGAGTTCAGATACCTGGTAGTCTGTGTGAACTTACTGAGAAGCATTGGCACAAAGAACCTTAGATATTTGGGGCAGTAGAGAAGAGAAGGAAAAAGGTAAAACTGAAAGGCTGGAGTGAAGGAGATTAGATGTTAAGGGAGATGGATGAGTCAGCTAGAGCTGACATGGCAGAGTACCACAGAATGAGTGGCTTAAACAAAAAGTAATTTCCTCAAGTATTAGAAGCTAAAAGTCCAAGATCGAGGTGTCAGCAAGGATGGAGGCTTCTGTTGTTGCCTTATAGATAGCTGTCTTTTTCCAGTGTCTTTACATGGTGTTTCCTCTATGTCTGTGTCCTAATCTCCTCTTTTTATGAGGACACCAGGCATATGGGATTACAGGCCACCTAATGACTTCATTTTTCCTTAATTAACTCTTTAAAGATCTTGTCTCCAAATATAATCTCCTTCTGAGCTACTGGGGTTAGGCCTTCAATCAACATGTGAATTTCTGTAGGATAAAATTCAGCCTAGAACAGGAGAGGAAAAGAATGCATCAGGACCACTTCAGCAGAGGCAAAAGCCTCTCACAAAAGGCTGGTCAAACAAACTTACCCTAAGGAGAGTTTCTGCAGGTGCCTCATCCAGAGAAATCATGGTCCAAGATGCAAATAAGTGAAAGCGTCTCAAGCAATTGCCATAGTGGTTTACATGTACGAAAATAGAACATAGTTTAAACTCTCCTTTCCCACTATTGACTCCCTGTATGTAAGGTAATTTCCCTTCGTGTTCTCTCTCCTCTTCACAAATTTTCTCAACCCCAACCCAACAGGACCCAAACTATTTTGGTCTCTTTTTTTCTCACTTTTCTGGAGGATCCTAATGTCATATTTTCATCCTTTAGTAACTACCAGCCATTTCCAATATAATTAAAGTGTTCTCTATATCTTCCCCTGTTCATTTTTGATTAGCATAATAAATGAGCCTCCCGGAGCTAAATATGCAAAATATGTGAGGAAAGAGATGAGATTTAAGATCTTTTGCTCCCCCTCCTCCCACAGCAAGGGGCAGAGCAGATGTCATCCAATATTATTGATAAACAACTGTTTCAACAACTGTTTGTGAATATTTGGATTTGATGCTGACTTGGTTGATAAATCTTCCCTTGGGAGAGTCTGTCTCTGGATATAATCAAACTCATAACTACTGTAAAAGCCATTCCCATGTTCAAAGGAAAAACAGCTGTATTTACTCTTCATTTGACTTCTTAGAAGAGGAAAATCTTAACATTTAAGTGAATACAATTTAAAGAGGAAAATAATATGTTGCTTTCTTTTAAAATTTTTATTAAAGCACAAATTATTTTGCTACCAAATGTAAATTGGGGACTTGGAAGACTATTTCCTCACCCTACTCTGGTCCCCTACTCAATAAAAAAAAAAAATGAGCCACCCAAATACTAGATTTACATCAGCATTTCAAGAGGCTTCAATTGGTGTTTTTGCCTGAGTTATTAGGTGATCGTCTAATTTTTATAATGACACATCTCATCTTCACTAAAAATACTTTCTGCTAAACTTTACACTTGAATATGTACTTTATTTAATGCTAATTTTACTATCCAGTATAGTTTGGGTCAAAAAATTGAATAGGATTTTTAAAACTCAAAGCCATTGTTAGACATTCAATGGAGAATTTACTTATTGTTCATATTTTGATACTGAAACCATTTTATTTTCTTGAGGTGATTAATACATATTTTAGTGTTTCTAATAAGTTATGCATAGATTGTTTCAAAATAAACACATTTTTTGGTGGTTGTTCAAGAATGAAGAAAATAATGGATTTTTAGCAAGATATATATAAACACATTTCACTAGATCAGGCATTATTTTATACACATCCAGAAAACACAACTAATAACATTTTATAAAAGGATTTTTGTCTACTTTGGTAGATGCCAATATCCTTTAGTTTAACAATATTTTAGTATATTTTTAATAAGCAAATTTATTTAAGACCATTACATGTCCATTGAATGCTAATTTTTGTTAATATAGTAATTGTTGAAAATGTAGTGTGAAGGTAACATCTCAGGTTTTGATAATGTACCAAATAACATAATTCTATGATTTCATTTATGTTGACACTAATTATATTGTTTACATGAGCAGTTTGCATGACCTAACTTCTCTTTGACAAAGTGATGCATGAGACTGTCAACATTAATTTGCTCTTTAAAATTATTATATCTAATTAAAGTCAGCTACTTGAGTGGTTGGCATAGCATTGCCATTTCTCATATGCACTCTTTCTCAAAGCATAACTTATTTTATATAGATTTTTGTTTCTTGATAGAAGAATTTATAAGTATGATAAAGAGTATATTTTTAGGAAATGAAGGTAACATAATGTTTGGGTTCAAGACACACTATAACTTCAAAATGTTAAGAAGAGTCTTTTCGGTACATATTTAATTGTGCTACAGTGAACAGAGAAGACATTACTCCAGATTTGAGAATATTTGTTGTTTCACTAGTCACTATTCAGTCTTTCATTTTTTGTATGTGCTTGGACACACTAAATATTGTTTTACATATACACACACAAATGCCTAACCACAATCTTAATAACCATTAGATGTAGCAATGTGTCACTATGGGAATATATTTGTTCATGTTTACAGAAAAAAATTTATAAAATTATGTTTTTCTCAATATATTTTCTTTTCTTTTTTTTTTTCCTGAGCTGGCCTTTATTTCTAAAAAAAATTGCTTATATGAGAAAAATCTTGTCTTGAATTTCCAATGGCAAAGCTTTTGAATGTAAGCATTTATACATAAGTAAAAAGAAATCATTAATGCCATTTTTGCAACCCAGTACATCTCCAATATATCTAAAAGCCGCAAGCATTTAAAAATGTAAACATCTCTATAAATCCTTCCCCTTCTCGATTAGCAGTTTTTTCTTTTTAAGAATCACTAGTTTAATTAATTTTAACCTTTAAGCTTTTTAAAGTGGAATCAACCAGAAGACAAGGGTGTAGGGAAATAATTTTTCAACACTTCTCTCTTGTAAACTCACATTTTGGATTCTTCTTTGTAATAATACAGGCTCTTCATTTCACTGTTCACAAGCTAATTTCTGAGCTGCAAAAACTGTCTCCATGTTTTCCTCACTGAATCTTCTTTTTAAATTTATTTTAAAAATTAGTTTCAAGTATACAATACATTAGTTAGATATCTATATAGTTCATAAAATGATTTTCTCAACTACTCCCTCCTTCCTCTGGCTCTCTACCTAACCATCCTACTAATTAATGCTAACTGCATTCTGTCTGCCGTGCTCCCCATCCCTGTGACCATCTATCTACTACTAACTTGTACTTCTTTAACCCAATCTTAGCTGCCACAATCAGAGGGACAGAGAGCGTGAGGACCCTTTGTTCTTGCATCTGCAGTGGAAACCTAAGCATCGGACAATGACTGCTCCAGGTCAGTCAAAAAGATACATTGGTTAGAACTTTTTTTTACCGAATAAATGCATTTTCTTCTAAAAACGCTGTTAATTCTTTGACATGAATATTATTTAAATTACTTTAAATCTTTAAGGTAATTTTAACTTAAAATGTTTCCATTAGACATCTTTAGAACTAGAGCGTTCCCCTTTCTGTTTGGGGGAGATTGGTTCCTAACACGCTTTTATTCTTTTACTCTTGGGCAGGGGCAATAAAACGTAAAAAGGATTACTGGTGACTGATCCATCCCTGTGCTCCTGTGAGACGCTGTGATGGTCTAGCAGGGCCACGCTCGCACGTGCACTAAATTAAGACAGTCTGCCCTTGGATGCCCTTATCTCTCTTCTCCCTAGCTTCCCTCTAATTTTCATTTATTCTCTCCTGCTTGTTTGGTATTCTGTGGCCTGAAATATAAAAAGATTCTTGCTGTCCTCTCCTTGCCCCAGTTTGCCAAACTTTCCCCAAGACTTTCTTCCATTTCTCAAAACCATCTCACCAACCATTCTTTTTGTCTCTGCTATTCTTCAGAACTCAGCTCTTTACAATGAATATTATTTCCCTTTTTTTTCATATATTTGAATTGAGTTACTGATAAAAAGAATGTTAAATTCTTATAAGCTTTTTTCCTTTTCATTTTTTTCCTTATTTTAAGACTTCCCTGCCCCTCCACCCCCCAACTTCCCAAGAAAGATCCCAAGCTTGCATGTATTATTTAGTCAAAAAACTATGGCAAACGAAACTTTATTCTCTGCAAGTGTCAATGAATTGTTTTGCTGTCAGATGATGGGACTCCTAGTTTTCTTACTGCATGTGGAAAATATAACTTTTAAGGCTGATTGAAGGTAATGAGATAAGTCTATAGCTGAAATACCTCCTCTAGATCAATTAGATGGAAGTAATTCACTGCAAAGTCATTCACTGGACAGTCAATAGTTGTCTAATTCCTACTTCTTGTGTAGCTTAGGAAAACAGAGTAAACTTTATTTTCTATGTGTTTTCATTTTAGATGAGTTTGTTTGAGCCAAACTGATAACATATGCTGGGAAGCAAGATCCCAAACGCTCCCACAACAAACACATTTTTAAATATAAAGGTACAAAATGATTAATATAGATGGAAGCACGCTTCCAGGTGTGTGTGTGTGTGTGTGTGTGTGTGTGTGTGTGTGTGTGTGTGTGTTGTCTAATGCAAAGTTTGACCTATGTGTGCACCTTATTGTAAGACCTTGAAAACGTCAAGATGTTTCTCAGGGTAAAATCTCCCTCCCTACAGAGCAGTTTTAGACAGGACCAGAAACCATGCAGTCAGACTGCACATTGACTGACTGATTTTTAAAGAGGATCAAAAATCTTTTTGTAGAAAAAGAAAAAATAAAGCTCTACCACATGTAGTGGTTCTTTTAAGACCTCCCACGTGGCTATTCTGATTGACAGGTCTGACGTCCCTCTGTATTCCCACAGCATTCTGGCTAATTACTTGGAAAGAGATAAACCCACCCAAAGCCAACCAGTAAGTAGGAACGTATGTGGGAGTGATCTCATCCTGGGTTTCTCGAGGAGACAACACAGACATGGAAAAAAAAAAGTAAAAATAGTAATTGATGGTTTTTATTCCAACCACCTTTCTTCTTCCCTCCCTGCCCCTCTGTTTTGATTGTCGGTAATTTACAAAAACTGCACACTCTGTGAAAGATATTAGTGTATGTTCACTGTACAAGTATTTGGTTTATAAAATCACTGAACTTTATCAAAAATAAAGCATCAAAACTTTATTAGGCATTTTCCTAGAGTGATATTTATTCTATTGGGAATGTCTCTGGAAAGGAAAAATTCTTAGTGGTAGGCAGTTGGTTAGGCATTTTCAGAAGGCAGTGGATGATGGATTTCAAGTCTTTCTAACATAGATGTTTTTTTTTAAAATTATCGATCTTTTTTTTGTATGCCTTAAGAAATCCTTTCCTATCTATATGTGTTGTAAAGATATTTTATACTCTTTAAGTTTTGAGCTTTGCCTTTTCACATTTATGAATTCATAATTTAGAATTTATTTTTGTCTGTGGTGTGAGATACTTTTATTTATTTATTTTTTAGCTGGAATGAAAATGGTCCATGAGCAGCATTGCTTGGCAGATTTGTTATGCCAAAGCTGTGTGGCATACGCAGTGCCTCCACACACACGTGCTTCCATTTCTGAGCTTTCTAGATCGTTATTTCTACCCGGAGGCAGGCCACCAGAATTCACATTTCAGCACCACCACTTACTGGTGGTGTGATCAGCTGGACTGTGGGACTTTTCAGGGTCCTCTAGTGGAAAAAATCCTGCTAGATTCCTGGATATTGTGCCTACAAGCTGAGTGCTGCTGGTGGAGCCAGAGGGGCTGATCTGGTGCCCTCTGTGTCCTCCAGGAAAGCACCCTTTGAGCATCTGTTAGGGCCCATTCTGACACTAACCCCTGAGATGCTGCAAAGCAACCACCTGGGGTTTGTGAGGAAAGTCTCCCAGGACGCTGTGGCTGGTGTTCTGTCACTTCAGTTACAAAAATATGGTATAATCACATTTTCTTTCTTAAGTTTGTATTTCAATTTCTCCATTTGTTGCCTATAGCTGTTTTATTTTTATGTTTTGATTGTGTGTTGTATGTCTCTGTCCTTAAAAATATCAGTCCCCCTCCTTTTTGGAGGTCAAAGTGAATTTGGTATATTTCTACCTGTCAAATCTTACATTTAAAAACTACATATCTCATTTTAAGGTTGTCATCTTCAAATTGAACAAAAATGCATTTATGCCACTGAAAACAAATACATTTTCATTAAAATGAAAATTCTCTCTATCCCGCCTACAAGCAAAAAAAAAAAATTAAGTGAGTTATAATTCTGCCATTTAAAAAATTTTCAGAGTAACAAGTATTCTATTATTTATGGTCATTTCTCTTAGTCAAAGTTTTATTAATTTTATATTTTCATACTTCAATCAAAGCATGCAAATTCTGGATGCTTTTCAAGATTGTACAAAAATAAATTTGTCTTGCCTTGCAGTGGGAAGGGTTAAGTGCCTCATTTGCTAATTATATTTGCAATGTATCCACATATATGCCAGAATATATATAAAAACATCAGAAAATAATAAGTATAAAAGTGTAATTATTATTATTTATTACTATTTGCATAATAAATATAACTAGTCATTATCTTAGTCATAGTCTTTGGCTAGTTTTGGCTTATTGTTCACCTGATTAAGAGCTTGAGGTAATTACTTATTTTGTGTTGCTTTGGAAATGATTTTTATCTCCTTTAATATCACTTTTCTTACCTCTAAAATGGTGACAATAGTGACTTTGCAGGGTCCCTGTGAGGATTAAATGAATACGAAGAATTTTGCAAACTTGTCATACAATTAATGGCTAAAAATGAAAGAATTAAAAAATATATTGAATTATACAATATAAATGCGAGCAACTAATGGTCTATTGTATTTCAATAAACCTGGGGGAAAATGTAAGATAGTAGTAATAGCAGCGGTAGCAACAGTAGTATAGTTTCCAATTTTTTTGCAATTATTAGAATTTGAAACATTTGTGTATTATAGTTTGATGTATTCATACCAGTTGTTTATTTAATGAGAAATGTTTATAAATGTCATATGCACATTTCAATATTTTAAATTATTGAACTTTCAGAGTCTGATATCTCTTGTTAGTTATATTTTCTCTAAGAATTCAAATTCTTATTTGACTTACTAATCATGATACTGATTTTTTGAAGAAAACAAGCAAATTGCCTTACAGAATGGCTAGACATTTTAACAACTGAAATTAACTGAAAAATTTTATGCAATAGGTAAGAATAGGATGGAGTTGAAAGAAGTTTGGAGAACGAAATTCTCTTCACTCCTGATTCCAGCCTATTTAATGGATTGATACAACTATATCCCACAAAAATAGAATATTGTATTAATGTTGCTAAACTATTCAGGAAGAATGTATTCTTAAATACTAATTAAAGAAATAAGTTCACTATGAACGCTCACTCATCTTCAGCGTTTTATAGCTAACACAATAATGTCATGCTTGCTGATCTTGCAGAAGGCAAATATGAGGCTCTTTCCAAGAATTTACTTTATGCCCTGTGGATTTATACCTTGTCCTCCAAAACAGAACTCATGTATCATTTTGTAACAGGGTGAAACTGTGTTAAGGTCACACTCAAAGAAGACAGACTCACTCGAGAACAAATGTTTCAATAATACTAGAAGGCAATCCTGGGGTTCTTTAAAGTTCCAAAGAAACATGATTTTTCTGTAAAGATACATGGGGAGCATAGAAAGATAGAAGTATGTTGAAGCTGTGGAGTGATTCTAGATCATAGGCTTTGTAAAATTGGAATGGTCTTAATTTAGCATATAATAGTAGCTGTCCTGACTGGTCACAAGCATTTTGTTTTTTTTGGCCAAAGAAGGTTCCTGTAGCTTTCTGTTACTATCCTTTTAGCCTCTTCTATGTGCATCATACATCCTCCCTAAAGAGGAGCTATCAAAGAGGAAGAATGGAGAACAAAGAGAAGCAACCATCTTAAGTAGCAGAGACAAAAACCTTCAAATGAGATTTTACATTATATTTTCCCACTCTGAAAGACAAAGAAAATAAATTTATAGGTCAAATTATGTGGCAAAAATTAAGTCCTCAAGAATGCCAAAGCCCAAAGAAACTGAATATAACTGATGTCATGAAGATATGAGTAAAGATGTAGCCACAAAAAAGAAAATTGTGGTAAAAAGGGATGGAAGAATTATGAGCAATGTCTGAAGGAAAGGAACAGCTAGATGCCATAAAGAGGCGTGATAGAGTTAGCTTGTCCTACCTAATTGGGCAGATTAGCTCATGAGGATGCCACAAAGGCAAATGACCTTTCTTATGCCCAATTTCTTCAGAGCTGTCTTTTGGATAAGCCAGTCTTTTGTCCAATTAACCTGATAGAGATAATACAGCAAGAGGAATAACATCTTTATGAGGCCATTATCCAAAAAGTGGGGCTGTGAATAGGACACTTAGAATTTCGTAGATTATCTGGGACAGTTATAATATTACTCATAGAGACTTGCTATCAATTTGAAATAAAAAGACATTCAATGAGGCAACAGTGCTACATAAAAAAAGTGAAATAGCATTAGCAGAGCCATCAGAATGAAGCCTGAATACGATTTGAGCTAAGCCAAAAAAAAAAAAAAAAAAAAGGAGAAAGCTGTGCTGAGGAAAATATTAGATAAACTTTCTTCATTTTGTGATATTTTCTTCCAAATTTTTATTAGTGTCATCTAGGAGAAAAATCAGGATATTGAATTATTACCAATAGTACCTTTCTTAGGGGAAGACAGGGTGGAAAGAGAAGCAAGAACTTCTGTTACAAAGATAAGACTATTCAAATAAAATTTTACTTCAATTTTCTCTACTCAGAAAGATAGGAAAGGACAAACTTAAAGGTAAAATTAAGTGTTGAAAATCAAGTCCTCATAAATGCTGTAGGCTGAGGGATTGAGAAAAAATAACTAGGTTACCACAAACATATGGTTGGAAATGGAGCAAGAGAAAGTTTGGAGAGAAAAAGAGTAGAAGAGTTATGAGCAATAATTGAAGGAAAGAGATAGCCAGATGTTATCAATTTTAATAAATGCTCACTGTCTTAAGTCCACATCAAATAATTCCCAAATATTTTTTTTGTTAATAGAAATATAGCAAATTAAAAAAAATCATAAGCTCTTCCTTCCAATTTGGACAGCTTCTGCTATAGTTATGGGAAAACTCAGCCTAACTTAGTTTTGTGTATTGTCATTGAAGATATTTTTCTTAAGAATACTTTTCAATGCTGACCTCTACAAGAGAACATTTTTTTTTTAATGAGAAAAGCCATGTTGTTGTATGTGCACAAGCCACTTTCTAATGCTCTTTAACCTTGTGCCATTTGGACTTGCCTCTCCAAAGAGAGATATTTCAGTAAGTGGCCCATTACCATCGTACAGAGGAAGAGCCTCATTTTTTTCCATAACCACTGAACCCCTTGTTAGACATCTCTGGAGTTTGTATTGATAGAACCATGAAACTCTTTAGCAAATGGCAGCTCCAAACCAGCACCAGTTCCAGCCCTCAATCATCCAACCCCAGCTCACAGCAGACATTGTTTACACAGTGGTAATCAACAGGGTAAATTTAGAATATCCTAGAATAAATTATGATAAATTCCCTGCTTTAGGATGATAACTTAATGGAGCAGGCAGTGACTATCTCCTAAAGAGAGAGTGAATTGATGGACATTCTCTCCGGGGAACAATTAGGATAGAACTCTTTGCTATAAAATTCAAATTCGTTTATTTTCAACTAATTTGCACATATTTCTTCTTTTTTAAATTCCAGTTCATGTTTTAAAAGTTAGGAATAATTATGGTCTTTCGTAGGTCAAGGAATAAACTGTTTACAGCAAGAGAGTAACGACGTCTTGCTGGGAAGCTGATTCCTGCCAGTGCTCTTCCCCCTCCTCCTCTCCCCTCCCCCCAGTGTGACCTACTGATCTTCAGGAAGAATCCTGAACAGTGTGCCAGATATGCAATTCTTAAACAGCCTTTTTTCCTCTATAGTCAGGGTGACTGGCTAATATCCCTTTGAATCTATCAAAGCAATTTTTGTGTCCTTCTTGGAATTTTATTTCCACATGTGGGACTGAATCAGAGTTCACCTTTGACTTCAAAATCTGCACCAGCAGCCCCGAGTGAACAAAATAGCAGCCTAACAGATAGATCTAGTTCAATTCCATTTCCATCTGTCTCTGATCCTTTTCAATTCCCATCAGTTCAGCTTAACAATTTCATTTTTCACTCTAATGCCTTTCTTTATTTGACCAAAGATTACATTTCCCAAAGTGTACATTTTCTCCAGCTGAGTTGATTTTTTTTTTTTTAGATTGAGATCATGGAACAATGCTTTTCATATTTTTAGTTCTTATTACCCCAAATTCTGGTTGTTGAAATGAAAGCTAAAGGAGATAGGTTAATACTAATTAAACACATGTCCTGTGATAACACATACATCCATCCATTTTGGAAATTACTACTCCATAAAGTACAGGCATTTCTCACTGTGAGTGGGGTAGCACTTTAACATAATGGTTAGACAATTCGATTCTAGACTCGAGCAGAACTGAGTTTTCATTTCTACTGCACCACTACGTGGGTTTGGTTGAGTTACTTAACATCTCAAAACCATATCTGTAGAATGGGGTTAATAACACTGACCTTGAACAAAAGCTTAAAATGTAGATGAGAAAAAATAAATCCAATGAATCTGATGAATGGCTTGTGAGAATGACCATCATCAAGACAAGAGATAAATTATGGCGAGGATGCATTCTTATGGGATTGTAAACTGATATAGTCATTATGGAAAACAGTATGGAGAGTCTTCAAAATATTAAAATAGAACTACCATATGATCCAGCAATCCCATTAGAGATATATATCCAAAGGAAATGAAAACACTATGTTGAAAAAATATCTATACCGCATGTTTATAGTAACATAATTTACAAAAACCAAGGCATGGAAACAACATAAGTGTCCATCAATAGATGAATGGATAAAGCAGTTGTGGTATACATTCAATGAATTAGTATTCACCCATAAAAACAAGAGAATCTTGCCATTTGAGACAACACTAATGGAGCATGTGGGCATTATGCTAAGCGAAATAAGTCAGACAGAGAAAAACAAACATTGTGTGATATTGCTCTTATGTGGAATCTAAAGAAAAAAACAACCAAAATTTATAGGAAAAGAGATAAGATTTGTGGTTACCAGAGGCATAGGATAGGGGAAACAGAATTGGAGGAAAGTGGTCAAAAGGTACAAAATTCCAGTTATAAGGTGAACAAGTACTAGGTACATAATATACATGATGACTATAGCTAACACTGCTATAGTCACTGCTGTATGATATATCTGAGAATTGTTAAAAGAGAAGATCCTAAGAGTTCTCATTACAAAGAAAAACTTTTTTTTTCTTTTTTTCCTTTTATTATAGCTATATGAGATGATTGATGGATGCTAATGAAACTTATTGCAGTAATTATTTCACAATATATGTAAGTTGAACCATTATGCTGTACACATTAAATTTATATAGTGATCTATGTCAATTTCATCTACTAAAACTAAAAAAAAAAAAAAGAATTTGGTGGTCAATGAGCACTCAACAAGTATTAAATGTAATGACCACTTTGTTTTTAATCCATGATGACTGTGTTCCTCCAAGTTATTCATGGCCTCTTGAACTGTTTCCAATAGTTGTGAGTTGGTTATAAGAAAAGTTTGGTGTGTAGTTGAGGCAAATGTATAAGATGGCACATGTGAAAGTGCTTTGTAAACCATAAATTACCATATAAATATTATTATCATTACAAGGATTGTGTTTTCTTACCAAAAGCTAATGGTAATAGCCCATTTTGAAGTGTCCATGATGATGTGGCACCAATATAGGTGATAGGAAGACTAGCAGTGTCAGAATAGGAGCGAGAAAATGATCCCAGAAGAAAACTGAACTGTGTATGAGGCTTGGTTTTTGGTTGCAAATGACAGAAATCTGACTCATGCCAACTATGTCTTACTTTGATTCATCAGTACTGGGTCAAATACTCACTCTTGGAGTAGGTAGTGAGATCAGAACTACATAGATCAAGATTAGAAAAGTAATGAATTTCCAGTTAGGGCATTCTTACTGAAAGGAGGAGGATGGAAGCTCCAGCAAGGACTCCATCAAGGAAGCCTCCCCTCCCAGGGGCCCTTCATGTCCACAGTTAAGTGGCTCCAACAGCAAACACGTGCACAGTTCCAAACAGTCTTCTTTACCTGGCGAAACAGTATGGCTCTGCATTCAGATCTTTCAAGCCCTCTTGTCACATTAATGATGTTTTTATTTATTAAAAAACTGACAATGAGGAAGAAATTTTCAGATGTAAAAATCACTATTCAAGAACTGAACAATACATTAAGGAAATTGGCATGTTATGAGTTGCTAATGAAGAATATGAGAAGTATATTTCACAATTATATGAAAAGATACAACTTCTAACTGATGAAAAATCTTATTGCTAAAATGGGAATTTTTTTCTTCAATATAACTTGTGGGTCAGAAAACTAGTTAAATACGAAGATTTTACATAGAGAGCTTCTATCACAGTAGAAACATGATAGATATTTGTTTACCCAGTACCACCACTTCATCAATCCATAGGATAATTACCATGTGTATATAAATTGCACTTCTATCATTTACCTTGCTTTCCATATATCCCATATATAGAGAATGATACATTTTATTTAATTGAATTTTAATTACATACATTACATTTCAACATAATGCCTTGAATTTACAATTTCCTCATTTTTTCCCTGAGATGACTTTGTTAAGTACATTTGATATTTATCTATGACTTTTAAAAACATCCAAATAGCATTTCTCTGATCTGGAAGCTATTTCTCTGTATTGGCAAATAAAACATGGCCTCCACTGAAATTTAGAGGTCGTGGTGCTATTTGCTGGGAAGGCCTTAGGATGTGCAGGCCAGGCCTACAGCAGTGGTTTTTAATATTTTGGAGATCACTGAACCTTTTGAGAATCTAATGAAAGCTACAAAACCCAGGAGACTGTTCCTGGAGTACTCTGAGGAGTTTCTGGAATTTGATAGGGCTTGAGCCAATCTAGGGTTTACTCCCACATTTAGGGGAATTCTCTCAGACTTTCACACCCGACTCCCAATGAAAATAAAAATTTCACAGTCCTGGGCTAACTCTTAGGCACCCATTTTTTTCATCCATTCATTTATCTCTTCATTTACTCATTCATTCATTCATTCTTTAAGTTAGGTAAATAACACCACTGTGAAAAGTACTTTAGTAGAGCATAGCATGTTCCGGAGAAGTCATTCATTCAATGACAGCATTTATTATATGTCATACATTTTGCCAAAACAATCAAGATGTCACAATTTTGGAGGAGAACTAAATGAATATCAGCCTTCTTTAGGAAATGAGAGAGAAGGAAAGGAAGAAAACACAGCGAATGCCTACAAGCTACCAGACACTATGTTAAGTACCTTACCTAATTTTCTTTGGTCTTATAATAACTTTAGGAGGTTGACATTATTTTCACCATTTATCAATGAGTAAATTGAGTTTAATGGAGGTTAAGTAACGTTCTTAAGATTGTATGTGACAGGGCCAGGATGCTAATCCAACCATCTGGAATTCCAAAACTCAGGATATTCTATTGCCTCCCTAGGGGAACATAAATTTAGGTTTACTCAAATGATAGAACCAAATCAAAAGTTTCTGCCTGGTTTCATGGAATGCATGTATATGTGTGTGTGTGTGTGTGTGTGTATACACATATATATGTATGTATGTATATGTATATTTTATTTATATATAATATGCATAAAATATGCATATATACACATACATATATGCACATATATATGCATTTGATATATTTTTAATTAGGTATATCATGAAGAAACAGCATGGCCAAAGCAAAATATACTGGTTCAACAGTCAAGGTACTTAAATTGAGTTCCAGTTTTGTCACTATGTGACTTTGATAAATAATTAAATCTCTGAGGACTTTAATTTCTGAATCTGTAACTGGAGTTGAGCTAGATGATCTTTCAGATTTTTTTAGCCTTAAATTTTTATGACAGATCCACTCATTGTGAAACTATTAATAAAATTCGATAATTTGAAGATTGTTTAGTAGATTATATCTATACCCACACTTTTTTCTCAACCTAATTAATTAAAAAGATAACTGTTCATGTTAGTGGACCTTAAGATATCAAAAACACTAGTGAGAATGAAAGGCAGAGGCTACAAATGATCCATTTCCTGGAGAATTTACTACTTAGAAGTCTCTACCGCTTAATAAATGATCACTTAGGGGATTTTAGCATTTAATAAAGGAACTGTTACCATATCAAAAAGCTTTCATTTTCTGGCTAGAAATATCAACAAGAGTATAATCTAGTTATTTTTTAATAGAACGGTAATTCAATCAGAATGATAGACTTAAAGACCTGAAAATCTGTCTACTTTTCTCTCTTTACAAATGGAAACATTGAGTCTCAAAAAGAATCAAAGATTTGCCCAAACTTACAATGTAGTTATCGACCCTTAGATGAAGCCTGAACCCAAATTTTGCTTTCGATGTCATATTCGCAGAAGTTCTTTCATCAGCCGCCACTCAGGTTCAGATCTTTTCTCTCCATCCAGGAAACTGCCCCCTTGCTTTGGCTCGACAAAGCCTCTTGTACTACATCACTTTGTACCTCAGCACCAAATTGCCCTCCTCAAAACCTGACTTTTGTACCTCTGCTCCACAGCTTTATACCTCTAATGGCTCTCACTGCCCACAGAATACAACTTTAGTCTCAACTTTAGTCTTGCTATCCTTTTTCCCATTCCACAGTACTCTCTACTCTAAGGGAAAAAATATAAATGGAGTGACCATGGGAGGGAAGGAAAGCTTTACAAGGAGATAAGTCCTCCACTGTTGAAACCCCGCCAAAGCCAAGCTGTGCAGCGTATGTTCAAAGAAGGAGTGGTTATCACTCGAATATACCACTCAAGCTTGTCGCATACCAGAGAAAATTAATGGCTGAAAAATTCGACTTGACTTTAAAACAAAACCTTAAATACTAAAACCTGATCTTTATCAGGCCATTATAGTAAAAATAACATCATTACGCCAACTGCTGATCCCTATTCATTAAAAAGGAGTTGTACTTTGACAATCATATTGCAGACCCCAAACCCCATTTAAACCATTCCTCAGACAATGTAACCTGATGAAAAATATGTGACTATTCAAATGCGTATTGGATTGGATCATTAGATTCCCATGATGTTGGAGCGTAGCTCTAGTATCTTTTCACTAGAATGTTTTCATTGCACTGCTAAAGCTAGTTAAGTCTGTTCCTTTGGTTTCTTATTTCAGTGAACTGCTGGACATTTAAGGGTGAAAACTGAAGTCGTTTCCACAGTGATACAACAAACTACCTAATTTTCTAAAATTGGAGCCTAATTATCAAGTGGATAAACTCTTGAGGATGTAAAATGTGTTATCTAAATTAAATTGTTTTGTTTGAAATACATTTAAAATGTGAAATAAAATTGGTAGTAACATTTTAAGAAAATATCAATGGAATAAGTGAGGCAGATAATAATGTTTTTTATTTTATCAGGGATTATACCATTTAAATATTTATAGTGATCCAAAATAACAATGAAATCAATTTGAAAGGTAAATGTATGTCATTATATACACACGAATCATTATCTTAAGTATTACTTTTTAATATGGGAATTTTTTGATGTTTTTAATGTATGTATAGACCAATTTATATAATGATAGTGGATCGACTTTTAAAAATGAGATTAAGAAATTCTTTGACTGAAGTGTCGCAATTACTTTTTCCCTTTGAGTCTCTTCCGGACTGCACAACTGTCACCACATTCAAGCACAGTGTCCATTCTGAAGTTAGACACTAGGTGGCAATACAAACCCCCCAAACCAGATGCATTGTTGCCTTTGTCTATTACTCTTAAGTTTGAAATCCAGTCTACCTCCGATTTTGAGTTTCATATAAAAATTAGAAACAGAAAAGCAGCAATATTTCCATTACTTGTCTATCACCATAATAGTCCTTTCCTTTTGATGAAGAATTATATTTCAGGAACACCAAAATATTACTTATGTATACGACATAGGATTTGGAAAATAACTTGAGTACATTTGTTAATATAGCTGTCATATGTGTATTTGGCTATGAAAAAACATTGAAGATGGCACATTCGTTCAAAAATGTTAAAATGTATTAATATTTTACTGTACCAAGATATGTGCTTACATGCACACATCTGTCTATGAGACATAAAATTTAGCTGTAAAATATCTGAATATTAATGATTCAGATGCTTTCTTAGTACTGCATTTCTCCCAAAGAGAATAATAATCAGTATACTTACTGCCAATAAAGATGTGCTTTTCTTAAAATATGCTAATGGTGAGGAAGAGGAGTATTTTGATAAGAAACTTAAGTTGAATATAACAGTATTTAGCAGTAATAGTCATTAAAATGCTCTAATATGTTCAAATTCTCATGTAGAATGACACTGAGGATTTCAGTGAGAAGGAAGGGCTGACTGAATAGTAAAGTATCAATTAAAATGAATATTAATTTTGTTGGCTGGCTCTACTATATCTTCACCAGCAATTTACTTTGTCCTGCACTAACTGGGCTAACTACCAATTCAATTTTGGGTTTAACTGACTGTGCAAACTTAATATGTGGGGTTGGACTGGTTTAAACACCTGGTTACTTTCAAATTTGCTTCTTCTTCACTTCACAGCAGCTGAGGTGAGTGGAATTGGGAAAGAATTTTTCTAGTGAAGTGACTATAGTTTTTTTTTTTTTCTAGTTGCGGAGAAAGCCAGGTTTTTAAGGTCAATTTCATGATTATTTGCTGTCAGTATTAATTGGTGATACTCTGGAGACTGAGTAATTTTGAAAATATGCATTTTTACTTTATCAAGTTAAAAACCGTATTCCAGATTAAAGGAGTCTACAGGTACAGTAATTAAATACAATGTGTAATCCTAGATTGGATTCTGGATCAGAATAAAACAGCATTAAAGATTATTAGATAATAATTTTCTTGGGTGCATTATAACATAGTTTTGTAGGAGAATGTTCTTGTTCTTGGGTGATATATGCTGAAGTATTTAGGATTGAAGTGTTATGTTGACTGTAACTAAATGTATAAACATAATACATATACATATATATATGTATATATATATGTATATATACATATATATGTGTGTGTGTGTGTGTGTATATATATATATATGTATATATATATATATATATATGGAGAGAGAGAGAGAGAGAGAGAGAAGGAGGAGGAGGAGAAGGAAAGTAAAAGCAAATGAAGCAAAATATTAGAAAAGGATGAATCTAAGATACGTTGGTGTTTATTCCATTCTTTTAACTGTGTCTGGAGGTTTGACTTTTTTCAAAATAAAAATATGGAAAGCAATCAACTTCATGTCTGAAAATGCACAAGAGAAAATAATTAAAATTACCATTTTTTTCCTATTTCCCCAGAACTAATATGCCATTTTCTGTAGAGGAGCCAGACATTTTAAAGTTAATAATTACTTGATTCCTTGTAACTGACAAAAATTTTTGTCTTATGAAAAAGATAGGTGTGAAATCTGTGTCTTGAATAGATGGTAGGAAAGAACATAAAAAAAAATCCAATATTTTTATGAGAATATCTACCCTCGCTACTCTACCCCCAACTACCCCAGGCTGAATCGCTAGGTAGTCAGTACACAATATGCCATTAGAGGGTGAGTCATTCCTACTGCAAATCGAAACTGTGGTTCTAAAAAAGAATTTACTAATCCAAACCAGAGTCTCAAACTCTTAAGTAATGTAGTTTTACAGTGTTATCAGTCCAACAGTTTCCTCACTAAATGTATGTTTATAATAATCTCAATGTCAACAAACAATTTAAAAGGAAAAGAATTTAGAAATACAGAATATGGAATATTGAGGACCATATTTTGCTATTGAAAATTTAAACTGCTTCTGGGAGATCAGGCAAATGAAGAAAGTTGTTAACTGCACTACATTTTTGTAATAGTTACAAAACATTGGTGAAATAGCAAATAAATATCATTTGTTTATATATATTCTGCCTTGTTCAAAAAAAGAACTTGAGGCAAATGCAATAAAGAAGAATATTTAAGGTATGAATTGCTTGAAAAGGGAAGTTATATCCATTTGTTACATTAGCAAGTGTTGGGGCAAAAAAAAATCTGAATCTATGTTTTAGGGTTTTAAGAAATTAATAGAAATTCAGTTTCATTATCACATGTCTTCTGAACAGAATAATAGATATAAAAATATGTATTTTAAACTTCTTTTGTTGAAATGTTAGGATTTGAAATATATACTTAAAAATAATTAATACATTTAATTTTCATTACATATTTGCTTACATATATCCACAAATGTAGTAACATTTTAATTAATTGGGCTTATAAGCACATTGACCTTTAGAGCCATTTAAAGAATATGAGACTTGATCTCAGATAAATAACCATTTTTCCAGAATGATCTTACAAAGCTGCCTTTCTCAAGTCCTGGTATTCTTGTATATGTTTCCCGCCAACACCCATGACTCTAATTTTTTTTATTAGTTTTCTTAATACATTTCTTAATAAATGTTTCAAAGTACTGCCATATCACTGATTTTCTTGTGGCTCTAAATCCTTTCTGAATGTGGACAGGGTGTGTCTACTTAGCCACAGTTGGACTTATCTGAAGAAAACATGCATATATATTTTACATATCAGTTATATAGATTATCATGTTACATAGGACACAAGTGACAAGTTAAAAAGAACAAAACTTTAGGAAAAACTTTAAATAATTTCAAGAAAATACTTTCAATCATATTTAAAAGCTGGCATGAAAGGAATTGAGTAATAAAACTAGAATTTTACAAACTACAATGTATATCTTATGTCATATTATCTCTTAAGAAGGGGGGATAATCCTTATTTTACAGTTAGCTGTTTATTGAGTAAAGAGAGGAGGTTATAATTTATACTTTCCTAATGAAAAGACAAAATTCTAAGGGAGAACAGCTTAAATTTTTTGATTCTCTTATTCTTAAATCAACTTCTGGATCTTGAAACTACATGTTAGAGGATGTGCAATCTACGCTTTTTGCCAATTTTAGGCTGGCTGCACTGTCTTTAGTGGTCAAAGACCACCCCAAACCCCATTATTCCCATGGTCCAATCACTGCCTCCTGCCAGGTTCTCTGAAAAACCAAGAGTGAGGACGTGTGTCACCCCTTACCCAAGGCGCATGTGCAGATGGACAGCACATTGGCATCCTCTCTATGAAGTCTCTAGGGAGCAAGGGGCCCCTCTCGATGTGAGGCTGAGCCCCTTGCTCCCTAGAGACTTCGTGCAGAAGAAGGATGTTAATTGAGACAGGAGACCCAGACTTAGCTCTGCCCTGTGTTTTGATAACAAAATTTATTTTCCGAACTTCAAAACCCAGTTCAACAGAGAGCATGCAGTCAAGCAGGCAAAGGCTGGATTCTCCCGTACAGCCATTCCCTTCTTGCTCTGTGCGGCCCTGGCCTAGGGGTTTCCGTACAGACCACACAGTTCCTCCCCATGTGCTCCAGTTTTCCCTCCCTACACAGCAAAAGCAAACTTCCCTACATACATAAATGAAAGAAAAACCCAGACTTTAGAAAGAGTGGGACTTGCTCATTAAAAGCCTAAGCTCTCTTCAGACAATCATTTTGACTTGCTTATCAGGCCAAAAGGTGGTGATTGCAGATACGAAAACTGAAAGTGGCCCTCTGAAGCCTGCTGGAGGTACAGTTGTGAGGAGTGTGTTTTGTATGGCTGTGCCCGTCACACAGCATTTTATTTTCTCATTTTGGCACTCACCTGGTTTCTAGGCTTGTCCCTTTTGCCAGGCAAGACCAAGTGTGCATTTACTTATGTGCACTTTTATATGCCACTCTGGGCACAAGTTCTGCAAAGTAGTAATCTATCTGAGCTTTCCTTAATTCTCCACACTGACAAAGTTTTTTCCATAGTAAACGCCCTGCGTGGACTTCTCCCCAAGCACAAAAATACTTGGATAATCATATCCATTTTAGTAAGGACCATGATACCATATAAACCAAAGGGATGATCTCAAAGGTAGAAATTTAAGACATCATGATAACATGGGTGATAGTTATTTTAGCTAAATAGAAATTCTCAGCTTTTCCAGTTGAAATTCACAGAAAACTTTTTTATCAAGACTTTCCCACTTTTCGATTTTAACCAAGGAGAGTACAAATCATTAACTAGTCAAAGATCATTGGGTCTTAGTATTCCAAGTGATGAATTATTCCTTGATTAGAAAATCGTCTTCTATCGTTGTTATTAATTGGACAGTAAGATATTTTAAAGGAGTGTCTTTAAATTAATACTGTCCTCATGCTCATGTTTCTCTAACTCCTTGAAGTGAAAAGTTACCCCAAAGTTGTGATGCTCTTTATAGAACATCAGAAAATATTACCTCATACAAAGTAAGAATTACTTTTCCTAGCACAAAATCTGACTACATATGAAGTATACAGTTATAGCCTTAATTTATGAATCCATGGAAACAAATATTCTTATGCTTATCTTTGAAGCTAATGTTTTTGTGCTAGACATTTTTTTGTCCTTTGCCAGCAATTGCTAGTGGACTTGTTAAAAATAATTATATGAGTAAAATTTGAAATCGCAGATATGTTACTCACGAACAACACATCTTTCTTAAGAAACAGAAAAAAGACTGCTGGCATTTTTTTAGTAGGAAACCTGTGTCACCCTCGGCATGCCGGAGTCCTGCAGTGCTTTCCTGAGGATTACTCACCTGGATAGTTAGAATGTAGAAGAGAAACAGATGTGAGTATAACGGAGGTGACAGCTCTGCGCTACTTCTGAATGTATCTTGATCCTTGGTTTTATTCACATTATTTTGAATTATTATTATATCTACACCACACACACACACACACACACACACACACACACACACACACACACACATATTTGCACCGAAAGAAATTAGTAATTCTTTTTTCTATCATGTTTCTTATTATCTTCTTTATTATTTTAAATCTTTTATATTTTGTGTTTGGTTTTACTCTGATGGCTGACATGGAAGAAACAGAAAATCACATTTTCAAAAAATGAAAGATAAAGTAAAATGAACAGCAATGTACCTCAGATATATATTATTATTTAAATTACTTTCAATTCCACCCTCTATTCTTCTATATATTTATTTAACATTTTTACTTGTATAACTGTTCTTTCCCCAATATCATCCCAGTAGTGTACTCTACCCCAGCTTAAATGTTACCAGTTATCACAAACTAGCACCATTAAAAAAATGGCAGTGTAGAACTTTTATTATGTAATTCTCTGATATTAGATTCCAGTTCCTCTACTCCATAACCAATGATCAATTTTAACCTTTTTAGCAGGGGAAAAAAATGTTTTAGTAAAGCTGAATTTTAAAAACCATTATTTTCAATGAATGGCCAAGCTCAATTTCTAATTTCCACCTTTTACTCAGGAAATATTGAGAACACTGAGGGACCAGTTTAGGGTTCAAACAAAATACGAAGAATCCACAGTGCCTATTTGCAGAAGTTCTGTTGAAAGCAGTAGATAGGCTGGCTGTTGCCAGTATAATGAGCCCTAATCAAAAAGAACTCAAGATTTAAGCAATGAGCTTTACTTTAAAAGACAATAAAAGTAGGATAGATGGAGGTTGCAGGATGAAAAAAGAAATAGCCAGATAAAGAAAACATTTCAATTTTTGTGAATATAATGTTTGCCTTATTAATCATTATATCAGTATTTGAAAGTGAGATAAAGCTATCACTAGGATTTTTGCCATATTTCCCCCTTTTAATTTTACTAGAATCCTTCCACAGTTCCACATTGGAAGCATTTACAATTTTAAAAAATTAGCATGTAATTTTAAGTGAAAATGGAATTAAGTAAGAGTAAAATATAATATGTACCGTGGTCGAATACAGATTTACTTCTCACACGCTTTCCACCCTACTTTTTTGCAGGGGAAGGTGAGGGTTTCACTTTATCTTTTTAATAGTCTTTTGATTTTCTGAAGACTCTGTCCTTCAAGCCCACCTTTCTAGTTAATCCCATTAAGAAACTGAAAATGTTCAGTTAAAGTCAGCTGTTATAAAAAAATTACTTTCATGAACTTTAAATTTTAATTTTGTACCTAGAGAAAAACAAACTTTATTAACAGAATTCTAATTTGTTTATCTTAATGGTAAAGAGAAGCTATGGTTTTGTTTGTCTTTGTATCTTTCCAAGGAATTTCCTTCTCATAATTGAGAATTTGAATATGTTTTGGGTCCAGAAACCCCAGTAGTAATTGAGATATCTTTACCATCCCCAGTTAACAAGTACAGGCATGCGGATAGAGCTCATTGCCATAATGTGCAACTTGAGAGATGCTTTTGAAAAATAATTGCAATGAGTGATCTAGTATTTGTTTTTTAGTGGGCATGGATAGATTTGCATAAGTTGTGCATCTACCTGCTCTTGTGTTTAAGGAATAACCCTACTCTGTGGTTGCTTTCATTTCTAAGATCTTAAATTTTACCATTGGCTGAAGTATCAAGAGAGTTGAAAAACAAGGAAGTTCTAGGTCAACATGTTTAAAAAAAAAGATGAAAATTAAATGATTGATTATCCAAAGAACAGATTCTTTGTTTTTATTTTTTATTTTTTATTATGGTGACATTGGTTAATGAAATCCCGTGTTTCAGGTGTATAATTCAATAGTAAGGCATATATGATATGCATATATATATTTATTATGAATATGTATATGTATATTGCTTTGTGTGTTCACCTCCCATAGTTAGATTTCTTTCAGTCACCACATATTTGACCCATTTTAACCCATCTACCTGCCTCTTCCCCTCTCCCTCCCATCGTCTGGTAACCACTAGTCTATTGTTCATGCCCATGAATCTCTGTTTGTTTGTCCTGCTTGTTTATATCCCACATATAAGTGATATCATGTGGTTTTCAACTTTTTCTGTCTGGCTTATTTCACTTAGCATGATTATCTCAAGGTCCAGCCACATTATTGCAAATGTCAGTATTTCATCTCTTATGGCTGAGTAATATTCCATTGTCTATATGCAGCACAGCTTCTTTATCCAGTCATCGATTGTAAAATACTTCGGTTGCTTCCATGTCCTGGCTACCATGACTAATGTTGCTGTGAACATTGGTGTGCAAATATTTTTTCTGATATATGTTTTCAAGTCTTTGGGGCAAATACCCAGTAGAGGGATTGCTTGATCATATAGTAGATCAATTCTTAGTTTTTTGAGGAACCTCCGTACTGTTTTCCATAGTGGCTGTACCAATTTGCAGTCCCACCAGCAGTGTGTAAGGGTTCCCTTTTCTCCACATCCTCTCCAGCACTTGTTATTACTTGTCCTGTTGATAACAGCTATTCTAACAAATGTGAGATGGTATCTAATTGTGGTTTTGATTTGTATTTCCTTAACAGCTAGCTCATGAAGATGAGTATCTTTTCATATGTTTGTTGGCCATTTGTGTGTCTTCTTGGGAGAAGTGTCTGTTCAGGTCCTCTGCCCATTTTTAATTGGATTATTTGTTTTTTGTTGTTGTTATTGAGTTGTATGAGTTCTTTGTATATTTTAAATGTTAAGACCTTATCTGAGGCATTGCTTGCAAATATATTTTTTCATTCATATGGTTGTCAGAAGAGATTCTTAACAAAGATGATGACTCAGATTTATGTTGATGTTAGTCTACTATAAAATTTTCTAAAATTTAAAGAAAAATTTTGTGTTGAGCAAACATGACATGTCATTCAAATTATGACTACGTCTTCATAGCTGTAGTTTACAGCTGCATTTATGACCAAAAGCAGATGGTGCCTCAGGTTATTACTAGAGACAATCAATAAAATGAGTTAAGAATATATTATTTAAATGTTAATGAAAAAGTGTCCCCACTTAATAGATAAAGAATGTTCCAGAGGAATAAGGCAGTGTTTAAGTGGTCACTGAAATTAGGAACAAATTTGTTGGACTTTAATCCAGTGAACTTTCTGGGTATTACTTTGAATACACAAACATGCATTTAATAGCAGATAATTTAGTAGTCATTTTTCACTGCGTGTGCAGAAAATAATAATATTTCATCACTTTTCTATGAAATCTTTATTAATCTATGCATTCCCTGGAGATATTCAACCGTTAATAAGACTTTAGGTGAATGTTTGGAAAACTTGCATTGAAGATTTCAGGTGCATGTAATGATTTCCCTCATTTTCTTAGTGATCATTAGCATTTTTTTCTTTCAGGTTTATAACATCTGCATCTATAGCATGCTTTTGTGATATAACTACTACTTCTGAAATAGCACATTATTGGTACATGTGACATTCTAATATATGTTAAATTAATCATCCCACATGGCAATATTTATCAACCTGAAATATGGATTTTATTTCTACCTTAAAAAAAATGGATTAGTTTAGAATATCAGAACATTATGGGAACCACTTTCTGGGAAGCAATGCAGATGGATGAAGCCAATCTGTTTTTGATATTTGTCTTTGGGGCTTTCCCTAAAATATGATTTGCCAAAGAGCCCTGTGGATGGGTGGCAGACGGTTAATTTACTTAACATGTATGTAAAATGAAATCCAGTAACACAAATGATAGGAAGAAGATGGTTAAAAACAATTCATCATTATTACCAATATTATAATGTTTAAGCCTCAAATGAGAGTATAAATGAATACATAAAGCCTGCCAAATCCTAGTCATTTCAGAAAATAAATGCCACATTGAATTGAATCCTTAATTATGCAATAAATGTGCAAGAGAGGAGTAATCAATTGGTAGTGTTATATCTTAATCAGTGAAAAATGTACAGCACTAATTGCTTTATTTTGTAACTTAAAATAATGATCAAACTCAGCAGGGAAACTCTTTAAAAAAATGTTAAAAATATTCCTTAAAAACACAGGTGAAAGCTGACATTCCAGATTCAAAAGAAAGTTACATTTGGCAAGAGCCTTACTCTTATGATGTGTTAGTTATGTTTAACTTTGGTATTTTTTTTTAACAAATGACTAAACCTGAACCCTGCATTTCTTGGGCCAAGACATCATCTTTTATGACACTTTTCTACACAAACATACTCCCAACAAGGTCATCACTCACCTTCTTAAACACCAGGGGAGTACAAGCCAACATCTTAATTTACGGAGCAAATTTATACACAGGACTGAAAGACACTGCGCTCCTAGTGAGGGCTCACTAACCACAGGAACACATGGAGCAGCTCATGGTGCTGCGAAAGCCTTTTATATTTTGTCCATGCACTTACACTCTCGTTCTTACTCCCTCTTAACCTCTTTTCTCTCTGTAATGGTTGTAACCAGTGCTGGCACCCTGTCTGCAAGAGCCCAAGGAGGTGTGGTTCAATATAAAAAAGGGCTGAAACAGTGGATCCTTGCTGTATATGAAGCAAAAAGGGGAAACATGCATAAGGAATATGAACAAATAAATTGGTTTTCATTGGCAAGTTGCACCAAGAGTCTATCCTGGGCCACATCCAGATGTATGACCCTATAAAATTAGAAAGAAGACAACATTTACTGCTACTGATTTTTAAAGTTCCACAACTTAAGAATATTGTAATTTTATGCTACATGTAATTTTCCACTTCTAATGTGTACCTGGAAATTTCCTTTACCAGAAATAGCTTTAATCCACTTGCCTATTTCTTTTCTTCTTCTTCCTCCCTTCCTCCCTCTCTCCTTCCCTCTCTCTGTCTTTTCTCTCTCTTTCTTTTCTTTCTTTCTCTCTGTCCCTCCCTCCCTCATTCCTTCCTTTCTTCCTTCTTCCATTTTTTAAAATTAAGATCTCTAAGAACAACATTTTCTTAGTAAAACAAGGAAGGCCAAGTTCCTAAATAACCAAAACAGGTCATGGAGAAAACAGGGTAGAAAGCAGAGAATAAAAATTTTGTGGAGAAATGATGAAAAGGAAGCATGTTGGAAAAAATATTTCACAAGCCAAATGATAAATTGTCTTTTCTCATTTCCTTTTCCTTTCTATCAGTCTTGTTGTCCAATATAAACTTGGCATATTTGTGATTGAATAATTCAAAACTGTATCAGAATCTCTCTACAAGACACATGTTCTCCTGCCTTTAGCAATGTCTGCTTTATATAGATAGTAAAAATACTTCAGTGTTTGCCTCAGTAGAGTAAGAAAATTTTCCTAAAGGATTCTTGAAGGTGCATGTGTGCTCTTTATTTTCAAGGATCTAGTTTCTTGGTTCTATACTAGTGTCCCTTACACAAGTAGTCCTCCCTCTTCTTGCTCCGAGTTTCTCTTTAGTTATTCCTTCATCAAATATATATTAAATAAATTAATAGACAATTAAAAATTTTGCATAAGTCACTTAATTTCAATAGAAACACTAACATTTTGAAGTAGTTCATGACTTCTTCCCCTTTCTTTTCTGTAACTGACTCCACAGAGAATGGGAAAAAAGAAATAGGGATGCATTTTCTTTAACAGAATAACTGGCTCATATTCATTCATTATTCAATACATACTCACCGAGTTTCTACAAGGAACTGGGCATGGTTCTAGCCACTGGCCCATGAAAACTGCTTTTGTAAGTGTCTATATTAAAATGTGCTCTTTGGCTTCTAGTTCCCCTTAATAGTCTGACATTTGTATTAACTTGTTCTAAACTTTTATATGCTTCCTCATTGTGTCTGGTCTTATTTTTTTTTCTTTAGGCAGAATTTTCTAAACAGTGGTCTGTTGAACACCACTATCTTGTGAGATATTAATGAGTAAAATAGAAAAAAGAATTCTGTAGTAAAATACATTTTGGCTTGGTTACATACTAGGAGATATATGGCAATATTCAGATATTCAAAATTATGAAAAGTTATATAGCTAAGAAATGAGTTTAACTTTGTGTAATCTAGCATTTCTCAAACATTTTTTGGTGGCAGAACTGATTTTCAGAGGACATCTAGGTTATGTTATGGTTAACAAGTGCCAGTGGGTTCACAATAAGCATAACACAAAAATGACAATCATAATACAAAAGTAAGATGGAAAATAAGCAGATTGATGATAGATAGATGATAGATAGATAGATAGATAGATAGATAGTTAGATGATAGATAGATAGATAGATAACATACACTAAGTTGAGTATGGATTTGTTTCTACTAATTTCAGCATATTTTGGCCTTAGTAATTCTAAAAATCCAGATTTAGAACTGATCAAAAGCATATGAAAAGCAAAATCTTATAAAATTATTTTTTGAGGCTCTACCATGCCTAATTGGCAAGAAACATATCTTTTTTGGTCCTGTTTGCTCATTTTTAAAACAGGGAGAATCTTATCCAATTTACAGGATTCTTTGGAAAATTAAATGGGTACATTTATTTTAACAACATCTAATGCACTGCTTGGTTCATCAGAACTAGTCAATAAAAGATCATTTTCTTTCTTTCCTTCCCTCTGGCCTGGTTTCCTGCTTTACTTAAGTAAACATAAATATCTATTGCACAGTCTTTTTCTCTATAAAAATCTTGGCAAGAAAATAAATCAAAATATAAAAAGTTAAATTACAACAAAAGAGATTTATTTAACTTTTACATGGTTCTTATGTGCTAGGCAATGTTCTATGTATTTTAGAACAAAATCAGTCGTTTAACTTTTGTAACACTATGAAAAGGAATACTATTACTATTCCCATTTTACAGGTGAGGAAACTGACAAATAGTATTTGTATGAAATAGTACCAGAGATGCTACTTGAAAACTGTTATTGTACAAAACATACAGCATAGCTAAAAAAAAAAAAAGAGCAAGAAGCATCAAGCGTGATAGCACATAAATACTAGTTAGAATCTGAATATGAGTATCAAACTAGAGAAGCCTGGATATTAATTATGTCTACAGAGAGGAGGAACTGAGGAGACCAGGTGTCATGCTGCATATTTCTCTCTCTCTGTGTGTGTGTGTGTGTGTGTGTGTGTGTGTGTGTGTGTGTGAATTCTTTCAATATGTAAAGCACATGGTAAGTACTTCATGTATAGTATTCAATATTTTATTATCTATGTGTCCTGGTTTTCCAAGAGATGTTACTCAGGGAATTTGGGGAAGCTGTGTAAATGTGGAGGCTGTCTTTCTCCCTTCCATTTGAATCTTTAATTCTCTCCCCAGAATTTCCTCCACCTCCCCAAGGATCATTCCTTCACTGATGAAGATCCTTTAGTGGTTGAGTCAATTGTCCATAATCACCCACTTAGAAAGCAGCAGAGCCAAGGTTTTGTACTCAAATCCACATGATTAGAAAGCAACCAAGCGAATCGCTGTACTCCATTACACTTGAAGTCTTGCTTTGGAACTCCCCACCCCCAAGTACTAATCCTAGCTTGCTTTCTACTGTTGGGAATGACAGAACAGTAGAATGGTGGTGGGCTTTCAAGTGGAAGGACATTAGAGATACAGTGTCTGTCCTCCTTACTGATAGGAAAGGACACAAAAACAGAAGTAAAATCTTACAAGAACTAGTAGCCTTTTCTCCTTTCCAGGTTCAGGGCAATTTATTTCACATTGCCGTGAGCTTTGGATGAATTTATATTAAAATAAATCATAAAATGTTCCAATTACATAGTATAAACTTCAAAGAACGTTTACTACATAAATTTTGGTATGTTGTTAAAAACCAGAAAAGGCATTATGTAACTTAAAATACTGGCCTCAGATTTTTATGTTTGTCTCTAAGGTACAGGTCACATCTCTTAATGTCTTGCAGAATTCCGAATGCTCTGACGGCTCAACAAATGAAACTGTTTTGATATGATCTATCTTGACAGTAAGCTATGGGACCAGTTCAAACCATGTTGGAAGTAGACAGATAGCGTGATGATGACAATAATGTTCATAATAAAATTTCTATAACTAGGTGATCTCTTAATAGACCATCACATATTTGGCCTGTCAACTGTTTCCACTCATATGACATGACATATTTCCTTTCTGCCTTTTCTCTCTTTCTCAATTTAAACATCATCTAAATTGAAAGAATGTCTTCTGTGTTTGAAATTTACTAAAAGGCTCAGGAATCCTAGATGAACAAGTTAACTCTATTCAGTTGAATGCTTTAGTGAAATGTGTTTTCACAGGTAAAATGTGAAGTTAAACTTCATGTTCCTGACTTGAACTTCACAATTTGTAGAAATGTCAAATATAGTAATTACTCAATCTAGTCTCTATATGACTAAAGGCTTCTTCTCTCTGGTGTTTTCTAATTCTCTTCTCTGATTCTGTAAAAGTTGCTCAGCTGAGACTTTACTATCAAGAATAACTTTCCTCCTCAGTAGGGTATTAATTGTCCCAAAGGTGTATGAGAATAATTGCAGATATATATTTCAAATATTTTCTTTTGGATATTCTTTGTTATGTAAATTAGTTTAATTCTTTGGTGATGACAGCTTTGCCAAGATTCAGTACTCCAGTGGAAAAAAAGACCAGAAAACCCTAGATTTGAGTCCTAGCTCTGGTTATTATGAGCTGTGTTGCCTTGAGCAGTTATTGTCCCTCTCTAAGATTCAGTATTCTTATTGATTAAAAAAAAGTCAGGAGATAAAGTTAAGTGAGACCTACCTAACAGAGCTGTGAGGACTGAGTGAGCAATATATGATTTCACATAGACAATTCTGATTTGGTCTTCTGCAGATAAAAATGATTCACCTGAAAGGAGAAGTAAGTGAAATAATTTAAGCAAAACTAAACCATGCCAAGACTCGAAAAGGTATGTCACGAAGGAAGATATACAAATGGACATTATCCATGAGAACTGTACAGCCTCATTAATCATCAGGAAAAACCCACAATATACTATTATCGACGAGTTAAAATGGCCAAAATGAAAAGGACAGCTTCAAGGGTCAGCGAAGCTGTGGGGAGACGGGAGCTCTCATCAGTGGTGGGTGGGAGTGTCGTTTGGCACGATTGCCTGGAAAACTGTTCAGCGTTATCTACTAACACCAAAGACGTGCATCTCTTATGACCTAGGAACTCTGCTTCCAGGTACACCTGCGATAGAAGTGCATACACTGTGCACCAAAAGATAAGCGCGATTCTGTTTAGAACAGCATGAGGCGTAATAGCACAAACTGGAGACCAGATACACACGCTGCGGTGTCATCGTCACACAACTGAATCCGATGTAGCAATGAAAAGAGTGAGGATCTGAGATGTACAACAGCCACGGAAATCTCACAAAAGTAATGTCGAGCAAAAGAAGACAAACACGAAAGAGTCTACACTTTCCGATGCCATTTACATTAGCTTCCGACACAGGGAGTTTAAGGTGTTCAGAGAGGATGGGCAGTGACTTGAAGGGGCCACGAAGGGGTGTTCTACGATGCAGGTAATGATCTAATTTCTGATGTGGGTATGACAATAGGAGTATTTACTTTGTAAAAACCCAGTGAGCTGCACACTCATGATTTACCCACTTTCTGTATGTATGTAGTACTTCTACAAGAGTTAAAAATAAAAAAAGCAGTAACCTAAACTACATAGTCTTCAAATTCTGCCGGCCAGAGTCACTAATGATGACTCAGTGCTCAGTGGTCAGTAAAACACCAACACTGATTCTATTCCCCTCATTGTTCAGGTTCTCAAGGAAAGAGCATTTGTCTATTGCTTGCTTAAAATCTCTTTTGTGTGTGTGTGTGTGTGTGTGTGTGTGTGTGTGTGTGTGTGTGTGTGTGTGCGCATGTGTGATACTATTAACTTCATGGTAAATTCCTTGAAGTAATATTCCCAGAATCTCTACATTTTTTCTTCTTTCAATAATCACCTCTTGTAAGATTGGCCATTCCTTATCAAAAGTAATGCAGTGACTCTTCTCTGATAGCTAGTACTGGCACCCAGGAATAGTTTAGATGTTTTGGAAACAAACTCGCTGCACTGTTTGATTTACAGACTCCGTTTTTGGAAGGCAGCTTGTTTTATTCTTTATATCATTCTATTATTTATATATGGCTTCAGAACAAGTGAAACATATAGTCTGGTTATTGTCAGGATGTGGAGGAATCCAAAACAGTGTGGAAATGTAGCTGTGTAAATTCTTTCATGTGACAGTTGTAAGCATGATTGTTCAGAGTGTGTATACAATGTGCTTGGATATCCTGTCTCGAGGAAGAGATGCTGTCACCTTCTAAAAGGAAGAAGAAATAAAATCAGCTCTGGAATTATGCCAAATTATGTTAGGGCCACTTCTTGGTAGTGCCAATTTATTCCGTTTACAGTCTCTAGTGATTCTTAAGACAACATGTCAGGAAAGCTGACCCTTGTGTTCTGAGAGATGATTCTGCTTACAGAAAAATCCTGATTCCTCCCCCCCTTTTTGATTACTGGTTACTTCTTCATAGCACAGAGAGAAACTAGAGGTTTTTACAAGGTTCATTTGCCAATGCGGTGGCCAATCAAACGTATAATGATCAATTAGGAAATATTACAAGTTCAAAAACATCTCTGGAGACTGGCATTCTTAATGGACTTGCTACACTAAGTAAATTTAAATTTGGTTCATCAAATTTGTGCTTTGTGAACAATATATAGGCAGCTAATATTTAATGTTATTACTATTCTTTGTCATATTCTAAACAACTATCTTTCCAAAAATATTTTTTTTTACCAAAACAACCTTCCACTGTATAAATCTGTAGAAATTTAAAATCGGCAATGAAAATTAGCTTGTACATTGATTCAGACTTAAAATACTGTGTAAGTGTAAAAAGACTCAGGTTGTGAGATGCAATAATTTGAAAACGAAACTACCTTGAAACATCCTGGCAGAAATGCAGCATTCTGTTGTTCCCTTTTGCCAGATGGACCACAACTATGGGCTTAATGTAAATATTCCATTTCCTTGCAAAAATAATTTCATCGTCAGTGTTCCCAACAGATGCAGTGCGTTTCCCATTCCTTTGTGAATTCTAAATAATGAGCACAGGTAAACCTTTGAGGTTCAGCTTGGCTTGAACCAGGATCCACATGATTAAATGCTTATTCCAAACTCTTTCATCTAAAAGTCTTACAAGAAGGCTTGTTTTTGTTTTACTGCCTTCCTTTAAAGTGTTTCAGTATTTCCAGTTTGACTTCCATCTCATACCAAAAGGTGAAAAGACATTGGAAATGATTGAGCTCTCAGTGAATTTCAAAAGAAGTTCTGGGTTTGATTTTGAGTAAACATTTGGCTTTGTTTTCAATTTTAAGACCTGGATGGCTCAGCCTTTTGAGGTCTCTATAACAGATATACTTTTATCATTCTGTTGGTGACTATGTATGCAAAATAAGTTGGAGAATTGAGCCCATTAACCACATAGTTTGAACTAGAATGTCATCTTGTCTTAACTATATAAATATTTCATGAAAACGAGCACTTTGGGAGGAACTTTCTTTTGATAATTGCTCTAATTCTTCACTTTGCATGGACACAATTTGTGTTGCTGATCAAATTGTTTAATACATTTTAAATGATAATTTCTCTCATCTGGACTAAAAATATAATGAATAAAAAGTCTTGAAAACCTTGAGTAATAAACCATTCTTCTATTAAAATATATTCTACCTTATATCTACATATCATTTAAAATGATGGAAAAATCTGATCTTTAATTTTGAGAAGGTAATCAACCTTTAATTTGTTTCTTTCTTTTAGGAGGAATGTTTTCATATGGCTTTCTTTTACATAAAGTAAAAATGTCCTAAGGGGTCACCTATATGTTGCTATTTATACCATAGTGTAGTAAAGCAAATAGTATATCTTGGGTGACCAAATACATAGCAATATATGAGGGGGAAGTAGGTGATTTCTTATAGGAAGTTTCAGAAATAATTTCATCACATCTAAGAAATTTCAGCATTTATTATTCATATGGAATTGTTAATTATTAAGGAATCACTAACTCTCAGGAACTGTAACATTAAAACATAGACATAAAATATTCAAACTAGATTTTACTTTAACCACTTTATCAACTCATAACACTAATCATGAATGGGGACTATGAAATCTCTCAGGTGGCTGTGAACAGCTTGCAGCGTGGGATGCACCAGAGATATCTTTAGGTGAAGGGGGCCTTGCCCTGGAAAAGCAGGGGAGAGTAGGAATTGGGGAATGTTCTGCAGAGTGACGGGGTCAACATGGTGGTGCCACACAACATGGGAGCATAACCTAAAATAAAGAAGGAAGAGATTGGAAGAAGTCATGCTTAGCAGATTTGCCAACTTCTTAGCTGGCTTTGCCTCAAAGAACAGAAACCCAACCTTACTTTAAGAAGTTCAACCAAGTAAATCTAAGCAATAAATGGAATTTGATTTAAAAAAAAGTTCAATCATCCAAAATAAAGTGTTCCCACTGACAATGCCTCATAATGCATCTTTTATGCAATTACATGTTATTATAATATGTATATTAGTTATACCACCCAGATAACTTTTGGAGTGTAAATATCACCTTTAACAATACTTTAATCAATACTCCTCTTTAATAAATATATAAAATATGGTTCATTTTATGTTTAATTCTTTTATATCAGCTCTAATATGCTTATATACTGGAGAAACATTTTCTTATTCTAGTTATTTCACTGGATTTCTTTTAAATACACGTTTTTGGCTGATTATTTTCCTTCCATAGTATATATGAAGTTTTTGACTTTCAGGGGCTCTAAGTAATCTTTTGTTAATATTTCAGTTATTCATAATTTTCCCCATTCAATATTCAGGGCATTGATACCTCAACATTTCAGAACAATATCTTTAATTTGGTACAACTTTGGCAATGAAAATATACAAAATGATGGAACTTCATTTCTAAAAAAAATGCAAATTGCAAGATGTTAATAAAAGTTTATTGCAATGGCAAATAACTAAAAGATGATTTGATTAAGAATCAGAAGAAAAGATAACGAATAAATATTTGCATCATATAACATGGAAAGTAAAATTCTTACTTCACTCTTGAGAAGTAAATGCTTAGATGTTTCTCCTCTGTGCTGAAATCTAGATATTTTACCCTGATGGAAAAAATTCCACTGGTGATATTAATTCTCGAATTTAAGGATAAACGGTTAGCTATCAACCCTCTAGAAATGATGAGCCAGTTAGGCATTTAGACTAAATAAACACTTTGATCATGGTTTGTGGAATGCAGCAATCAGAGGATTTCCATTGCTTCACTTGGCAGTTGGGTGTCTTTTCAGGAATTCTGAAGACAGCCACTCATAACCATCATATAAATCATCTTAAAAAGTAAATTCTTCCCTGTCTCAATTATGGCTGTTAATAGTTATCTGTTACTGGGAAGTCATATTTATTTTTGTTCTAGAAAGCAAAGAGAACTGTATTTGATATCTTTTAATGGTGTTATGGCGATTGGTGATAAGGGAATAATAATATCACTGTAATTAATTATAATATTTTTTAGCTTTTATACAATACCTTTATAGATCTGCATGCTATGTGAGGTGATAATATTTGATATTTATTGAGCATTATCTATATACAAAGTACTATGCTAAACACTTTATATACATTTCCTCATTTAATTCTCACACAAATCTTACAGGTAGCTGCTATTATATATCAGAGAATATAAGTAACATCTCTATGGTACATCATCAGGCAGAGACAGGACCAGAATTTGAACTCAGATAGTGCATTGGATTTTTGCATCCATACTCTTGACCACCAAGTTATATTACCTCATAATTGTACCATTTTTGGGCTGATTGAGGATCTAAGAATTAAGTAAAAAGGTTTGAGTTGTACCAGGAGGGCTGAAGGCTGGGGAAGAAGAAAGAGAGAGAACACAGAAGGGAAAATAAAAAGTAATTTCCAGATTTCCTGAACTATGTTAGAACTATTATTCATCCATCACTGATCTGTACTAGAATGGTCCTGAAGCAGGAGTCCTTTTGGATTCTCTCTAAATCACTTATGAAACATGTCAACACTCTAAATATGAACTGTGACAGAACTTTCCTCCTGCCTTGGGAGGTATGATGGTGGCACAGGTATGACTGAATGTTTCCATTCCTGAATCTTTCTGTGCTTAGGACATGTGGTCCCTGGAGGTCAGGGTTCCAGACAGTCTTTATTCTTAGAGGAAGCTTCACTGGCACTCCTCTTATTGGCAACTGGCACCCTTTCTCATGTAAACAAAAGAAAAGAGGTGTTCACCCATCTCAGGTCTTTAGTTTCTTAATTCTGTAAGAATGATCATAATAGATTATCAGCAATGATAAATTCCTCAAAAATCAATAAAAATATTGCATAACATGAACATTCTCTAGTTACATACTCGTTGCCACTGTTAGTGGCATTGTTTTGTACCAAGTTTAGCTAAGTCAGAACTTTGTATTAATTGACTATAATTCAATGTAGCAGAAATTGTATTTACTTAATATATATAATTTTGAAAAGACAATTGTTGATTGACTTTAGATACTGTAGCTTAATATTCTTTAGTAGAAAACTGGAGAGATGGACTGGGAGTGAAATTTAGGACTCTGCATTATTAACTTTTAAAAAATTATCTTTTCTCTAATTAAGTTATAAAATGCCATTGTAATTATCCTTGACTTATCAGGACCACCAGGGGATAAGAAGGTTTAAGGTTGCCAATGTCATGGGATCAAAACAAAGGTAAAGGATGAAGGGCAGATGGACCTACATTTTAAAGAAAAAAGAGGCCCGACTGTATGTGTGTGTGTGTGTGTGTGTGTGTGTGTGTGTGTGTGTGTATATATAATAAGATTATTAGTAGCAACTAGTAAGACAATCACAATGGTCTGGTGTCTGTACACCCCACACAAAATTTTGTAGCCAGCTGAGACTTCATATTTTTCAGCCTAAAATATTTGGATAATTTATTTTCAAAAGTTTTGTTTGGGTCTCTTTTGTTTAGTTATTTAACTTATCTAGATAATTGATGAAACAATTAGCTCAGATTTTATGGGAAGATGTGATCTATAATCTAAGATAGAAATGTCAATTTAGGACAGTAAATTAGAAAAAAAAAGTTCCAAGATAAAAAACATATATATTAAGGCACATACAACATTAAGAAGTTTATACTTTGGCAAAGAGACCTGGCCATAATCTGTTTTAAAACAAATAGATTGTGTACAGCTGTCCCCATATCCCTGGCAAAATGATGATTTAATGTTGATTGGGAGAGAAAGCCTTTGAAGTGAGTGAGGCAGCAGCCCCTAGTATGTCTTTAGTGATCATTATCAGTCTTCCCTAAAGGATGCCTTGGTGCCAAAAGCCCTTTTCTCCAAACTGGTTAAGGTGGATTCAGAAGCGATGGCTTTGTATGTCTGAAAAGGCCTTCTCATTCACAGGCCTCTGGTGTCTTATCCCTTTAGGATCATGAATGTCTGAGAATAAGCAGATACAGCCCTTTTCACAAGAAGGGCAAGGTCCGCAACTGCACGGCATCATGGCATTATTTATTCATCAGGAGAACAACGAGTGCACATGCACCCTGCAGAAAAATCAAATCAGTGTTCGTTTGCTGAGCAGCTGCCTTTGGCAGGGGAGAAGCATTTGGATCTAACTTTGGTAACTGAGCAATTAGAGGCGTTATTAAATTAGAGATGCAAATGAGTACCCACATTTTCTTCTAAGTTTGTTGTATTTCACTTGCAGCGCTTGAATTTAAACCAGCTCAAAATCTGTAAAAGCTGATTTTGGAAAGCTTAGAAAGTTTCTGTGCTTGTCTGTATATCAATAGTTTCACTTAAAATATTTACATATCAGTTAACCTCAAAGGACCAAATCTGCATTTCTTCATGTTTACAGGTTAAATAAGTTTAGTGCCCAAATCATCATATCCTTGGTGCCAAACACTTAAGATTTGCTCCCAAGTGGAGATTTCGATAGTGTAAAACATACAAACTTTTATGTGTTAATAAAGTAAATTAATGTATTGTAAGAATACCTATAGATAATAAAAGGGCTCTGTAATGTGTGTGTGTGTGTGTGTGTGTGTGTGTGTGTGTGTGTGTGTATGTAACTGATTTGTGAAATAGGCCAAGATTACGTCATATTCTAAAAAATTTTCATAAATTGCTGGTATTTTAATCCCAGTTCCTCCATTTACAAGTCCTGGGACCTCGGGCAGTCTTCACAGCCTCACTATAAAATGGGACAAGAATAGTATCTATCTCTTAAGTTGTCAAGAGAAATAAAAAAAATTTAATAAATTTAATTAAATCATGACAGACAGTAATTGCTATTGTGTGTGTGTACAAATAGAATACAATTTTGTCAGAAGGTAAACTGGTATAAAATAATGATTGCTCTCTGTCATTTATCTATCTATCTATGTACCTATGTATCATCTATCTATCTATCTACCTACCTACCTACCTACCTACCTATCTATCATCTATCTATCTATCATCTGTCTATTTGCCCTTTCCTCTATATTTCAATGCAGTATAGTTATCTTTGAGGAAATGTTGTTCATATTGCAATTCACCATGTCGATCCATTTGTGTTTGTGTTGCACACTCCTGTGCATTTTGAGGTACGCACTGTAGCTTTTAAACTGAAAACTCATGTTTGACCTGATTCGTTGAGTCCAAAAATTAAGACTAGAGAATTTTTTCATACCTTATCCACACATTCTTATTATTTGAAGTCTACTACGACACACAAAAAAAATCAAAAGAATTACTGAATGATGGTGAAATTTCAGCAAAGTAAGACTGCCACAAGGACAGCAGGAAAAACAGCCCCAGGCTTTCTGTCTTCTTCCCGTGGACATTCATCGACTCTGTGACTTCAAGTTCCAGTAATAAACCTTCACCAGGTTCCTTGAAGTGATTGGTTCCTTTAGTTCAGGCTCTGATCTGGTGCATAAATCTTCCCTGTAGATTTTAAGTATTTTCAATGACTTTGCTTTTCCCGTGGTTTATTTCTTATCCTTAACAACTAATCACTCTATTTTTTTTTCGTTTGCAGCCTTTTTGGTCTCATCTCTGAATTTGCCTTGACTATATTTTACTTTCACTTTGAGATTAGTCTTAAAGCTATCAGCGTGTAAAATTCCCATTAAAATACTCAAGATTAAGTGTATTCCAGAGCAAATTATAAAACATACTTAAATTGTGGAATGCAAAGCATTTACTTATGTACAAATGGAAACATGTTAGGACTGTACACAAATTAAGATATTAGAGTATCTTCAGTCCTTTGCAGATAAGTGGGAAAAGGTTGCAGCTTTAATATATGTGCCAGTGTTGGTAAATATTGGCGATGTTCTAGCTATGACCATCTCTTTAAATTGCTATCTGTAATATTAACATTTTGCACAATTCTTGGATTTCTCAGTGCTTTCCCTTAGTGACAGACTGTACATGCTTTTGTGTTTTCATATGTGCTCTAATGAAATTTATTTTCATTTTATTTCTTAGTTTTAATGTATACTTCAGAAATTAATCTAAAATTAAAGTTATTTTATTATTAACCCCCCTTACATTTTTATGTGTTCAAAGAAAACACAAATCATTATTTTGAAAAGCCACACATGTGATCTGGAATCAAGGCTTATTACCTCAATAAATATACTTTATTGAAGAGATGTATGTTGGAAGATGATTCTGATCTTATTTTAACTCAATATAAAGGATAAAATGATTTTTTAATTGTCTAGTGATTTTTTAAAAGTTCAGTAATACAAATTCCACATCTGCTTCAACTGCAGACATATAAAACCAGTGTGACAAAAAAGGATCATTAAACAATCTGATTTTCTTGTTGGGAGGGTTTAATGCTGTTGGGTATAGTATTAAAATGTAGAATTTGATAGCATGTCTTAAACTTTTAATGATGTGTCCATGAATATAAAACATGGTTCTCCCAGTAACTTTATGACTTCTCCTCTGCATAATTAGTGGTATCTGTTTTATGAGCTTACTGTTGTTTCCTTCATCCCATGAAAATGTGAAACCACTGTAATGATTTACACCATTCCAGAGCTTTAAAGATACGAACTGTTTCTTAAGCTAAATAACAAACAAAATTCAAAAGTATTCTAGAATCAGTCATAGTAGGACTTTTGAATATTAAAAAACAAATACAGATAGGATTTGAAAATAAATGCATTTTGACATTCTCCTTATGACATTTGATTTTTAAGATCACTAATACAGAATATATTCTTCTTTTATTATATACACGTATCTCCTTCTTATTATATTTATTTTTTGTTTCTTATCCAAAATTGAAACATTTTGGGAAAACTGCATTGAAGAACGTTTTAAAGGTAACTAGGTAATTTGCCATCTTGAGAGTCATTAATCAAAGTAAGGAAGAAACAGTTTTTACTAAGCATTAAAGATGCATAAAATTCTGTGCAAATTATGTTTTATTCATTCTTTTTAAATTGTCATTAGCATCTGCACAAAAAGGTGTCTCTGTACTTTTTAGTTTTAGATTTAATATGGTTATTTTATTTCTCATAATATAGTGCATATTATTTAACCAACCAAAACTTTGTCATTTTGCCTCAATAACTAAAATAACTTTAAACTTTTTGGTTATTTTTATTATTAGGTATCTTGAAATGTAATTTTCCTCTAAGATTTTTAAATATTTTGTCTTTTCTTAGTTATATTACTGATAGGGAAATTCTATAAGTAAGTAAATAAATAAGATGTTATATATTCATTTAAGAATTTTATCCAAAAGAAGAAAATAAATAATGGCATAATTTGTATATCTTTTGAAGTACTGTTAAGCTCTTTCTGCTGTTGAAATAGAGCTGTGTCCATATGTCTCAAAGGAATGTATAAGCAGCAAGTTTTTCCCACAGTAAAACAATTGATGTGGATTATCTTCTTAAATGGGATTGACTTTTTAAAAATGAATTGGTCATTTATCTGATGCCTCATGTAAACTACTTGCTAATAAAAAAAGTTTTTGTAGTTATTGTAAGTAGTTATCATTAAGGAAACATTTAGTAAGATGACATCCACAGAATAGGCTTCAAGTAGTGGGTTTTTGTTATATACACCAAATAAATAAAGCATTTTAATTCTTAATTTTAAAAATTAAGACATTTCCAGAACAGTCATATAATTGGAGGAGTTACATTACTTTCTGTCACATATTAACAAATAATTTAATTGTTTTAGTGGTATCTTGAAAATATTTTGTTGAAATAATGACAATTGTTAGAAGCGGGGTAGCCCTTGCCTTAAAAATACATGTGCTTTAGAAAAGATGATTGTAAAGCAAATTTTGGAAACATGAAGCCATTTTCTATTTGGTTTCTATTTAAGAATATTTCCTTTTGAAAAAATAATTTCTAACAGATTAAAAACTTTTTGATGTAGAAGATTTCAAGACAGAAGTAAGGCCCACACATTCTAGTTGCCAAATTCTTGAAAGCATTTTAAAACCTTTTTGTGATTATTTCTTTGGTCTTTGTACTATATCAACCAAAGACAATATCCTAGTACTTGATGCCCAGGGATCTCCTGCTTTTATGCTAACAACTCAGTTCCCGCCCATCATTCATTCAGAATTTTACTACAATAGCATTTTTGCTAATAGTCCCTCTAAAAATTTTCCCTTTAAAATTAAAGACATTAGTGCCCTACATACATTTCAAGAAAACATACTCCAAATTAAGTGACAGTAAGATCCAGTAGATTTGTAGAAATTTTGATTTTTGACTCCAACCTGCGAGAATTTATTTTACTACTGCTCAAACCCTTTTTTTTTATGAACATTTAATAGCCATTGTTCACATCCACTATTACACTCCTTCAACCCATTCAGTCCTTGGCCCTAGGTCCTGAAGTAGCAGTCTCTATGATTTGAGAAGCAATAGAAAGAGAAGAAAATTCTGATGACTATGATGACACTTTTAAGTGTATGCAAGTAAAATTTGGGTTCAGTTGGAGTGGGCAGAATTCTATAATAAAGAAACTACATCCCAGTTTCAAAATGCAAATGTAAATGACAGAAATAACTCACCTTAAGCACCTTATAAGGTTTTAATTCTAGCCAATCTTTTCATGTTGAGTTACCATAATCAACACATTTAATTTTGTCAAAATAGATTTAGAAAATGTACTTTGAGCTCGTTTTTGTTCCCATTTGCTATACACATCTCACTTTGAATACCAATTACCTTTCATACAAACTTCACATGTATTAAAAATGTACTCTTTCATTAAACACATGGTTTTTTTTTATTTTTCTAATGCAACAGATATTTTGGGAGTATCTCTTACATCTAACTTTCTAAGAGAAAGATGTGGCAAGAGATACAAAAGTAACTCTCCTATCAATACTGATACGAGGCCCTGACACTTAGCTTGGACCTCTCTGTCTCTGAAGTAGCAGTCTGGTGAGTAATGCACCTCGATTTCCCAATGGTATGTAAGGAGACTAAGACCATGTCTTATCCATCTTCTGTCGTACACATTCAGTACATATCTGTCCATTAATGTGCAAATGACTTAATTGGTTCGCCTTTGTACTTCCTGAACTGAACTTATTGCACATAGTGCCTCATAATAAATAATCAATATACCCCAGATGTAGACCCACAGAATGATCTGCAGTTCTCTTGGATCCCCATGCTTTCCCCCTGTGTGCTCTTTATTCCTCGCGCTTGCAGGAAAGGACTTTCCTATGCCATTTGATCATCTTCACAACATCCAACTCGTTCCTTCCAAAATCACCTCAAAACTCACATTCTCTGTGAAGAAGTTTTATTTGAAGATTAAGCTTATTAATTGAGAAAATGTTCCTAAATTGAGAATTACTTGAAAGCAGGAGAATTCATTCATTTGAGGTGATGGACCATGACCCTGCTAACTCATCAGCAATGGCTCCAGTCGATCCAGGAAGTCCTATTCTGGGATCACCACTGGCACCTCAGTTTTTCTTCATGTTTTCTTACTGATTTGGCCGTTATTCCCTGTAACTTTGTGATCTCTCTTACATGAGAATTTCGTGATAGCTTGCTGCTTCAGCACATTTGGTTAATGTCTGGATGGGGACCATGGCACACCACATGGATTACGAGGTTTGAGTTAAGGCAATTAGGGCATTTCATTCACGCAGGCAAAAGATAATGAAAATCTATCTATTATGGGAATAGAGAGGAAAGGACAGATTTGAAAGCTCTGAACATAATCTAGTCTTGGTCTTCATTCACTTTTTATTTCTACTAATTTATTCAGAATGTATTTACTGAGAAGCTTCCATATGCTTAATGTTTTGTTAGGTGCTAAGTATACACACTAGAAAAATACAATAGAGTAGGAAAACCGGTTAGTTTGAAGGGGAGTCCTGGGTGCAGGGGAATGCTTGAAAAGGACAATTATCTTGGACTTGGTGGAGAGGGCTCTCAAGAAATTTTCTTAGAGGCAACAGTAATTGTGTTTAAAAATGAAGTGAAGTTCTCAAGGTGAAAAGTGGTTCTGCAAAGGAAAAGCTGTCCCTGATAGACACATAACTGGGCCTAGAGTTTGCAGGAGCGTGCAGCCTTCCAAAACCCAGATGGCTGCCATTTAGGGTTCTAGGAGTGAGTGGGTAAAAATGAAGCTTAAGGGATAGATTAAGGTCATGATCGCAAATGGTCTTAAAGCCACATTAGAGTTTGGTCTTTATCTTGAGCACAAAGGCAAACACAGAAAAGTTTAAAGTAAAGTAAATAAAGATGAGATCTTTTTTTCCAGAAAGATAACTCTAGACTGAAAGAGTGCCAGCCTGCGGGAAGAGTGTCTGAGCTGCTGAACAGTAATGTGAGTGAAAGAAGCGGGAGAGGAGGGAAGTGGTTTGAACCGGGAAGGCGCAGAAGGTATGGTGTTAAGTGGAAAGACTTAGGAAGTATTTAGGAGATGAAGTAAGCAGGATTTGTGAATGGTTTGATGCTAAGGCAGGAATGAGTGGAACAAAGAGAAGAATTAAAAATGATACCATATCTCTGACTTTACCAACTGTGTGAGTGGTAGTGTCGCTTAAACATTGGAGGAAGGTCAGATTCTGGCCAGAAAGATAACAGTTTGTTTTGAGGATGTTGATTTTTAGGTGTTTATTGGGGGCAATGAGGAGAAGAAGAGAATATGAATGAGAGACAGAGTTCTGGGCTGGAGACATAGATGTAGAATTTATTAGCATCTTAAGAGGTTACATAAAGCATTAAGAATCAATGGAATCACACGCTGAAAGCACATGGAGAGTATAGAGAAGAGAGCAGAGGACCTGAAAACTCAGGATCATTAGTATGGAAGAGGTGAGTACAGAAAAAGAAGCCTAGAATGGAGCTGAGAAAGAGGGGCCAGGGATATAGGAAGAAAAAACAAATTTGTGAAGTGTCCACTATGATGAGGAGGAGTTAGAAATCCTTCTCAGGTTTATGACACAGTAGGTTGCATTTGGTTCCTTTAGCCAAAATGAAGAATAAAGGAGGGAGGAAGAGGACGTTTGATGGGGACAGGGAAATTAGTGCTTTGTCGTGGATCCACCGAGCTTGAGGTTTGTGAGGCATCTAGGCTGAGCTATGTAGCAACCCTTCGGATATTTGGATCCCCAGAGGAAAATAACTTTGGCTTTTAAATAAATCTTGGTCCTATGGCAAAATATATACTTGACTTCAAAGCATTTCACTGGGACCTCACTGTAACATTCTCTACATTACCTGGAATGCTGTACGTTTTCTAGGATAACATTTCTGACATTACTTTGACTAAAATTACAATCCGTCTCCCACAAACAAACATGCAAATGAACAAGCAAAACACATTTCTGTGTGAAGCACAGGCAGTGCTTTTGTGTCAGAACTGAACTCAGGAACTTCGGGGTTGACAGACCTGGGGTTGGGAACTGGCTATACCACCTCCTTGCAGTGTGACCTTGGGCAAGGCAGCCTCTCCAATCTTATATAGGTTTTTCATTTAAAAAACTGGGCTAGTAATATTCAATATTATAGAGTTTTGAGAGAATAAAATAGGTGATATGTAAAAATAATTTAGTATGGTAATTTGCATCTAATCGAAGCCCTATACATAGTGACTATTATAATTATTTATACTCATAAGGCACAAAAAATTTTAATTCCTCACACTTGCCTTATATTTCATGATGACATCTACTTTTTCTTCCACCTAAAGTACTCCTTAAATTCCTACTAGTATTAGCATCATTCCCTAAAAAATAAACTCAAGATTTTGTCACACACACAATTTGTTTGGGAGAGAAATTACTATTCATGCATGACAATAGGAAGGATAAGATAGAGGAGGAAATAGAAGGAAATCTAGCAAATAGCATTGGTGTCAAGGTGGGGGCAATCTAGCTCAGGAGTCAAAAAGTGCTCTTACTACTAAACTGTGAAAAAAAGTCACAAAGCAAGGCATCCATAAAAGAAAACAAATATCAGACAAACTAGTTGGGTAGCAAAGAGTGAGATGGCTCCTCCCCTCACCCCCACCCTTGATATAAACTTGTTTATGCCTGAATAATCACACACTGGATTATGGTTTCTTCATTCATGTCTGAAAACCCACAGACATTGCGACTTTACCCACTCCCTTATTTTCTCCAGTGTCTGGAAGAATGTGGGTATAACTAGTACCAGAAAGATGCGTTTATGGAGACACAGTCTTAACGTTAGCCTATTACAAAGTGTTTTCCATCATGCCCCCTTTTGGTTCAGACAGGGTTAGCTTCAAATAGAAGTCTAGGAGTCATCTCTCCGTTTTTCTATCCATCTGCCCTTACCTCACCCCTTGCTCTAACTCGAGCTTCCTCTTAGTGGCATGCCAAGATCAAAGCCTCTGAGACTTTGATTTCTTGACTCCATGTTCAGAAACTGATAGAACCTTTCTGGAACAAGCTTAGTTTGCTCTTTGAGATTTTTCCAGTGTGAACTATTTGCACAGACAAACATCAACAAAGATAAAACAACAATTTCCTCAGGCTAAATTTTGCCATGTCTAATGGTTTAATCGTAATCTATTATTATGTTCAAAGATCTTACTATGGGTGAAGATAAGAAAGAATAATGTCTTTGAAGGAAAATTAAAATTTTATCCTACCTTGTAACATTCTGAAAATGGAGGGAAGATTTTCCTCTGATTCTTGCCTTCAATCCCATTGAAGAAGACTTCCTAGTCATTCCCAGCAATTAGGTGTTTAATCATAGTCAGCAGAGAACTTTGCTGCCTATGCCCTGAAAAGAGCATCACAGAAAGCAATGTTTTCTGGTGGTTCCTAATGAAACAGAAGAGTATGCCCTTTATGAAACTCCACGATAAAGAATACACATCCTCTTCGCAATGAAAAGCAGGGAGTAAGATAGAATCATCTGGTCCCGTTATGAATAACACACTGTTTAGGTTAACACAGTCTATTCAATTCAATAAAGGTGTTTTAAGTGGCTATTATATGCCAGTCATAGCAGTAGGTCTAGGTTTAAGAAAAATAAGGTCTCTGCCTCCTGTAATTAACAGTCTAGTTTACTATATATAAGTAAACATAATATAAGGAGCTGCAGGCTTAAATAGAGGTATTATAAAGTGCTAAAAGGGAAAGTATAGCGCTTGGATGCATTTGTATGCATGTCTGTGGAGGAGGCTAGAGGCCTGAGGATGTCTGGGAAAGATAAAGAAGGGAGTTGAGTAAATAAACAAATACAGTGATCAGCATGTTCGAGAAAATTATTTCTGCCTTAGACTTAGGAGTGTATCAGGAGAATGTCAGCAATACTCACTATGAATCTAACTGCCAGCCCCTGTGTGTTTATAGAAAGTTAATGTATATACTACCTGCTTCTTCTTCTTGTCTCACTTATTTTCTATTCTCCAGTTTGGAGAAGGAAATACTGATTTTCCTCCTTACAGAATTTCATCTGTGACACGCTGTGTTGCCAATAGAGATGGCACAATAAGGCTAGAGTGCAACCTCAAGTCTGGCTCCTGGGAGCAAATAAACATGCTCTTGCCTTAACCACTTATGCTCTTTAGAAAGCTATTTACTGTTCCTGCTAGTGAGCGGGGCTGGGGTGAGGAGCAAGGCTTTGGTGTAGAGAAAGTCAGATTTTCAAATGAAAAACCTTTTTCCAAATGACTCAGCTGTTTTTTACACAGTTGCTTCGGAGAAATGTTGCTGGGCTTTCTGTCACGTTTGGAAGAGTTAAAATATTATAGTTGAAGAAATTTTTCTTTCTTTTGGAATTTAAAAATATCTTAATGTTATTGTTTCTTAGTTGAAAGAATAGACTGCTTATTAAGAGATCAAATATTCCAGACAACTCAGATTAACTGCTGGTGTTTAATGACTTTCCTAATTTGATAACAGAATTGCCATCAGATATTTATTATGAGTGAGACTTGGGGAAAGGGAAATTATACTTTACAGTATCTAAGAAATATTATTACCTAATCCTCAAATTCACTTCTTTTCTTCTTTGAGGAATAATTTACCTGATTTCAGTGGAAAAAGGGGAATATGTGGACATTTATGGAAGTTAGAAAAATCGATTACAAATATGTACCACTGAGGATCACAGAAGTTAAAAATGGTAATCAAGGGGCTACCTGCAAGAGGCATCCCATAATGCAGAGGAGCCATACAGAGGACTTGGCATAAAGAGTGGAGTCTGTAAAATGTGACCAGAGCGGGACTGAGGGTGTGGAAAGCATGTTATGTAATCAAGCACTTGGTTAGAAAAGATGGTGGCTTGACTTTGTCACAAGGGACTGCATGAGATAAGAGTACCCGTATTATGTGGTCCATTGCTTACTTTAACACATGGAATTTAAGAGCATGATAGCAGCTTAGAGTTCATTTGTTTGGCCCCTTTATGGAAGAAATGGATCTCCAGATGGTTAAGTGACCTAGTTAGAAAAGAAATGGGAGCTTTCTTAACCCCAGGGCTCTTTAAACATCAGCATATTTCTTAATGCCATTGGTGGGTGAAAAACTAAAACACAGTCACGACATGAAAATTTTAACTAGTGTGTAATTTGCGAAACCAAGATCCCACTATGTTAATGAATTCATTTGATTTTCTGAGGCAAAGACAAAGTTGCTTTGCACGTTTGGAAGAAAATTGGTTTGTTTTCTACCACTAGGTGGCATGGTATGTTTTTGTTTCCCCTGAACTTTCCTTTGAAAAGGGATTTGTCCCTCTCTGAATACACCCGGCCACCCACCCACACACCCATCTATTTTATTTTTGTGGACTTCTATCGTTATTGCTGCTATGAAATTTGACTTGGAGTATCGGTTTGTAAAGTACTTACTATCGAAATCAAACCGTTACTTGCCACTTTTTCCATGACATGATTTCTGCTTTACTGACACCTGCCTGTTCTGTGGAATCTGTAGGGCAGGAGAAACTAGATTTGGTCTCAGTTCTTGTTTATGCTCAGTTTAATAAACAGTGGACAAAGTCTTTTTTTGCTTTGATCTTAGAGAGAAGAGACAAAGTTCTCAGTGGTTCTTAAGTGGCCACTGATTCATTTATTAATATCATTGAGCAGCTTATTTAATAGGTAATTATATATTAATAATTCTCTGGCTAATTACCTAGCTCACAATGCTTTTTTTTTCCTACCACAGAAAACGTTGAAAAGTTGAGATCAGGGTCGTGAGAGCAGCTATCTGTTTAAGTGAAAGGGACAGGCGGTCGCCCATCTGGGTCTGAGGGATACAGGGAAGACTGAGGGTTCAGCAGGAGAAAGGGACTGAAGTGAAACTTCAGCTACTTCACAGAGTCAGGTTTGTCATCAGATTTTCCGAGTCAGTGTATGAGGTAAAAGAAACTGCAAGGGCAGGGCTTATAGAATCTGTCTTTTCAAAGTTTAGCTTTTCCACCCTATGCATTACTTAATAGATTTATTTTTGCTTCATCTCTTTTTCATTCTGCCCCTTTTCCTCTACTTTCATTTTTAACTCCATAGTCTTAAATGTCATAGTTTTCAAGCTTTCTGTATCATGTCCTACTACTTTAAATAATAAGCATATTTGTGGAAAGTCCAGACACAAAACGATGTTTGTTCTTAACCCCATCAATACATGATTAGGCAGGAGATTTAAAAACAAACCCACTAATGATGAAGTTTGCTTCTGACCAACTGAGTCATAATCTCTGGGGCTGAAGGTAGGACATTTCTATCTTTAAAAATTTTCCAGAATATTCTGATACATTGATGGCTGAGGCGCTGAATCACAGCGATATGTCACATATCATCTTTCCTTGAAACCAGCACCCTGGTTTTGCACCATTTTCCTAGTTGGCTCAGGTTCAAAATCCAGTCATTCTTGGCCCTTCCCTGTGTTGTATCTGTGCATAATTAGTCCCTAAATTCTGAATCATCCATCTCACTAATATACATCTTTCTACTTTGTCTCATTATCAATACCATCATCCTAATCCAAAACTTCCCACCATTCTCTTTTTCCAACATTGATGTATTTAGCTTCTTTTGCTGATATTTGATTTTACAATTTTGTAGCAATCTTGAATGGTAAAATAACAGGAAAAAAAATCAGGATAGGAGAAAGCAATATTCTCATGGGTGATTTAAAAATAAAAAACCCTTGTTAGATGTGTAACATAAAAGAAAATCACCTTCACATATCATTCTTCAAGAGAACGAAAAATCAGCAACTGAGAACATTGCAAAGATAACTTTATTTTTCCCTAGCAATATTACTGAATTACCACTTACTGGTCTTACCAGGAGGGTAAAGGCTATGCACCTCTTGTTAATCATTGTATCCCTGGGGGGAAGCAAAATGTCTTGTTTTATTAATTATGGTTATATTAGCTGTAAGTAACAGGAACCATCCTGAGATAGCTTATGAAAAACCAGTGAGGTATTACAAGGCTAAAGAGCACAATGGTAGAATTTGGCTTGACCTTAGGAAAGAATTACAAACAAGACTTGGAGACCCTTCAGGATTTAATGTTTCTTTCTGGGTGCTCATTTTATTTTTTCTTCTTTGCTCCATTGACTAGCTTTTTGGGCTTCTCAGGCCAATGTGGTATAATAAAGCTGCACTCTGCCCTTAGGTATATAAGATGTAATTCTAGTCATTATAAAAGATTAACTGGCGATTTCCTAAGAACCTTCCTGAGGACAGAATCTAATTGGCCCAGCTTGGGTGACATCATAAACTCTGGTCAATTCAGCCACAAGCTCATGTAGTGGGAGAGGTCCGCCTTTTAAGGATGGGGGTTCTCAAAAAAGGAGAATCAGTGCAAGCTGGGTAGATACTCCCAAAATGTCTACTGCACTGACATGTGGTAGATATGCAATAAATATCTTGAATAAGTAAATGAATAAATGAATGAGTGAACCAAGGAACTCAGTTTGGGATTGCCCGATAAACTCAGATTGATGGGTACTGGGCAATGTACTAAGGATTTACTTTGTACCAGAGACTCTGCTTAGTACTGCTGGGAAGAAAAGGTGAAAAAAAAAGATGTTCCTGACCTGAAGGAGAAAGGCAAGAAGTATCATTCTTTTATAAGGAGAATACAGACAGTGATAAGAAAAACACAAAGTATTATGGATATCTATCCAGTCAGCAGGGAGATCATAAGTTTGGGTGTGTTAGTTAAGACGAGAAACCCAGAAATGTCAGTGGATAAACACAATAGAAGTTTACTCTTTGCTATGTAAAGTTCAGTAGGCAGCAGAAAGTGAGGTGGGAAGGAGGGCAGGCTCTAACACGCGCAGTCTGCAGGAAGCCCAACTCTGTCACCTCCAGCATGTGGCTCTTGCCATAATCATGATGCTGTGAATCAAATGCAGCCAGCAGGAGCAGAGTGGCGGCTCTCACAGGAGGATATTACTACTTTTGTTGATGTCCATCAGTCACTCTATCATCATATGGCCACATAATTTTGCTGTGTCCAGGAGAAAAGGCAAAATATGTTTTGGGAACTGATAATCAGTGACCACCACAGTAGTATTGTAGTCATAGCAACAGGAGAGAGAAATAATAATAAAAGTATGAAAGAAATGCTATGTGAGATCATCTTTGTGGCTTTGTGGATCTTAATTATTGGAAAGAGAAAAGCTGTTCTTGAAAGAAAAAGAGTAATATTGGCAAAGATTTGGAATTGGGAAAATAACTATATTTGAGTGTGCATAAATAAGAAATGTGGAGAGTAGTTGTATTAAAGTATAATAAAAATCAAAAAGGTAGATACCTTTATTTGTCTCTTTGTTTTGAAAACATCTTTCTGTACACCTGAGAACATCCATTTATTTCCCCAGGCAATGAATTTTGGTAAGAAATTATGCTGATGATTAAATAGTGAGGAGGAAATAAAGTTTAAAGAAAAAGTGACAGGCAAACCTGGATTTTAAATATCTATGTTGATTATGTCTTGTATTCCTATTCTGACTTTCTGTATTCTAAAATGAAACCACCTTCATTTTCTTTTTAAAATATCAAGTTGGCTTGATGATTGTGTATAAAAGCCATACAAATGCATTTATCAAGAAAGGGCTTTAAAACAATCAAGATCAATATTATATTTTTATTCTCTGCATTTTCTTACTTAAGTTCAATATATTTCTACAACTGTAGTTACATATAAATGTTACTTTTCCTTGGATAGCATTAATCTCAACTAAATATCTTAAAAAGAATAATGGGAGAGTTTTTTCTTTTTGCTCAGAATTTCTTATAAATAAGACATCTGGTATTTGGTACTCAACTTTTATTAGACTGATTGAGCACTTTTAAAGGGGGATAAATCATATGACTTTCATTTTAATTTTTACTATAATGGTTTAATGTAGCCAACATATGCTGAGTAATAGCATTAAAATAAAATCAGTAAATAAGGGATTAAAATCTGTCTGTGTTCAATTTTTCAAAGACACTAATTAGAGAAAGGTATTTCAGATCAGAATTGGATAAGTCAGCAATTTTAAAAAATTGTAATACCATAATGAGAAATCCTTGGGTTTTAGCATGCTATTATAGAGAAAGAAAAATTACAAGGGAAATTAACACTTTCACTCTAATTCTAGGTTGTGGGGAGAGTAGAGTAGGGGAACTCTTGCATGACCCTCTCTCCACTGCCAGAAAGCAAGCATTTAGACAAAAAATTTAAGTCATTTCACAGTCATCTACTTTAACAAAAGATATTAACTTGAAAACTGGAATAATTCAAGTCAGCCTAAGGATGATGGAGGTTTCTCCACATTATAAGGAGCATTCATTCATTTTAATTTTTTTCATTTCACTAACTTGGATATGAGAAAAACTTTCTATCCTACTCCTTAACATATGGCAACCAACCAGCTATTTTCTATGGTTCTACTTATCGAGGTGCAAAATGATGTATGAAATTAAGTTGGAAATTTATTTATAGCTTTGGAATGTCTTGCTAAATGTCCCTAAATATAGCACTTCTCTGTAAACTGAAATGAAACCTCAATAATTTCTATATAAAAATTGAGCAAAGAGAATATTCAGGCAAATATTTATTATTTTCTTTAAATTCCTCTAGTAATGGGTAGCATAAACAAAAAAATAAATAAATTCTTGCCACAGAGCTTTAATTATAAATATTTTGAGTTTATATATATGACTGGTAATTCAAAGATTTTGACAAGCAACCTAAAACATGCCAAATCATAGTATAAGGGATAATTTTACGACTTATGAGATAATATGGAAAGATACTGTTATGAATAAAAGAATAAAAGGCTTTCTGTTCAGTAAGATATAATGTTCTATACCTGTACTCATTTCAATATCACGAATAGGACAAACTTGCATTATGTTTCTTTTTGTGTTTTTCAATGAATAAGAAACATGATTGATTATACTTTGCTATCTTTAAGCATTCACTATATTCATAATTTCTTTTTATTAGAAACAGGATAAACCAAGTCACTGGTTCAATATACTAAATTATCATATTCAGCACTTGAAAACTTATGGAAAGTGAATTTCAAAAAACGCAACCATGTCTTTGCCTTTCTTTAGTCTCTCAAACTAGTCTCCCATTCTATTCTGAATATCCAAAATTCCATTTTCTGTTCTCTTTTATTGTAGCCAATCCCAAACAAAGTCGGTAGGTAATATAGAGAGAATTTTGAAGAATTACCACAAAGAATGCTCATCTAAAGACTCTTCTTTTGTTGTTTGCTAATTTGATCTCTTTTCTTATTTGGACAGAAATTTCCACTACTAGATTCATTAGAAATTAGTCAATAGAGCAGGACAATTACCTTAAAAGATATAAATATATACAGTGAGAAAGAAGGTATTGAATCTGGTTTATTCCTTTAGTCTTTCTACTTTTATATTATTTTTCATTCATATATATTAAAATAAAAAAAACTATAATATAGATTATTTGTATCCTCAAGGAGTTTATCACAAAATGGTTAAGACACCTAAAATGATCCATGAACAATTTAGTAAACTGATGACAAATTGAGAAATTGAATATAATTATTTCAAATATATATGATACAGGTTGTAGCCAAGACAAAGAGCTCCTATGGGTAGGAGTTTATGAGTCTGGCTTATGTGTGGAAGTGACTTGAGTTGGGCCTCGGAGATTATTATATAAAGGAAGTATGAGAACTAATATGGCAGAGGGCAATTTGGGGAAAACCAAAGTATCATCTTGAGCATGCCAAAGTCATGAAAGAAATTCCTAAGTTTACTTAGCATCCATCAGAGATGTGCATCAAAAAGATTTGGAAAGGTATGTGGATATAACCAAGAAAGAAAATCAAAAGCTCAACATTAACTGCTTTAAAATTTTGGATTCTGGTGTCGTTCCAAGTGTATTTAGCCTTCCTTCTTTCTACTCCCCGATTTTCAGACACTGTGTCTGGTGAAACAGAGTAAAATAAAATATTTTTCTAAATCTCTCTATGCATACTACTACGTTATTTAGACCTCAGTAGAGATGCCCAGAGAGAATGGAGCTACCACATCATTTTCAACTGCCCAGGTAGTTCTTACTCAGTGACTGGGAGCTTCCTGTGTATATTCCCTTATACCTCTCAGTCTCTACATTTGCCAAAAGTTTAGAGCATGGGCAGTTTTGTTAAATGCCTCCTACTTTCTTATGAAAATGCAACCACTAATAGTCTCCCAATAAAACTTTTCTCAGGTAGATATATCTTGTGTAGAATATGGTAACTATTTTTGTCTCCCCAGATTCATGTTTTTATTAGATCGCATTTAATCTCAAATGTTTTGGATATTTTCTTTCCAATATTTATTTATTTTAGTCTCCTTATACTTGTTTTTCTCCCATTTTTTTTTTTTTTAATTCAGAGTGACTTTAAAAATAAGTTCAAATAAAAGGGGACATTTGACATCATGAAGCCATTGATATTCTGAATCATGGGAAGCCATAATGTCATAGGGTGTCAGACAAGCTTAATTCAGAACAGTTTCCATGAAATAGATTCATGTCACACTGTATTCACCTAACTCTTGTGTTGCTTCTTTTCAACAGCCTGAAAAGCGTTAGTTTTCCAGTTAGACATAAGTGAGACACAAATGCAAAAGAAAACTTAAAAAATAGCAAATGTCCCTTGAATGCACATTTCTACTATGTTAGTTTCCAGGCTTTCTTTCCTAGTTGTGACTAATTTGGACTGTCCACATTTGTGCAAAATGAAAGAAAGTCAAGTTCTGATTCCACATTTGTGTAAAATGAAAGAAAGTCAAGTTCTGATTCCTGAGAGTAATCATAAAAAAATTGTTTTTTTACCCTTTGGGCAATGTTCTAGATTAATGAATCTATCATAGAATAAGATGCTATTTTGTATTTAATAACAGCCCTTATGTGATTTGATTTCCTGTGGTACAATGGTACGGTTTAAACATTGTGAAATATAATTTTTGTTACTTACTGAGCTCATATACTCAGTTTAGCTTGGGAAAATACCATTGATTCTATCCCATAGCTGAGGGCCACCATTTCTCTCTCTAAGGCTTAAAGAACGACTGAGCATGTGCTAGGAGCAACTGCAATTAGAAATTCCTTCATAGACTTTCCTGAAAACCCCATAAAAAGAAATAGAAAGGCGAGGCTTAGCCTATTACATTTATTGTAGGCCCACTGCCTGGTTCCTATTAAGTTTGACAGTATTTATTTTTGAAGCTAGAATAATGTACTAAACTGTGGTTATAAATATTTTCCCCAAAATATCAAATATCTAATATGCAAAAACTGAATAATAATGAAAAGGGTGGAAAGTGACATAATTGAAGTTTTCCTTACTGTTAAGCCTCAGAAGTTCCACTGAGTGGACAGACACTGATACTTCCTGTCTCACTATAAAGTCTTTTGGTGTTTAAATGTAAGTTTCCATTTCTAGTCCGTGGTGGCATATCGATTGTATTTAATTAATATATTACTGTTCCAAGAAATTGTGTCCATTATAAAATTCGAGCATGTTTTATGAAAGAATGAATATTTGTATTTATTACTGTTTAAGAAAATTCTAGAAAATTCAAAGGAGTTTTTTTCTCATCAAAATCTAATGTTATGACATTTTTTAGTGTAATAGCAAATCTGTCTTAAAAAATCGCCACATAAAACAGTTTTTCCATAAGATGTACCTAGACTTTATCTAGACATATCTAGGCTTTATCTAAAATTTAACATTTCTATCCTACAATATTTTCTTTTTTAATAGTTGGTCATGTGAAAACAAAACAGAGCAAAACATGCTATATGTTTCTCTAAGTAGAATGATTTTTCCAGTGAATAAAATCTTAGTCCCACATTCCCAGTAAGAGCCTGAACAAGTAATCTTCTTGGTATGTTGAAGAACTTCAAGTTCCCTTATTTTTCCACATAATGCAGCAGTTATTGCTTTTACTTTTCAGTTTTTCTTTTTTAAATGGTGGACTTGAAACTACCAAATCTGATTTTCTTTCTTATGGACTGTATTTATTATGATACACGTTTTTAAACTTAAAGCTTTGTAGTTATTAAACTGGCTGTTACTCCTGAGAGCACCTTCTAGGCAAGTGGTATTCATTTAAGTTTGAGTTCTGCGAATTTCTGATTTTACAAGACTCCTTTGGCTTTAGAAGAGAATGAGAACATCTCTGGATTCTTTCAGCCCTCTCTAACTGTGGGGCTCAATATACTTTCCATCGAAGGAGTGAGTATTGTCAAGCAGTTAACATAAGCCATTGGAAAAATCCTTTAACTTGGTATGGGCAGAATAATTGCACACAAATGCATTCAGAAATCCTATGGAAAATATAGTGCTGTTAACTGGCATTGTTACAGCACAATTTAGCAAGTATGTTAGAACAAATTATCCCCTTTAACCATAAGCCATTCTGTTTCACGCTTTTTAATGAAGGCCTGTGCCACACACTAGAATACTTCTCACCTCATTACTACCCATAAAAAGCAATGATCCATTCAAAGGCTCCTCATATCTCCCATATGAGTGGTAAAGAGCTTCGCCTCTCCTTCTGGCAGAGAGGACAAGGAAGCTCCTTCTCTGCCTGCCTTTGAAGTCGATCATTAGAATGTTTACCAGATAAAAGAACTCAAAAATCTATCTGTGTAATCTCACTGTTGTCATGTGTTAATGTTCTACCCTTCCTTTAAAAACAAAACAAAACAAAACAAAACAAACAAAAACAAAATAAAACCCGAGGACATCTCTGTTCTTGTTTAGAGACTACAGAAGATTTGCAAGATTGTTAGTGACGTTTTTCTCCTTCAATATTCACAAGATATTTTCAAAGAAACTCTAAAAAGTGGGAAATTTTTAATGGGCCACTGAAATACAAAGTAGGGATTCAATAAAAAGACAGGCAGAGAAGCAAGCTGATGTGCTAGTTTAGGAGAAACAGGTCAATTTTTAAATGAAACTATTTTTTCTCTTCTCAGAGCATCATCCCAAAAAAATGTTGATTATTCTCGGAAATTCGCTAGTTTTATATCTGTTACTGATGAGCAGGTTTCACCTAGATTGGAATACCCACCACCACCATCAAATTTATAGTAAATATATAATATATCAATGTTTGAGATTATGTATGTTCAATATAATTTGAGGTCAATACATGTTTTTTGGAAAAGGGTGGTGACTGGGGAAGGATAATAATATATACATATATGTATATATTATTGTGTGTGTGTGTGTGTGTGTGTGTGTGTGTGTGTGTGTGTGTGTGAAGACAGTACAGGGCTAACCCAACTACAAATTTTGAACATTTTTTTTAAAGTGCCATGTAACGGGAATGAAGAAGTCTACATAGAATAGAAAGAACTGTCCAAAAATGTCTGCTCAAAAGTTTAACAGCATTACAGTATTTCAACCAGCAGAAGAAATAGTTGTTCATTTCGACTACATAAGAATTTCTAGTTTGGCCATTACTTTATTTAACAGTGTGCAACACAATACAACATTTGCAATTCAAGAAAAAGCCCATAGCAGGTACTAAAATATTTTGAAAGCAGAGAGCTAGCATTTAAATTCTGTAACAAAACACTGGAATCTGGCACATGTTATAAATTTAAGTGATGTTTAAATTCAATTCCTTTGTAGGAAAAATACATTTAATGTAAACTTTTTGGTGATGTTTCCAACTTTTTTTGTGGTATCTCTGAAAATATATCTGATCACCTGATGCCACGCTGTCAAACTCTACCAAACACTTAAGCTGAGCAGTTTCTAAATTAAATTGGTATTCTCCAGGCACTTTCCCAGAAACACAAGCTCAGGTCGAATCACACTCACAAAGCTACAAGAGGGAAATGTTGGTGCTGGACTTTAATAGGCTGGAGGAAGCACGTGCTTGCAGAGACTAGCCGACCCCTGCAATAATAACTGCACAGCTTTGTTTCATTTGAAAACATAAATCTGTACACACATACTTAGTTAGACATATATCCATGTATATAGAAAAAAGTTCAGCTAATAATAAAAGAAAGGATGAACATTGGCACTGTAGATGTTGACAGCATTATGCAAACTTTTCAATATTCCCTTGCATGCTCAACTTTAACTTTTGTTTATAAAGTCCACTTAGACATAATTTACAACTTCTGTTAACTTAAGCTGGGTTCTGTAAAATCTGTCGAAAAAAATCAGCACAGAGTTCTTTGAGATGTTACAAATATATCTAGATATCAACCATTGAGCTGGGCAAATTATACCCATTATGGAAACTCTGGGTTTGTATTTATGTACATAGTATATTTTAACTCTGATGTTTTAAAATGATGAAGCAAGTCTTACTCCCCCTGCCCTGCCTTTTTTTTAAACTCTTACTGTAGTATCTATGAAAGGAGCCCAAGAAAAATGAAATGAGAGGTTGTCACTATTGAACAAATCTTTGGAGTTCACACTTTGCAAGTGTGGTTTGAGAAGAAAAAAAAAAGCCAAGCAAAACTTCTTGTAAATTACCTGAAGTTGGTAATTTCATTCTAATAGAGTTTAAAGACTTCAATACTTAAAAGTATTATAAAACTTATCTATATAGCTATTGGCAGAAATCTGATCATCTCATCCATCTTTAGGACTAGTTAAAAATATGTCAACCAAAAATAAAAGAAAAGAGTAAATTCCACTCTTTATTTACTCTTCCAATTTAAATTGCTTTTGAGATCAAAGACAGAGATTGAAGCTCTTCATAGTATCCACATTTTAAAATAGCAGAAGAGCAGAAACACTCAGCTTCAAATTTTCTTTTCTTGCTTTCACTGGGAGAAGAGCCAGGACTTATCTCCCCAAAGTGGTTCTGAGGAGTGGGGTGGCCTGAGCGGTGACCCATACCATTTACAGTTAGATTTGGTCAAAGTAAAAGATCTCTAACTGAGGATGGAAACCGAAGGGATTAAGTGAAAAGCAGATTAATGGAGAAAAAAATAACTTGATAAGATTTTAATGCAATAGTTTTTGACTATGAAAATATGGTTTTAAATTAAGTATTAATACAAGAGGGGGACAATTCCATATCAAAATAGCTGAATAGGCACATGGGGACATTTATAGAGAATGTCAGATTCATAGTTTACTGTGGCTAGAAAAACGTGCTAGGGAGAGTTGCAGAAGGGAGAACAGACCTGCTTTTTCATTTTTCTCCCTGATTGTGTACCAATAGCTCCTCACTTTTTTTTTCGTTTTGTTTTATTGTTTTCATCACTTTTTTAAATTAAATTTATTTGGGTGATATTGGTTAATAAAATTATATAGCTTATAAGTATACAATTCCACAATACATCATCTGTATATTGCCTTGTGTGTTCACCATCCAAAGTCAAATCTCTTGTCACCATATCTTTGACCCCCTTTAACCTTTTCGACCCCACCCCCACCTCCCTTTCCCTCTGGTACCACCGTACTGTTGTCTGTGTGAAAAAAATGGATAGATCTTGAGATAATCATGCCAAGAGAAATAAGTCAGACAGAAAAAGTTAAGTACCATATTTTACTCATACGTGGGAGATAAAACTGAAAGCAACAAATGAACTAGCTCTTCACTCTGGAAGCAGCGGGTTCCAGCATCTAGCTATACTCCCAGAATCAGTCTCACTCTGTCCTCCCAGACATAGTCAGGACCTGCTGGTCTGAGTCCCTTCCTCTGAGATCCAGATTCCAGCTCTGGTCCCTCCTCAAAGCTTCTAGGTCCTAGTTACCCTATCCTCTCCCTTTTGTTCTCTCAGCTTAAGGGGCCCTGTTTCTGCAGGTACCATCTTTTGTTGCTAATGCTTATGAAGCAAGTCCCAATACTCCTAGTTAGAATCACAAGTGCAGTTTCCATTTCCTTATGCACCAGGGCTAATGCACCCTTTTTGCTCCAGACAGATTGCATTTCAGTTCCTAAGACGACTAACGATTCTATTTCTAATTTTCCACTTCAGTTTTCTCTGCGAGGGATTTTTTCTGTCCCTCTTCTCCCTCCATCCCTCTCTCACTCCTTCTCAGCTCTTGCCTAGGTGATTTCTCCTTGAAACATCACTTCCTCAGGAAACCTTTCCTGAATGTGTAATCAGGTGGAATCTCCACTTCTGGCTTTCCTAAGACCAGTGGCTTCACTTTCCTGCCCGGTTTCCACCTCCCTCCTGCCTTCATGCAGTGAGGGGCCAGGGAACATGTCTTAATCCTAACCAGTGCCAGGCATGCTACAGGCAAACAATATTGATTATTAATTAAATCACTTTCTTATAAGAATAAAAATTGGATAACCTTATTTAGCTAAGTGTATAATTTTATCTTTTAGTCTGTTCTCATTTAGTGATTTCAGGCGTATGAGCAAAAAACGTGGGTTTTGGGGTTTTTTGGGGGGTTTTATATTAAGCTCTCTTATGATCTCCATCAGGCCTTCCTCCGATTCCTAGTGCCAAGTTGCCCTCAACAAATTTATCCTCTAAGTAAAAACTGCGTGCTTGCTAAGCAAGCACCGTGTCAAGGGAAGTCCTGACCCTCCCTTCCACCCGATGACTGCTCTCGACCTTCCCTTGTGTGGACCTTCTGGAGCAGCCACGGCTTTGCATTTCGACTTGAAGTTTCCATCTGGCTGCTGTTTCCTTTATTTGCTATTTCAGGAATTTTGATTCCTGCATTTTTTTCTAGAGACATGCGAGTCCAAAGAAAGATACTTTTAATTCAGTTAAAGCACTTCTCCCCGTAGCTACTGCTGTTAAAAAATTAACAAAAATAGTAAAAAAATATTCTTTGTGCCTCAAGAAAAATAGTGATTTCATGACTGTCGCTAGTACTGCTTTCACACCAAAAGCTAAAAAATAAAATCACTTTTGCAGCTTTTTTTTTTCCTTTGCTCACACCACTAGCTGGTGGCTGTGGTATAGCCGAGGGCATCATGGCCTGCGGCTACTGTGGCTGCTCTGCCAGATAGTAGCTGTGCAGGTAAGAGTAGCTTGGCCCCCCCGCTATGCTCCCAAATAAGTTACCTGTTTATGGCTCCATCTTCTCTCAGGAAAACTGAATGAAAAACTAATTTATTCTAATGAATTAATGGGTACTGAGGGCTGAGGTAATCAATTTTGGGTGAGATGCGGATTTTTCTACTAGAATTTTCTAACATCACCATTCCTAAATTGTGCCTTTTGAATGCAATGTGTCTCTTTCAGTTGCAAATAGCAGATACTTACCACCTCTGTTTTATTGTAACAGACTGCAGAGGACTTGCAGTACTTCTGAAGGTCTTGTATGTTTCGGTGATCAAACATAGCTTCACAGTCTCAGATTTAATTTGCATTGCCTCAACCTAAAAGAGAAGTCCAATGATGGCATTTTGTTGTTGTGGTGGTGGTGGTTTTTTTTTTAGATATTTGGGGCCTGAGGTAGCCTCTGGAGCTGATGATGCAAATTTCTGCTTACTTTGCTTTGAATAAAGCTGCCCAGAAAAAGAATCTCCAGTACATTATGAGTATTTACTCTCCAATGGGTTCCTACCTTAGTATCCACCAGTCTGGTTAGGCAGAAGGGAATGTTTTCATTATACTGTCACTTAATGATCTCCTACTATTTGTCAGGTAATGTACATATACTCTCTTATTTAATCCTGATAGCACTGGTTCATTTCCCAGTTACATGGTTAGTCAAGTGACTTGAATGCTGTTTAGACCCAAACCTTATTTCACTCCAACTCTTTGACCTTCTTGCTCTTTCTCTTTTATGTCACATTGTCTGTTTGTTTTTCAGGTATATAGTTTGATTCACAGCTAAATATATAACTTATTCATAAGGGTCATTTAAACTTAGCTTTCTGACTAAGTGGTCAGGATCATTTAGTGGAGTCTTGGCCAAACTCCGATCTACAAATCTGAGTATCTTGCTTACGTTCTTGAAGATGGGGCTTTGGTAATTTTACAGGCCCTGTCGTTTTATACTACAAATAAATTTTGTTCTGAATGGTTTGAAGGAGAATAAGCAGACTATTTGCCTGCTACTTCTATTCTGATCACTGTAATTTGTTATGGAAACAAAGAAACAGAAAACCTTTAAACCTATATAAAATGTAAACTCATGTAAACCCTCTATTGTTCTTATGTGATGGGTAAATACCCATTGGTGTATGATGTTTATAACGTTAACAAATTGGCTTTCAAAAGCATTTGCCAAATTTAGGACTTATTTACTAAGTGGTATATTCTTAGATGAAGTTAAAAGAAGTTCTCTTCTGGTAATTCCAGTAATCATTTACCTAGGCAAGAATTTAGATTCATGAAGCTATGACAAAATGCCAATTATTGAAACCCCATGGATTCTGAACAGGAAGCAGTCATATGTTGGAGTTAGTTCACACTGGCTTGCAAGAGCAGATTATTAAACATCGAGGAGTTTTGTGAGCATGTTGTTAAACATAGCCATTACTAAAAATTGCATTATATAAATTCACAATTAAATAAAATGCTAACAAAGTAATACTCAAAATTTCTTACTTCCTAATTAATTTATACACTTACTATTATCGATGCTTAGGATAACTTAAATCTACTGTATTATGAACTATTGTATGTGTATTATATAAATGGTATTGTGAAAATACCATATAATGGTGTTCCGTTTCATATTTCTAATGAATTCCACCTTCAGAGAGGCATTGTTAGTAGCTTCAATTCCATCATAGTGGAAGTATAACCACAGAAATTGGCAAATGCTAGAATCAGGGCTCTATTTATTTATTTATTTATTTATTTATTTATTTATTTATTTATTTATTGATGGATGGTCTAGACTTTAAAAAATGATGAAGAAAATGTTAATACTGTAGGTCGACTTTAAAAGTGTGTTGTATCTGTGGCTGTTACATTGTGACTAGTGCAAAATTTAATGACTTACCCTAGTATTTGCAAACTGTTATGAAATTCAGCAAAGCAAATGCTCCTGTCATTGATAATGGGTGAAGTTCTAACATACTTCTTCAATGCTTTATTTTTATCTTGTTTGTTAAGGTAAATGAAAATATTAACTGAAGTTCATTTTGGAAATACATTTATTTATCAATCATCAGAGACTGATGATGAATTTAAGAGTTTGTCAAAAATCAGCAAACACCTTCAATGAGAATAAACTGACTACATGGAATTTGAAAAAAAGAGTTTCAGATGTTATTACTAATTGTGACTTCTATGCTACACATTCTTTTATAAGTAACATATAAACAATAAACATACACAGACATTTTTTCCTTCCAGAGAGCCTGTTGTTAATCATATACCAGCAAGCCATTCACATGCAAGCCTTATTTAGATTCCAATTTATTCTCTGTGAATTGTAACATTACCATGTGCCTTACAAGGCTGAGAATTATCCTTTGAAACTGCCAACTAAAGTATTGGTATAGTTAGTTGAAGAAATGCAAATCCTGCAAAGGTGACAGGCAGAATCTATCCCGGCATATGTAAATCTTCTGAATGTCAATGAATGGTTTGTCCGGAAAGGATAAACACCTTGTTCTGTACGTTTTTGGAAAACTTCCTTCCTTCTGGAATACACATAATGTGTGGCGTATCTTTGACATCCAAAGAGCTTTAAAATTCCTACTGAATTTTGTTTCCTTCTGGATAGAGCTAGTGAATTACAGAGTATGTGGTTTTTTCAAAATAATTACTCAAGCCTTAGAAGCTTTTGTCACCACTGTCAATGTTGAAAATCTTGAGTGACAAAGTCTAAGTGGATCTTTTATCATTATTTAAAAATGTTAAGTTTTTACTTGTTTTCTTTCATTTCTTTTCTTTTAGCTTCTCTTTTTTCTTATATTTAAATTTTTTTATTCATTGAAGAATTTGAAAACAGAGGTATCTTATTTAGAGACATATAAGAATTCATGAAAAGTTACAAAAAAAAGAAAGTAAAGCACAATTTTAAAAATTATTATTTCAGATATTTGCTATGAAGGGGAATTATAAAATGGCATCTGAGTCATTATTTTTGAAGTATTTCTAACTTGTTTATGTACTTTGAGCTTCTTATATTAGAAATCTAAACACTGTAGATTTCTAATATAAGAATGACAAATGGTTTAAAGGGCCCATACTGTTCAGGATTTCAACTTTTACCTATTCCTATGATAATTTGTTCAAGGATTAATAAGGTGTTTTTTGTAGAAACTGTTAGGCCATGTTTTTCCTTATTTCTGAAACAGGCAGTGGCATGTGTGTGTGTGTGTGTGTGTGTGTGTGTGTATCTTCATAAGCACCCACAATAAGTACACTGAGAATCCTCACAAGAGTCTGATTTCCTTTCTGGCTATTTGTGAAATGTCTTCTTACATTTGTTACATATGGGAGGAAATTTAAAATGACAGTCTATATTTGTTTAAAGCAAAAGAAGTTTGGTGCTCATCATGTGGTCAGTAAGCAAAACCCACTTTTGTTTATTTGGTTTTATGAATCTAAATTCTTATGATTGTCCTAAGAACTGAGAAGTTAAACAATAGTCTTTATTTTCCTAACAGAAGTGTTCCCTCAAAGATAGAGTCTAAGTTATACAACAGTTCTAAAGAGATAATCTAAAGTAATAATCAAAAGAATAAAAAGTACTGTAATTATACAATTGAACGACTTTTGAATTATGAGGTTTGGTGTTTGAGATCCAACAGCAAAATATATTTAAAGAAAAATTTACACAGTGTTATAATATTCAAGGGATACTGTAATGTGGTTATAAAAAGTTTTTGTGCTATAAAAATATTTCTGAAATGAAATCTCTTTTTAAAAATAATCTTCGACCTTGAGTTCTAAAAGCAGTATTAATTTTTGCTAGAAAATAAATTTTCATTTATTTTGAATCATTCTTCAATATATATTATCTTCCTGCTTTCTTTGGAAGAAATCTATCTTCCAAAGCTTGACAGGTTTTAAGTTGAGGCTTGAAAATGAAATTTATTTTTCCCAGGGAGTATTTGCATTTCTCATTTCATTGATTTAGTGATGAGAAAAATGTGACAACTTTCCTTTCCATTGATCTAAGTTATATGTTTGGTTATTTTTCAATTACTCTATCCTTAACCTTCGCTGGTTTTGAGAACTGTGACATATGAACTCAACCCATCCTTTTATCTTTCATGCAGAATATGAAACTTACCCATTTGCTTTCTCTTATAACAATGGTGGTAGGTCCAAGAAAAGCCAAAATGCCAGTTCTTGAGTGAAATGTTGCCTGTGAGTCTCCCTACTGCATTTACCCAGAACAGGTTTTCAATATTACATGACTATTTGCTTTTCTCAATTTGGACCTCATTTTTCATTGATTCAAGGAATTCCATGATTGTCAGCCATCTTATAGACCAACAAACTCAAATACTTCTTTCTTTAATAAAGGAACTGGGACCTAAAGATCATAAATGACTTGCCAACATCGTAAGATAATTTGGAGCACAGCAGAGAATAGAATATTTTTGAGCTTCTATTTCTGTGCTATTTCTACTACTTTATATGGCCTCTTCTGTGGCTCAGATCATCTAATTTGTGGTTACTCCTTACAAATTAAATGCAAATCAGGAAATTTCAGTGTTTAAATATTCATCTGATTGTCTTAGCTATTGTATTGTTAGAACCTGTTCCACAATCAGTAAATACAGGAGTGGCTTACATGATAATCTCTGGCAGTGACTACTGACTTTCTGAGCCCAAATTAACCTCTGGTGGAAAGAACAGAAATAACCGTAATTTTCCCTGGGGTGGAACTAATTGTACATTGCAAATTCCTAAGGTAAAGAGGAATTTTGGTTCAATCTGGTTTCTCTCTCTTCCTTTCTTTTCATTTTTGTTGAGGTTCTACTACCAACATGGTCAGTCCTTGAATGATAAGCCTGTCAGAACACTAGAAGTGTTATGTACTTTGAATATAATCTGTTCTCCATCTTTCACTTTACTGAGAAGATCCAGAGAGATGAACTGGTTTGTCAAGACCAGCCATAACTACAACCTGGGATTCCTACCTCGTAATCCACGTCTCTTTCCACCGCTCCATGATATAATAAGGTAGTTATCATGTACTTCTTTTCTTTTGTCCTAGGTAAGAAGTAGAAATAGAGAAAACAAATGATAACTACATACTATTTGAATTTATTTAGAAACATGGATGCAGATACCTTAGTTCATTGCATTACAAGGATGCAGATATGGAAAGGTTTTGACTTTTATTTCATTCATTGAGCCATTTATATAGCATTTTTAAAATTATCATGGTAAAAATTTAATGAGCTCCTTCCAACATTATAATAGATAGTATGGAAAGTTTTCGGCATAGAAAACACGTTACTAAATTGGTTATAGTTTCATGACAAGAAAATTTAATAATGAATTTACACCTCACCTTGCTCCAAAAAATGTGAAGCAACTAATCCTCAGTAGCTGAAGTGCCCCCACCCCCACGGTCCAAACTCCGCCCTTGCAACTTTTGACTTGATCGTCGGTGCTTCGCATCAGTGGATTGAACCAGCCACAGATGAAAACAATCGTTTTCATCTTGGCTGAGAACCTGCCGCTAGGAAACCGCGGTCAGGAAACCGCACCTGGCAAGGCGGGAAAACCTTCTCCATCTGGGAGTGGTTGAGTTGGCTGATGGGAAACCCGCCGATGCCGAGGACTGAAGGGGATGGAAACAGTACGTGGGCCCCCAATTCAAGCCTGTGTCGTCAAGGGCCACCTGCAATGTGAGTACCAGAGGAAGGTGATGGGTGTGTGTTCTCTGCACGGGCACCGAGGCCGAGACAGCCGCATGTGCTCACCGGCTTCCTTTCCGTCCTGAGCACACAGCTTAGGTACCTCTCCCAGCCTTTCGGTGGGGCCCTGGTACTGAGTCCTGTGAGGAGAAGATGGGCAGTGGCAACAGACACCCTCTCCCTAGTACCTAAGACCAGTCGTGTGATCCCCGCACTCTCTCTCTCTCTCTCTGCTTGTTTTCCAGCCAGATGAAAGCAGGATGCCCTTACAAGAGGGTAAAACCACAGACATTGAAGACAAGGAATCTTCCAATGACAACATAGAGAAGGATCACCCCCACCTCAAACTGCAAATGACTACGACAAAGGTAAGAAACCGACTTCTGTTCTTTCATGATATAAGGTGGTTAGTTTGTGTTACCTGAATAGTGTAACCCATTTAACCGCAGAGGAATTCGCTTTGGATGTCCTTGGATTGAGAAATACTTGCTTAAACCTGACATAATTCTCATTAAAAAATTTTGTGCTTGATAAAATTTACCTTCTAAGAAAAAACATTGTGTCTGAAATGCATTTTGAATGAGCAAATTAACGAAGTCATGGCTATAGTTTTGAAAAATAAATCTGGAGATGACAGACGTGTTTGGAATGGAAGAAGGATGGAGATCACGCAGGAGACAGTGGTAAGCATATGTTAACCTTATAAGAAAATGCCAAATAATCTTTCAAAGTGGCTGTACCATTTTGCATTTGCACCCAAAACAAGAGAGTTTCAGTTGTTCTGTATTCTTGCTAGCATTTGTTATCAGCATTTTTCATTGTAGCCATTATAGTGGGTGGCAGTGGTATCTCATTGTGATTTTCATTTGCATTTTTGGGGATAAATGTTGAACATCTTTTCCTGTGCTTATTAGTCATTCACATATATTCTCTGGTGAACATTTAAATTTTATTTGTCTTTTATTTTGAATCCTTTCTATGTTCTGGATACAACTTCTTTATCAGATATGTGTTGCAAAAATATTTTCTCCTAATCCTTGACTTGTATTCTCATTTCCTTATAGTGTCTTTCAAAAAGCAGATGTTTTTTATTTTGATTATATCCATTTCATCAATTTATTTATTCATTTTTGTTTTCTGCACTTTTGTGTCTTCTCTAAGAAAACTTCACCTAACATAAAGTTGTAAAGATTTTCTCCTTTGCTTTCTTTTGGAAGTTGTCTTTTATGTTTGGGCCAGTGATCCATTTTGAGTTAATTTTTATATGTGGTGTGAAGTAAAGGTTGAAGTTTATTTCTTTATATATAAATATATACTTGGTCCAGAACCATTTGTTGAAAAGACAACCCGTACCCTGTTGAATGACCTTAAATTTATTATATTTCTATCTTTTACTAATTCCCCACTAGCTTTGTGATATTCTTGGAATTGGGTAGAGCAAGTCATGCAATTTTGATGTCATTTTAAAAATTGTCTATTCTGTTTTCTTTGCACGTCTATATATATTTTTGAGTCAGCTTGTCAATTCCTACACAAAAGTCTGTTAGGATTTTGATTAATATAATGAATCTATTTATTACTTCTCAGATAATTGATTTTGTTACAATATTTAATTTTCTAATTTGTGAACATAATATATTTCTCCATTTATTTAATTTATTTAATTTCTCTCAAAAATGTTTGAAAATTTCAGTGAACAGATTTTGCACTCATTAAGTTAAATTTATCTGTAAATATTTTATGTTTTTGATGTGTGGGATTTTTTAATTGAAATTTTCAATTGCTAGATGCTAAAATTTAGAGATACAATAGAGTTTTGTTTGTTAACCTTATTTATTGTGACTCTGCTAAAGTCACGTGTTGTTAGCCATGTTTTTGTAGATTCCTTAGGATTATTTATGACAATCATGTCGTCTGCAATTAAGGTTCTCAGTACAGTATTGAATAGAACTTCTGAGATTAGACATCCTTCTTTTGATCTCAATATTCAGGATGAAAGCATTTGCCCTTTTACCCTTAAATATAATATTAGCTGTAGAATTTTTGTTGATGTCCTTTAACAAGTCGGAGAAGTCTACTTTCCTGGTGGTTTCTGTCATGTGATGATGATTTTGAATTTTGTCAAATGATTTTCCTCTGTTTACTGAAGATGACAAATGGGTTTTTTTGGGTAATCTATTGAAACAACAAATTACAGTTATTGATTTTTAAATGTTGAAACAAACGTCACATTTCTGAGATGAACCTTATTTGTCATGATATATTATTATGCATTTCTTGTCATGATATATTATTTTTTACATTTCCTGAATTGATTTGTTGAAATGTTATATAGAATTTTGCATCTATATTGAGAGAGATTGGGGTTTAGCTGTCTTTACTGTAAGGTCCCTGTCTGCTTTTAATATCAGTGCAATGGTGGAATCTTTAATTTTCGGAAGAATTCATGTATAATTAGTATCATTTCTTTCCTTAAATGTTTAGTAGAATTCATTAGTGAAGCAATCTTCTTTTTTCCCTTCTTTCTCCTTTTCTCCTCCATCCTCTTTCTCCTCCTCCCAGCTCTCTCCTCCTTCTTCCTACAGCACATTTTTTGAGTGAGCTTTGATAGTTTATGTCTTTCATGAAAACCATATGTCATTTTCATTACTTATTTACTTGTTTGTCTTCTTTATTAGATTTTTATAGACTCTTTGAGGGAAGGGACCCTGGTTTTTTATTTTTAAGACTCCAGATCTTAGCATAGTGGCAACCATGTGGTAAGGATTCAATAAATATTTCTTAAATAAACGAAGAGGTGGATGAAGTTTTAGTGGGACTATGAGGAGTTTCATAGAAGACCAGAGGAAGCTCAGGAAGGACTGAGAGGAAAGACATTAGAAGCCTACAAAGAAAGAACAACACAAACGTAGCCCAGAGGAGACAAGAGCAAGGCATGGTTAGGGAATGGCAGAGCATGCATCTTGGGGGTAATGAAGTAGAAATTAAGCTGGATTAAGGTAAACCAGAACTAAGCCAAGAGGTTTACTGAATTGAGGAGCTTGGAGATTGGTCTGTGTACATCAAGAAGCCAATGAATTTTTTTTTGAGAAGGGGAGTTCTGAGAACTGTTCTGTGTTTAAAGGGATGTATCTGGTGGTACAATGTGGGACTGATTAGAGAGGATAGACACAAGAGGCAATGAAAGCAGTTAGGAGGCTGCTGCAATACTCTGCGAGTAATAATGGGGACTCAAACTTGCCATACTATAGGCATAAGGAAAAAAAAAATATTTTTTTAAAGTAGTATTCTTAAGATGTTTTTCACCTGAATAGGCAGTAACTGAAGTGATGAAAGATAATCCTGACTTGGGGTGGATGGTAATGCCGTTAACTGGGATGCAATTACAAGGGAAAGGGCAGGTTTACTGCAGAAGGGAGCTTAACAACAATGAAACAGAGTTCTGGGACTCAAGAAAATTGATGATTTTGGAGCCAAATGAATAGTAATAAAAGTCAAAGCCACTGAATAAATGAGAACAGTGGATGGGAAGAAGGCCTGGAAATGGGGGTATCCTCCATATATGTAGAGGAAAAATAGAAAGCTAATGAAGTTCTGGCAGAAGGGAGGAGGAGAGCCAAGAAAGCACAGAGATGTGACTGTCTTCCAAGAGCGTTGAGAAAGTGCTGACGACTAGGACACGGCCTAGTAGAGTGATCAAGTTTAGAGCCAAGAGTCAGAAAGATTTCCTGCTGAATCTCTGCTTTAACATTTGCAGGCTGCCTGATTTTGAGCAAGTTACATAACCTTTATTTGTAGAGTGAAGGCAATCTTATAAACTATAGCATAAGGCTGTTGCAAAGAATAAAAGAAATGATGCCCTTAAAATACCTTTTTGTGGCATATACTAAACAATTAATAACTAATATTATCAACAGTAGTAAAAGATGCTTCAGTTGAAAAGAATGAGGGAGAAGTGGATATTAACTTATTTTGCTTCTCTGGAAGGCAAGGCAAGGATTATAAACCTGTAAGAAAATTGTAGATGTGGGGTTTTCAAGTCTTTTTGCAATACAAGTGTCTTTGTAATTCTTGCATTGTCAGTGTTTAGATGGGACATATGTTTGTGTGTACCTGAATAAAAATAGTTAATTCTAAATAAGTTTGATAACTTATATGAAAAAGATTCCAAGGAAAATATCAAGAAGGCTACTGTTTCTTCTAGGAAGATTTATGAAGAGATGCCTCAAAGAAATGAATCAAAGGCAGATACATGCTAATTTGGTTTTAGAGCTTTGCTGAAAATTACTTTGTGTTATTTTATCACAGTGTGTTCTACTTGTTTTTATGCCTTTAAAACAAATAATTTAGATTTTGATCATGAGTTGAATTTAAGCCACTTGGCTTATGAAATAAGCCATTAAATTTCAAAAAAGGCCAGATGTCTCTGAATTTTAATGTTCAAATAGAATCTAAAGAATTAAGGATCACTTTACATTTTGATTTATCATTTGATACCCTATTCAAATTAACATTTAAATACTTTTCTATGGAATTTGGAAAGGAGATTATGAAATAGAAGATACAACCTCCGAAGTTCGAGCATGGTTTTGAAAAATGCATTTTAAAAATCATTGATTGTTGGGAAAGTTGTTTTGGTCAGAATACAGTAGCAAGCATAGTCAGCTATATGATAACAGCACATAATTTATGCACGTGCATTATGGGTACAAATTCCCTTTTAGAGTGAATGCCCGTGCAGCATCCTTAACTTGTAGAGAGCTATAAACTTTTCTACCTATTTTGTGATTTCTGCAAGGTAAACACAATTGCTTACTTATCTTTCTTTGGTTTGGGTCCACATTTATTTCAACAGAACTTTTCTCCAAGGCACCAACCCAATGCCTCCAGAACTGTAAACCCTACTTCGTTCTTTTGGATAAACAGAGATTTAAACAAAAGCTATTTTTAACTTTCTTCTTTGCTAACCTATGAAGGCACAATAGCAGACTCTCCCTTTGATTACTGATGCAGGTCTACTGTGGTCATTGAATATTATACAATAAACTGTTTACATTGCAGCCCTTTTTACAGGTTTTAAATCTTCCCAAGCTGCCAGTTTCTGAAGCCGAGTCTGCCAGCTGGCAGACAGAGAGGTGCTTGTGTTCTAGTTGATTGAGGTAATTAACAGCCCAAACTGTCAGAAGGTGACAGCAGGCAAAAAGTTCTTGCCCTGGGGTCACAGCTGGACTCCAACAACTTGCTTCTGATTTACCAGTAAAACTAATAATGTAAGTAATATTGGTATTAAATTATAAAATCAAGGGTCAAACTGAAATTCTGGTTTGTACCACACATTCACTGGCAGCAAATTAGCAATAATGTCTTGCAGTTTACTCTGCCCTGTTAAACCCCTGCAAAAATCAGCACGTGCCTATTTTGGCAACAATATGTGGATCTTGGTACACTTAAAGAAACAAAGTAGTGTCTTTTACTTCCATTTCTTTTCATAAATGTACCTCCTGAGAACTGCTCACAGTTTCTTACAACCATTGAGAACATAGGAGTAGAGATCAACTCATTTTTGTGAAATGTTCACTGTATACCAGCCCCTGGACTACTGGTTTTATTAGTATTGTTTCTTTTAACACGCACCATACAGAAGGGGAAATAGAGAACTAGAGACATGAAGTAACTTCGTAGAGTCACACAGCTAGGAGGTGATAAAGCCAGACTTGAACCCACACTATCTGATGCCAGGGCCTAAGTTCTCGATGGCTCCATTGTATTGCCAGATTTTACCTTGAAAAATCTGGTGGATCACTAAACTTTTCAGCAGAAGGATGATACATTTACCTTTCCCTCAGCAAGGAGGAGAATGTATAAGAGAGGTATCAATAGATGTGTGGAGGAGATCTTTTAGGAACTGGGATGGTAAACGATCATTCTAGAGTTGATCTCAGTAGTTGTAACAGGGACACACACGGATGGAGATATTAAATAGGTGGGACTTAACTCCCCACTGGTTGTGGAGGAGAAGATGAAAAAAAGGACTTTGACTTGGACAACTGACTAAATGATGGTACATTAATTACTGAATAAGCCAATTGTTAGTAACTTATAGAAAAAGCCAGAACATAATTTTTGGGATCTTGATAAAATGCATGGTCTATAATGGTTGTTTGAGCAGTGATAGGAAGCCAATGTGGTTTAATTATAACATGATAACATTTAGTACATAACTCTATTAGTTAATAAAGCTTATTTCGGCCTGAGTTGTTTAACCCAATGGTGCTACAAATGGGCAATGACCAAACACAGATATCCCTAGAATTTCACAGCCTGCTAAACTGTCACAGCTCTAATCTGAAGGCTTTTTAGTTTACAATCCCCAAATATGCCTTTTCCTTGAGAATATCCTTGAAAGTGTATTGAGAATTATTTTTGTAGGATTAGAATTGTCCAATAATTTGTTAATTTATTGTTTGATGAACATGTCAGAATAAATATTAGCTTTTATAATTAGGCTAAAGAGGTACTTTTCTATTTTAAAAGCTAGGCATTTCAGTAACTATTTGCTGGTATTTGTCAAATATGGTATTTGTTTAGAACATAACTTCCTTGTGAACATTCATGTCTTTGGGACTCAGTTGAGACCATTGTAATTTTCTCCTTATTAGGATTTTTGAGAAAATGGAATAGGTAAAAGAGATAACTAACTGTTCAGCTATTTAATGTGCTTTTATATTCTGTAGTCAGGTTTCTTTATATCTTTTTTATATTCTCTAGGCATTTCAGGTTTTAAAAAAATTTCTACCAAACTTCATTATCATGTTATAACATTTTTAAAATTTTTGTATCACAGTTTCTAATCAGTGTGCAGTGTTACCCAATGAGCTGATAAAATTTCAGTCTAAATTAAAGAAGCATGACGTTAGGGTTAGTCTGTGAAACTTCATCTTAGGCAAATAGAATATATCAATTAAAAAATATTAACAATGATTCAATGGCTTTTATCAGAATTCAATTTGATTGAACTTAATAAGGCCCCAGATTATAGTGCTTTAAAATTGGTTTATTTCTCTTTAACCTAATATTCCAAAGTAAGGCTGTTCCATGAAATTCTAAGGGAACTGTACTCACTATACCATCATCGATGTGGTAAGCTGATGACAGTCTCTCCCTCCTCCCTTATTTCCCCTCAGTATTATGTCCTAATACCTGGAAACTTAAATGTTACCTTATTGGGGATAAAAGTATTTGCAGATGTGATTGAGTTAAGGATTTTGAGATAGGGAGATTATGTTGGATTATTCAGGTGGATCTTAATGCTGTCACATATATCTTTCTAAATGGAGGCAGAGGAAGACCTGACACACAGACAGAAGAGAAGGTTATGCAAAAGCAGAAGAGAGAGAGTTTTAAAGATGCTGGCCTTGGAAATTGGAGTAACATGGCCATAAGCTTAGGAATTCCATTCTAAATTTTGAATTCAAGGAATGGATTCTCCCTTAGAGCCTCTGGAAGGAGCATGGCTCTAGGTACCTTGATTTGGGCCCAGTGATATTGATTTTGGACTTCTGGCCACCAGAACTGTAAGAGGATAAATTTCTGTTGTTTTAAGTTAACAAGTTTGTGGTAATCTGTTACAACTGACACAGGACACTAATACACTATGATATCATATCATAGTTCAAGATAGGCAAATATTTCAGTCATCTTCTGAACAAGAATGTGCTGAAAGAGGAAGGTATACATTCATTCATTCACTCATTCAACAAATATGTAAGGAAGGTGTTATATGCCAGGCACTGTTCTAGATGTTTGAAATACACCAATGAAAATTCACCAGAGTCCTTTCTTCTTGGAGCATGTGTTTTAGCAGGTGAGCAGAAATAAAAATATACGTAAAATACACAAATTATATATTATCTTAGAAGACAAAACATTCAAAAGAAAAAAAAAAGAAAAAGTATAGCAAAGTGAGAGGGATTGAGAAGGTCATTCAAAAGCCAAGCAAGTTGCAGTTTTAAGTAGAGGCTTTGCTTCATTGAAAGGTGAGATTTGAGCAAACAACTTGAGAGGGTGAAAGTTACCCAATAGAATGTATGAGGGAAGAATTTTCTATCAAGAAGAAATGGCTAAAGAAAAGACTTTGACATGTGAGTATCTTATATGTTTTGGGAACCACAAAGAGGAGCCAGTGTGATGGAATACAATGAAAATGGTAGATGGGGTCAGAGAGGCCAGGAGGGGATAGTTAAGCAGGACCTTGCAAGTTATAGTAAGGGCTTTGATTATTCAAACGGGCAGCCACTGGAAGGTATGAGCTGAGAAATGACATGATCTGACTTAAATATCACAAGGATCATCCCAGCTGTGCTGTTGTGGATAGATTGTAGGGGGTCGGGGTAGACTCAGAGAGCCCTACGAGGGGATTATCATAGTAATCCAGGCAAGATATAATAGTGGTTTAGATTAGAGTTGTAACAGTGCAGGTGGAAGGAAATGGTTGATTTCTGGATAAATCTCGGAGGTAGAGCCAACAGAAATTCTGACAGATTGAATGTGAAGTCTAAGGGGGGGAAAAATAAAAGATGATTCCAAGGATTGGAGGTCAAATAACTAAAAGTTTGACAATATTAGGTTAAATGAGAATGCTTAATAAGTGAGGTTTCATTAGTTGCAAAATGATAGATTGCATTACAAGGGTGGCATTTCTTTTGCTAGATATTCTGCATGAAATTGTTCCCTTAGTCTAAAAAGAATAATATAGTTATTTCTACTGGGACATCATTACCATTTTAATTTAAGTTAAATGCTTTTAACTTCATTAATACTATTGTCATGATCTCTTCTTTCATTGTTCTTTTATTTCAGAAGAAAAAAGTACTTCTTAGTGTAAGAGACATATTTTAGTTATTTCCTTTGTGATTGAAATTTAAAGTGTTTATTAAAATTATTACCTATTATGTGACTATTTAGTAATTTATGACTATTCTTATTACAAAGTTTAAACTTTGTTGTCTTAAATTTGCAAGTGGAAGAGTAGCTTCAAAAATGTAGGCATTATTTTCTAAATTTTGATGCATAGGCTTTATTTGGCTTTAATAAAACCAGTTAATTAGCAGTATTTTCCATTTTTTGTGTGTGTGACTTGGGAAAGAGGAACAGAAAGAAAGATTATTTATTTATTGAGTCATGCCAAGATCTTTTCCATATGTTATTTTGTTAATTGTTCAACCAATCTGGCTGTAGGCATTATAACCTGATTGCCAAGATGAAAAATTTGAGGCTCAGAAGATTTAAGTTTTTTGCCCAAAGTCATAAGCTATTAAGTGGAGGAGACTGATTTTAAAGCCAGAGATGTGTCACCTCAAAGCCAATGAATCTGCTTTTGTCAAGGACCCCCCCCCCCACCATTTGTCAAAGCTTCAAGGACCTTTTGTCATTAATGTTCATTTTGCCATTCTCTGACATCCTTTTTCTCCACCAGTCAGTAGCATTTGGCAAAATTGGTCACTCCTTCCTTTTCCCCACCAAAAGACTGTTCCTTTTATTAAATATTGATTTTTACAGACCAGAAATACAAAATAGAAGTAGAAATAGGCCCCAGTTAGAAGCTACAGGCCTGACCTCACATGACCCATGCAGCAACTTTAAGAAGATGAAGACAAAACACAACTATATCCTTAAGGTTGGGAAAGTAGAAGGAGAATTTGGATCCTGCTTTACCCTGCTTCCCACCCAGTTTCTTCCCAAGTTATAAGGAGTCATCCATGTGAAGTAGAGTAAGATACCTCTCCTGCTACCCAGTGACCGCATATCGCCAGGAGAGCTTATTTAGATAGATGGCACTGAATCCAAGGACTACATTTAATATGAGGAGAAACTGGTACCAAAACATGGATGGGGAGACTAAAAGTGTGATGGGGTATGTGCAAGGAGAGAAAAATTTTCTTCTCTCTACTCATTGGATCCTGACACCCAGTTCTCTGAGCAGAGGCAGGGGGCAGGTACTAACTAGTCCTTCTTCTTCAGAGTCCTCGCTTTGCCTTCTTGTTGTTTTTATTTTTTCTTGAGGAACTATCATCATGGGACATGCACTGTCCTCTTGAAGCTTTCACTTAGCTGCCTGAGAATGATTTGAATAATGAGCCCCTAGAGGCTCATTTTTTTGACCTGTCCCTCTTAGATGACTCACTCTGGTCCCTTTCATATTCTTTCATGGCTTTTTCATATTTCTTCTCGGTATCCTCAGCCTTGCAGTCCCATTCCTCTTTCTTCTCTTTGGACATTCCCTTCCAAATTGTGTCTTCTTTTTTGGAATGATTTGTGATACTAATGCCAAGATGGTCTGACTTGATCTTCTCTCTGCTAATGTTGAGCCACAGCATGAACAGATGTGGGCCTCTTGGGGACATTGCAGTCTTTGCCCTTCTACACCTCCACAAGTTTCTTGTGACCCTTGTCAGGGTTGGTCATATAGCCTTTTTCAGCTGTTTCCTCTTCTTCTTATTTCAATCAATGTCACCCTCATTACTGGAGGAACTGGCAGGGTATTGCTGTCAAACTTCTTTGCCATTTCTTTCTCCTTTTCACCTGAGTTGAATGACTTACTGGTTTGTTTGCCTGACCCATCAATGTTGTTTGTGGCATTCTCTAAGTAAGCATCCTTTCTCAGCTCCAAGTAGGCATCATGCTCATCTTCGTCAGAGGTAGAGATCTATTTGTTGGAATTTGGGTTTCTACTCTCTTTCAATACTCAGTTTTCGATATTGAGCATTTTTGCTTTGACAAAATCAATTTCTCATAGTTTTCCCTCACAGTATTGCTGAAGGTATATTAAGTGCTGTACTTAGTCTCAATTTCAGAGTCAAAGAAGCACGTGGTAGTGGTGCTATAGGCAAAGTTAACAAAAGAGATGTTGTTGAAGCAGATAGGTTTGGCTTGTGAACCTAGATGAAGCCCTGCTCCACGCAGGTATAGCCATCCCAAGCTTACTTTATAGGAGCAGGTGACAGACTAGGCCTCTGGAAGTTGCCTGGGACTGTGATCCTGTGATTCACTGGGGCCTTCACAACCTGGCCAACCACCTTTTGGAAGGAATCCCAACACGTTATTATTGAATGCTAATCAAAGTGCTTCATCATCTCTTCCTGTTCATGCAGTTAGTCAAGGAAATATCCTCATTCTTGGAGAAAAGGAGGATCGGGAAGTGGTAACAGATTTGTCTCTGCTTTATTGATTGGCGGGATCCAGGTTGATCACACACACATGCAAAATCTAGTGCTGTTATTTGTGGGATGGTAAAAAGAAATTGGACACCAGGGTATGTTGGACATCTTTTAGTGGACAGTCTTGACATGTGAATGCAGAAGGGTGGGGGTAGTTCTGAATGTTCTAACAACCAGAGGGAGACAGACACTGTGGCTCCTGGGAAATGCATCTCCAGTGGCCTGGATTACATCCACCTTGGATGGTCTATACTGGGAAAATTTCTCAACCAGGTCTACATCATCCCCTAACTTTTTAACCCTTAGCACAGTGCCTGTTTTGCACTCAGTAGATGTTTGTGGAATAAATGAAAGGGTTAATGGACATAGGCTTTTCACAGGACAGCTTGGTATGGACCACATATAGGTTTGTGTCACAGATGTACTTATATAAAATTCAACGATACTTCACTAATAATAAATATTATCTTTGTAAATGACACCAATATTTAGCCAATCACCCACATAAAAAAATAGGGACATCTCATATTTGGTTCCACTTGTGAAGAGCTTGGAAGTCACCACTTCATCCTAATAATAAGAAAAAAAACTCAACAGACTGAAAAATCAACAACTTCTAGGATCCAAAAGATAGATGAGCACAGATTGGAAGGACAGACAGGCAAATACCTGGCGCTACAGCTTACTGGAGCAGAGACTCACTCATGTGTGTCAATCACCAGGTATTTTCAAAACCTAACTGACTTAGGGAAGGAGAAAACTGAATTCTAATCAGCTCTCAACTTTCACATGGGAAAAGGGAAATATTCAATTCCACCTTACTCTAGCCATCTTTTCCCACTAAAGGGGAGAGAAAAACACTGAGAAACATTAGTAACATTCATAGTCCAGAGGCAAAGGCTTACTAAAAGACTGAAACCTAACCATAGGCCTATCAAACATTTTCTGTCCCTCCGTACCTTACCACCACATAATAAAAGGCCTATTTACAGCAGTTCTTTTTACTTATTACATCATGTCTAGCTGTCAAGACATTACAAGTCATACCAAAAAGCAAAACCCCTTACAATTTGAAAAGATAGAGCAAACATCAGTCAGACATGACAGGGATGTTGGAATTATCAGACCAGGGATTTGTAACAACTGTGATTAACATGCTGAGGTTTCTAATGGATAAAGTAGCATGCAAGAACAAATAGGCAATGTCAACACAGAAATAGAAATCCTAAGAAAGAACATATATGTTAAAAAAAAAAAAGCATTACAGTAACAAATGAAGAATGCCTTTGATGGGCTTATTAGTAAATTGGACATGAAGTAGACAAGAAGTAGTAGTAGACAAGAAGGAATCTCAGAAATTTAAAAAATATTTTTAACTAAATGAACTAAACTTATCAAAATCTGTGGGATGTATAAAAAACAGTCCTTAGAAGGAAATTTATAGCACTGAATGTACATATTAGAAGAAATATCTAAACTCAGGAAGAAAGATCTGAACTCAATAATTTAAATTTTTACCTTAGGAAATTAGAAAAAGAAGGAAAGAAATAAGTAGAAATCAATGAAATTGCAAATAGGTAATTGATAGAGAAAATTAACAAAACCAAACACTGGTACTTTGAAAAGATCAATAAAATTGATAAGCCTCTGGCCAGGCTAACTATGAAAAATAGAGGCTACAGTTTGCTAATAAGAGAAATCAAAGAAGGGACATCACTACAGATCCCTTGAACATTAAACAGACAAATCAAGGAATACAATGAATAACTCTATGTTCTCAAACTGATAATGTAGATGAAATAAACCAATTCCTCGAAAGACACAAAATACCAAAACTCACAGAAGAAAAAATGAAAAATCTGAATAGGCCTATATCTATTAAAGAATTTGAGTCAGTAATTAAATAATTAAAACAGAAAGCACCAGGCCCAGATGGATTCACTTTTGAATTCTACTAACATTTAAGAAAGAAATTATTCCAATTTTCTATAATCTCTTTCAGAGATTAGAAGCACAGAGAAGACTTTCTAAATCATGATGCCATCATTGTTCTAATACCAAAACCAGACAAGGAAACTATAAGGAAAGGAAACTACAGATCAATTTGTCTTATGGACATAGATGCAAAAGTCCTTGACAAAATATTAGCAAATCAAATCCAACAACATATATAAAGAATTATACAACATGACCAAGTGGGACTTATCCCAGGTATACCAATCTAGTTCAACATGTAATTAATGTAATATATCACATCAACAGGATAAAGAAAAGTCACACGATCATATGACTAGGTGCAGGAAAAGTATTTGACAAAATCCAACACTCATGATAAAAACTCTCAGTAAGCTAGGAATAGAGGGGGGTATTGATAAAGAATATCTACAACAAAACCTACAGCTACTCACTGGTGAGAAACTTGAAGCTTTCACACTAAGATCAGGAACAAGGCAAGACTGTCCCCTCTCACCACTGCTTTTTAGCATCATGCTGGAAGTTCTAGCTAATGCAATAAACAAGGATTGGGGAATAAGCAATAAAAATATCTATGCAGATGATGTGGTCATCTATGATGAAAATCTGGCTTTTCTAGATTCAAATGTGATTGTATTATTCCTTTCATCGCTCCAACTGTCTTCAGATGAAGATATGCCAGACTCTTGCAGACTCTTTATGACTTTGCATTGGCCTTCACTGCTAGTGTTAGACTTTAGCACCCAATACTGTTTCAAACTTCTTTCAGAATCCCAAACATTCAGTGGTGTATCTCACTTTCAAGCGTACTTTTCTTGTGTCTTGAAATACCCTTACTTTGGTCCTTCCTTTGCATACTATCTATTTATCCCTCAAGATTGAGCTCAGACATACACTGCAAGACATTCTCTTCAAAGGTCAGCCTTGATCAGGGGATCCTCACAGGGGCTCTCCTAATACCACTGAACTCCCTACTCAGGGTTCACCATATTACACTCTGTTGTAGTTACTTGTTTCTGTGTCTGCCTCTCCATTTTTCTCAAGCTCCTTGAGAGCTGGGGTTTTTCTTAATTATCTTGAATATCCTTGGCGCCAGCAAAGTTCCTGGATGTTAGGTTACAATCAAAGTTAATCACATGAATAAATGATTGAGTGAATAAATGAAAATCTTTTCCTTTACCTGCTGGCATTTTTTTTATTTCAGGTTTTAACCATTACAAGTGGATCCTTGTAATGATGGCTAAGAGACTCCTTTAAAAATGAGGTCCCCGTCTTTTCTCCTGTAAACACTCACACACACACACACCATTGTTCTGTTTCTATTCCGTACATTATTGGCCTAGATTTTCTTAAACACTGCTGTCCCTGTTCACTTCCTTTACCAGTACCTTCCTGCCATTTTCTTTACCAGTAAAGTTCTTCTTTCCTTCTTCCATTAATTCAGATTATATTTTTTTTTACCTCATCCATGAGAACTGTTCTGTGACTGCTTTAGCTCGGATATTTGAAATCCTTCATCTGAACTCCTTCAGCATGTGTTGTGTGTACCTCAAATTTTATCATAAATTAATGTGCAGTGTAGAATATAACCCCAGCTGGATTACAAATCTCTTGGGAGAGGAGGACATTTCAGATGTCTGCACACTCCTACAGAATAGAATCCTGAATTGAGAACATAGTAGGTGCTTAGCAACTAATTAGTGATTGATTTCATGGTATTTGTTTGGAATTGCTTGTCTTTTTCATGGAACTATTTTAGACATCACTACAATTAGATTCTCACACATTAAGATATTCCATCTTATTTCAGTAGGACCTGTCGATTTCTACCTTTTGGTTTAAAGAGTGTGCTATTGTGTTCATGTCATGTATCTGTCTCTATGTTTGATTTAGAATCTTACTATATTAAGATCCTAAGAGGTAAAGCTGTGGAACAAAAAGGTTAAGCACTTGGGTTATGGGCACAGATTAACCTTATTTAGAATGATCCCTGGATCTCATTTCAGTTAAATAACCTCAGGCAACTTACTGAATTTCAAAGCCTCAGTTTCCTCATCTATAAAGTAGAGATAATGAGTTCCTCTTTCATAGGCTATTGGGAGAATTAAAAGGCCTGGAGTATCTATCAACTTGAAAGAAAAGAACTGTTGACAGTGAATTGTATCCAGCGAAACTATCTATCAGGAATGAAGAGGAAATCCAGAGATTCTCCTATGAATGAAAACTAAATGAATTTGTCATTGCAGACCTATCTTTAAAGAATGGCTAAAGGAAGTTCTTTGAATGAAAAGGAAATGATAAATTAAGGAATTATGGAGCATCAGGAAGAGAACAGTGGAAAGAGCAGAAATATGGGCAAATACAAGACTGTCTTTCTTTTCATGTGTTTTACAAGTATATAATGTCACTCTTTTGTTCATGAGGATGTTTTAAATTTTAATTTAAATTTTAGTTGTTTTTAATTTAATTTTATCAATAGCAAAAAAAAAAATGGAGCTTCTAAAATATTTAGCATAGGTCCTGACATAGAGCAAAGTGCTTGATATATACTAAATTTTACTATAAAAAGGATTTAAAGATCTAGGACAAATTTCTCATTTTATCTATAAGGAAAATGAAGTCTAGAGAGGTCAAATAAAATGCTTAAGATCACTAGTTAATGAAAGGAATGTCCTGGGAAAAAATTCCAGGTCTCCCAGCACTCAGTCTAATGTGTCTTCTAATTCCCCACATTATTCTGCAGGCTGACTAGATTCTGAGGATTCCTTGTTAGTATATTCTACTCTACTGCAGGTATGCAGTGAAAATCCACACTGGGTAAGTTTGGAATGTAAAATTTTTAAATTAAAAGAATAAAAGCAAAACTATTTCATCATATCCAGTTCCTTTATTTTTCAAAAAGGCCCATAAAATATTTCTATGGCCAGTGATGAAAATTTCATTTGAATTTCCCCTGAGTTGAGTAATATCCATCTTTTCAGAAATAGTAACATTATTTTGGGTTAAGTATAGTGGTACTTTTATTTTACAGGAGTTTATTTCAGAGGCTTAAAAAATCCATTTAGAATTTTAAAATGCTCGTAATTGTCCTCTTCAAAATAGATCCTATGTGCAATTTTTAAAGAATACTTTTTTAGTATATGGAAAAAAAAAACAAAACACCCAACTAACCCTGTTATGTGTTTGTGGTTGAATGATGGAAAGCAAAGAAATTCTCTATAGATGAGAGTTTCCAAGGGGTGGAGAAACTATCTTTTAATGCAGAAAATAAAGCTCCACCATTTATCAGAAAGGATACTTTTTCTATAATTTTATGGATATTCAGCTGTAACAATAATGATTTGTTTGGCTCATTTAGAATCATAGACCTTTCGAGAGTAAGAAAAATTCTCCTAGAGGGAGCGCTAAATCAACTCTTGTGCATAAATAAGAAATGAATCCCAACTCTTTCTTGTATGTGTTTTTGTTCCTCAAAAAAATGCATAAATGAGGAAGTAGTGCCAAGGACCTATTAGTAATAGTTATTTCCTAATTGCAGCGGGAAGCATCCTGCATGTTTAAATAAATATTGTTAACTCTGACCTCTCACTTTGCCAGGACTGATAAGGCAATTGTTTGACCTATAAGAAGCACATACAGTATACACAGAGTGGAGTGCAGCAGGAAAACAGGAAACAATAAATCAGAAATTAGAGCACTGATTGTTGTAGCTAATTACATCAGGCTTCTGCTTAATTTCTCACTCTGTCATTCTAACCTGATTTTCTTGCCAACAGACTTTGCAAATTGCTGGTGTCACGTATATTCAGCAAATAATAATCCTTAGTTACTGTGACTGACAAATGAATGAGCAGGAGAAGATAGTTTATTATGCAAGGATGAACAGAGACATTCACCAGATACCTGCCTGGATGCTCTTTTAATTCACTTACTGAGATGAACTGCATGATGCATTTCTCCAGGAGCAGAGATTTAGGCATCAAGAAGCTTAATTAGATTTGTGGCTTGGTTTGATAATATTGAGCAAGAAGAAAAGATGGTACTGTAAAAGGAAGGGAGGGGAAGAGATTGGCTTGGACAAAGAAAGAGATAAAGTGGTAACTTAGCTATTTAAGTCAAATCTAAAAATAATATGTTTAGGGTGAGTGAGATTAGTCAGCACATTATTGAATGCTAACCTTGTCTACACATAGATTTGGTGAGCTAACTTGGTATTTTCAACCCATTATGGTTTGATTACTGAAACCATTTGTGTTAAAAAAAATGATAAAAATGAGATGCCCTTGTTCAAAATTAATTGTTTGATTACTATTTCTGCATGTAGATAATACATGTCAATTCAGTTTTCCATGATCCAGTTCTGGTGGTATTGGTTGCATAGTCTAAAATCAACTTTCCTTTCTGATTTTACCAAATTTACATGGTTTCTATGCATTAAACAATTTGCTACAACCTCTGAAGGTGGAATATGGAATATTTAATTGAAGAGCATTTTCACTCCATTGCTATTTAATAGATTTCTATATTCCAGGTATATTTTCTACCTTTGTTGTAGTGTTTACTAATTAGACTATCCAAGCAGATCCAGAACCAGCAACCACACCACCAGGGTCTCTGATTCTTTAGCATGCAATAAAAAGCATATTATTTTGTTTAACTGAATATGTGTACAAGTTCTTTACAATAAAAACTGTTTCTTGGTTTAAAATTTATGTCATCCTTCTATTTCCAGTGGGTTCTGATTTTACTACTGTCTTGCTTTAGTGTCCCTTTCAGGGAAGGAGAAAGTGAACTCAATACAGAGATGTGAGGAGATTATAACAGAACCTTACTCAAGTCAGGAAAGCCACGAAAGCCACGGCAGAGCTGTGGGATTGCCATAATTTGGAAATCACTGTTCCACTTGGCATAAAGCGAGAGGTCAGAGTTGACTATTTGTTTAAATGTGTAGGTGATATCTTACATTCCAATGATGTAGTTGTAATGCAGCCCAATTAAGCAGCCCAGAAACTGTGGTAGAAGAGCCAAAAAATAGAATATAATGTGCCAGCATTTCTGCTGGCCCAAAGGTCAGAGGGAGCAGAATATTTTATTCCTAGTGTCTTTATATTAATTCTAGCATATAAAGTATTAAAGCCTTTCCAAATCCCAAGCTCACTTTCCAAAAGTTCCTTTTAATAAATTCTGTTCTTTTGTACATATTTTTAGACAAGTTTTATAAATATACATTAAACATCCATTGTATGCTTATTGTGCCATTGCATACCCCTGCAGGGGAGAAATCTTAATATAGGAGAAATGTATTCCAAAGCCATTCCTCTCAGAAGCAGTTGAAAGAGGCAAAGTTGAACTTATAAAACAAGCATTAAATAATACAAACCATAACAAGATTTTCTAGATACCCAAATATGTGGTATTGACAGGACTACAGGGTTTAAAGGGACCAGATTTTTCAGAGAAGACTTAATGGAGATAATTTGACATGAACTTGGAAGGATAAGTAGCACTGGGATAGCTGGAGGGGAAGGAGGAGACGTTTTAAGCAAAGAAAATTGATTAGAAGTGGGGAAAAAAACATGACAAGACTGGAAATAGGGAAATGAGTGGTTTGAAGGGGAAATGTGGTTGGATAGAGACCGTAGGCCAGATACTGAGCGTTATGAAAAGGGTTTAGACTTGGTGTTACAGATAGCAAGACCCCTCGGGAATCCAGGAGTGAGGGACTGAAGTGTGGAAGAGGAAAGGCTGGAACCAGCACATCTGATTAAGAGCCTATTGAAATAATCCAGGTTTTTTTGTGATCGGGATCTAGGTGGTGACTTGTGAGGGAGAAAAGGAAAATATGAATTCAAAATCTGTTCAGAAACAGAGATTAGAAGACACGATGAGATTCCATGTATACGATAAAGGGGGAAATTAAGTCAAAAATGACAGATTTCACACCTGGAAGAATTATCTTTGCTTTGGCAAGAACAGAAAATTTGGAAGAACAACTATTTAGATGAAAGGGAAGATGAAAAGGTATCAATTTGCAATGAGAGGAGGAGAAGGAACAGAGTTCTTTCCTGGCCTTAGCTGCTGTAACTCTGTCAGATGCCTCATTCCTTACCGGCTGCAGGCACTTGTGTTAGCACAGCTTGGTTTGTCTGAAACACACAGACCTGTCTCGGGACAACGGGTATGACAACTGTGTGAAACATCAAATTTGAGAGCTGTGTATGTGTGTAGAGGGGTTGGGGGGAGATGACAGCTTGATGATGTACTATCAAATGCTATCCTGTATATATCAGAGGCAATCTAATGTCTGGGGGCAGAGGAGCCACCACAGAGAACTCTGCCCTTCTGAATGGAGATGTGTTTCTTAGTTTTCTTTCTATCTCATCAACTCTAGGCAGCTTTTATCCTGAATGTGCCTTAAGACCCTGTTTTTTGCACTGGCCCTGCTTGGGTTTGGCATCTTCTGCCTGTTGACTGGTGTGTGGTTGCCCTGTCTCCCATTCTGCTTTTGCTCTAGATACTAAGCTTTGGTCTCCAGTGTCTGATCTCATCCCACCTTCTAGTATTGGCTTTGCAACTGTTAAGTCATCAGTCTCCACTGGAAGGGACTAAAAAGTCCAGAATAGTATGTATGTATAATTTTCCATTTTCTCCCCCCACCTCTTTCACACCCAAACCATTACAACAGTAGACATGAAAGGCTGATACTTTTGCTTGTAACTGTGGTTTTACTCCTTTCATCCTCATTGCCAGGTGGCGTGGGGCTAAAAATCAAAAATCCTTTTGCACATATTAGCATTTGTGACAATTTCAAACTTCTGTGCAACAGAAAAGGGTGTGTTTGTGAATGCTTGTCTCCATTCTTCCATGCGAGTACAGTAAGGGGCTCAAGCAAATGTTCTTATCTTAAACAGTTTAGTTAATCCAGATATTGTTTGTAGTTGCAGGCAGAGTCTTAAGATTCAGATCACTCTCCAAAGGAAAGCCAGTCCTCACCACTTTTGATCATAATAGGAGTGATCCTTCCAAATGAAACCAAGATAAAATTTGAGTTGGACTTTTGCAAATGAGTCAATTAGAATTTTAAGGGGCCCAAGGCTTGGTTTGCAAGTGAAGATAAGACTTGTGGAAAGTCATTAGTCTGGTTACATTTTTTTTTTATGGTTTAAGAGCCAGTGTTAACTGAACTTACGTGAAGATCAATGTACTGGCCCAAACTTTGGATCTAGAGCGGAGGTTGTTTAAGGTTGACTCAGATTGACATTACAGAGAAACTTGTTTTATTTCCTCCCTTTTCCCATAGACTTTAAAACATCTTTCTCTGCATAATTTTCACTACTGAATGATTTGCTATAAATGGGTGTACTGGAATAGTTCAAAGTTTTGATTTTTATCATGATTCCCAGAATAATTAACTTTTAAAAGAGCCCCAGCGTCTTCCCTCATTCTTTTTTTTCACTTAAATTTGTAATATTCTTGCTTTCTTGGACCCTGATGACACCATAAATGAGAATATAACTAAAAGCGTATGCTGCTCATTAGTGTAGCCCCAACACACCTGTGCCGCACCATGTCTATAAAAGCCTAGGCTTACTGCCTTAGGAAGCATCGTATAAAAGAGGTTGCTTCAAGGCAAGATCCCTCTTGGGAGGAATATTGTTTTCTCTTTAAAAGAATATTAGTTCTAATAGTTTCTTCCTATAAGACCACGAGAAGAGAAAGAAAGAAGCTTAAATAAGAAAAGCACAGTCCTGCCAAAATCCAGTTAATCCTCATGAAAAAAACATTATTAACAAGAGTTGTGATCTTTGTCCTTCGCTGATTTACTCCATGAGCAAAGAAAACTTGATTTTTAGTGTTCATGTCTGGAAATGTGAAAAGCCTAAGTCTTAGAGGCTGTGGTTCGAACTGGGGACCCCGGGGGACTTTAGAGCTCTCCTCATTCAGCAGTTCCATCCGCGCCCAGACATACATGCAATTTCAGTAAGAGCAGTGGCCTTGCTCTGCACACTGGCTTAACTAAAATTGCTGAAAGAAATTAATTCCCAGGCAGATTTCATCCAAATTATTTCTAGGTAGGAATTCTGAAGCCATCACACACTAGAAAAGCAAACGTAGACTCTAAACAGAGGTCCTCACGGAATGCACACAGCAGCAGTCTCGGCGGCGGGAGTCCTTGCTGGTTCCCAGCTCAGTTCTAGTCATGGTCCCATCCTCTTGCTAATAGAACTCTGCTTTTGGTCAAGGAGCATGACCAGCTCCACAGTCACTTCCCTGGCCTCTCTGACTGGGACAGATGCCAGGCAACAGTTCTAGCCGGTGAGAAGTAAACAGAAGCTTTGAGTTAGAAATTATTTTAAGGCTTCTTGGAAATTATTTTAAAAGGCAACTGATTTTGCTCTTATTTTCACATCTGGACAAAAAAAAAAAAATACAGTGTTATAAGTGGAGTAGTCATCTTATGACCAGAAGTGTGGGGCGTGGGAGACAAAACCACATGCTAAGGATGACTGGATGGAGAGCAGAAGATGTTCAGGTCCCTGAAGGCATTGCAGAGTCAACACGCCACTCCACACAAACATCAAACTGTGTGGCCAAACCCATTCCAAACTGGTATAAAATCTAGAAGCAAACTTTTCAGTAATATTAGACCTGATAGTAAAGCGGTTATGCATGTGTTTATATTGAAGTAATCCATTCGTGGGATAAGATAATATTTATTGTACACTTACATACTATCGGGCACCTGTTCTTATGCCAACTAATTTAATTGTCACAGCTCTACCAGGAGGCAAAATTATCTGGTATTTTACAAAAGAAGAATTCGACATTCAGAGAGGCTAAGAAAATTTCTCAAGGACACATAGCTCATCATTCACACCCAAAAGTCTTTCATATGTCTACTACTACAGTGTTTCTTAAAGGAATTTTATTTTAAATATGATGAAATATCTTAAAAATGAAGAAAATTATAGAGGATGATATACCTAATGCCATGAACTCACTCTCTGAAACTAAAATGGTATAGCATTTGCTTCAGAAATGTTTCAGGAATATAGAATGTTGCTGAGCTATTAAAAACTCTTCCTGAACGTCTCCAGTTCCACTTCCTTCTCTCCTTTCCTCCCACTACCCAGTCCTAAGCACTGTCTTGAGGTGGCTGTATATTATTCCCATCCTATTTTATAACTGTTGCATGTATTTACAAATGATTTTAATTAGGGTTTTGTGTATTTTTATAAAGAGTATATTGAATTTATCATTCTCTTCTCAGCACTATGATTTTGAAATTTAGTCACATTGATACTTGAAACTTGAATTTCATCTAGCATATGAGCATGTAAAGGTGCCAAAATTTATTAATTCATTTAGCTATGTTGATGGACATTTAGGAAGCTTCTAAAAGCTATCATCATGAACACTTCTGTAATAAACACCTTGGAAAAACACATACGTTTTTCTGGGCTATATACATATCTAGAGATAGAATTGTTGGACCATACGGTACATTGCTAATGATTTAGTGACATATCACTAAATATCTCTCCAAATGAGGGTAATTTTTGCTACATTCTTGCCAATACTTGATTTGGTTAGACTTTCCACACTTTGAGAATCTGATGAGGGTGTGAAATGTGTCATTGTGGTTGTTACTTGTATTTCCCTTATTACTACAAAAGTTTAATATGTGTTAATATTAACCATTTGGGCTTCCCCCTCTATTTGTTCATACCATTTCCATATTTTCTATGGGGATCTATAACTTTTTATCCTGGAAGAAATTTAAATGTTTTAAATACTAATTATTTCTTTGTTATGCATTGTTATGTATGTGCATTGCATTGTGACTTGTCATTTAATTTATTTTGTAAGGTATTTCATTTAAAAAGTGTTTTAATTTTCAATAAATACAAATATATCCATCTTTCTTTCTTTCTCTTTCTTTTTCTTTCTTTCTTTCTTTCTTTCTTTCTTTCTTTCTTTCTTTCTTTCTTTCTTTCTTTCTTTCTTTCTTTCTCTCTCTCTCTCTCTCTCTCTCTCTCTCTCTCTCTCTCTCTCTCTTACTTTTTTGTTTATGAGGGTATCTGCCTTGTTAAGCAAATTTCCCTAAAAGGAAAAACAAAGTTTTCCTCTACTCTCATACCACTCCTGACATGAAATGTGTGTGTCGAGGGAAGAGTTCCCCTCACCAACCCATTCTCACACTCTCCAGATGCACCTGAGTGCTCTACAATTCAGTTCCGACACAAAGTGCCTGGAGTTCGCTCAGACCCCATGGGTTCAGGGCTCAGTCTCACCAGACTGTCCCCTCTTCTGACACCAGCTGCAAGTCTTGAGGTTTGATAATTTGCTGGAAGGGCTCAGAGAATTCGGGAAAATCACTTTTCTCACTGCTGCCTATTCGTTATAAAGAATATAACTCAGGTACAGCCAAATGGAAGAGCTGCAGAGAGCAAGCTATGTGAGAAAGGGCATGGCACTGCCAGGTCCTCTCCTGGGGTGCCACCCTGCTAGCACCTCTACGAGTTCACAACCCAGAACTGCTCTCTGAACCTTTGAGTGGGGTTATGGAGTCTTCCTTACATAGCCAGGATGGATCTATCATTGGCCTTCAGTGATTACATCTACCTCCAGCTCTTCTCCCTCAGAGGCTGGGAGTGGGGCTGAAAGTTCCAACCCTCTAATCCCATTGTTGGTTCCCCTAGCAACCAGCTAGCTGCCTTTGGATCAGGTCCCAGTGTCACCTCGTTAATATAAACTGAGGTGTGATTATCACTCGAGCTATTTTAGGAACTGGCAACATAAACCCAATATGATAACAAAAGATGCTCTTATAATTCTTATCACTTAGGAAATTATAAGGGTCTCAGGAGCTCTTGCCAGGAGCTGGGGAAAAAGACCAAAATACTTATTTCTTATATCATGGTTTCATATTCCCTATTCCAAAATCATAAAGATATAATCCTCTATTTTTATTCCCAGTGTCTCTTTATAAAAAGAACTTTTGTAGTTTAGTCATTCATCAGTCTTTTTTTCTCATGACTTTTTAAAAAATATTTCAAGAAATTCTTACCTACCCCATCATGAGGACGCTATCTAATAATTTTTTTTTCTCAAGGTATTATTGCATCGCTTTCCATATTTAGGTCTTTAATCCATCTGGAAGTGATTTCATATAAGGTATGAGGTAAGGATCTAATTTTGTTTTATTTTACCACCCAGATAGGAAACTATCTAACAGCTTTTCTTTTGGTGTCTTCCAGACTCCTTTCTAATGTTACTGGTTTTAGGTGTTACTGTATGAGCTTTCCGTTCTGTAACACTTGCTTTTCCCTGCGTAGATTCCATGTTGTCTTAATGACAATAGCTTTATTATAAAACTTGATATCTAGTTGATTAATACTGCCATTCTTTTTATTCCTTCAAAATTGCCTTATGGGTATTCTATATCTTTTTCACATTCAAAGTCTTTATCTATCTATCTATCTATCTATCTATCTATCTATCTATCTATCTATCTATCTATCTATCTATCTATCTATCATCTATCTATCTATCTATCTATCATCTATCTATCTATCTATCATCTATCTATCTATCTATCTATCTATCTATCTATCTATCTATCATCTATCTATCTATCATCTATCTATCTATTTATTTATTTTGAGTTTTAGATTCATGGCGAATTTGAAAGGAAAGTACAGAGAGTTCCTATAGACTCTCTGCTCCCAAGTCTCCTCCCCTTATCGACAGCCCCCTTCAGAGTGGTGTATTTGTTACGTTGATAAATCTGCATTGACACATCACAGTCACTCAGAGTTCATAGTTTCCCTTGTAGCTTCCTCTTGGTATTGTACTTTCTGGGGGTTTAGAAAAACTTATAATGACTTGTACCCATCATTATAGTGCCATATGGAATATTTTTACTGCTTTAAAATCCTCTGTACTTTACCTATCCATCCCCACCTCCCCAAGCCACAGGTGTTGGAAGCCACTGATATTTTTACTGTCTCCATACTTTTGCCTTATGAATAAAGCTTCTGGAGAAATCCATGTGCAGGTTTCTGTGTGAATGTAACTTTTCAAGTCTTTTGAGAAAATATTAAGAAGTATTGGTGGTTTTAGTGTTCCAGATTTGGCCATTCAAATGGGTAGGTAGTGGTATCTCACTGGAGTTTTAGTTTGCATTTACCTGATGGCATGTGATGTGGATAATCTTTCTATATGCTTATTTGACATCTATATACCTTTTTTAGTGAGGTGTGTGTTAGGTTCTTGGTCTATTTTAATTGAGTTGTTTTCTTATTGTTGAGTTTTAAGAGTTCCTTGTATGTTTTGTATAACAGTTGTCTATCAGATATATATATATATATATATATATATATATATATATATATATATATATATATATAGGCAAATATTTTCCCCTAGTCTGAGGCTTGTCTTCTCATTCTTTTGATTTTGTCTTTTACAGAGCAGAAGTTTTTAAGTTTAATAAATTCCAGCTAATCAATTATTTCTTTCACTGACTGTATCTTTAGTGTTGTAGCTAAAAAGTCATCACCATACTCAAGGTCATCAAGACGTTATCCTATGTTACCTTTTAATTTTTAGTTTTGTGTTTTACATTTAGGTCTGTGATCCATTTTGAGTTAATTTTTTGTGAAGGGTCTAAGGTCTGTATCTAAATTCTTTTTTTTTTTTTTTTTGTATGTGAATGTCCAGTTGTTCCAGCATCATTTCTTGAAGAGGCTATCTCTGCTCCATTGTATTGCTTTTGCTCCTTTGTCAGAGATCCCTTGACTATACTTATGAATGGATATTCTTTTCCATTGATCTATTTGTTTATTCTTCCACCAATGCCACACTGTCCTGATTACTGTAGCTTAAAGTTGGATAATCTCAGTCCTCCACCTTTGATCTCCTTCAATATTGTGTCAGCTCTTCCAGGTCTCTTGCCTCTTCATATAAACTTTAGGATAGGTTTGTCAATATCTACAAAATAACTTGCTGAGATTCTACATTGAACTGTAGATAAAGTTGGAAAGAATTGATGTCTTGACAATATTGAGTCTTCCTATCCATGAACATGGACTATCTATTTATTTAGGTCTTTGATTCTATTCAACAGGTTTTATAATTTTTTCTTATATAGATCTTCTACATATTTTGTCAGATTTGTACCTAGGTATTTAATTATTTGGATGCTAATATAAATAAAATTTTTTTTTAGTTACAAATTTTATTTGTTCATATTTGGTATATGGGAAAATGTCTGACTTTGTATATTAAGCTTGAATTGTGTGACCTTTCTATAATAGCTTATTCCAGGAGTTTATTGTTGTTTTGATTCTTTTAGACTTTGGACAGATACAATCATGTCAGTTTCATTTCTCACTTCTCAATCTGCATACCTTTTGATTTCTTTTATTGCGTTAGCAAGAACTTCCAATAATATTGAAAGGGAATGGTGAAGGGATATCCTGGTATTTTTCTTGATCTTAGGAGAAAGCTTTGAGTTTCTCACCATTACATATGTTAACTATAGGTTTTGTAGATATACTTTATCAAGTTGAGAAAATTCCCCTTTATTTCTAGTTTACTGAGAATTTTTTTTTTAATCATGAATGGGTATTGGATTTTTTCATGTGTTTTTCTTTCTTTAGCCTATTGATGTGAGAAATTACAGTAACTAATTTTCGACTGTTGAACCAGCTTTGCATCCATGGGATAAGTTCCACTTGGTTGTGCCATATAATTCTTTTTATACATTGTTGGATTTGATTTGCTAATGTTTTGTTGAGGATTTTTGCATTTGTGTTCATGAGGAATATTGTTCTGTAATTCCTTTTTTTCGTAAAGTCTTTGTCTGATTTTGGTGCTAGGGTAATCCTGGCTTCATAGAATGAGTTAAGAAGTATTCACTATGATTATAGCCTCTGAAAGAAATTGTTGAGAATTGATATAATTTCTTTCATAAATATTTGGCAGAATTAAAAAGTAAACCTATCTGGATCTGGTACTTTTAGTTTTGAAAGATTATCATTTACTGATTCATTTTTAAAAATAGATATAAGCCTATTTCTATCCATTCTTATATTAGTTTTAGCATTTTGTGTTTTTATGAATACATGTAAGCCTAGAAAGCTACAGCAAAACCTCATTTTCAAGCACATTTGAGATCCTATCCCCTCATAGCTTCTACTGCCTGCTGCTAGGCCAGGCATCAGCATGACTCGTAGTTTTTATGCTCTGCCTTTGTTTTATTTGATGATTTGCTTTGTGCAAAAATAGTACTAGGGAGTTATATCATTGGGGTCATTTTTATCATTCCACTGATTATAAAATTTGGGAAAATTTGGAGATGTATGTGACTGTTTGTAAAAACAGTTACGGATACTACTGGGAATGAATTTTTCAGACTCATGATTGATTAAATAGGATAAGAACACTATATTATAGGACTTTCTCTTTGGATTATTAAAAAGGACCAGATCAGAGAAGAACATTTATATTTACATTTACATTTATCAATCTGAGAACATATAGGGAAATTTCAATGACTGTATGTATACATTTTCTTTAGACAAATACATACTATGTTACCTGAATGGTTTAAAATATGAAATTTCTTAGTAGGATACACTGTAATTAAAACTGTAATTTTAATATCTAACCACACTGAATATTTTATATTACAAATTATTTTGAATCTGATAATATGTTCCATTAAATGCTGCTCGCTATATCCTCTCCCCAATAGCCAATGTATTGAAAGTCATGTAATAAACTCAATCTAACTTTAAATATATTGATAAGTTAGATTTTATTGAGCATATACTATGTGCCAGACTCTATTAAGCTCTTTAAGTACATTTTAATATTAAAACCAGCCTTCTTAAAGTTAGTTAGGTATGATGATTATTTTATTTCTGTGTAATCAGAGAAGGAACTGAGCCACAAAGAAGTTTAACTTTCTTGAATGCACAGAGCGGATAGTTAAGGTTTTAAGTGGAATACAAGTCAAGACAATCTGGCCATACCTTTTGAAATACTATAAATACTGTATATTAACATAACCAGTGGAGAATGATGCATCTCCCTATAATCCAACATATTATTATCTCTGCTACAAAACATGAGTGACACAAATAAACATAAGTAAAAGAAAGGTGTATTAATTTTTCAATATCTCTTTTAAAAAATACTGACTAGAGAACAGATAATTGAAGGCATAGCATAGAATTAGCATTCCCTCTTTGAGATTCAATAGGTACCAAATCTGTAAAGCCTGTTTCCTTTGAGACAAAGGCAAGAGAGGTGTGAGAAAATAAAGATGAATTTATCAAATGGGAATTTAAAAACCAAAGTATGAAAACAGAAGTTATGCACAATTGATCATTGGAGAGGCTTGAGGCATATATCGTTACTAAGGAAAGAATTCTTGGTGGTAGGAGAGGAGTGCAAGATTAAAGGAATAAAATTACATTGTGTAGAATCGAATGGAAAAGGTTAATACATGTGTAAAGGGAAATCTAGGGAATGTTCAGAAGGAATTCTGCCAAGCCCTTAGAGACCAACAAATTGAGTGATGATTGGAAAAAAAGGAACACCTTAAATTGTCTCAGGGAACGCATAAGCATGGTGTTTGAGGAATGAACAGATGAATGGTTTATATAGCCCATTTTTTAGAACTATAATCCTGAAAGCCTTTGAAAGGGTTTTTCAGAGTGGCAGCAATGGGGTCTGAAGGATGAACGCTGGGCAATTATGTTGGTACTGTGGGAAATCCCACAGAGAGATAGAGGTATTATTGGGCTTCTCAGGGAGTGGGAAATGTGAGTAAAGTAACATTTTATAAGTACAAATGTGTTACTTTTCTGTAAAAGATATACATTAAAAAGAAGGAGGTGGTCCAGAGACTCCAGAGAGCTGTCACTGGCATTGATGGAGAAGTGCAGTAGAAAAATAAAATACAGAAAGGAGTCATCAAATGGGACTTCTAGAGCCATGGAATATATATAGATGAAAATATATGTGCACAATAGCAGATTCTACAACAGTCTAAGGGCCTGAGGTACAGGCTGAGAAAAACCTGGATGTAACTTGCATGTAGATGGGAGCAGTTCAGTTACAGTGATTTAGAGAGGAGCAGAGAAAGAGAAAACCAATGAAGTCGTGTCCGCAGACAGTAGGGGACAGAAAGGATTGGGGAAAGTTAAATTGCCTTTTTCCTTATTGAGTCATATGTCAATTTTTCATATTTAAAAAAATATGGATTAGATTAAAAGGAATATTTTAATTTTGGCAGTTATTCACTAGAAATTTTATAAAATTTACATTCCTTTTTGCTTTTCTACTACCTGCGTAAATGAATCTTAACTTTTCAGTTGAGCACATAAATAAATGAATGTACCTCAACAAAAGTTCAGCTCTAATTGTTTTATTGTAATATTTTATTTCTTAAAGTATAATTGTTTTAGGACTTAAATGGTTATGTTAAAATAAATTCAGATAATGGGGAAATTATTTTACAAAGCCTGAATTAGGGTTAATACATTCATTATGGTTAATACATCAATACATTATGAAAAATTAGGAAATTTATTTTTTTACAGTTCCCTCCTCTTCTATCCCCAGAAGTGTGCTATGTGAGGCAGGAGCATCAGAGTTAGGATAATTAGTTTGGTCTTTGGGAACATTTCCCAGATAATAACATGGTATCCTAGAGACATAAAGAAAGGACAGTGCATATACAATTGAGTTCTAATTGAAGCCTAAACATGGACTCGTATTTGGGTTCTTTGAGCAATTTACTTAACCCATCTCTGAGTCTCTCTTTAGCACAAGGAGAATAAGGCCTCCTTTAAGACAATGTGGGATGTATTAACAACTTAATGATGGTAAAATGCCTTGAAAAATACAAAGCTACAGCATATAAATAAAAATTAAGTAAGAATGGAGAAAACAAAGGAAAAAACAAGCTCAGGAATCTGTTGGGAATAATTTCTGGAAAAGCCCCTCAAGAGGCCAGGGTGCACTGCAAAGGGTTGTTTTGCACAGCAGCTAAGGCAGTAGACCGCCCTTCATAGATAGGAGAGGGATACTGTGAACTTCACACTGTATAAGCACAAATTAATTTGGTACAGATGTTTCTTTTATATTCTGAGGGAGAACATTCAGTGTCCTGTAGCCTTCCTACTCCTGAGGTGGTCTACACTGAAGAAACACTAGGCTGTCATCTAAGATCTGTCAGAATGCCAGCTGGATGGAAGTGGGTAGAGCCCTCTCTGCTAACTGATGTTTGGTATCTCAAATGCAAAGTGAAGACCTGTAAAATATTCAAAAATTTCAGAAGAAAGAAATTATAGTGGTCCATGTTTCTTCACTCCAAAATCTCAAGGCCCTATACATTTTAGAATTTTGATTTTTTTTTTTCGGTTTGGATGTAGGGTCCTATCTACCTACCCGTCTATCCACATACCTGCCTACCCACCTACCTACCTACTATCTATCATCTATCCATCATCTCTCCCTCTCTCTCTTTCTCTCTCTGTCTATCTATCTATCTATCTATCTATCTATCTATCTATCTATCTATCTATCATCTATCTATCTATCTATCTATCTATCTATCATCTATCTATCTATCTATCTATCTATCTGTCAACTAATCTATCTATCTATTAACATAACCAGTGGAGACTGAGGCATCATTCTGTAATCCAACACATTACTCTCTCTGCCACAAAGCAGTAGTGCCACAAATAAACATAAATTACACATAACCTCACATGGTCTATGTTCAGGTCCAATTTTGCTGGTAATTGATTTATTAAATTATTCTTTTCCAGCATTAAAAATTTGGCTTTTGCATGCCAGAATTGCAGAAAGGAGCTTGTAGATTTGTAAAACAAAACAAAACTAAACTAAAACCTGCTTTAGGTCACTAAAACAGTCGTTAATGACAATACTTTAAAAGGCAGGCTTACTTTAATATTTTAGTGACATAATCATGTCCATACCATATCCAGGAAGCCCACACAATCTTCTCCTCCCTGCACTCACCTTGCTGTCCCTCCCTCCTCACTGGGCTCTAGATCCACGGCCTTTTTCATGTTTCTTGTCTTCAGAAAATTCGTCCTGCCTCAAAGTTTTTGTACTAGTTATTTACTCTGCCTGGTGCCCCTGCCCAAGATCTTCTCAAGGCTGAATGCTTTTTGTCATTTGAATCTCAGTTCAAATGCCACATCTTCTAAGAAGCCTTCTCTGATTATGTAATCTAAAATAATTCCCCAGTTACTCTCCATTGCATTGTTTTGATTTTTCTTCGCAATACTGTGAGTCACAGCTCGAATGGCTAAACGTGGAGGCCCTCGTCACACTTATCTTCTGACTGAAATAATCTTTAAATATATATGTATGTATATATATTTATTATACATGTATATATTATATATGTATTTATTATATATGTTATATATGATAACCTATATATATATATATATATATCATTTATTTATTTATTTATTTATTTTCTGATCTCTCACCCTTGAATGTAAATTCAGTGCTATGCCTAGAATAATGATTGCCATCTAGCAGGCCACAATGAATATTTGCAGAATGAATGAATAAATAAACACTCTCATTGCAGTAGTAATGGAGCATATTTCAGAAACTAAGAACTGGTATGTAATGGTAAGTTAAAAGCAACAATATTAACCAGTGAAAATTACTTAACCGCTTTAAAGTTGTTTTCATTAGTCAAATATATACACTAGTATATGCAAGTATATTGTGAAATTTAAATGAGCCACTGCATTTAAAAAACTTGGTGCACTAGAATACATTTGTTAAATAGTACTGTCATTAATATTACCACTTTATAAATATTGGAAAATTAGTTAAATGCGATAAAAGGCATATTCAATGAGATAAAAATAGTTATCCTCTAAAATACATTTGTTAGGATTCAAAATAACATTATTTAAAGGTATAGATAACAATGCTATGTTAATATAAATTTTAATTACTGAATATTGAAATGGAAAATCTTAAAAATTTTGGATTTGATTGTAGAACATAAAAGTGTTTTTGCAACTTAAGCAGTATTTTGGATTCCATTTTTTAAGAGTCAGTAACATTTTGAAACTAAATACATGTACTGCTCTTTTATACTGGACACGATACATAAATAGAATACCTAGTAGTTAATCTTCATAATATCTAAAACTCTCCAGAATTCAACACTCTGCATTAGTAATTCTCCAGAGAATTTGTATATCTCGAGTATTCATTTGTCTTTATAAAAGAAACACTCAGAATAGTTAGCTAACTAGATTAATGGAGAATGTAATTTGAGGGATGCACTCCCAGAAACCAATTTTGTTTTAGAGAATTTTGCTATTACCCTGCACTAGCAGAGTTTGAGTGATTATTCCATATATTCAGTTATAGCTTAAAAAATCATTTAAACTTCAAATAGTATTTTCTTATTTATTGTTTTTGTCAATTAATTCTGTTTTATTATGCTGAAAAATGTAGTTAAAACCAAATTTCTAAAAATCCTATTCCCTCATCTAGTTCATTAAATATCACACCCTAAATATTTCTTTTCTTCTGTTTCCTTTCAAGCAATGCATGCACCAAGCTTGTTAATCTCAACTTTGATGGACCTATTTTATAAGCTTTATAATATTTTAAACTGAAAAAATCCTTAGAGGTCATCCAGCCCAATTCTCATCATTTAAAAATGAGGAAACTGAAGTCCAGAAAGGAAGATGTATCCAAGATCATCAGGAGAATTAATGGAAGAGCAGAGGCTAATACTCATATCTGACTTTCTTCAGATCCCCAACCACTAATTCCCAAGAGGCAGTCACCCCCTAATAAGCTCAGCACAGGCTATGGGCTGTGAGTAAATTCTGAGTTTAAAAGTCACAATCACAAATGTTCTTAGGTTGTCAGCTTTTTTGAACAACCAGAGAGCTATTGCCCTATGAAAACAGGAGGGTGCAATGCAGGAAAAAATGTTTTCAACTGAAGATAAATTCTCCAGGGTCACTCCCTGCCCTCCTTGTTCTCACGAGAATTCTTTGCTTTATGAGTTCTGGGTTAGACCCATGCTAGGGATTCCGTTTCTTTTCCTCTTTTTTCTTCTCCCTCCCACTTCTGTGAAATATTTTGTTATCTTTGGATAAAATCTAGCCAGGAAGTAAAAAGACTTAATAAATGCATCCAGTTAAATAGAGTCTTTACATAAAATTTAATTTAAAAAATTGAGTCAATTATTTGGATGAGAAGACTAAAGAAAATGCCAAAAGCTTTTCTCCCAAAATAGCCAGAAAATTAAAATAAGAATTCCATTTTTATAAGGATTAGGCAAGCAGTCAATTCTTTAATTCATTTGACCCACCCAGAAATACCCTACTGCTTGCCTTTTTTAAAAAATTTGTATCTGTAGAAGTCCTCATAAAATGCAGAAGGGTATTGAAATTCACCATTGACATTGTGTAAATCTTAGGTGTTTGTTCTGAAAATTTATGCCATCTTTTAAACCAGGGATTGTAATCTTAGTTTGCTCACTCTGAAGGCAAGATAAGATTCCAAGCATTTCTAAAATAGTTGGTATAATTTATTGTCACTGCAGAGCAGTCAGATTTAAACCCTTTTGGACCCCAATGCCACAAAACAGCTATTCAAAGTTCAAAGGGGTAGGCCTACACATGCGATTAAGTTATCGCTAATGGAACTACTATAACCCTTACTGTGCCCTGCCTGCTCTTGGTGTTCCAAAGATTATGTGACACCCCAAAAGCCTTCAGATACCTATTATGCATATTTTATTGCATAAATCACAGGTGTCAAAGTAAAACACATTCAATGAATTGCTTCCTGCCACTAACACAAAAATTATTTTCAAAATCAAAAATCATGTTTCCTCGTGAATACAAACTTCTCCTGACAAACCTCCAGTGCCAAATGTGGTTTCCATTTGCTGTTTTTGGATTTATTTGACTGTGCCAAAGTTCAGGTGTGCCAGCTCTTTGTAATAAGCCATTTGGATGAAAGCTTGGCCAGCTCAAAGGATCCTGATGTATTTTATTGCTGCCTTTTAAGATTATTGTTCAGAAATACCAAGTCTAATTTTGAAATCAATTAGCCATTCGGTCTGATGAGGTGTTGGCCCAGCTCAGGTTCACACCCGCTGTCCACAGATTATTGTTCACTTGATTCAGGTCCTTAGGACCGCGCCATCCCCCAGCATCTGGTAGACATATGTTTGATGTTCTTATAGAATGGGCTGATGGTTTAAATAGCAAACCCTAACGAAGAAGTCTTTGTACATTTGCTGCTGTTAGCCAGGAAAACACACTTTTTATAATACTCTGTAAAAAAGGAAAAAAAAAAAAGAGAGAGAGAAAGAAGAAGAAAAAGAGAAACCTCATTGCTTTCATATTTTATTATTTTTCTTATCTGTATCTAGGGCAATTAAGTCTTCAAAATAAATGGTAGATTGAACAAATGTAATGACAAAAGAAATAATCTGCTACCTAGTACCAAATATTCCTCTTTCCTTGGGTCCTGCCCACCACCAGACGGAAGGTGTAATATCCTTCCCAGAAAACCTCTTCCAAAAGGGGACCATATCTTACTCTCACAGTCAATCAGCACTTGGGAAGGTGCAAATTCTGCCTGGCAGGGGCAGTGCTTCTGGGAACAGTGCCAGAGGCCCCAAGCACCACCCAAGCTGTTCAAAAGAAGTGGCAGATAGTAAAATATAAAGCTAAACTACCCCTTCCTCAGGTTTTTTACTCACTGGCCACCTAACGTCTTGGTAGAGCAGGGAGATCTGACTTTTCTACACAGAACACCAGCGATCGCTCGAGTGGGCTCAACACAGAGGTCTCATGTGCAGCCAGATAAAAACACGGTAGATACTGGGCGTTTGCCATAACTTCTTTTGTAGAAAAAAATATTTTCCTATTTTTTCCCAACTCTGGAATAAAATAACAAAACCATTTATAAATGCAAAATGAAATCATTGTGATATATTATTTATAGCAATGATGGTAAGGATTAGTGGACTGATCCGAGATCAAATGGTACAGAGCACTGTCTTCTGCCTGTAACTCCTTCCTTTCTACTGAGCTATTAGTGAGTCAGTAAGGCCAGTGTGGCTAGCTGGACATTCATTACATTCATCACTCACTCTCTTAAGTTCATTAGTTTTCATTCATTCAATCAATGCACATTCATTAATGCCTACTGTATGTACTGGGAAAGCAATGGGGAATAGAACACATGTGGTCACTAACCTTGTGAAGCTTACAGTCTAGAGGTAAAGAGAGATGTTAAAGAAAATAGTCGGATTGCAGCCTATAAATTTTAAAAATGAGGAAAAGAAGTACTAGTTATATGTTTCAATTACTATTTAAAACTCGAACATTCAAACCACTTTTCTTAAAAATCACCTCTGAATGTTTTTGATAGGAAGGGTGCAGATTTTCAAAGGACAGGAAGTATAACCTGTTAAATAATTTCTAGTGTATTTTAACCAAGTATTTAAAAACCTACTCCTGCTTATTAACTGTATGCTATGTATGCATCGTGCTATCATACGTTATCACATATTTAATCCCTGCCCTCAAATTTAATTATTCTACCATGTTTTATCAGTCTAACCCCTGCCACCAAAATATGGCTATTTACTGATAGACTATGAGAGCCACAATGGTTTAATAATTTTCACAGAGCCTGAAAATTAGAGCTGAGAGTAAATTAAGGTAGTACTTAGCTCTAAGGTCCATGATCTTTCCAACATTACTTACTGTTTCTCTCAACAGTCAGACTCCATAATGATAAGTGACAAAAATTCCTTTCATTATCATGAATGTGAGGATTAAGTGCTTAGCAAATTAACTCTGAACTTGCCACTATGTGATACCAAATCTCTTCAGATGTGTCAAAATAGAAATGGTAGACAAGCCTCTACCACCTCTCCACTTACGAAAAGGCAAAGCTATCTTCAAAGTAATTATACTTATGCTCTTAAAGAAAGCTGAATATGTGAATAACATAACAAATTTAAACATATGAATGTTTGTGCATGAAACTCTGTCTCTAACCTGTGGATGAGAGAAGCAGCATATGGGAAACTGAGAGGAGACTTTATTTTTATTCATTAAATGGAAGGAGAAGGCAGTGGAGAGGATTGCTTCTGAACAGGAGAAGTTCAGTGAATTTTATTTCTAATCTTTCTGCATTGGTACTCAGAGCACCTTGGTCACTCCTTGGGGGAGCTTTGTCTCAACTACCATAAGCGTAAAGAAATACAGTGATTTAAAAAAGAGAAAGTTATTATGCAACCATAAATGGTGGTACTTATTTTTGTTCTTTTATATTTCTTAATCAAAAGAAATATACTTTGAGTTTGATATAATAATAAAGCATGGCTTGCTTAATCTTTCTAAACACAAGATGACCAACTTGTGCCAGAGCATCAAATAAGATTAAGGTCATAGGTACCACTGTAAGTTACTGCCATTAGAAATTACTGCTGTTGTGAGTTCCTGGCTGAGTAATAGCCCACCACAAAGGATGATAAAAGTGAAACGGCATATTCTATTCTCTAACAAGCAAAATAGCTTACTGATTTTATTAAAGATAGAATATGACTAGATATTCAACAAAGGTTAAGTTTTTAACATTTCTAAATATGTGAAACCTCATCTTGGTGGATCTTCTAAACTTTGGAAACTTAGTTTCTATAATTGTCTACCTAAAAATATACATATAAGACATTTCTATGCCTTTGACTTTTTTTTTTTGGCCCATAGTAGACCCTCTCACCTCAAATGTAAGAAGATTCTGATAGATTAGAAATATGATCATTAAGATTAATATTTTTCCTTCAACACTTAAAAAAATAACTGGAACAATATAACAAAGTGGTACATTTTATAATTTTTAGCGTATGACTCCTAATTGTCAAGGTTACTGAAATTCATTCGTATAAGATAATGTATGTTGTTACTGTTGTTAATATTATTTTTCTAGTTAAATGAAACCTGAAACACAGCAATATTACCTTTCTCTTTCTACTACAGGTACAGCAAGCAGGTCCTTGAATAATGTTGTTTGGCTCAATGTCATTTTGTTATTACATTGATGAGATGTCATAGGAACTTGACTAGTTTATATCAATTAGGTTAGGGAAAAATTGATTTCCTTATATGTTGTTTCTCTTAAAGTCACAGAACCTATTGATGACATTAAGTGATGATTCACTGTACCTCATTTATCCTATACATTCAGTCATCTATTTTACCCTTTCCTCATAACCAGCATAATAATTTTAACCTTCACATTGGCTAGAAATTGGCAAACAGCAATGAGGGACTACCAAATATCAAAACCTGCCTCAATTGCTTTTGTTAGATATTAATGTACCCTGATTCCTGACGGAGAAACAGAATCCATCATGACCCAACATTTCAGAAACAATGCATCAATCCTAGTAATGCAGAAATCTGTTTGAACTTTTCCTTGATAATGACACTCATATTTCATACAAACAGAAATATCTAGAACACTGTAGAAAGATTTCTTTTTCATGCCGACACCCTAGTTTTTTTCTGCTTGGTTTTAGTTTACTAATTGGTGGAAGATGTAGGGACTTGGCCATCAGCAACCATGATGCGGATGTGCATTTAGATATAACTTTCACAATAATTGTATTAACCGTAAATCCCAAATCTCTTTTGAGCATTTGTTCCTAATTTTCAGGAGGGCATCAGAGATTAATAATAAATGCCCTCTTATTTTATAAAAGAAAAAACAAAAATCTTTAAATATGTGTAATTCTTTTATTCTTTTTTTCAAAACTGTTAAGCACACTTATATCTACTTCTGAAAAATGTAGCTGATATGGTGGCCACTTGTAAATGAAGACCAAAAAAGAAGGTAAAGTGTCCTGGCTGGGTTCACACAGCTGGTGAAGCTGTGGTCAAACACTGGATTTTATGACTTTTGTCTTTAAGTTAGAAAAGCCTTAGCATTCATTGTAGATATTTGGGGAAATGCAGAAACATGTGAAGAAGAAAACTTAAGTCAACTAAAATCCAAGGTTGATACTTGACTCATGTTAACATTTTCTTATAGTTCAGTGTAGTTTTCTTCTCTGAATAACAAAATTCAAATCAAAGTGTATATAGCATTTTGCATCCTGATTTTCTTGTGAATATTTTGCATGTCACTAAATATTCTTTGAAGATATGATTTATAATGGTTATAGGATATTGCATTTAATGCATGTATTATAATTTATTCAGCTCATCTTTTTTATTGAGTTTTAAAGTTATTTTTTCTATTATAAATAAAGCTGTTATGGCCATCCTTATACATAAATCTTAGTATGTCTCTCTAAATTAATTCCATATGATTAATTCCCAGATATGGAATTGCTGAACCAAGGTGCATAGACATTTCTAAGGATCTTGATTCATATGGGCAACTTATCTTTTCAAATGCTTTAATTTATACGACTGCTTGTAATATGAGAGTGTCTGCCTTACCCAAACAACAATGGGTGTTATTATAGATTTTTAGATTTTCCAAAGAGAAAGTAAGAAATTAAATATTTCAAAGTAATGTTGCATTTTCATTTATATTTCTAGATTAAAAATGCAACTGAACCTTATTTAATATGTTGAATGACTAAATGTATGTATTTTTTTTAATTCATCCCTGGCTTTTGTGTATAATCTTATTGGTGTGTTTATCTTTTTATTTATTCATAGTTCTTTATTAATTAGGACTGTGTTCACTAATCCACCACATGTGTTCTAATGCTTTAAGAACTTGTAGTTTCTTTCATACCTTAAGATCAGATAAAATACTCATCTATAGTTTCTTCTTGGTCTTTTATGATTTATTTTTTTCCTTCTTAAATATTAAGAAAGTTAAATGAGCTAAATGTCATGGCTTGGTTGAAGTAGAGGTATAACTTCATTTTTTCTAGAAAAGCTAAATACATTATTTAAAATGGTAAACCATCCTTTTCCAATTGATTTTAAATGCTATCCTTATTATATACAATATTTTAACTTTCTGTAGTGTTTTCTACTTCCTGGAACTCAAGTTTGGTTTTATTTTTTGTATCAATATCACCACAGATTATTAAGTATAGTAGCTTTATAACACATTTTTATATCTTGCTGTAAGTCCTCTCTCATAAATCTCTTTTACTTGGACTTTCATTCCATATGCGTAGGAAAAAATTGAGTTAAAAAAAATACTTTTGAGATTTTGATTAAAGTCCTGGATTTCAGATTTGTTTATCCAGTGCTCTTAGGTTATAGTTGAATGAGGATTATTTTTGTCTTTATACAATATTTTCAAAAATTTTAATTGTCATACTTCCCCTCACACCATCAGTTCATTAAATTAAAACAAAAAGGAAACTAAAATTACAGAATCAATGTGAGATACAGATATGAGAAGATATGTGCAATACTTGGCTTTTCCCCCCAAGCATTCATGTCATTCAATGTAAAGTGCACAGATTCCCCCCACCCTTGTATTAAGGTAAAATTCATTTGGTCCATTGTCTAGAAACAAAAAAGATGCATGTAAACAGATATATGAAATTTTCAGGTGGACAAGGGGATTTATTTATATCTATAGATTCCTTTGCAAGTTTCAGAGACTGTTTAAAGCTATAATACAGCCACCTTTCTGAGCAAACTTACATGTAAATACAGTTTATTTCACTTGAAGCCTGTCCCATGACTGATGGAAATTGTAGTAAAACTTCCACCTGGGTTGTCAACTACGGGAAACCTTCTTATTTATTTTTATTTGTCACAGCAGGTTAAGCTCACAAAGTCCAGGTGTTACATGGCTTTAAATCTGAACACAGGCACGGGAATAGTCTGTTGAAGGTAGTTTATTTAGGATCACTAAACATGAAGGGACTTAACAAAATGGATTTTATCTAGCTCTGTGCGTCAGGGTGTAAATTTAGTGTGCAATGACCAGAAATAGAAAACAAAAGCAATACCAATGGAACCAAGTTCTGGTGTGTGTGCTAAGATAATTCTGTATTTTTTTCTGAAGATAGGAAAAGATAGAGCAAGAAGGTGGAAGAGCAATGAGTATTCCTGCTAATTTACCTAATTGTTTACAACTTAGTTAAAGGCGGCCATCCCTCTTAGCAGCCTTCCTGGGTTTATGTGAACTAACATGACCGCTGCTACGAGCAGATAAGAAGGTCTCCCCACCTTGTTTAAACATAAAATTTTATAGATCTTAATCTTTCATTTTTTTATATTTATTCCACTTTATTTTTTAAATCTTTATTTCCAAGGCTCTGATTTATATTTTTATTAAGAAAATATATTATCACCATGATTATTTTATTCTTTTTTGTTTTGTTTTGATTTTTATTGACTTTGCCCAAAATCACATAGTAATTCTTTGGTTAACATGATAATTCACTGTACTATAATTGAAGATATCTAATTTATTTAATTAGCTTGTCATATTTGCTATATTTTCTCTGTTTCCTTCCTAAAGTAGTTGAAAATAAAATTATATTTCTGCCTTTGCCTACATATCTAATGGATGTCTACATCATCCATCCAAAACAAATACTTCTCCTTGTGAGTATACAACTAATTTGGGTCCAATTAATGAGCAAGTAATGAAAGTTGATTTTTGTATGTTATTCTAATTTTCATCACACTGTGCTTGTATTTCAATACTTTGGTATTTCATAAGCTGTCAGCTCGTGATACATTCCAGTTATAAGAGACTTTAGTTGACTCTGGTAGGATGTATATAAGTGCATGTATCAAATTGACCCATCTGGATAGCACAAAATTCCCAGACAAGCCCGTTTGAACTGAGTCACTTTCGTGGTCCGCTGTAGTAGTTTATTATGTCCTGTTTTACATTTATATTTGACATTTGCTTTCTACTTCCTGTACATCAATACAAGAATTAAGGAATCTTTTTCCAAATTGCCCCTTAGGCAAAATCTACACTTGCCAATTCATATTATATCTACCTAATATTTGAAAGTTAAAAAAATTAAAATTCCAACTTGATTCCACTATTATTAATTCACCATAATATAGTTATTAACTTAAAAAAACATTTTGGCCCATAATATATTATTATGTTTCAAATAAACCACTTGATATTAAGGTTAAGAATTGGTAGAAAATTCCTCTATACTAATGAAACTTGAAATTCAAGATAGAATTTGTTTTGGAGTTTTAATTCTAAATATCTTCAGAAAAATCTAAAAAGGGAAGAACAAGGAAGAATACAACAACTCTATAAATGGTACAAAGGCAAAAGGAATAAGAAAATATTGATTGCATGTAATTAGTTGCCACTCTCAAAATTCTATATTTGACAACCTGTTTTTTTTTAAAACTATATATTTTTCATTTTACCTTGTTCACCAGTTCATAATAAAGTGGGTGACAGATGAAGATATGAAATCATTTTTAAATGAATGAATATCATCTTAGATTCTATAAAATATTTTATTGATTACCTATACCTCCTTTTTTTCTCACTTCCATTTTAATAATTAATGAATTGTAGTAGAAAGTTGGAATAATTATAGACATCTCTTTTCTTCTGTTTATCAGCTATGTGGTCCTTAAATATATTATTAAATCTTTCCTTTCTTTAGTTTTCTTTTTCTGGTAAATAGGAATGATAATATCTACCCCTTAAATCTTACATGACTAGGTCACTATATAAACATAATGAAAGCCATTTATACCTGGAAACCACAAAATGGCTATGAGATAGATGTCATTTGCATTTTGAATTTATTTTTGTTGTTCTTCATGTTGATATCATATGGATTTTGTTTCCAGTAATGTAACTTAAACTGTAAGGGACTTTCTATAATCTTCTGATTGGCGCATATCTAATTTTGTATTTCATAGCCTTTGGGGATTTGTAACTTCCTAAAAGTGCTTTGTAGTTTGTATAATTAAAAGAGAATTGAATTGAAAGCATTTAACTTTGAAAATGTTGGGGTGGTTTTATGATACTTCCTTGGTGGTGAGGGGTGGCGGGGGAGGAGGATGTAACTAACCTGAGTGTTTTGTGATTTAGAAGTAATGCTCCAGACTTTTTCTATCCTCCCTGACCCCCTCCTCGTTCCCACCCCCAACACTTCTGTGGATATAACATAAAGTCACATTGGCCACTCACTTTGTTAAATCATCTATCATTTCCTTGGCAAGTTAAATTGGCCAATGTATACGATGAATTGGAGCTAAGGCAGTTGCTTCTCTTTGAAGCCCCAGGCATTTGTTTCCAAATAAACTGACTGAATTAGTGAGTCCCCATGTAATTTATGATTTTTCATTTACTTGACTTATTTCCATGATGATTGGAGATTAGTCCATTTTAAAGAAGACAAGAGAAATTGGGTTTAAGAAACATTAAAACTAGACCAAAAAAGCATACTAAGATCAAGTAGTTCAAAGTTATGGTGACAGATTGTCCTTAACTCATGCCCCACTTAAGAAAGAGACAAACACTTTTTTTTTTTTTGCTAAAATATGTGTTTGAAGAATTTTTATTTTTATTTTATGCTTATAGGGATTAACATCTGAGTTTCATATACACTTAAAGTCACCACCAAACTCTTGGTTATATGGGGTTTACAGTTTAAAATGTGAAAAAACTAGCATTTATAATTGGAGCTGTGCCTGCTTAGGGATTAAGGTTTGAAGGCCATAGTGATGTCACTGGATTATAGTTAGGAAGATACATTTTGGTAAGACTGAAACCCATGCCAAATTCATGACTCCAAAATTTATGATTGAACTCTAGACTGCCTACAAATTCATATCTCCTAAATTTATGATTGAACTCATGACTTTCCATCTTACAGATTTAAGTGCATACACTAATAAATAAAGATCCTTGAATTTCAAAGTAAGTTCAGTGGACATCCATGTGCAGTTACCATTTAAAATACTGATTCAGGAATAGCCAGTGCAGTGACATTGCATCTTAGCTGTGTTTAAGTGAGGGTACTATACCACTATAGAGACCATTTAAAAATATTAACGTCAGTAAAATTATATAAATTAGAATTGGAGTAAACCCATTTTATGTAATAAGCCACCTCATATTTTAACATGTTGTTAGAATGTATTTTTTTAACTTAACTCTTTTTGCTACTTCTCAAGGGATAGTAGTAAGATGGTTCACCTTGGGAAAAAAATTCAAAATCAAATTCACATATTCCTTGACCTTTGCTCAAAGATTATATTTTCTTGATTTTTTTTTTAATCTTAAAATTCTAAGTCCGGTATTGGGATAATGCCAAATATCTGGATGAAGAGATCAGTCAACCAGATGCTTTATCTCTGTAATAACAAATAGCTCCAGACTGGCCTTCAAGGCCCTTCATCACTTTGATCCAGCTCACTTTTTTCTTTATGCTTCATTTTCCCCAAATAATAGTTTATAGCTTAGCAAATCTGGAAAATTTACTCTCCTGCCTCCTTCATCCCTTAGTTTTATTTCCTTTGGCCCAGACTGTCTTCATTTATTTTTGCCTGCCAACACAAATGACTTCCTCCCTTGTTCTCTGACCTGTTGTATGCCATTTCTTAGGTATTTGTCACATGCCTTGTCTGTCCCATGATGACCATGTGTTTATTGTAGACCTCTCCTGGAGAGCATGGGCCACCATGCCTTCTGTAATCTTATATTATACCTTATATCTAGCATATAGAAAATGTTCAGTAAATATTTTTAAAATTGTCCACTTAAAAAAATGATCAACAAAATATTGGTTGGTCAGCCTAGGGTTTTACCTGTTTGTTTTTTCTGATGGTAAACAATTTCAGGTCTCACAGATTCCCTCATTAGTATATCTTTAAATGTTAACAGGCAAAATAATATCTGTATTTAAGGTATATAATACAAATCAATGCAAATTTTAAAATTGGGGAGTCAACAGAAAAAACTTAGAAGTTTTATTTTAATTAAATTGCATATAGAATTATTAAATTTTTATCACTATGATTTTTATAAGATGAATTAGGGAGCAATTTACAAAATTGTAAAATGAGAAATGATTGCTAACCTTTTAGTAATTTCTGAAATTATCAGAGATAAAACAATTATAGGAGACAATCAAAAGGCTTGCTTGTGTCATACAGCATAAATGTATATAGTATAGAAATATTGTTTTAGGATAGGCTTCTTGTCTTTAAAAGTTTTATTTTCAATAAAAAAAGTTAGAATATTTTTAAACTATTATTCTAGCTGACCCAGATTTATCTTAATTAATTTATATAATATTGTGCCCCCAAATGACCATCTAGCTTCTCAAAATTTATTTTTCATTTTCAATACTATTTTCTTCCTCTGTTGCACCTCCTGGCTGAAGGAAGTGTTAGACCTTACCTAACTGATGAGAAGTGACATTGCAACAACATCCTACTTCTTCTGTACATTGCATCTCTCTTCTCTAGGCCAGCACTCTTCACCCTCTGAGGGTCTTCATTCCCTGGTGATTTTCCCAAGCCAAACATACAAGCTCACTTTTATATGAGTGTTTGAAGTAATGCTCTAGACTTTTCTGCTCTCATTTTTCTAGTCATGCAAGCTAAGCACTAATTAGTTGCTTTTCTTGAGAGTGGAGAGGCATGAGGGATTTAAAAGGTGGCTTTCCCATTTCTGGCTGTATATGCTTAGGCAAGTTATTTAATCTCTTGGTAGCTCAGTTTTCTCTACTTTCATTAATCAACTGTGACTAATAATAGTATCAGTCTTGTACAAGTGTTTTGAGAGTTCAAGAAATTAATACATGTAAGGTGCTTAGAAGTCTGCTGAGTGTTTTGTGAGTGCCTAATTAGCATTAGCAATTATCAAGAGTGATGAGCCTGCTCAGAGACATCTAAGTGAGGTGTAGCACATTGTCATCTTTACAGGCCAAGTGAGAAGAATCCAGGGCCACTCATAAGAAGTGAGTAGGGAGCAAGGAAAATACATTGACAACTGGCTATTTATACCTCTTTCTTTTTGACTCAATCAGTCTGTTACATCTCACTCTCAATTTTGGAAGAAAAGTGGAGACTTATTTCAGAATTTAAAATTTTAATCTAAAATCATGTTTTCATAGTTTTTTTTTCCAAATCATTTTTTTAAAGGGAGAAGAGTATGCTAAGTCTAGTAAGGGTTGTCTCTACCAAGTAAAAAGGCATGGAAACTTTTAGTCACATTTATTAATATTTTCTTATTTCTAGTAGTTTCAATGTTGCATTTAAATGTTGCATCAGTGTTATTAGCTCATCTCTCTCCTTTGTAAAATGAGTCTCAATACATTCATCCATAGTGTGTTTATTATAGACAAATCCTCCAGTTTACGGGTCTGTTCCCTTTGGACCACTTGTTTTACAGTCTCCATTGTATCTATTTATTTATTCTAGTGACTATCATAAACCTGCTCTTTTGAGGGAACGTTGGAAGCTAATGTGTGTTTTGCAATGTCTGTCCTTTGATGTCTTTTTACCTTTGAGCAATTTTGTTCAAGAACTTCTTGCTTAGAATACTTTTACCTTAGTTTTATTCCCTTCGGTCTGTATCCATTTTAATTTTTTAATATAGACAGTGCTGATCTTTTCCCCTTTATTTTCTGATTCTCACTTCTTGGTAGCTGATATAGGTCATCTGTCAAATCCCTGGGAGAGAGATAACTAATTCTTTGATGTGTAACTACTGGTACGGCCTCCCCCTTCTTCCCTCCTTTTACTTAACTCCCTCCTTCTTCTCTTTCTCTTCTTTTACTTTTGTCTATTCCTCCTTCTATACCCTTTCTTTCTTTAGGTGTGTGTGTGTGTGTGTGTGTGTGTGTGTGTGTGTGTGTGTGTGTGTGTGTGTGTGTGTAAACATTTATGCTTGTAACACAGTAAAGAATATTTCATTTTCATTTTCTTATTTAATTCTTATATTTTAATCTCACTTTTTGACTGTGCTATTTTTTCATTTGTAAGAAGTTCATTTGTCAGAAGTCTTATTATAATTTCTTACTATCACACAGAACTCTATCTTCAACACTATTTCCTATTTAGAGGTTCAAGATTATTTTGTAATATTTGCAGCAAATATGACTTCTGGTAAATCATTACTTGCTAGTGTATTCAGTTTGTAACTATCTTGGATTTCATTTGTACCATATTATTGCAGATGACACTTTGGAATCATAAACTTTTATATTAAATTTGGATAGGCTCGAGGGAGAAACATATGTTTTCCAAAATGGAATTTCCTCTCAATTTTTGCTGGATTTTAGATTTCAGTTCGATGAATATAACCTATTTAATATATAAAAATTTAACTGGAGAGAGATTCTAGAGTTTTTCATTCAAGATTTACCTTTTGCTGTTACTGAGAATTACCATGCCATCTGAAGATACCCAGGTTATCAGCATTAACTCATTTATTCTTAGTGTTTCTCAATTTGTGGAGATACAGTTCTTAGGAAATATTCATCAAAATTACCATGGAGCTTGACAGACATTTAATGGGCAAGAATGTGGAATGCTAAAAGTTCTGTATAACATGTGCCAATCATGCAAATAATGAATTATTCTGAATGAAATGCCAATAGAATCTTTTTTAAACTCTGAGGAGTCTTGTTCCAGTTTTATGTAGATATATAAAAAACCTGGAAGAAGAGGTGTATATATTTGTTACTGACTTATTGAACAAATGGGTTTGGAAGGGATAACCAGAAAACAACTTCATTTTCTCCCATTGCTCTTGCAAATGATTTTTACAACTTGTTTTTCTCCATACCTGAGATGACACTTAAGCTTCATTCTTTAACTTATGGACACTTTTTAAAATAGAAAGACTGGGCAATATCAGAATTCTAAACTTGGACTAGTTTAAATTTCTCCTCTCCAGCAGCTCAGGCTAGGAAGACTGCAGTGGAGGAAGAAGATGAGGTCGATTTGTCCTCTTTCTCATCATTCTTTTCCCCACTTGCTAATTGCTCTTTACACAAATATGATCAGACATGGCCTCCCCATCCTGCAGCCATGCAGACCTCTAGATAGTCTAGACTATCTAGATTATCTTAGGGTAGTTGACTTTCTTAGAGTATCCCCACTGGGAATCTCTCACTTCAGCCCTCCTTATGCCCAGAGTCTTCTCTCGATTTGCTATTTATGAGACTCCTTTCTGCCTCTTGGTTCCTTCCCTGTGTCCTATACATGTATGAGATCATATTGGTTTTCCAAAATGATCTTTAATGGAATGAGTTTTAAATACATCTCAGGCTAATTTATAGCTGCAGGAGTCACATCTGGCCCATAAATATCTTTGTTTCACTGTGGTTCTAAGGTAGTTACTTCTCACCGCAATCCTTCTTCTCAGGCTGCCAACTTCAGCCAGGCTCTCTCCATCACATTTCTTCTGGTGGAAGCCCTACATCACTCAAGACCAGAGCGATTGTCTTAGTGTCCCCTTTCCCATTTGGCTTTGCTCCTTGGAAGCTCAGAATATTGGCATCCATCTCTCAAACGTTTCACATTCTGAGAATTTCAACCTCAAATTTTATTCTCCAAAGTTGAATAATGGGCAAAGGCTAGAAAGGCTACTGTAGTTCTTTGCAAGTGTAGTTTATATGGCCTCACCCTTTGCTTTAGGATGTATATATGGCGGGCAGGTGGTTGGTCCTCATTTTTCTCAGATTTTTAGGTTTGAGACTGAGAGTGTTCTGTTTAGCAGCCTGTTTATCACTAGTTTATCATCAGTTTATCATCAGGGCTCTGCGAGGGACTTGGTTATCAACACCTACGTTGGGAATAGCATGTTGATAGTAGGTGGTAGTATTTACTCACAGGATATGTATATGTGGTCTGACTTCAGGAATGCTAGCCAGAATCAAAAGGACGAAAGGTACACAAAGAAGCAAAAGTGCTTCCTTTCATTAATGGTTCTCTCTCTTTATAGCTCAGCCATATAGCTAAGGGTTGGAGGCTCTAGATATGAGTCAGTAGAGCTTCTTTCCAAGGTAGTTTTCATCTTGTTAGGACAGCAGAACTGGATTCAGACCCCTCAACTGAGTTAAACCCCAAGAGCTCAGTTTCAGAGACCAGATGTACATATCAGCGCAAGGCATGAGATGCAAGATAGTCTCTTCAATAATGGAAAAGCTCTGTTGAGCACAGCAGCCAGAAGCATGGATACAAACTCAGGTAAACAGGCAGCAGGTAATATGGATGTCCAGCATTCACAGTCATGGATGCTGTGTTAGCCCAGTTTCCTCAGAAAATAGAGCCTGGTTTAAAGATTACATTAGTCAGCTCAGACTGACATAACAAAGTGACATATTGGGTGGCTTAAACAACCAGAATTTATTTTTTCAAGGTTCTGAAGGCTGGAAGTCCAAGATAGGGTGCCAGTGTGGTCAGATTCCGATGAGGACTCTCTTCCTAGCTGGCAGATGGCTGCTTTCTCAGTGGGTCCTCACTGGTCTCCCTTTATATAAATGTGTTAATCCCATCATGAGGGCTCACCCTCATTACCTTATCAAATCCTATTTACTTTCCAAAGGCTTCATTTCCAAATACTATTATATCAATGGTTAGGACGGCAACATATGAATTTTGGGGGTACAAAAACATTAGTCTATAACAAACATCAAGTGCTGATGTTTTTATTGGGAGGTTAAAAACTCAAGGAGGCAAGAGTGAAAAATAAGGAAGTGAGGCTAAAGGATGGGAAATAAATGAAAGTGATATATTACTGCTCTGGCCATTCCTTTCTTATGAGCTACAAAGATAGCCAGTAGGTATTTCAGCAGAAATTTTGATGAGGGACAGCTTCAAGTAGACTACAGGAAAATCTGCTTCAGAGCAGTTTATTGGAAACTCCCTTTTATCTCTTTTAAACTCCCTTTTATCTCTTGTTTCATATTGGTTAAAATTTACCCCATGGCATGATCATTCATTCCCTCCACACTTCTGGTTTTGTCACTCTAGGTGCTTTGGCAGCCACTTGGAAAGCTCTGTTGTGTGGCATTTCATTGAAGTCCACAGTGAGAGGAGTGTCTATACACACTGGGAAAGCAGGCAGTAGACCTCAAGCAGTGGAAATCCTTGAGCTGAACAGGAGTCAATCAGACACTCCTGGCAAGCCAGGAGAATCTGAGGAAAAAGAAAAGATGTGCCTAAAACAGATGCCTTGGTAGGCTGGTAACACATGACAACAGAAGAGTCTTTGATAAGTGAGATAAAGGGGTTACAGGCAGGCAGATTTAAGAGGAGAAAGCAAGAATCCAGGGAAAGAAAATGAAGTTTTAGGGCATGATTCTCATGTCCAGGAAAATTGACATGAAAAAGGTAGATTTGAAAGAAAGAGTGACTGGACTGAGTATGAAATGAGGAATCCAGGCAGAAAAGTACGTGGAGTAAGGCAAATTGCAAAGACCCCATTACAAACTCAAAGCAGGATCAGCAGCAAAAAAGCTGCTTGGTAAATAACCGTATAGACTTTTCTATGTGCAGACAGACACACACACATAAATATAATTGTTACAAAAATGGAATCATACTATGTCTGTTATATGGTAATAATTTAATATTATATAACAATAAAACTATAGGCCTAAACTTAGTAAAAAATGTATAAACCCTGTATGAAAAATATTTTAAACCAATCCTGAATTACGTAAAGGTAAACTTAAATTAAAAGAAAAACATATAGTCTCAGGCGGCAAGATTCAGTGTCAATGGTGTCTATTTTACTTAAGTTCTTTTGTTTGTTTGTTTGTTTTATTTTAATGTGATTTGAAGTTTGATACCAACTGGCACTAGATAAAATAATTCTGAAGTTCACATAAAAAAATAAGCAAGTATAACCAGATAAACTCTGAAAAAGAATGATGAGGGAAACTAGTCTTGCGAGGCATGAAGTATATGATAAACCACAAAAGATAAAACAGTGTGGTACTTGTGCATAAACAGATGCATAAAACAGAATAGTAAGGTCATAAATAAACAAAAATATATTTGGAAATTTACTGTAGGATAAAGCTGTCATTAGAAAACAATAAGTAAAGATGAAGTTTTCTATTCTTATGTGCTCCAAAATATCAGTCTTAACTTTTCATGGCCACTAGATTTTGTATCATGGCTAGAAAAACCATCTCCAATCTGAAGTTATAAATAAAGTTCATTAAAAAATATGAGCTCTTAATCAATAGTTTTAGAATAGTTAACCATCTGGGGTGTATTAATGTTGCATATTTTATAACAGGACAAATTCTACATGGATCAAAGATTGAAATTTTAAAACTATATCAAGAAAACATCATTGAATTAATTCTTTAATGTCTTTGGAATGGGGGGGTGGATTTTTTATTATAATGCAAAATCCAGAAGTCATTCATTAAAGGGAAGAATGATAATTTTGACTAAATAAAAATTAAGAACTTCTTCATGGAATGAAAAATATAACAGATGCAAACTCAAAAGATAAATGAAAAATTGGTTTTGTCAGTGGAGGTGCGATTATAACTCACATCATCAACAAAGGCTAATTCTCTGATATATAAATAGCTCTCAGAAACTGAGTTAAAACAGACTAAAAACCTCAAAATAATATGCATAAGGTCGTTCACAGATAAATACAAAAACACACCCTCAAACATAGGGAAAGAAGCAACACCTCAATGCTAGTATGAGAAATGCAAGTTTAATCTACAGTGAGATATCATTTTTTGTATTTTTTATTGACAAAAATCCAAAAGGCTGACAAATTCTTCCAGCAAAAGTGTGGGAAAACCAGTACAATTGTACATTGTTTTTAATTACAAAATGGAATGACTCCGAAAGAAGGAAATTTGATGTTTTTTCAACCTGAATTTACTTTACCTTCTTTAGTAATCCCACTACCAGGAAATAATCTTACAGATATATATGGACATTTAAGAAATAATGTGTATACACACACATACACACACAATATTATTTGCAGGATTGTTTATAACACTGTAAGATTGGAAACTGCTCTAGTATTCAATAAGAGAATGGTCACACGGTTTCTGGTGTACCCATACAACACAGTCCTAGGAAGCTATAAAAAGAGTGACATGACAATAATTTTGATACCAGTGGTGGGGTCTCCAGCATTTTTTGTTAAATGATAACAATTGAAATAGAACAATATTTAGTAAGCTATCTTTTGTGTAATTATATATATATTAATATTTACTTATACATGTAAATAAAAATAAAATACATAAAAATGAATAAAATTGCCATCTGTAAGGGAAAGGATGAGGATAAAGGAAAGAGTCTTCTCTTTGTAGATTATATTGTCTTAATTTTTTTATTATATTACATATAGCTCTTTAAAAATAAAATTACACATATGTTTTAAAATTCTAGATTCAGAGTATTTCTCCTAGAAATCTGAATATCTGTACAAATTCCTCCATTATCTTCCAGCATTTGACTGATAAAACTCTAATGCAGTCAGATTCTTGTTTATCTCTCTCTCTCTCTCTCTCTCTCTCTCTCTCTCTCAATGTGAATTCTAGATTTTTTTCTCTTGATTTTGTAAATTACAAAATTTCATTAAGGACATGCTCAGTGTTTTGTGTGCTATCTCAATCTGAATATGATGAATGTTTTTAAAGCTTGGGAGCTATTTTTTTTTTTACTTTTATTAATTTGATTATTTTTCCTCTTTGTATTGTGGAAAGTACCCATAGCTTTATCACCTTTTTCACCAAAACGTGATTCCAATAAGTAAATACAGCTTAAATATTTGAACAAATCCCAAGTGGACTATACCTTTGCCGAGAGAAAAATTAAGAGATCTAACCAAAGGGGATTGTACCCAAATTATTGAATTTATAGCCAAGATATATGTTCTTTTAAACTTCATACTCCCTACTATTTATCATCTCCTCCTCAAAAACCAAGGATCTCTTTCATTAAAAGGCAATAAAAATGTAGGAAAACCTCCTAAAAATAGCTCTGTTGTCTTTCTTATGACTGGTTTTCTCAAAGATGCATAAACTAAGAATAGCGTAAGACAAATGCTTTCTCCTTTAACTTCACATACAAAAGTTCAGCACATTTATCAAAAAGAGCGGAAGATTTCTAAATTAGAATGTATATAAGCAAAGACAATTACAAATTATCTATGGTGCAGTAGATCTTTTCTAGCATTTTGGAGGTGATATGGGAAACATTTTATCTAGTATCTTATACAGTTATAATGGATTCTTCCAGTGTTTTTAAAAACTTTAGCATGATTGATTTCAGATTTAAGACCAGAATAAAAGTGGACAAATGGCACTCTAACACCGAACTGCCTTTGTGCCAGTTTTTATAAAGTTTATTAAACTTATTAAGCTAGTTTTCTGTTAATAGATCACTCCTAGTTTTTAAAAATAGATTTATTAAAAAGTTTTGAAATTTTACTAGTATCATCCTTTTAATTTTATGATTCTGAGTTTCTTTCAGGCTGACTTCATACTCAGTAAACAGTCCACTGCATAACTGATCAATTCATGTTGTGTGTGATATGAATCAACGTGCTATACAATGCAGTACTATGTACTGTGTTATTTACTTAGTGGATTGTCTCTCTTCCTGGCTTATGAAGAAGCTCATGTATTTTCATTTGAAGCGATCGGATCCCAGATTCATTTACTCAAATTGTTTGAATGGAAACCAGTTCAGCATACAATAGCATTCGTGTGTATCGATTAACTGTTCTTCATCAGTGTATATGAGAGAACATGTGTTTGTACTTAGTGATGTTATTGTATCTCTGAGGCTACTTTTTTATACTTACAATTTTGTAAAAATTTATTTTGTACCTTAGAAAGTGGGGAAGGTTGTTGAATCAAAATCAAACCCCCCCTTTTTTTTTTTTACCCTGGAGTTAGTCATCACATTGTAGTTTAATTCTACCTATTTCTCTGGATCTCACTGCTATCTTACCCACCTAACCCAGGCCCTAACCCTGTCCCATCCAGATGGCTCCCCTGATTATCCCTCCTACTTAGTGTTTGCAAACTGATACTGTGCATTTTCTTTCACTCTGTCCTCTGTCTAGAACATGTTTGCCTCCATTCATCTATCTTATTTCTCCTTCAAGGCTTGTTCAATCTGCCCTGCGCCTTCAAGCCTTCTCTCAACTTTCTCTGTCTTTCCTTTGAATCATAATAACTTTGCCATTTAGTAAGAGCTTTTACTATTAGAGCTTGTAAAACTTTCCCACTGAGGTCTCCTTTTTATTAGGGAAGAATGAATCCTATTCCAAGGGTGGGTAGAGTGGGGGATGTTTTATATGTTTCTTAAAAATTACATGTTGGTTTTAAAATAATCTTTTAAATGTATTCTCATCAGAATGGAATTAAGGGGTGGGTCATCTGGGCAACTCTCTGGGAAACAGCTATGTGGCATGCTAAGCATCCATAGAAGGAATCAGAAATAGGCTACTCGATAACTTGCTTCTTAACACATAGCTTCTTATATAGTGAGTGAGATGTAAATTTGTATCATTTTCCCTAAAGTCTTAGATTTGAAAAAAGAAAAGAAATAAAAAGAAAAAGAGGAAGGAAGGAAGGGAGGGAGGGAGGGAGGGAGGGAGGGAAGGAAATATATCTTACATGCTATTTCTCATGTAATTCCTGTAATACTTCTTTAAATGAAGTATATTTAAAACACTTCAATAGATTCTAATCATGTTTAGGTTAGTCTAAAATTCTTATGGTGGCTTACCAGTCCTCTGTAACTCACTGTCGGTCAAAATCCTTGGCCTCCTCTTCTGCCTGCCCCCTTTCTGTCTGCTCCAGCCGTTAAGCTTCTGTTCCTTCCTCCATGACAATGAGGACCGCTCACCGCTGGTCTTCCATCTCTTCTTATCCACTTCTTGTGGACTACATGCAACACCCACGTTAGTCTCCTTTAAAAGACCAATTCCTCAGAAAGATTTTCCTTTCAGTTTTCTTTGTTGCATTCTCATATCTCCCTTTCAGAATACTTAACACAATTCGACTCCTAGCTTATTGTTTAATGAGGGCTGAGACCATAACTACCTCCATCGCTAGAGCTTGCACATGACTGTATCCCTAGAGTTTGGCATATGATAGACACTCAAATCTTACTGAACAAACCAGGTCATATTCTGATACCTATTTTAATGATGAGGTCCTTGAAGCTTATATAGTTTAAGTAGGTAACTTGAAGACACAGCTAATAAGTAGCAAAATTCATCTCTTTCTGACTCCATGGATTAAGGATTTAATTAGATTTAAAATGCCATACTGCCTTATCAACTATGGCCCATCTCATCTGTCACACCATACTGTTAAGTATTTTAAGTATTTTTCTGTGTCCCATGTCCCCAACCAGAATGTTGCCACCTGTCTTTAAGGAGATAGCCACCTCTGTTGCTCTGGTTTTAAATGGTTGTTTCTATTTTATAGTTTGCCAAAATGGGTGCCTTGGACATTTTAGTTGCCCAGCAGAGATTTTACTGAAAGGCCGAGGCAAAGTTTACTAGTCTTCACGCGAGTGAGGAAGGCACCACTATTCACTGCAGGTATTTGGAAAAATAGGGGAGGAACAAGATTATCTTTGGTACCCTTCCACTTTCCTTTTCAACATCTTTTTTCATTCTACTCATTTATCCTTTAGAAATGCAATTCTATGTCCATTGCCACAGAGTTCAGTGGTTAAAGGTGTTAGCTGATTAAATAGTTGCAAGATATAAAACATACCTTAAGGTCATTTGAATTTCAAAGGGAGATTGCAATTCCTAAAGCAATATTACATTGTATTAGCAAGATACATTTTTAAGGCCAAAATTTGTTTTTCATTCTTGATTTCTCCTGCATAACCCGGCAGACCTGGCCCATAGGAAATGGTAATCACACACTCTAAACTACAGGTGTTCCAGGCTCCCCTGCCCTCTTCCTCTCGCTTCATTTCTTCCGCTTATAGAAGAAAAAAGTGGGATTGGAGTCAAGGACAACATGGACTTGGCATGATTCAGACAGGCACTGCATTGTTTGTAGTAAATGGAAATAGATAATAGAAAATAATACCCATTAAAGGTATTTTCTCATGTTCATTACTTTCTCCCTTCTTTTTTTGACCCATGGTATGACTGAGGAACACTGGGCCTGTGCCGGCCTGCCACTGGGAAGGCCCCAAAAAAGCTGTGCGAGAGAGAAAGAGAGGTTCTTGGGTTTCACACTGCTCCAGGCCAGGAGGCCAGGGTGAGGGACAAACAACAGATGTAGAGAAAGACTTCATAGTAATAAAGGGTGAGCTGCCCAAACAATGCTCACACACACACACACACACACACACACACACACACACACACACACACAGAGTAACAACAGCAACAACAACAAACCAACCTTAGAACATCAGTGGTGGTTGTAGGATCATCTACATCAGGTGAGATCTGGTGACTCCTGGTCCCAGCCGTATCTATTGAAATATGAATAATGGTAAGATAAATCTGTATTCATGTTCCCTCTTATTTTTATTTTATATTTATCACAATTATACAAGCACATAGTTAGAAAACTAACTTCATATTCAAAAATGGCAGTATCCTCCACTTTCTTTCTCAACTACACTTCCATTCCCCAAAGGTAATCAGCTAAAAGGAGTGCTTTTAGCTATTTCTTCAGTATTTATCTTTACATTTCTAAATAATATGCTCCCATTTTTCAAAAAAAAAAAAAACATTTTAAGTGTTAGTATTTGACATTGTGCTATGGTAGATGAAAATTTAGCTCTCTTTTCCACTTCCCATTTCCATGCCCCAAATACTAAATCATTTTTTTTTTTTTCATTAAAGCAGCAATCAGTGTTTTCACTAGTTGGATTATTAAATATTGCTCCTTGGAGAGGCAGAGAATGTATTATAATTATATTTCCTTTTTAATGATACAAGTGTTAATTTTTTTCTTGAATCAATAAATATTTTATTCTTCATTTCTATTGTTTCTTATGTTCTTTTTTTTTCTTTAACCAGAGCATATGCTCTTATTTATCCAACACAACTTACTGCGCTTTATTGACCTTTTCCTGGAATACTACCTTTTCTGCTATTTTCTTGTTTTTTATATGTTTGAATGTACTTTTTATTCATTAACATGGAATTACATGTTAGCATAGCTTCCTGGAGTTTGGGGGGCCACAAGGCTGCTCTTAGAAAATAACAAAAGGGAGAATTTGTGATAGAGTGGAAAATAAACAGTTCTCATGTTTTCTAATGTTTTCTCCCAATTTTGCTTTTGTTTCAGGAACTCAATAATAAACCATTAATAGACTGGGCTGATATCTTCCACCAAATTCATATGGGCTTTGTTTTCAGTCTTGTTAACACAGGGAAGGATTGCTCAGATCCACCAAGGGGTAAGAAGAGAGGTTTTGGTCTCTGGGTGGAGGGAAAGCCTGATACAGTGCAGAGTCCACAGCAAGTTCTCAGGCTCTTTTCTTAGTTTCCCCTCCCAAATGCTCCATTAATTCTCCACAAATCTATGAGTAGCTTTTTTCCCCCCTCCTCAAAGCTCTATCCCAGGTGAAGCTGCTGCCTCCTTCCTTTTCTGAGACAGTCCTAGAGCCATGTCTCCTGCTGTTCTCTGGGCTGCTGATCGCTGTCGTCCTGCCTCTTCTCTTTGCTGCCCCTCTGAATGGAGTCTTCTCTGTTTTGGGTGTCAACTCCTCTTCTTTCTCGATTACTCCATCATTTGGTTGGAGCATGACCTTAAAAGAATGTCTGGGAGGTAACATTTTTGCTCCTCATTGATTTTCTTCAGAATTATTGCAAGCATTTCTCAATTATCTTCTGGTAAACAGTACTGCTGATAAGAGAACTAATGCCAAACTACTTATTTCTCTGCACATACCTGATTTTTCTCTCTGAGAGCTGTATTTTCTTCTTAACCTTGATAGTCTTAAATTTTACAGTGATGTGTTTTTGTCTGAGTCCTTTATTCATTGTACATAACTCTAGGCAAGATCTTTCAACTTACAGCCTGGTTACCTTCAGTTTTTGAAAATGCTCTAGTAATTATCTTTGATTTTTTTTTTCTGGAACTTTAATTTGTTGTATGTAGGCCTAATAGTTTGATCTTCTCAGTCTCTCATCTTCTTCCTTCTATTGTCTTCTCTTTGTTCTCGTTTTGAAGAGATTATCTTTTAAACTTCTATTGACTTTTTATTTCAACTTGTGTTTTTAATACAAAAAAATTTTAGTTTTTGGTCTCTGAGTTATATATAATTCAGTTCTAATTTTGTGAGTTCTAGATCTTTTCTTATCTCTCTGAGGATTTTAATTAGATATACTTTTCTGCAGTACTCTCTTTCCTCCCTTCTATTTTATTTCTGTTTCCTTTATTTTCCTTTTATCTATTTGACTTTTACTAATAGGTAGTTCTTTTTCATGTTAGAGACTTTCCTTAAATATCTAGTACTTCTGGACTCATATCTAAAAATGAAATACTTAAAACTCCAGTATTTGACATTTACTGAATGCCTACTATGTGCCAGAAACTATTCTAGATGCTTGAAATTTATCAATCAAGAACTGATTGGGAATTCTATGTGTTTGGCTAAAGAATAGAGAACTCTTGCCCTTTGAATGTCGGTATGACTGTCTTCTGGGACCAAGCAGTCTTTTCAGGGAAGAATTTGTCTATCTCCTTACTGGATGAGGAATGTTCGTCTCTATTCTGTCTATTCTAGCAGAGAGGCAGGAGACTGGGGAGTGCCAGTTTTCATGAAATAAACAAATTTCCATCTAATCCTAGTATTTGCCTTTAACCCACCCTACTGCCATTTTCAAATCCTAAACATCTTTCTTTTAATTTTTCCTCTTTCCTGACTCAGAGCAAGTAGTATTTTTCCATGTCCACATGCAGACAGGAGAGGGACTGAGATCTAACTAAGAATTTTTTCTAGGTAAATTTTCAAACCAGTCTTCCACTTCTCAGTCCCTTCTTTCACCCCTTACCCTTCTCAGTCCTTGAAACCTCCAAGTCTAGAGCCTGGTGGGGGGAGGGGAGTGTAGGTAACGGGGGCAGGATTTGATCAGTTAATTACATTACTTCTCGCTGATAAGTATTTTGGTATCTTCCTATACTTTGCTAAATCAAATAACAAAAATACTGTTGAAATCTTTCCTCAGATATTTTCTCTTCCCCATCTCTTTGTCCTTATACGTTTATTTATTTATTTTTATTACCATTTTAACGGAGTTTCAGGAGGAGGAGAGAGATACATTGAGTTAATCCACCATCTTTAACTAGAAGGATTTAACATAGTACAACTTGATGTGCTTCTCGAGTGCTGCAGTAAAGACCCCACATTTGCCCCCTCCTTTTTGTATTCGGGTCCTTGGAGAGTTGCTCCCTTACTGACTCTGGGCATGGCCATGTGAGTCGTTTAGCCAGTGGGGCGATTGCAAATGAGAAGATAAAGAGCTTCAAGACTTGCTTGTAATACTCTTACCTTGTAAAGGAGCCTGAGTTAGTTGGTTGCAAGATGAGAGATTACATGGAGAGAGGCTTAGTCATCACAGCTATTCCCAGTGGAGGCCATTCATAAGCCACCCAGCCCTTTCCACTTGATTGAAGATCCAGGGGTGAACTCAAATTCAGTCAGCTTTGCTGGCTCAGATTAGAACTGGTCAACTAAGCCCAGCCCATATTGCCCATTTGTAGAATCACGAACAAATTTTGGGAGCTGTTTATATAGCAAAAGCTAACCAAATAACTACTCTAAATTTTTTTTTTCTTAACATTTTGTACATGCTACCAATGTGCCACAAACTGTTTTAAGCACTTGACATATATTAACTCATTTAATACCAACAAAAATCCTGTAAGGTTTGTATTATCACCAATTTAAAGATGAGAAAATGTGAAAAAATATAGGAAGACAGTTTAACATATCAGAAGGATCAATGACCTGGGAGGCCAGAACCCAATGTTCTACTCAGGGCTTTGCCATTAATTTAAAGTGTAAATATGGATCACAAGATACTAACTTGCCTTATATTCCTATTACTCCCCGAATTCTTGCTCCAGTTAGGCCATGTCTATATTGACCTTCCAAATCCCATTCCCAGTTAATAATTAAGTAAGCACTTTGCACTCAGCTGTCGTGGATATGAATCTAAGTGCTTTATATATATTATCTTTATGTATATTAATATATACTTTGCATTATATTAACTCACTAAGCAAAACTAGATACTGTTTTTTTCCTCATTTTACAGATGAGAAAATTGAGATAAAGCCAGTTTAGGTAACACTGGGACAGGCTATGAACCCAGGAAATCTGACTCCAGTTCTTGCTCTTATTGCTAGAAGACTTACTCACAGATGAGCACATTCAGTATTTGTGCATTTGTACCCCTCTCTCAAGTCTCTGCCTTTCTTCCTACCAATCCAAATCCTGCTCTGTTCCCAAGACCTGCTCCCCTTAAAAACCCGTCTCCGAACACAGCTGACCACACTGATTTTCTTATTCCTCAGACACTTATAATTTGTAGCATACAGCAAACATTTTATTACTGTGTCATAAAATTGTCTTGTTCTCTAGTTGTTTTTATTTTTTTAAATATATAACTCTGTCCTCCCCAACACAAGTAAATGCCCAGAGATAGAAACTCCTCAGAAGTCCTTATCAAAATGCTAATTATGTAAGAGTCACTTCATAAAAATCTGCTGACTTGAGTCTGCCTACAGCATTTACTGGATTAATATCATGGCTCAATATTTGGAACATTCCAAACTCATAAGATCTACTTGACAAAAGCGTGACTTCAGACTCTGGTGTAAGTGATTTGTCATTGTCATATACTTGTCTCAGCCTGGCAGAAGTGGAGAAGAATAAATATTTCTGCACACTGTATTTGAAATAAAGAAGGATGACCTGGATAAATAGATATTGCTTTATAAGCTAAATGTCTCTTGGAAAAAGAGAAAGTATTTCTCCATCATTCCTACTTGTTCAGACTGTAGACGTTTAGATGGATTTTGTTGGTTTTATAGTTTGAATTAACTTTTTTTTAAAGCTCTTTCTGGACCAGTGTTCTCTATGCTAAAACATATATTTCTCATTATCATTAATGGTAGCTGAAGAATTCCAAGTCAAACATACAATTCTATTATAGAATATATTTGAAACATATTCTACAGCCAACCATTTAGTGTAAACCTTTATCAAATATCCTCCTGAGATCTGTGGTAAAATTATACAAGAAACAAAAGACATAATCCTCCCTTCAAAGAGCATGCAGTTGAATTTACTTGTATTTTATATGTTTAAACATACAGTTTTGAGTTAAAAACATACAGTTTTGAGTTAAAATGCTTGTTGGATAAGTTAATGTAAAATATCTTTGATTCTTAAAGTGACAATGAGTTTTGGGGCAAGATATAAAAACTAATCACTGTACAAATCCTGTACCCAATTTTATCTTTTAAAAAATCAGATATAACGCATTGTGTTATGTATTTATGTACATATATACATATAAATATATAGAATTAGGTAATATGCAAAAATAATTCGCATGGATTTTCATAGAGAATTTACACATATTTATGCCTTTTGAAATACTGCCTAACGCATGTATCTGAAATCAGAAGATTTGAGACAAGCATCTTGGTTCCTCTGGTAAATATTTTATGATTTACCGTTTTTCATTCATGAAAGCATTTGAGTTGGAAATCTGTATGGTGATCAAATGATTACCTGGAAATGTCAGTGAAAAATAAGGTAACATACTCTCACTGGATAATTCCATGTGATAGTGCTTCAGGAACACCTTGCTTCTTAGGCCTATAAATCTGTACATAATACATTTATGTTCCAAATGTACTGTGAAGCATGAAGCACTTTCAACATATGATCTCATTTTGATTTGGCCACACACATGTATAAATACATTTCTATTTTATATATTTATGTATACTAAATGTACACATTGATGTCAACTCATGATAAAAACAAAATATACTCATATTAATAGTCTGATGAGATTTAACAAACAGAAGCATATCAGTTTTGTTTGTTGTTTATATATTTTGTTTTTCCCTTGGCATTAGGTGTTTGAGGCATGATCATTTAGAGATTCTGTTCATAATGTTTTACACCCAAGATTTTGTGGGCCTCCTTTGTTATTCAGCTGAAAAGAAATATAATTTTTAGAAATATGTGGTTTTCTCTATGATCTGAGACAGGTGGTCCCTCTTGTCTTACCTAGAATGACACTGTCAGGACTAAATGCTACATTAATATTTGAGTTCCGCAGTCACTAGGAGGAGTAGAAAACAAAGGCCATAATCACACCTGGAAAACCCCTTCCAGTGCATGCCATATGGTGGGAGCTTGATCATCTTCAGGTCTAGTATTATAGCTTTCAATAAGCATGATCAGGTAAGTTTTAAGAAATTAAATGCTAAAAAATCAGACATTTAATTTAATGCAAAAGAGGACATCTTACACAAAATTACAGCTCTAACATCTAACATTAAAGAAACAAGCAAAGAGCGATAAAAAATAAAAGGTTTCCTAGCCAGAATAGAAGCATATGCAAACAGATTTTAAAAACCAATCAAGATATATACCGTTTTAAAAGAAACAGAAAGCCTCTCATATTGCTGAAAGAGATGGACTTTCATGCATTATTGAAAATGTTAGTTTAGTTGTTAATCTGGGTCTACAAAGCAAGACTTTTAACAACACTGTTTTTTGATAGCTTTCTGCTATGCCATGTACAGATGCCCAAGGAAAGTATAAATGGAAACATTTACTGCAGTTACAAATTTATTTTTGGAAATTACAGGTTTGATTAGATTGTATTCTCTGCATTCATTGATATAGCACCCAAATCTTTACAGAGGTGTTCTCTTCCTTCAGAAGCATATGTTTATAAACTACTGCAAACATTCATACTGACATGGAGAAAAGATTAGGGAGTTGAAAGTTCAAGTTTGTTTCCTCTTGTCTGTTGGGCCCTTTTTGGTCATTATTTAAGGGAGTCAAAGACCATTAGAGAAAGCTAATAGCCTTTAGAACTCTCAGATTATACTGATATTACAGATGGGAGAGTTAAGCCAAATTGCATTCTCAAAATGGTTCTGGGAACATACCACTTCCAGTAATGATCCAATCAACCAGACCTAAAAGCAGAGAAGGCAGGGATGCACTTAAAGGCAATTATCCATCAACATTGGAAACTGTGGTTACTAGATTAAGAGAGTTGAGTATATGCAATATATCTTGATTGCAGCAAAGCAGTTGATACAGTATTATTCAATTTACCAGCTAGATTAATTTAAATTAGTTTAGGCAAAAGTATAGTCAAATGAACCACCAGCTATCCAGAGGGCCGTAAATAATAGATAACAATAAACACATTTGTTTTACATGCTTCTAATTTAGTTATTTCCCCCAGAACCCTCCTTCGGTTCAGAATATGACAGTTATGTAATATATGCCACCCTCTAGCTATCTTTTCTTAAGATCTTTTAGGAATCCCATCTGTTCCACGAAGTTGCAAGGACCAATTATAGTACCATCAACAACTCCCATTATTCAGAGCTTTCTTTATTTATCTATATTCAGTTTTCAGCTTCCCCTTATATTTCTGCTTGATGTCTGGACTTTATCTTAGTGCAAAATGTCAGAAGCAGAAGTACAGGGCAGTGGAAATAGCCTTTGCTTCCATACAAAAAAAATAAAAAGCAACTGATTGTGGATTCACCTGAGTGCTTTGGTGGAGATGACGGTGCTTTTCTTCTCTCCTTGCAATGTCTACCTTAACCAGAGAGTAGGTTTTTTGAACGTGGTGGGTTTGCATAACCAAAGGTGTGATGGCAGGGCCGAGAGTTTCCATTTGGTGATTTAGTCTTTGGAAATCCAGAACATGTGACATAAACACACACTTGGAGACAACATGACTTTGTTATACAAAGGACCAAGAAGACATTTCTCCCATCGTTCTTACAGGGACCGCCCATTTTGAGATCTATGCAGGGTCTTTATGCTATTTTCTAGAACCATAATTCTCAGCTTAGCAATGGGAGCTGTGATTATGCAGGCAAATGTGAGGAAGAGAGGACCTGCATCTAAGAGAATTTTCTGTACTTTTGGGGCAGTGGGATTGGTGCAGTTTCTAAAAATATTGAATCAATCTTTACTGTATTAGGAGGAAGAAAAAACCCATTTTCATAATTATAGAAAGTAAAATTTGAAAAATTGTTTTTGTGTTGAAAAATACAAAAAAAAAAATACACTGATTCTCAACAGATATGTTTCCAATGGTGGACAAGGGAGGTAGTGGGAAAATACAAGAATCCTGGACAGTGGGAGGTGGAGGCACTAGTGGGGCTGGGAAGCACTGCTGCAGGTACTGGTGGTGAAGCAAGACTGTGCATCATCTCCATTATACCCCCCTTTCCTTTTTGTGCTTATAGTGCATAATTGGTTGCCTTGGGAAGTAATATGATAACTTCATTATTTATATTTTTGAATGTCGGAATATTCATTAGGGGTTTCGATACCAAATGCCCAGGATCTGCTTCCCCAAATTATTTTAAATGGCGTATGGTAAAAGATAGATACTTGCCTCTTTTCTACTTGAGAAGGGAAGAGATGAAATAATTGTGGCAGAAAATTTGAGAAAGAGGCACTATTATGATGGAGTTTAACATGTAACCAAGAGGATTGGGTGCAGCACAGTAGAAAAAATTTGGTTTCCTCATGAACTATTGATGAGATTTTAGGCAAATTACTTAATTATAAAGCTTCTTTATCTGTAATTAATGTATCATTCAGAATATCAGCAGACTAACTTGGTTGCATGCATATGAGTTTCTTATTGTCAAATATTTTTCCTCCTTTTGATAATAAAAATAAGGCATAGTTATTTTTTAAATCTGAAAATATATAATGTATAAAAATAGAAATAATGAAAATAATTCTACCAATGTTTATAGTTAGATTACTTTTTTGTGTATCTTATTGCCTCAAATTATGTTGATTTTATTTTCATTGTTGCATTCTAATTTGATGATGCTTTTCTAACATTAGAATTTCCTTCCTTTATTTCATTTTCTAAAATAAATTATTTTGCTTGGAATCTTACTTACTTGATTAGCGTTTTATATTTTGACTCAGATTTTTAGCCCCTAATTCTTGTTTTGATCTATAATCCCTTTAGGACTATACTTTTTTAGTTTTTTTTTTTTAAATGAACTTTAATTTTAAATTGATCAGTATTTTCCCCCTTTAACTTCATGTTTTTATTCTTGTTATCATTTCCTAACCTTAAATTTCTTTTATTTCGGGTCAGTTTTTCTCTGTTTACCTTTCCAGATTCCTTCTCTGCTCTCTCAACCCCATTTTGTGGCACCAGAAGAGGGTTGGAGGGTGGGAGGAGAAGACTCAGGGAGAGAGGTCCCCTGGCCATATCGGTTCTTTGACTTAGGCTGACTCTCCCCTTGGTCCTGTGGCCCTCACTGGTTTGGGCAACACCATTTTGGAAACACCTTTTCCCTTTGAAGTCTAAAGTAGTCCTGGTTTTCTGGGTTTTTTTGTTTGTTTGTTTGTTTGTGTTTGTTTTTGTTTTTCAGCAGTCTTTTTGGGTTCCCTTAACTCTCCCCACTTCTTTGTAAATTGACCCTTCTTTAAACTTCTTTCAGTTAAACCCTTCGGGAATTCCATTAATTTTGTGATGAGGTAATGATGGAAACAATCTTTATCGCATTAATCTTTTAAAGTATTTTAAAAGGTCTTTATATTTTGCATTGTGGTTAAATTCTCTTATGTTTAATATCGACTCCTTGAAACAATGTTAAATCATGTCATAGTACCTTATTTAATTTTTATCTCCTTTTCATTAGCTATCCACCAATAAATATTAATTTTTGCTTCTCTGATATTATGATTTACATTTGGGTTTTAAAATGACCTACAAAAAGCATAACTACTGAGGATGACAGCAAGAAAGCATCCACGCCACAAACAAGAGGTTGGAGGATCTTTTCCTTAGTTCTATCCAGTTTCCTCAATTGATTTCTAATCTCTTTTAAAATTATTTCCCTAAAACTACTGACCCTGAGGAACCCAGGGACCTACAGATTCATGCTCCACAGGACAATTTATTCTCTTTATACCGGTTCTATACTTTTATAACACTGTATGTTTTCCGTATCATGCAGTCTTTATATTTGGATCGGCCTGTTTAAATATCTTTGGTCTTTAAGATAGAACCAGTGCTTTTGGCAAAGTGTATCATTGTATTACAAACAAGCACACCCTGACATGAACCTTGATCCTCTAGGACTAGAGGGAGGATAAAGAATTGCCAGCAAGGCATGGAAGCAGGAGGCAGACTAGATAGGGAGTGGCACTTGACATTCCAAGATATGAAATCAGTTGCAGGAACAAGCTGAGCCTGCATGAGCTGAAAGTGGCTCATGTAGGGATTATGGTTCTGCATTTGCTGATTCTGGCAAGAGAAGATATAGGCCGCTTCAGAATAACCAGAAATGAACTCTCCTGCTCACAGTAAGGTGTCCAGGAGATTCCGATATCTGGCAGCAGAGTCACATGGAGAAAGGGCTATAAACCTTCAGTTCAGATAAGTCACCAAGGGATGTGTCCATCCAACATCACTGGAGTAAAAAAAAATCAAAGAAAATCCACCCACAACTGGATGGACTTATCTTTCTTCAAGAATGAATTGCTACCAAAGAAAAAATAAAAAGCATCTCCACAGAGATTACTAATAGAGAGATGGAGTAGATAGATAGTGCTCCAGGCACCTAGGAGTAGCACAATTGCAAGAAACATTGATGAAAGGAAGTGAAACTAGATATTTAAAGAATCAACTTTGTGGTCTCAATAGTCAGTGAAAAATAATTATTAGGAGAATAAAGTAAGAAATGTAAGATAAGGCAATGTGTTGAGTAAGGACTGTGGGTTCCAAGCAGCCAAAACAGTGAGAAGCACTGGGACAGCTTGTGGTCTCTGACATAACTGGGCAGCAGGATCGACCTCCAGAGCCCCACAGAAGCTTCTTTTCTCTCTTAATCTGCTCCCCTCAGTACATCTGCCTCATTCTGCTCTTACTGTACCAACCAGGCCATGTGGTATTAAAAAGGTTCCCAGAGGCATCAGGCTTTACAAATTAAAGGTCCACATTCCCAGAGAGACCCTGACGGTGTCTATTTCTCTATCTTTCTCTTGTTCTCAAGGGAAGAAGGACTGATTTCTCCCACCCTGGGGCCAGTGCAATCCAGCCAACCTCAGGAAGAAGGAGACAATTTATTGAAAAGAATGCTGGACCCATGATACAGTAGTGTCCTTCCTGTCTAGAGAGCCTTAGTTTTTATATATCAGAACTTCTTGTGTTAAATAATTTATTTCCATTTCTTCTTGTTTAATATTCAAAATATTTCAAGCTGTTAATTGGTGTTATTTATAGGCCTCATCCATAAATTTTGAAAGAAATCCTCATTTATTTTTCTATTAATTTCGGATGAGGCAATATTTCAGATTCTAAGATTTTTCTATTTGGAAGTACTGATTTCTTGATATATTCAATTCTAGACAAAGATAGTACCTGTACAAGATGCATCTTTTCAGGTCTAATTTTCATTGGATCTTAATATCTGAGTTATATTTGTTACTTCTAAGCCTATGCCAGGTTTGTACGAGAGAAATATAAATAGACATGTAATCCACTTCGTCTTGTTATTCAAATTCTCTGAGATTTTTTGTTTTGTTTTGTTTGTTTTGTTTTGCAGGGAGTATTGGCCTTTTATTTTTTTAAACTTGTCAAAGGCTGAGAGTTCTTTAAAAGACCTCTCATGATTGTAGTTCTGTTTTGTTATAGAGTCTATGCAGTTATTTTTCTCAGAAAGATCTATGTCTGTTATTTTTCATGATGAATATTATCTCAGAGTTATTATGAAGATTAAATAAAACAATGCTTGTAAAGCATTTATTCAGTAATGGGGATAAGGCAAATGCTCTATAAATGTGAACTATTATTGTTGTTTCCTAAATCAGTAATTTCTGCTTTTATCTTTATTAATTTCCAACTCCTATATTTTTCTTCTTTCTTAAATTGAATGGCTATTCCATTTGTTTTAAATCTCACTTATTTAATAGTGAAAATTTTTAAAGCTGTGGATTTTCCTTTAGCTGTATTCTACAGGTTTTGATGTTCTTATGTTTATTATCTCTAAATAACCGAAAATTTTAAATTTTAGTTTTATTTTTAGTTCAAAGTTGTCACCATAAAATATGCATTTTGGAACCAATTAAGATTTCCTCTGTGACCAAAACATATCAATTTTAAAAATACTCCATGGGCATAAAAAAACATGACTATTTTCTGTTTTTTTACTGTGTATACTATTCATACATTTATTATTATTCTTTAAATTTTTTATATGCTTATGTATTTTTGTCTACTTAATATCTGTGAGATAAGTTTTAAGTTCTCTGCCTCATTGCTGAGTTATATCTTAGCTGCCTGCAGCATCTTTGAATTCTATTCTTTTTGCTCTAGAAAACTATCGTGTTTTACTCTGTTGCAGAAGGAACATTTCTTCCTATTCTGATTCATTATTGGTAAACTCTAATCTCTGTTTGGAAGCTTGGAGACTAGCTCATTATCCATGGAGTTCAGAACAGTTTCCAGGTTATACAGAACATCTTTGTTATTGTTAATCTGGCCTGACAGGCAGGAGACTTGATCTGAAAATTCAGCTCAGAGAAATAGTCTCTCTTTATTTCTTTGATCATTTCTTTTTCCATCTGTTTCTTTTTCTGTTTCTGAATTATTGGGATATGTGTTCTCCTGAATCTACCTTCCATTAAGCTTATCTTTTTTTCTCCTAATTACCACTTTTTGTCTTTTTTACTCTCTATTTCAGGATAATTTCCAGTCCATTTACCATATTATTAATGAGGCTTTCACCAGAATTCATTCTATTTTCTGCTGCCTCTACTGAATTTAAATTAAACACATAAAAATTTTTACTCACTAAATTATTTATCATTATATTTCTTTTTTTTTTTGAATCTCCCGCAGATCTCATTGAATTATTTTTAGTTCTTTCCTATTTCCTTCATTGCATTTCTGCCATAAAATTATTCCCTATTTCAGTGGAATCAATCTATTCTATTTCAGTTTCCTTTCCATCTTTAAAACTTTGGTGGATTATTCTTAAACATTCAGTAATTTTTTCTTAATTTTCTAGTTGTCATTGGTATCTTATATTGGTATATAGAAGAATATTATAGTTGTTATTTTTTCTAAACTCCTTTAACTTTGTCTGGATGGAGGACTGGTAGTGGAGAGTCTGTTTCTTTCTAGGAGGGCAGCATGTAGAGAGCCAATTGGTTATGGCAATTCTCGGGAAACTTCAATCTTAGAGGGTATTTATCTCCCTGGATTTATGAGTGCAGTTGAAACCAGTTTAGCATGGAAGAGTTATTCAAAAGAAGGCAGCATCAAAATGTTAGAAAGCTTCTCTCTTGACCACACTACATGTGAGCAAGACACCAAGAGCAGTATTTAATAAGAATTGCTCAGAACAGCTGGACCTCCTCAGGAGCCCATTGTGTTAGATGTCCTCACCTCAGGCTTTACCAAAAAGGCAGACCCCCGCCTCTCTGTGGACGCTCTACAAATTTCTGTGCAGCAGGTGGACCTGAAGTCCACGTTGCCTATTCTACATGTCAGGAACCAAAAGGCTTCAGACTCCAGCATTAACATTACATTCACGATTAGTCAAACAGATGTGTTACCTCAATGCGTGGTTAAGGGGAGAAAAAATCAAGAACAAACACTGTATTAATTCCTGTTTACTCCCATCCCATCAGAGGGTACTGAAAAACGTAAGGACGATATGGGTGCGTTATAATAAACTAGGACTAGCCTCAAAAGATAACTGGCCTTGCTAGCAAATGTCTCTATCAAAGAAAACCTCTGGATCGACTCTTCCAAAACCAGTCATAATTTTTCTTAGATGCCCTCCAACATTTACGTGTCTTATTGCTGGCATCTCCGAGGAACTACCCAGCACACAGCCTTTGTGGTTTTGGAAGCTCAGAGAGAATGTTCGCAGAGACATGGCTTTTAAGAAAAGGAGGGATGAGAGCCCCAGAGGTGGTTAACAGGAATTCATTACTTAGAGTTTCATTCTGTTATTTAGAGGTGTATTTTATAGATAGTTTATTTTGAAGGGTTTACCATCAAGTTATACTTCAATACATGCTCAATGGATCTCTTACTGAAAAAAGAATTAATAGGCACAGTGAGCCCAAATGTTAGTTGATGCCTCATCTGTGGCTTCCCACTGGAGTTTGGCTGGCTTTAGGTAATTTCCCCCGAGGGGCTAAAACTCTCTTATTATAGCAAGGACACAATGGGAACAAAACCTCTTGAGCTCTTTCAGTGTCCTTCCTGAAAGGATGTAAGGTTGGCATGATAGACTGCAGAAAGGGTTGAGCTGCAAGAGGAGCTGGCTGTCACCTTCTTCCTGGAGTGTTATATCGTGCCACCCTTAGCTACATGACACTCCATGTGAACCAGCCAAGTTCTACGACTGTCAACTCCACAACTGTGGCACACATCTTGGCAATCGCTCTACATAGAAAGCCTTCTTGACCCTCATTTCTAAAACTTCACCTATAAAATTCAGCCCAGGCAATGTCTCATCCATGACCCCTTAAGCTGAGGAAAATGTCTTTTATTCCTTAATTTTTTGCTTCTAATACAACAGAAATATTTGTGTTTTCTTTAGCATTGTCAGGGGAAGGGTCACTTCACTGGGACATTAGTCTTCCTGACATTTTTATTTGTCCTCACCACCCTATTTCATCCATCCTTTGCTATATACCTAGCTTGTTTTGTTGTTTTTGTTTGTTTGTTTGTTTTTTACTTTCATGCTTGTATTAAAATTTTTGACGTCATAAATTATTACATGCTATAATTGTATTCTGTTTTACCTCCCTTTTAATTCTTTATTAGATAGATTTGCCTTTACGAGTCCTTCTAAACTCCTCAAACATTTTGGACTCTCTTTCAGAAATTCATGTTTTGGGCTCAAATCTAATTTATCTCTAAAATTTTAAAACTCTACTGTCCTAACACTTAGGCTACCAAGTCTATGTCCATACATTCACTTACTAGCTATCAGGTACTCTAAGATGGTCTTCTTGCTTTTTTTTCAAGAATTTTCCCTTTTGATAACCAAGCAGGTTCTTTTTACTTGTAAATTTAGTCCACAAGTTTGTTTCTGTTGATTTTATATTCCAATTTCTAAGAGATATAAATAATATCAAGAGAAACTCAGCTTACCTTGTAAGTTCACTAATATCTAGGGCTACACTGAGACACAGACTCCAGGCGGGCTAATATTTGGCATCCCTAAAACTAACATTTGCTAAATATTTGTTCAACATTTGTTTGGTGGGGAGAATAAATTGATTTTATATGAATTAAATGTTCAGATGTTTAGATTTAAAATTAGGTATTATTTTATGTGCTGTCTATAGCTATTTTTAAAACTTTTAATTTGTAAATAATTTCAAATTTAAAGAATAGTTAAAAAAAGAACCTTATATAGAATGTCTTTACCCAGATTCACCTATTTTTAACATTTAGCCCCGTCTGCTTTATCATTTTTTATCTGTCATCTACCTATCTGTCATCTAATATATGTATGTGTATATATATATAATCTATTTATTCTATACATCTATTTACATAATATTTTTCTGAACCATTTGAGAGTAAGTTTCATACATTATGGCCCTTTACTCCTAATATTTAGGGCATATTTTTAAAGAATAAGGATATTCATTTATGTAACCACATACATTTATCAATTTTAATACATTTAACTTTTGTCTAACCCCACATCTGTATTGCAATTTTGTCAATTGATCTAATAACATTCTATATAACATTATTTTTCCTCCAGTACATATATACATATTTCTTTGTATGGTTAAAGGTATATCTTTGTGATATGCCTAGAATATTAAATGAATAAGTAGTTTATTAGTTATTGGCAAATTTCATTTTTTAAGGAATGTGCCATTTTTCATTCCCACCGGAAATATATGAAAATGTTAGTTTCTCTGCATCATTATCAGAAGAGCGTAATGTTATGCTTTGATTTTTTTTTTTTTTTACTAATCTAATCGGTGAGAAATAGTATTTCTGTGTAATTTAATCTGAATTTCTCTAACTTGATTAAAGGTGGATTTCACATGTTTAAAGGTTATTTTTATATCTTTCTTTTGTGACTTCGTGTCATTCGATTTTATTCTATAAAATTTTTGTTCTTTTTTTCTTCAATTTCAGTAACTTCTTTGTAAATTAAGAAAATTAGCCCTCTCTGTACTACTTTTGCAAATATTTTTTCCCAATTTGTCATTTTGAATGTTGTTTATGGTGTTTGGGTTTTCTTTTGAGGGAATAGTTTTGTTTTATTTGTTTTCTTATACAATTTTTAGTTTTATGTAGTACAACTTATTTTGTTCTTTGAAAATTTACTCATAGTTAACCTTTTTTTTTACTCGTATTAGAGAAGTATTCATCCACGTTGGCTTCTAGTGTCCATATAAGTCATGCTTACTTCCAGGTTGATGGTTGATTTGGAGTTTATTCTTGTATATGATGCAAGGAAAGGATCTAATTTTATCTTTCTCGAATGGCTATCAAACTGTTCCAGTATGTTTATTAAAAACAAAATAAGATAAAAATCTTTGTTCCAGTTATTAGAAAATTATTTTTATAATTTCTGTATATAGAAGGATTATTTCTGGATTTTATATTTTATTCCATCAGTTATCTATCTGTTCATGTACCAATATCATACAGTTTTAGTTATAGATGCTTTGTAGTATGTTTTATCTTATAGCTTAGCCCTCCCTCTTCCTTCCAGCATTTCTTTAGTCTTCTATATTTATTGTTTGACATGAAATTAAGTACAAATTCATCTAGTTCTCTTGAAAAAAGAGGTCATTAGTATTTGGGGGGGGATCACATTAAATTTATAAATTAACTAATAGAGAACTGGCATCTTATTATTGAGCTATCCAATGCTAGAAGAAGGAATGCCTTATATACCTTCAAGAATTTTTGCTTTCAATAATATATAGTTTTTTAAATGTACAATTAGTATATTTTTTATTAAACCTATTTCTAAGCATTCTTGTTGTTGCTATTGCTATTATAAATTGGGTTCAATTATCTATAAAAAGAACATTTTAAGAGTCCAGAAATTGTTTTTTTTTTTAAGTTTCTCTGTCAATCACTACAGGAAGCTATAGCTTGCCTAACTATAACTACAAAATTTAATTCAAAATACTTTAAATGTTTGTTTTATCCTGGCTTTTATGTTGGTTAAATCTTCTCATTTTAATTTTTCATTGTTCAGTTTGCATTTTTAATGTTCTGGGATAGATATTTTCTCGGGATATATATTAAGCAATTAAAAATTTCAATAGTTATTTCAATAGTGTAACAAATAACCTTTCCAGTAAAGTCTTGTATTACTTATTTTTGAATTTTAGCTAACTGTCCCTGGCACTCCCTGCTGATTCATGAGTCACAGCCAAAATAAAATACTCAGAAATAGGTTTACGTGGGCAAGAAATGTTACTTTCACCAAGAGCAGGACTAAGTTACAGTTTATCAGTTATGTACAAAGTATTCTGCAGAAATCTTAGTTTCCCGACATCATATTTCTGATTTATTCAAGCAGTTTACATAGCTCTGCAACCTACACAGATGGCCTGATCTGACTATTTTTTAATCTGGCTCTTTCTGTAATCCTAATTGGGTATGTTTTAACCATAGAATGATGTTTGTGTTTCTATATCTCCATGTATTTACTAACTGACTTATAAGAAATAGTTTTAAAATTGCCAAGTACAGGAGATTGAAGTGTGAAGGGCCAAGAGATTCATTCAGCAGACCTAGATCTGTCATGAACTCCCATGATACCCAAGCAGGTAAACTTAAAAGAATTATTTCATTTTTTGAGTGTTTCTGAATCAGTAAAGGGGTCTACTTGAAAATTACCAAATTTCAATTGTGAAGTGATATGCTTCTAATTCTGTTGAAATAGTGAGCATGTTTATCATTAATAAAATTCTCACTCTTGTTTTTGTGACAAAATGGACATAAAGATAAAGCTTTTAATAAACTGGTCATATCCTAATGAGAATAATTAGCCCTGTTTCATAATCTATCAAGACTGATAGGCAGAGTCAAGAAATGAATTATTTTAGTGTGCTTGAGTGAATAACCACTTCTGCTGCCCACCAATGTTCCCTGCCTCTTACACACACACACACACACACACACACACACACACACACACACACAGTGAGCTTACTTTGAACAACAGGACATCATATCAACCTATTTCAGTTGACATGTGGGAAATATTTTTTTTCAGACACAGTATAAACTTCAATGCTATATGTTATTTAATAAAGGAAATATAATCCTTAATATTAAACAGGTCTATCAAAATTATTTAAAAGAACAATATAGAAAACAACTATTTATATGTTAATCTCTGAAATGTTTAATATGCACATTTTTGAAAGTTTTTCTTTTTATAATTGACATCATTTATAATTAATTACTATTAATTATGAACCTTAGCAGTAGCATTCAACCAAATTTTGACATATAAGACAGCTCATCTTGTGTAGAAAAAAACTAAAAGAGTAATCAGCCTTTCCCAAAACACAGTGTCCTGTCACAGGGAAGAATCATCTCCCATCACGGACTGATCTTATTTCAGAGTACCAGGCATCGCATATTACCGGATAGTTTATTTTTTCCCTTAAGTCCCATTGCCAGAATTTAAAACCCAAATTAGATTATTAGAACATCAGAGCAAAATCCTGTTGCTCTGTACATTTTGAAAAACAAAACAAATCGAAAAAACAACCAGAGGGAGTGCTCTTTATCCTTCTTGCACACATTAAATATAGTTTTTCTCATATTTCCACTTTGAAATACAAAATAATCTTGGGATACAATTATAGTCCTGAAAATTATCTGTAAGAATTTAAGAAAGTTTTTTACTTTTGTTTCCTTGAGCTGTGAGAAAATATATTCAATAGTGTCTAATCGTAGGAGAATTTGCACCACTAACATGAAGAGCAGCACTTTGCCACTGGCATTTAGAGTTTTGACTCAGGTTATGTGCTAGGTCACAGTATTGCCTCATTCCAGAAAGAAAAGCTACAGACCACCAAGTATTCAAACTGCTAAAACAAGCCATCTGCACATATCTGGAAATATGACATAATGATAACAAAATATATGAATGGACAACTTAGTATCTGGGTATTTGGTGGTGTCTATCATAGCTCATTGCAGCATAAGAAGCTCCCCAAAAATTCAGTCTGAAATTAAAGTTTTCCTAGGTTCACTTTAGGATGATGTGGGATTTCCATTCTGGTTCCCTTTTAATGACATTTTTGTGTCTCCAAAGTACTGCAACAGGAAACTTTTCTGGGAAGGAAAGTATTTGACTGGGAGAATTTGTCTTTGGCTGTCACAATCTTCGGCTACCATTCAGCTAAATGTTGTTTGGAATAATATGGCCTTAGTGCCTCTATCTCCTGCTGAATTGCTCAGACGGGTAGGAGATTAGAGTAGAGAGAGGTGCCGGTATTATCTGTGGGAGGGCTCCAGGGGTCACGCTACACTAACAAGGCCGCCCCAGTCAGGGTGACAGAACCCAGCTGCTGACTCGCAGAGCCTCCATCGTCAGAAGGTTCCACTTACTGCAGGACTGTGTCTCCAGAGATCATGTATTCTAACTCGGTTTCTTTTTTTTTTTTCCACCTCTAAAAAAAGTGGCTTAGCCCATCATTTTTGTCCTCATTTTTTAGGAAGGACCTCCATGTGAAACCACTTACCTGTTTAACCCTCTGAACTTAAAGAAAACATGCCATGCCACTTAAAATACCGAAACTCAGGTTCTGCCTTCTCTGACTTGTAGTAGTAGGGCCCTACTGAGCCATTTATCAAGAAGGTAAATATCAGATTTTTTTTTTAACGTTCACACATTTTCAGCCTTGAGATTTGATGTGACTCTAGTACAGATTACTTAGTTTTTTTTCTATCTATGCTGGAAAGTTACTTTCTGAGCACACAGAGCACTGTGCATTTGTACTTTAATCTTCAAGATTGCCTTGGTACTATTTTTTTTTTTTTCAATTTTAAGGAAAATACTTCCTTTTCTTCCATCAAGGGCTATTTATTCATGGTAATCACATTTTTGTTGTTGTTGTTTTTAAGACAAGAGGAAAGTTCCAAGGCTTGTTTATCTCAGGACTGCCTCTGCAAGCCCAGCCCAGCACCTGACCAGAGTAGCTTTCTTGGTTTACTCCTTGTTTTGGGGAAGAGGGGGATGTCAGTCTTGGGGTCAACAGAATTCAGAAACCAGAATGATAATTCAGCCAGTAGAGGGAGATAGAGCTATCTTACATCTTTTCAGGGGTACAACCTAAGCACACACTGATTTTGTGTGTGTGTGAAGCTAATTCTTAATGTTCCACTGATAGTAAATTTTTGCATATTTTTTCCTTCTAAAAATGAAGAAATAAAGAAAACCATCCCTACTGTTTGAGAAGAACAAGAAGTCAGGACAAGCTTACTGATTTTTAAAGTAGCTTTGGAAGAGTGATTTATTTTTGAAAGACAAATAATTTTTATAGTTATGCTCATGAGACTACAACAATTTAAAAAATGTTATTAAAACAAATTTATACAAGGCCAAAAGTGGGGGTAAAGGGGCATTCATTCTGGGGTTTAGCTCAAAAGAGACCTCATATTTGAATACTACTTTGATATTTAAATGGTCTTGCCATATTACTGCATGACAAAGATTTCTCCTCCTTAGAGAAGGCACTGGTACTGGGATAAAAGAAAGGCAGTAAAAGCATTTTTGGTGCCCTATTTTTTCATTTATCAGCATTTGTAATTATAGTTAAGTGCTTCCAAAATAGTGTCTTGATCTATGAAAGGCCCTGCATTTATATGGCGCTTTTAACTTTTCAAAGTATTTTTATATGTACCATCTCATTTTAAAGTAGATTTGACACAGCCCCAATTTATTAGAGAAGTGACCCTTTAAACTCAAGAACCCTCTGGAATTTTTTTTAGCTATACTTATCTTACCTACCATTATAAAACTTAATGAAAGTAATGGTGTTACTATAACTACTATATCAATATAAAATTTTTCCATGTAGGAGATTTTTAGCCATCAAATAATTATTTTTAACATCCAGAAGGCTTTTACATTTTTATTTCAAAGGATTTGAAGTTATCCGTTTTTTGTATTAAGAGTAATACTGTTGAGAATTTTACTGTGGCCACCTCTGAGAATTTTGAAGAAATAACAAGTTTTGTGAACGTGTCCAGACTTGTCCATAAAATAATAGGAGGTTTGCATATTATTTTTAAAGATACTTTTAAGAATCTGATAAATTCTATTCCCTGAAGACTCGTATCGTGTTTTTTTGGAAATTCATGCTCCCTCCATGGTGTCTTAAGAAACAGTGGGTACTCAAACACTGCTTTTGATTGTCCAGACTGCAGTAGCTGGGAAACTGGGATGTCTATTCTGGTTCTTGTCCATCTTCTGGACTAACAAGGGCATTTTGTAGAAAGGCCAGCAGAGATATTAACTCCATCAAAGTTGTTGATTCAATTGTGAACAACCATCCAGATGCATGTGACTTGAACTATCATACATCAAGTAGCAAAAATTGAGAAATAAAGATACTGGATATAGTCAGTAAAAATTAATTGCTTTAACTGGGCTAAAATTTCCTGGGGAAATATTTTTTTCCCCAAGCTTGAGCCAAGTTTGAGATAAAAAAGCATTATTATCATCTCCTGAAACTAAATTAACAGGAATCTGGGTTGTTTCCTTGATAATTCCAAACTCTGTCATTTTATTCATGACTTGCTTTTATTTCTAAGTTTGTCACTCTTAAAAGTTATACACAAAAAAACTTATTTATGTAGCTATGTGTAGTTAATATGTAAAAAAATTCATGTTTTTCTTTTCTTTCTAATTTAGGAAATAAAACTGAAATAATTAGTTTTGAATTAGTGACTTTTGCCATCCATTGCATTTTTATCATAGTGTTAGAGAGGAAATTATTTTGACGGCTATTGCTTTTTACATTTTAAATCTATCTGTACATTCTTTGTTGGCTGAACTTGAAGGAAAAACAGATTGTGGGAGAAAAGTAAAGGAATATCTTATGTAAGTAAATATTCATCTCAAAAAAATAGATTTATTTTATATTTACATATTTTTATTTTTAATTGTACTTTAATATCAAGTGTTTTTAAATTTTAAAATTATATTTATTATTGTTTTAATTGTTAAAGTCAGTTATAATTATATATTATCTGTCTCTATAAATATTTACCTCTCAAAGCTTTTATAAGGATTTAACATAACATAAAAATATTCAAGTTACATATAAAGTTCTCAATTACAATTAGTATGGTTATTTAAACATATCCAAGAAATCTTTGGGGTTCATTACAACCTCAAAGATAGAGACTGAAGCATAAAATAGAAAAGTTTCTTCTGTATAAATTGCTCAGATATATTGTTTGAAATTAGCAAATTCTTTGGTACTCTTTTACTTTAATGAAGGTTGTAAACTTAAAGATAAATTACATGCATAGACCTTTGAGATATTACATTGCCTTTCCACATATTCAAGTTTTCAAATCCCTATAAACTTGAAGTAGGTATTTATGTTTTACAAAGCTGAGAGAACTGAGCTGAGAGGCAAATAGAGAAGAAATTAATTGTTTAATTTCATGAATAGGTGTCTCAGAATGGTGGTAAATGTAAAATTTCTCAATTTCAGGTCTTGTTTCCTTCCATAGCTCATTCAATATTCAATCCCTAGTCTTAGAGCTTCACAACATAAATTTTTATTGCAAGATGGATTTCTTCTATTCTGTTAAGTATTTACAACAAGGCAATGCTTTAAATGGAAAGTCAGATGCCTGAGGTTATACATATATTTTTCCAATAATTCAATCAAAAGCATTTATTGAGCATTTACTAAGGGCCAGGAGCTATACAGGTACAGAGAACAAAACAAAGACATCTACTGTCCTGGAGCTTACCTTCTGGGGTTGGGGCAGACAGGAAAGAGGTAGGAAAGAACAAACAAGATTAAGTAAAATAATATGTTAGAAGGTACTGAGGAGAAAAATAAAAAAGGAAAGAATAATAAGGAGTGTCAAGGTGATAGAAGAGTTGCAATTTTAAATAGGGTGGCCAGACAAGGAGTCTCCAGGAGGCCATTTGAATCAGGATTGAAAGTGAGGGGTGAGCTTGGAGCAAGGTGGAGGAAGAAAATGCTAGGCTAAGGGGATACAAGTTCTCCTAGGTGGGAGCATGCAGGCCATGTTAAGAGCCAGGTGGTCACTATATGAATAGGAGCTATGCTCCAGAAATAACAGGGCCAGGCCACTTGCTTTCATTCAGAGTGAGATGGAAAGTCAGTGCAGGGTTAAGAGCAGAAAATGCCATGGTCCAGTGTCAGTTTTATACCATCGCTGACTGAAATGTTGTGAATAGATTTAGAGAGGCAAGAGCAGAAGCAGGAACACCAGTTCCAGGTGATAAATGTTGGGGTGATGGATGATGGGGCCTTCTGGTAGTGCAGTAGGCATGTCACAGTGGAGATAATAAATAATTGGAGACTAAATATATTTCAAAAATATAAACTCATGGCAGAGATCGCTGGCTCTTCTCCTGCATCTAATGTTCTTTCTTCCTGAGTGGATGGATGCCCAGCTTGAAACTACATTCCCAAGTCTCCTTTGCAGGAAAGAGTGTCCATATGACTGGGTTCTCAGCAATGGGATGTTAAGCAGAAGCGCTATGTGTCAGCTCCTAGCCATTCTCCTAATGATGGTTGCTTTCTATTTGCTTTTCATCTTCATTCTTTCTGGAAATGGTGATGACTAGAGCATCTTGAAATGTGTCAAGGAAGGCAGATCTGCCACTGCCCTGGAATAGAAAAATTACTGTCTTTTTGGAGCTCCTATATAACAAAGAACTAACTACTAAGATCTTTAAGACTCTATTTTGTGATCTTGTAGAGCAGCTTAACCTCCACTCTAACTAATAGGAGCTTGTAAGATTTGCTGATGGATTAGATGTGGATGTGAGAGAAAGAGAGGAGTCAAGAATGACTCCAAAGATTTGGGCCTGAGCTCAGGTAGAAAGAAATTGCCATTTACTGAGATGTAGCAAACTGTGCGAGGAACAAGTTTGGTGAGAAGGTCAATAATATAATTTTGGGCATGGTACATTGGCAATATCTGTTAGACATACCTTTTAAAAATAGTTTTTCATTAGGCTAATTAATGAATTTAAAAAAACCCTGAACTTTCAGTGCACCAAGTATTGTACTAAACAACAACAAAAAGATTTTTTCCTCTCTTTCAAGGGGTTCACAGTTTAAAGTAAGTCATTTAGTGGGCAGAATATCACATCAAAATTACCCACCCACACACACATTAGGAATTTCTTATTCAAATTTTAAAGACAGCGACTTTATTATTTAACTTTATATAAATCATTGTGCTAGAATCTCTTTATGGTTGTAATGATCTTAAAATGCAAGTATTTGTCAAACAGAGACAAACTACACTCCACTTCTCCCTTTGAGCACAAGCCCATTTTAAAAGACCATTTGATCTTACATTTAATTTTGTAATCAAAATTATTTTGTTTGGTTTCAATCTAATCCAAAGAAGTGGTATTGCTGTTTGTTGTGTTTCCCATCTTTGTCTTCTTCATAATTGACCCAACGTAGGCACTAACGAAGTCAAAGTAGCTGTTAAAAGGCATCATGGGGACAGCTAAGGAAACTATTTCCAGCTGCTTTAGAATCACCTCCTTCCTATGTCTGTCAGTCTTCTGCAGGGACGTTCTTTGCAATGCGTCACTGAACAGGGTTCCCCCAATGTCCAAAAGCACCACCCAGGCCTGCTCCCTCGTCCAGTGGACTTTCTTTTGAGTCTGTGGGGCCGGTGGGTGCCAACTCTTTTTTCCATCTCTTTCTTATGGACACTTAGGTCACATACTTCATCCCCTCAGTACCATGTTTCCTGTTTCTTCTGATACAAAAATCATCAAACAATCAGTTTGATAAACTAATCTCCGAAGAGGAGAAAGCTAGAAGGCCAACCCTGTTCTTTTCCCTTGTTCAACATCGTAACAATGATATTCTAGAGACATCACAACATTTATGACTAATTTATGACAGAAATTCAGATAAGGGACTAATTACAAGTACTTTCATAATTAATTGTTTCTTTTGCACAGGAGAGATGGCCACATAGCATATTAGTTAAGAGTGTGTGCTCCAGGATTCAGAAAAACCCAGATTTTAACACTTCCACTTACTATAGTGTGACACATTTCACTTAGCTTCTCTAAGTCTAGTTTCTTCATCTGTTAGAAGACAGGAAGAATAATGATGTTAATGCCTCCTATATAAAATTCATAAGATGATCTTGAGTATGAATGACATAATGCTTATCAAAGCGGCAAGCACAGAGCCTTGTACACAGTAAGGGAAACTTCAAATTAAACTATGTGACTAAAAGCAAAATTCATGTTTACATGTGTTACCTCATTTTTTTTACCTCTCACTACAATTTTTATGAATGAGGCAAGGTATTATCTCGATTTTGCTGCTGAGGAAGCAGACACTAGCAGAATGGTGAGTGATCTACTTCAAGATAAATGCTGTTAAAATGGAGGCTTAAGCTAAATGGAGTTCAGGTTTTTCCCATTTCACCAACACCAATTGGTAGAGGGGTATTATTCTGTGGTGACCCCAAAACACAGTGGGAAGGTAGCAGGTAGATAGAAGATCCACCTCCCCTGAGCGGTCTTTTATTATATATATTTTTTTCATGCCATGTACCTTCTTGGTGGGACTGAAAACTTAAAGAATGGAATCCTGTTTTCTAAATTTATATTATTTTATGATCCTTAAGCCAGGGTGAGACATCACCAAATGCTCAGTGAATACTTGTTCGTTGAATGTTTCCTGTGAATACTTTTCCTGATCTAATCAACATATTTTGATTTTCTGGAGAAATTTCTCATGATGAGCTAAAGCAAAACAAACAAACAGAACAAAACTATGCTACATCAGTTAATACATAAAGTAACATCACTTTTGCTGTATGTACGGTATTTAGAATAAAACCTAAAATAACTGCTAAAATAAAATCACATGGGCTTCAGACCATTGTTTACGCAGCTGTCAATGTCATCCCTCCAAGGGTGACTGTCAGAAACTGAGAGCTGTACTGTATACTCCAAGCAACAGTCAGTGCAGCTTTGAACTAGTTTAATGTTCTCACTTTCCATAGGCACCTCCCTTTGCTGGGAATTTTCACAGAATGCAATACTCATTGCATCTTGGGTACTTTTTTCCTGCGCCTTGATCCAGAGGTGTTTTTAATTGCATTATAGGCCAGGAATAAAATTGTTTTGAGTCAGAAATCTGCACGGTATGATTAAACTTGGGTCTTTTTAGCCAGGAAGGATGTAATAGGCTCAGCACAATGGTTCTCAGTGGCAGGAGCACAGGGCCAGAATTCCACTCTGTTTTTCCCTTCCCTCAGTCATCTGCCCCGTAAGATTTTTGTCATTGCTGTTATTTTTAACTCAAGAAGGAGATAATTTATTATTTTTCACAGGGAGCTCTGGTTAAAATTTCTCTGTCCCACTCCAGTCCAGCTGGTGGAACTCAGTCAGAGACATTTTATATCCTTTTATAGCCATTTGTCTAATGATCTTAACGATATATAATATTGTCATTTTCCATGAAATGGCATTGGACATTGGCCATACTATGTATTAATAAAAAAATATTTTACCTTTACACTCTCCTGGAAACTTTGCTTTCTTGCCTTTATTATTCCTCATACCAGTTTACTCAGTCGGAAAGAGTATAAGCTGAGCAAATTTAAAAAAAAAATTGCACTTTAACAAATATTATATGAGAGAAAATAAACTTGGAGTAAAATGTCAGATTCAAAGACTACCATAATAAGATAAGAAAACCAGAATTCAGAAGTTAGATGTACAGAAGGCTAAGTGGGGGAGGAGAATGCATCGCGTGCCCCGCCTCTCCCAGATCCCATTGGTGTTGTGCTAAATGGTAGGAATTGGTCTCATTCTCTCTGAACAGTATCATTTCCTAGAGCTTGGTTGAAATAACCTTAATTCTTACAAGTATAAATTATAATAGATTATTTGTATCCAGAATTGCTTTGAGATGGGAGGTGAGGGGCAGTATTATCACTGAAATGTATAGCAGCGAGCTTGTGAAGAGGACTCAGCTTTCCATGCACAAACCACTCCCCATCACAATAGACAAAATACAAAAGCTGATGTGGAAAAATTTATAAAAATGTATAAATGTGTTTATAATTATAGTCATAGTATAGATATACAGATTTGTATGTGTGTATACATTTTTTAACTACAAGAAAAATTCTCACAATAACCTTAAGTCATAGTGCACTCAAGATAAAATCATGAGCAAATCACTAAGAATGCTTTAAAAATGAAAGCATATGTCATGTAATATTTGTATGTAATTATAAATGCTATCTGAGTAAATTAAGTCGTTGCAGCTGGGTGTGACTACTTAGGGTGCATTTTGAATTTTTCAGATGGAAGTTAATTTGGAAGAGTCAGTTCGATGTAAAGAAGCTCCAAATAGAAAATAATTAGGAGGGCTAAAGTTAGAGTCACACAAAATTTCATAATTTTCCTGTATCTGGATAGTGTGGATTAGTGTTTCTGAATCTGATTGTGCCTCAAAATTATCAGGAGAGATTTTTAAAAATGTGCTTCCCGAGCTTCTACTTTCCTCCCCAGAAATTCTTATTCATTGGTTCTAGGGAAGTGCTAATCTAGATTTTTACTGAGATCTTCCTAGGTGTTTCTCATGTGTTGCCTGGGTTGGGAATTATTGAACTGTCAATAGTTTTGAGAACTTATATATTTTTTTATTTTTCTCTTAGCATTGTTTTTTCTTTTAACATTTCACCCTGCACCTTGTGTCGTAATTACTTTTCTATAGCTTATCTCCCCACTGCTTGTATGTTTTTTGAGGATAGAGCCAAATAGTTCTAATTATTGTATCCCATATAGTACCTAGCACAGTTTTTAGTGTACAGTAGGTATTTTTTAAATAAATTAAATTCCTACCATCATTCAATTTAGTGCTTCTTGGTATGTACTATTCACTTATCGGTTAACCCCAATCCCTGAATTTAGTACAATATTCAGTTGTTTTTTAGAGACACCAAATCAGGATAAAGTTAAGGGTAGGTTGAGTTGTTTGACAGACCACTACTTGGAGAACTGCTACCGTTGAAACAACAAAGCCTGACTTAAAGATGCTTTACTCTTGTGGCAACTGATTGATTTCCTTTTCTAAACAAAAGTAATAAACTTGGGCAAATCTGAATATACATAAGGAAACAAAGTACTTGAAAATAAACATCTTACAAGGTGAAGTATATGTAGTCTCTAAGCTCAAAGCATGTGCAGGAGAATTCATCTTCTACCATATACACACATACTCATGCAGAGAAGTTCTAAATCTAAAAGATTTTTGAAATATGGTTAATACAACCTACCTTAAAAAACAATGCTATTTGATAATACAAACCATTTTATAATAAAAACATTTTGTAGCAAAAAGCTACAGATAAATTATTTGATAAATCAATAATTTGATAAATTATCTGTGTAGCTCATTTAACGGTAACAAAGAAATATTAGAATGCTAAAATTGATAAAATATTTTCAGTTCAGAGCCCACTGAAATATAATTCTATCAATTTTATGAATTATTTTTAAAATTCGCTAGTTATAAAAACAAAAAGTACACAGAATAACATTTTCCTTTTAACATGTAAACTACATTACCCATCTCATGTTTTTAAAGTCTTCATAGTAGATATAACCAAATTCTGTTAACATCCTTGGGGAAAATGTAAAATGTAGTGGAATTACAGCTCTAAATTTATTTCAGTAATTGTGCAATTTTGGTAAAATAGAAAAATATTATTTAGCAAGTTAAGTATGTCAAATCACATAGTATTTTCAAGGGTTAGGTACTTGAAAGTGTATTTATTGTAATATTACATAATCTACCTTAATTTTATAAAACAAAGACAGACGTGAGAATGATTCAAATAAACATTGTTATATATGTTTTTTCCAATTGAAAACAGTGTATAAAACTTATGGGGGAGGGGAGGAAAAGGGTAATTTTAAACATGCTTACCCCAACTCAAGTCCGGGTTAGGAAATGTAGCATTTCTTTGATTTTTAATTGTTCCTGCATTACTTGTGAATGTGACCACATGACTATAGTTTATGCTATTATGTTGTCAGGCTTCTGATAATGGGAAGGAATGTTTGTTTAGACTGTGTAGCTCTTCACTTTAATTCACTCTGGCTCCAGTGTGACATGTTAAAACTGCTATCAATGGAAAATCCAAATTTCCCAGCAAGACTTAAAACAACAGCAACCCCTGTGAACCAAAATTATCTCCTATTGAGGCTAATTACCTTAGTACACTTAGGCAAGTACGCCATAGGAAATCTGTTGCCTTGGAGTCTCTCCTCTGTAAAGTGCTTTTAGCTGATATTGAAGTCGTATAATGCTGATTACTCTGTTGCATCTTTTAGTACTGGTATAGGTGTGAGGAGAAACATAAAAAACCAAAATGACATATTGGGCCATAACCAAACACATTACATAATGAACGTAACTTTCCCATGGTTTTAAAACCTGTGCTTAGAGAATTGACCCCACGAGGGTGTGAGTTTTAAAGGGGGGAAAATGGAAGGCTTAAGATATAGGGGCAGAAATGAAAATGACTAAATAAAAAAAATTTACTAATTCTGAAAATTTATGTATAACAAATATATAACATAAGATTTAACAAACAAGCAATTTGTGTTTTCTTATCTTTTCCTACTGTTTTGAGCATACCATTTTGCATTCCTTTAAAAACGTTACTTCTCTAGGCACATTATTTAATGTATAAAATGCTAGTTATTCTATTTGACATTTACAAAAACAATTATAAAATGAAAGGTAGAGACCCAGAATTATCCTCAATTTTAACAAGGTAGTTCTTGAAAACTCTGTAAAACTATATTGTTTACTTGAAGTTAGGGTGAAATTGAGTGTTATTAAAATCAACATTAAATGGATATCTAAACCAATTATTTCCGGATCCTAACAGAACATTTTAACTCTTCACTTATCATTATACTTGCTGCCAATTAACTGCTGCAAATTGAGCAAACAGGGTCTGTCTGGTATGTTCATTCAACGGTCAAGTATGGTCCCTGATGCAACAATATATAGGGCTTTTATTTGTTTACTTGTTAAGGTTTGACTTGTCAGTTTTGCTGTGTACTTTATAACTATAATTATAAAGTAATTAATAATTATTTTATAATTATTCAATCCTCACCCCATTTTTCTGCAAAGTACTGTTAACTTTTTATTCATACAGTACATTGGGATATTATTTGGCCTTCACTTAATGTAAATGGAACTGTAAAAACATGCACTGATGTGAGAACTGAACTTGAGTGGCCAATCTCAGACATAATGTGGTCATTTAAATGATCCAGTGTATGATATATTAATTGTTTATATTATAATTGAAACAGAAACACAGAATTACATTTTATTTCAGAAAATTCAATGATGCTGACTTGAGGAAAAAAGTCTAACATAGGTGCTCAATGGATGATACCTATGAAAAATCTTTGGTTTATAATACTTCTTTTGAAATTTTTATTACTTATATTCTATTCTAATGACTTATGTCAACTTCTAATCTACTTTTGACATTAAATTTATATAATCAAAGTAAAAACTAATTAAAATAAAAATGTTATGGTAACAAGAAGTAAAATTGTGACAGTGTTTCTCAAGCATTTCTAACACTAAATTAAAATATTTTGAATGAATTAATGAAAATAATGTCTGTAGCCGACACTATGGGTAGATATACAAAATACTAATAACCAAAGCAGAAATAATTACCCTCTATTAAAAGTAGAGTCAGTTTGTAATGTGAAGTTCCTAAATTGTCCATCATTACCTCTTCCACATTCTCTTAGATATGGAAAAGTAGAATCCACAGAAGTTTTATTGTGAAGCCTGTCTTTGTCTAAATGTAGGCTATGTCTAATGTCATCTTCTCATTATTCTACTTGATGTTCCACAGTCACTGATGTTTGGGAAGCTGGTCTCATGCTTCCCCACAGGATTTTTTTTAATATAATAATTATTATAGAAGTTGTCCTTCAGGGCCTTTAGGAAAGGATGGTTGATTTATCTCCGAGGTGTGAGTAGTAAGACTGTGATGTCTGTTTGCTCATATGTTTGGACAGTGTGGAGTGAATAAGTTCAAAAGTTAGGTAATGTATGGTTTGTTTCTTTACATCTTTGGGCAAAGAATTAACTGTATGAGGAACAACTCTCTATACTGGTGCATAAAATTAATGTACTTATTGGTGCATAAAAAAATATCCTAACTCAGCAGTTTAAAACAAACATTTATAATATCAATAACACAGTTCCTTTGGGGTCAAAGTTCTAAGGACAGGTTAACTAGGTATCTAGCTCATGCCTGTTTCAGGGTTTCTCTTGGGTGAGAGTCAAGGTGTCACCTAGGGTTGTCATCATTTGACGACTTGACTGGGCCTGGAATGGAATATCTGTTTCCAAGGAAGTTTGCCCACACCTGACAAGTTAGTGCCAGTTGTAGGTGAAGGCTCAGTTGCTTGCCATGTGACTTTTTCAATAGAAATGTCCTTGTTTAAGTGTCCTTGCTGTATGGCTGACTTCCAAAATGATTTATCTAAGAGAGAGGAAAGTGGTAGCCTCAGTGTCCATGATGACTTAGCCAAGTCAGAAATTACACAGCCATTTCCATATTTTATTGTTTACACAAGGCAGCTCTGTTTAAAGTGGAGGAGACTAAACGAATTTGAATATAGAAGTGAGAATCATTGGGGACCATCATGGAGGTTGGCTACCATACTCCCTAGTGTAACAAATTTTTTCTTGAATGGAGCCCCCCAACATCTAGACTTAGGGTAAAAGTATTAAGAAACCTGATGTGACCCCTGATGCAAGCCACGTTCTCCAATTTTACTATTTTAGCAATTTAGCCACAATTTTGGTTCTGAATCTTGTATCTGTTTCTTAAATGGTTCCTCTCAGAGAGTGTGGGCTTATGAATTAAATCCTACAAATAGTTCCCAGTCATCTTTAAGGCATTTCTTGATTTTGCTCTATTCATTCATTTTATATCACCAGCGCCATTCTCCTTACATCAGGCTTTTAATATCTCTTTGGGTGACTGTGGAAATAACCCCTTCAGTGATTTTCTTCCTTCTAATGCTTGATGTCGTTGATCTGTTCTCTATAGAACTGCTCAGTAGAACTTCCTATAATGATGGTTATATTCTCTGTCTTCATTTTTCATATATGGCTACTGAGCTTTTGAAATGCAACTCCTGCCACCAGGAACTGAATTTTAAATTTTGTTTAACTCTTCACCTTCTTGCCTCTATTATCTTTCCCACTAATACATCCTAAGTATTACCGTTGGATTAATCTTTCCAAAATATGCAGACCTCTAGTCTTTTAGTGTCTCCCAAGGCTTATGAGATAAACACAATTAACTAGGTAGAGAATATAAAAATTATCATATTATAAAAGTATTTAAAGTCTTTCAAATCTGATTAAAACTTCTTTTCATGCCTATTTTCCATTCTTTCCCTCATCTACTTCCTTATTCAACCAAGGGAGTTTTCACATCAACTCCCTAAACATGTTCTTAGTCTGGTCCTGGCATCTTTGTTCATTCCATTCACCAAAATGCCCTACTTCTTCCAGGCTAAATCTCTTCTTGTCCATAAATACTTTCCTAAACATTAGAGAAACACTAGTTCTCTTCTAAGGATTCAGTATGCCATCCTCTCAAATGCATTCAACACTGTATTGTCATGAATAAACATTTATTGTGGGAGCATAATTTATCTACTTAACAAACTGTAAGGTCCTTGGTAGAAGGTACCACTTGTTTTGCTTCTTTGGCACCCCAGATTTAGAGTTCTTGGTGCATAGTAGAGATGTACCAAGTACTTATTGGATTAAATTGAATTTATATTTCTTTTGCTACTTCTTTTATACATATTTTAGTGTAGGAATAATATACATAAAAATCTTTTATAGTGTTTCAAATTTCTAATTATAAATTTTCAGTTAAAACAGTTACAATCTATTTTTTTTACTGAAAATAAATGTTATTAATACAATAATGAAACTTGGGCATAAATATATGCATGCTGATGTTCATAGCAGCATTGTTCACAGTGGTCAAGACATGGAAACAACTTCAGTGTCCATCGATAATTAATTGGATAAAGAAGATTTGGTACATATATGCAATGGAATACTACTCAGCCATAAGAAAAGGTGAAGTACTACCATTCGAGACAACATGGATGGATCTTGAAAATATCATGCTAAGCAAAATAGGTCACAGAAAAAGTTGAGAGCCATATGATTTTTCTCATGTGGAATATAAAACTAAAAGTAACAAACAAACATGACAGAGACCCATGGACATAAACAATGGATTAGTGGTTACCAGAGGGAAGATGAGGAAGGGGAGATAAAGGTAAAGGGGTCTAATTTTTGGTGACAGAAGGACATTTAACTTTGGGTGGTGAACACACAATGCAATATACATTGACATATATTTGAATTGTACACTTGAAACCTATTTGATTTTATTAACCAATGTCTCCCCAATAATTTTAATAAGTTAAAAAAATAAACAGGCATAGGTATCACCTGAACAGTATGATAAATACAGCATGACAAAATATTTTTATGACTACATAGACATGTTTACACAGTTTCTCTCCTACTTTATGTGTACTCAAAGGCGATATGAATTTAGGTTTTCCATTTTTTTCCATTGTTATTAAATCAACAAAACTGACTTTCACAGTCTACCATTAGGTAGAAGCCTGGTGATCTCATTAATTGAGTAGTGTTATAGAAATATTTTCATAATTCAGTAAAGAAAAAATAGAGTAAGTCCAAAATACAAAAAAGAAAAAGGAGATAATTTAAGATAACTATAGATAAGAATCTAATCTGTTCTTTTCTAAATGCTTTATAAATAATATTTAAAAATCTGTTTCTTACAATTCAGTGGTTGCCCTTTCTCAATTGGTTTGTTTTTCAGTTACAATATACAATTATTGAATTTTATATATTGTTTGCCAAGTAATCCTGTACCAATATATCTTATATAAAAGCCATGAAACCTTTTTATAAATACTATTATAAAGTTATTTCATGTCCAAATACTTTAGAAGTTATCCCCCCTCCCCAGGAATTAGCGATGTGCCTTGTCAGCAAAAGTTCAAAGTAGAAACGTGATCTTACACTTGGCACATCATAATTAACTGTGCCAGTAGCCAGGTTTCCCACTGATTGAATTTATGCTAACTCGGTCATCTGTTTTAGTTAACTAAACCACAACTTTGAGTCATCATTTGTCTGAGAGATAGAACTGTACTAGGAAAATCAATGATGTGCCACATTTTTTAAAAAATGATGTCACTCATTTTTACTGCATCAGTAGCTCAGTTTCCTACGTTATGGATACACACATTTTTAATTGACATGAGATTTGATTTTCACGGGGATAGCTAATTAGAAATTGTAGTCAAAGGGAAAAACTGAAGATTGAAAATCAGAAATTGGAGACAAGACAAACTGGCAGTTAGTTCTATCAATATCGTCTCAAAGAAGATTTTATACATGTTTTATGCTACATTTATATGTTGTGGATAAGCTATTAAAGCTACTAAATTTCTTTGATAAACTTCAGAAAGCCCAAAATAAAGTATTCACTTGTTCAGTATATTTCTGATTATGTGGTTTCAGTAACTAATGTCATTGGATTCTAATTCACAAATACAATAAAAGTGTTATACTTTATTTATGCTTTCATCTAGTTCTTTAGGTAATTTCATGAACTTTCTTGAATTAAGTCTTATCTTCAGTATGTTTTACCAAAACTAAATAAAAAGGTGATAGTGCTATTAAAAATTATTCACTCAGTGTATATTTCTCTAATTAATAATGCTTTAGCTGACATTATACACAATCTTTTTTGAAGAATAATGAAATTTTTTCTATACAGATGAAAATTTATTATTTAGAAATACAGCTATTTGAATTTCATTTTTTAAAAAAGAAAAACTACATTCTCATAATTTGGTTACTTTTATCATAATTTGGTTACTTTTAAACAAACCCCATTTCCCAAAGATTTACATTAAAAGATCAACAACTCCCATGACATTCTGCACAACCAATGGCAGAGAAAGACTCTGAGGGGGAGAAGGGAGGAATCGATTCACATTCTTTCATCTAGTATGTGTGAGAATTTAAATCAAGAAATAACATCACATTTCTTGAGGGAAAAAAATTATTCATCAAAAATCATGAATCTGAAAATAAGACAAGTTCTTAAGTCATAGTAGGAGAAGACCTGAGTATAAATGTGCTCTCACCCTTGGCTCAAATCTTTTATGTCTTATAATACAAATATAATTCCAATGATGAGGAATATTGACGGGGCTGCAATGCATCCAGCACAGAAACCTGACACATTCCACAACTGTATCCTGCTACCAGTAGGAGCCATTCATAACATGAGTTCAAAAGGGCAACCTGAAAAGTCTCCATTTAAAAATGCAAGTACTACATGCCACAGCACATGTGTGCCTCTTTCATTTTCTTCCCCAGTGAATAAAAAGTACACCAAACGACAACATTAATGGAAATAAAAATGGAAGCCAGAGACAGAAAAAGTAGAACATTGGGAGGTAATAAAGATCTGCCTTTTTATGATTTTTATCCCCCTAACATTGTCCCAGATGTGAACTGCAGAGGTTCTGAATCATAGTTACTCAAGACATGGTAGGCAGAGTAACTATTTGGCTGGCAGGTAACAGAGGGAAAAGAGGAAGGATTGTTTCGCCTTTATAAGTAAAGAAGCCCTGTGCAGAATTGCTGTACAAGAATAATGGGATTAATTGTTATGACTCTTCTCTCATAAAGATCACAGTGTGTAACTGTAAACACTCCTGATCACACTCCATTCTAGTGATAGAAAAATAGTCCACATGTAAAACTAGCCAAAATCCAGTAGAGAATTTTGCAAAAATGAGATTCATAAATATGCCTGTTCTCTTCACTAATATCCCAAATCCTAGGATTCTGCCTGGCCCACTCAATAAATACTAAATGAGAGTGAGAAAGAAATATTCTCATAAATTATTATGAATATTAATTTGAAAAAAACATACAAAATTTTTAAATCCACTTTAAAACAAATGGGGTAGACTTTGTAGTTGTTAACAGAGTAGCAGGATTAGAAAGTCTGTAAAGTGGTTCTGAAAGCTGTCACGATCCTGAGCGTCACATCCTGAGGCAGTCGAGAGGTTTACATACAACCTCATGATTCAGATACTGTCAAGCACCTCATGGCAGCATTTTGGTCAATGATGGATCGTACATATGACAGTAGTCCCATAAGATTACAATGGCTCTGAGCAATTCCTATTGCCTATGATATAGTAGAGCAAGGCCTTCCTCACGTATTTGTGGTGACTCTACTGCCAGTCGTATAAAAGTATAAAACATACAATTATGTTATTCGGGGTTGTAGCCTATGATCAATAGGCTACACCTCAAAGCCTAGGTGTGGATGGAGTAGGCTAGGCTGTCTAGGTGTGTGAAGTGCACTCCGTGATGTTCGCACAACAAGGGAATCACCTAATTACAAATTTCTCAGATTGTACGTGTCCCTGTCATTAAGCAGCACATGATGGTAATCTACAGTGTGTCCCTTTAAAGACAGTCAATTCACAGGTGTGATTTATTTTTTAAAAGATGAAAATGGATGAGCTGCATTGGAGGTCTAAAATAATTAGACTTTTGAAAGCAAAGGAGATGCCTCTCTTTACCACCAATTTACTGGGGAGTTAGAAAGAAATACCTTGAGATTTGCTCGTGAAAATGTTTAAAGCCGTAGGCTGTGAATTGATGGGGTGTGGTGGTACAGAAGAAAAGACATATGTGGACAAATTATGAGACTTTCCCAGCCCAAGTGCCACTTATTAAGAGTTTATGATCTGCCCACCAAGTGGCCAGATATAGTCCCTATGACCTTCACCACACACTTGGTTATTGGCATTTTGACACCTTTTTTGCGCAGTGGGAGGCATTCTTGACACTATCAATGTAATATACCTTTTTCAGATCACAAACATTACTCATTAACCTTAGGGCAGAAATCTAACATAATCAAATATCCCTTTGCCACCTCATTTAAGTCAACAGGGGACTGGATAGATAGGAAAGCATAATGTAAACAATAGAGAGAGAAATAAATGCCCAAGAATTTATTGTAGGGCTTTTCCATTTTCAAAGTCCCCAATCTGTCAGTTTCCACTACTTAACACTATTATGTGTGCTGAAAAGGTTCAAAATATGGATGTCATGTTCGAGGAATCACACTCTTTACTAGAGTGACTTTTACTAGTCTTTTTTTTTTTTCTTTGATAAGTAAATAAGTAAGTAAGACCAAGAAAAGTTTTCAAGAATGAAACCTTCCCTTTTTCATGTCTTCTCCCTGATTTCCCAAAAGTTACCTCTTACAATTAATTCAGAACATTATATTCTCTATTTTGGTCATACCACTCTTCTCTCCAAAACCTATATCTCCTGTTTTCATGTATTTCAGTTAACTCTATTTGACAATAATTATTTGAAAAGTTTAAGAGAGACAAGGTTGTTCCTAGCTTGTCTCACATACCTAACCTTTTGAGAAGCAGGATGAGGGTATATGCTGTATTACAGGTAGATTAAGATTTCTTTTATATGTTGAAAAGATAAAGAGAAGAATTAATGTTGTGGCCCCAATGAAAGCATAATTTTCCTATTTCAAAGTTTCAATCATTAAAGAAGCATCTTTTTTAGAGGGGTCCTAAGGGATAACATTTACTATGTTCATTATGTATTATCATAATATTGTTTAAATGTTGCTGGATCACACTAAAAGACAATTATATCTCTTTTCTAATGAGGTATAAGGAGCAGCAGCTTTAGTGGCAAGATGACAACAGCTAGTTCTCTCCATGAACAAGGAGATGGGTGAATCCAAGAAAATCTAGGGCAGCATATTTAAAAAGCCAAATACATTTCTCATTCTCCGTCCAACCCTCCACACTTCTGCAGTATCACCTCACCTTTCCTCAAAGCAAATTCAAGAATAGATCTATTAGTTGGCAAGTATTTACCTGCCCAGCCTCACCCAGGGGCCTGTGGGAACTTTGGGGTGCCATCCAGGGCATTTCTTAGGTATCAACTGGAGCAGCCCAAGGGAACTGAGCATCCAGGCTTCCCTCTGCCTACTTACACAGAGCCACACAATCTATTTTGATGTGGTCTTGCTTCACTGTGATTCAGGGTGGTCTAAAGACAAATCATGCTCCAGAAATCTGAATTAGAAACAGGAAAAAAACACCTTTTCTCTATACCTCATTTGAGGACTCTTGAGAGACCAGTTATAGACAAAATTAATTTGCTACATTGATTTTCTGCACATCTAAGTTGTGGTGTGGGTAATAAATCTGTATAAAATTGTAGTATGAATAAATCCACTACAACTATAATGTAGTCAGTCTTCAGTTTCTGAGACAAGAAGCATCTCGGACTTTTCCCCTAAGGCCATGCCCATTCCCAGATAGACTCCAAGTGGCTCCCACATTCTGCTTGGAGGTAATTAACTTCTTTCTGCTGCCACCCATGGTACTTCACTCAATCATTTGTCAGCCGTGACAGGTTGTTAATGTTACCAATCAGCCAGTCTAGACCCTCTTGGTGAGTGACACTATCTCCAAATCAAGCCCAAGTATAAGGACTATGACTAGGAATGCCATACTCACCCCTCAAGGCCAGACCTGCAGCTCAGAGAGATAGCTAGGATAGATCATGGGACGTTTTCTGGCCTGACAGCTTACTTCCCTGATTATAGTACAACTGGTTCATAACTCCCAGAGGTGTGATCTAATTCTTTTAGTTTCCTACTGTCCCTTACTCAAGTAACTTGTTATGTTTTTCCAACACTGAGTTGGAGGACATTTGAGTAGAACTTAAAAGCACTCACCTAAAAGTGTAGTATACTCTCTGCATTCAGTTCAATCCTCAGCCGAGGGTAAAGTTCAGACATCTGATTATTTCTTATTTCTGCATGAGTTTTCTGGCTATCTGAGGTATTTCTAGAAAGCTGCCTCTATCATCTTTTCAGAGTCTTAATTCCTGTATCGTAGAGTCTGATCATTATTAACTCCCAAATCTACTTTGATAATGTTCCAAATGGGTTCATTTGATCCTCATAAAAATCAGACCCCTGTTGCTCTCCCCCTATTTTAAGTGCATGCTATATGCCAAGCACTCCACCAGACATTTGGGATTTAATTTTTAACTTGCGGATTTCATAAGCCTGAATGGGAGGCAAACACTGAACACTAGAATTCTCAAAGTAATTTATATCCTCAGAGTTAATGTTAGAAACACAAATGACTTCTTAATCTCAACATGGGACACTTTAGTTAAATCTTCCAATATATTATCCCTTATAGAAATTGGAATAATCAGCCAAAGTGTTTCACTGGTCTTCTTCAAAACTGTTAACAGTTTACCAAACTTTTACAATATCTGAGCTAAAACTAAAACTAGCGGGTCTCTAAGCGCATCTGAAATGTCTCCTTTTAGTATTCAGCCCACGTTCAGAGACACCATGAAGCTAAAGAACGATGAAATGTGCATGACATCTATTGCCTCCTGGATTATCAACTAATGGTAGCATAGTTGATATAAGAAAATTAGTTTTACTTAAGGAATCAGAGACAACAGGAACTGATGTCTGATAGGTGAAAAATGAGTGCTTTATCAGCTAAAGTACTCAGCTCCAAATTCCCCTCTTCCTTAAGTACAGTGTCATCTACGTAATGTATTGCTGGTTTTTGGTGTTGACATTGCATGCCTACCCATCCTGTCATAATTAAAAATCTCTGAGAGCCCTAAAAGCTGTTAATGCCCTACAAATGCTCACTAAATGAACTATAACCACTAAAATAGATTTTTGAGAATCGCTCAATTTATAAGAAACTAGATGTGACATCATTATCACATGCATGGGGTTTAAAAGACGAACTATGGTGAAGATAATCTTTAATGATTAATATTCTTGAGGTTCCTTCTGTTGATTTTTATGTTCAGTTGATTCACTCTTAAATTTGATTATATTTTAAAATAAGTAGTTGAGATATTTACATTTATATCCTTACCCTTAAAAAAGATTCATTTTGGCATGTGATGGCATGATTTGATTACCAGCTATTATGTACATTTGTCACAATCTGTGATTTTAACACCTTATGTTGTTAGAGTGCCTTCTAATTTATGGACCCGGGTTGCCAAAGTAGAAGCCAGGAACTAACTTAACCAGCCTGCCATGCAGCCAGGGAACTGGCCTGTGACTGAGGCCCTGCCATTCAGGTATACCCATGGAAGTCTTTGACTTAAAAGAGAGTGAGATGAGATAACAGACACATAGGACCATCCTGTCAAAGCATAAACTTTAGGATAAGTATTATGCTTCATTATTATCTTTGCTTTTATAGACCTATTGGGTGACTTCAAGGAAATACTTCATAACTTTTTTGGCTTAACTTCACTTATTTAGGAAAGTAGGATGATCCATTATTTTGTTTTTCCGAAAGTTGTAAAATAAAATTTGTAAAATGGTTCTTGAAAATACTTTATAATTTTATAAATGTTGGAATGTATAGTTTTAAAAAATTAAATAGGTGTTTGGATTAATCACTAAAGAATATGAGAAATTAATAAAATCATAGCTTAAATATATTTTAAAAATTTTTAATCTTATAATATCAAGTTCTCTTTCATTTCTTATCTGCTCGCTGCCTTGATTTTGCTACAAATTTAAAAACTGTTAGACTTGACATTGGTTTTATTTTGTACTGACAATTGGACAAAAGAAAATATTGAAGGTTTATATATTTAAAGTCTTATTATAAATGAGGAACACTGTATGTCAGGTTCCATTTTAATGCACATAGTAGCCATGATAACTATCACTCACAACTTAGCATTTAGAGGAATGTTTTCTATGTGGAACAATAGAAGCCGTTCACCAGTCTCTACTTGTCTGACTTGCTGGATTAGCTAGCTTCCACACTATGAGTACAACACAGTGACTGCTACGTGGAGGCCACCAAAAACTCCCACTTCACCTGGGTATTTTGCTCTAGGGTCCCATGCGCCCTTACGACCACAAATTGAGTCATCTTTGAACCAAGGAGCAGCTATGTTTTCTCTAAACCTATTTATGTCACTTGTACTTATTATAATAAGTATGTAATTTAGTTATAAACTCTATAAATCAATGGAATATTAGTGCTTGAAGAAAGGTATCTTTTTCTGAAAACTAAAAGGAATGCTTCAGAATGATTTAATAAAACTAGTCACTGAAATGATTGCTGTTGAATGTGGTTGAATGTTGTATAGGTAAGAGAACTTTGAGAGATTGGGGAAAAAATCAAAACGTAGATGAATTTTTTATTTTATTGTTTTGTATCTGTTTTTAATTCATTTGAAGAAACAACCTGAAATTGTAATTAATGCCCTAAATGTGTGATTTATACAAGAAAGATTATTTAGAACCCCAAGGACATATCCATCAAAGAAAGTCTTAGAGTTGCATCACGTATTAGTAAATGCATGAACCTTTATTGTTTTCAACATAATTAAAAGTTTAAAGTATGTATCATATTCTTAATGAGTCTTCTCTTTATCTCAGTTATGCAACTGAACACCAAACCAATTGTATCAGTTAAGATGGCTTCTCCTGTAAAATCAAATAAATCGCAAAGCCATTTTTCTAAACCAAACAATCATCACTAGAACTTTCCTCTAGATCTCACAGATCTAATGAGATGCCAGATTCTATTTCCCAGACCCCACTTTATATTCCCAGTATCATCTTCTTGAACTAGATTTTATCACCTCAAGCCTAAACTGCCTTAGTTGTCCACTGAACTATATCATTTATCACTCCTTTTAGACCCAAAATATTTTAAAATACTTCCATAATTATGATACTTTAGTATTAATAAATTCCAAATATTATCTTTGTTTATGTCATCTCATCCAGATTTTCCACCTGGCATTCCTAGCCCGGTCAAACTGATCATACCCTCCACCTTCTCACTCCTCTTTGTTTTGAGCACATCTGTACTGTGTGGACCCTTCCTACTGTCACCAGAATGCACTATCCTGAACTCCAACCCCAAGGCAGTGATAGAGTCTTCCTTCTCCCAGGACGTTCCTGCCTGTCCTTAAGGACCTGGTTTAACTGCCTCTTTCTTTCCATCATTTATTCTCATTTACATACTTTATTAAGTTTTGTTTGAATATAAATCTTTAAACTATAAGCTGACATAACCCCAAACTTTTTCTGGAAGTAATTTATATCAAACTTTTTTGGTAGACACTATCTCAAAGAAAGTAATGATTAATTAAATGAAAATAAGTATTTATTATAGTTGTCTAAAAACTTCATTCAGCTCACACTCCTTAATAAAAATGAGAAGCAGGTGATGAGTTGGTCATGTGACGGAAAATCTGCAGCTGAGGGAAAGACAGTCACTCAACTTAGGTACAGGTCACCACAGCTCTGTAAGTCAAAGTAAAGGGGGATAAACCCTTAAATAATGCTTTTAATAGTAGGTTCTAGAAGAGAGAAGATATTAAAATGAATTTCTAGTATTTAGAAATCAAAGCTATAAAGGTTTACATATTAATCTATCATGTAGACCTAGAGTAATGTCTGTCAAATGAGAATTATTTTTACAAATAGTAAGTTTTACTATGAGTTAATGGACTATCTCTATTTAAACCTACTAAAACTCAAGGTTAGAATTGACTGTAATAAAAAATTATTCAAAAATAATAATCAAGATTGTTAATTTGAGAGTTAGTATTTTTTTAAATATTGGTGAGTTATACTGCTTACCACAAGTCCCTCACTCTTCGTTTAGCACCATGATGAGGCTGATTTTTCCATTCGAAAGTCTAAAATCAAGGCAACATTTATCTGTCCAAACTACATCATAATTATAGAATCTGAGAAGCAACAAACATTTTAAAACAGTTCTTGTGAACTTAAAGCAATTCTAAATATAATGCCAAATGATACAGCCACTCCTAAAGGGTTGAGGAGGGAGGGAAATGGGGAATTATCAAGTTATTATGTATTAAATGTGATGTCATCAGGAAAATAGATAGTAAACAGTGAGGACTATCTTCCTTCACATTAGTGGCCCCACCCATTCTCCCAGGTTTCTGAGAAGGCAGATAATTGCCCACCATTAAACTCTTAAGAAAATAGCCTGAAAGAAGCCTTGAGACACATGGCTGTTGGCTGGCTGCTGTCTCTCATATCTCCTAAAAATCACAGGGACACAGACCTGACCCTCCCTGTGAGTAAACCAGAAAAGCCTGACATTTCTGGGAAAAGTACACATCCTTCCCATGTGCAGTATTAAGATGACCCATTAACATTTTTGTTAATTCACATAAGATGTGCTTTATTCTCCCCTTGGCACACGGAAAATTGCATTAAAGGCCATGACGGGAATGAAATCTTTCTAGCTGTGCTGTTTCCCCGCTTAATAGCAAGTGATTCTGTAGCATTCACCATGTGCCAAGTACTGTTCTGAGTAGGTTTTTAATTTAATTTTTACAACCTTGTGATATCGGTACTGTTATTATTCCTGATTTGCAAATGAGGAGACATAGGCACAAATGCTCAGTAATTTATCTAAAGTCACATGGCTGTTGTATAGTGGAGGCAGGATGCAAATCCAGTCTCTGGCCCCATGTCGATTCTGTCGACCACTACACTAGGAGAAAAGGCTTTGCATGCTAGATAAAAAGGTGTAAAAGGAGATGGCCTTCCTAGGGTGTACAGAAGCATACTTGAATCACATGTAACTGCTTCTTTAGTCTCAGAACCTCTGCAAAAAATCAACTTACTATATATATCAGCTTCATGTATGTATGAGTGCCTATGAGTCTGTGGGTTTGCATGTGTGCGTGTGTGTGCATTAATGAGAACATCTGTGTACATGTGTTCGTGTGTGGGTGGTGTGACTATTTGCTTGTGTGTGTGCATGTGTGCATGCATGAGTTATGTGTGTGTACGTGGCAAGAGCTAGGATTCAAATCCAGATTAGTCTGGTTCAAAGCATACATTCTTATGCCGTATTTTCTCAAAAATAAAAGTGTAAGTGATATTTCTGTTTGACTTTAAGGTCTGCAGAATCCTTTAATGTGCATTGATTGCCTCAATTGAATAAAGAAAAGATCCACCATGGAATTTTCCATTGACAGATTCAAAGGTTTCTCTGGAAAGTGGACATCAGAAGGGTTAGAAGTTGACAAGTTTTATGTATGTAGCAGCTGACAGGCCAGGAGGAGAAAGAGGGGGAGAAAAGAACACAGTACAGAAATAATACTTTTATGTATGTAGCATCCTTTCATCAAAAAATCTCAAAGCACATTTTGGTATATTCTGCCCAGTTTTCCCATGCATCAGTGAAGTGTAGAGCATCTGCCTTATTGTGTATGGTAAACAAATTGACACTGAGAGGTGAATGTTATTCTCCAAAACCAGGCAGTGTGTCAATGGCTTGGCCGAGTTGCAAATTCAGCCTTTAGGAATAAAGGGTTATGGCTGCCTTGGCTTCCCAGGAGGCCACAATGCATCCTTTGAACAAGTCAGCTATTTTACCACATTTAGATATGACCATCACTGCGTCCTTCAGGGCACCTTACCTTCTGATGCCAGCTCAGTTCCCTGTTAAAAGATCGTCTTTACTTATTACCAAACTCCATAAGTAGCTTCAAAAGATTCTTTTGGAAAGAGAATCAGTCCAGCTGAAGCTCTCCAAAGGAAACTTGAAGCAGACACTCTCACCTTCTGGTAACTCCGACACACTAATTTCCCTCAGCCGCCTGACTTAAGGGGTAACTGGCACCACGGTGGCGGGGACCTCTAATCAGATACCAAACCAGCACTGACTGTGTCAGAAATGATGTCAGATGAACGGCAGCTCCCAGACCTCTGCCTCATTTGGAGCAAACACTGAAACACTTGTTTTTTGGGCAACTTTATGACTTGCCTGAAAAATGACTTTGTTCACCCTAGAATGCCACTAATGTATGAGGTGTTATTCCATGAGTTTAGCACTTCTGCTATGTGCACAACCTTCTTTTTATACACATACCTACACAAACAGTGGAAGTATCCTTGAACTACTTATATTATCAGTGCCATATATCAGGGGAGAGACTACACGGCCAAAGGTGTGTTAATACTTTCCTGTATTTAAAATCTACTAAGAAACAATTTTACCAAAGGTACAGAGAGAAAACGTTTTCATGTTATACCATATGGTTTGGCTTATATCGGATTTACACATTTGGAGTTTCTTATTTATTTTTAATGGTGGTCCTTCACCTGGGTACCTGACTGGTTTTCACTTCTCCCCTTTTGGGATTCTGCCGAAGGCTGAATCCTGAGAGGTTGCTGGCCTTTCTGTTGGCAGATCCCTCATTTCCTCCTATCTTCTCACCATCCATTTCTGCTCTCTGAGGAACAGCCAGGTGACGCCAGCAACCAGGCCTACCTGTGAAATTCCTCCTGACCCTACTGTGGTTCTCAGCATCGGTCACTTACAAGCTACCTGCACAGAGCACATTGCTTCATCTCCTCCTCCTCTATATTGCTAAAGGAACACCAGGCCCAAGCCTGGGCTCCTTCTGGAAATTATTTGGTAATAAGAAACAGACCCAGGGCACTGTTGCGAGGTGAGGCTGTGACCTTTCACCTTTGGAGACCTGGGTTCCAAGGCTGTCTAGAGGTTGGTGGTCTCTGCCTAGTCAACCGTATGGCATTTGGGAACATTACATGGATCCCAAGAAGGAATTGTCAGTGTGACAGGTAGGCACAGGATTGTGGGAAACCACACATCGTTTTCCTGCATCGCCAACATTTCAGGTCCAGTAGACTTTCTGTTTTAATATCAGTAACTTCCAGTTTGGTAGAGAATGATTTGTAGAAGGCTGGATTCTGGTAAGGATAGATCCACTTTCTTGTGGAGGTCATGGTACTCTCAGATTCATGGTTTTGATTTAGAATATTTTTTTATAGGTTGTGATTAGTCTAAATTCTAATCCATACTTTCTAATATGAACATCGTTTCTTTTTTTCACACCTTTCTATCTTTATTTTGGTATTCTCTCAAATCATATCCCAGAAACTTTTATGTAGAATGCAGTTGCTGTGATGGTGATATATAATTTTCCACCTTATTTAGCTTCAAGGATAACCTAGAGTATCAATTTTATGTATCAGAGACGTAGTTATCGGTTGCTTTGTTGACTTTAAAAAGAAGTGTACTCCACTATAGTAACTGAGAATGGCTTTATACTATTCGCAGTTCCAAGATTAAACTGCACACCTTTCAAAAACAAAGAGACAGGTCTTTGTAACAAAACCGTCATGGCTCCAGCTCACAAAAGTTAATTATATATCAAACTAGCCTTGAGTGGTGCTGAGACTAGTGGGAACCACAGTATCTGAGTTCAAATCACAGCCCTGCCCTTAATCAAGCCTGTGATCCTGGACAAGTTTTTAATTTCCTCTAGGTATCTCCATTTTCTTATCTATAAAATGGAACTCTTAACAGTATCCTTGGATCTATGTGAAGTGCTTATGACTGTGTCTGGCTCACAAGGTATTATAGAAGGGTTTGCTATTATTTCATAAAAACAGCAACAAACTTCTAATTTGACAAGTATTTCCAGAGGCCACAAGAAACTCTATTAAAGAAAAGTATTGCACATGAAATAAAAAAATGAATGACCTATATGAGTCAAAAGGCAATGAGATAGATAGAGAGAGAGAGAGAGAGAGAGAGAGAGAGAGAGAGAGAGAGAGAGAGAGAGAGAGAGAGACAGAGAGACTCCCAAATACTGTTAGGCCAATTTCAGTACTGCTGTATTGGAACCCCCATTCCCGCCCTGTACCCCAGATCTGAAATTAAATGGAGCGATAACCAGAGGAGACTGCCTCTTCTTTTACCTGTTTTCACCCATTTGTGTCCTCTAATGCTGAGTGTGCTGGATTCTTTAGTACTTTTATTCCAAAATATTGATTGGCACTGCACTGGCCCAGGCACCTAACAGCCCTAAGTAACATTAACTCGTAAAATACACCTATTGGGGCTCAAGTAATCAAAATGAGTAAGGCAAAATAAAAAGGTTTATGTGGAGAATTTTGCACCTGGGGTGGTGAATAGAACTTAGAAATGTAGGAAGATTCTAGTCGTATCGAAGTGTGCAGCACCATTTGACCAGGGAATTACACTGTTTTAAAAGATCCCTGGACAAAGTAGGGCTATTTACACTCCAGGCACCAGAGACTTTCTGAAGACAACTGAGCTAAGAAACTCTTTGGTACACAATTCTTATCTTTCAGGTATTAGTAGGAGCACAGAAGCAACAAAGAAGTCCAGACGAAAGATGAAATAGAGTCCTTCCTCTCTGTCATTCTTTCTGTGCCTATGGGTCTTCTTCCAAGAGAACGAAGAACACACACATAACAATAAAAAAGTGGGAGCTGTGCCCCATATGCTATATTTCTAAATACAAACGATTAATCAGGATTTCCATTCCTCTTTACACAAATGGATTTATCTAAATTACCGTGGTTAGCCTGCTTCAAACCTACATTTCAGATCTTAGCACTGAGAGTCCCATTACAGAAACACTAGCTGCTGTTTGTCTGTCATGTTTGTTTGTTGCTTTTGGTTTTATATCTCATATGAGTGAAATCATTGGGTGTTCAACGTTTTCTGTCTGACGTACTTTGCTAAGGATGATTATCCCAAGATCAAACAGAGACTCATGAACATGGATAGTGGATCAGTGGTTACCGGAGGGAAGTGGGGGAGGAAGGTAAGTAGGGGTTAAAGGGGTCAAATAATTGGTGACAGAAAGAAATCTAACTTTGGGTGGTGAACACACAATGCAGTATATATATATGACAAACTGTTGTACTTGAAACAAATTGTGTACTTGAAACTTACTTGACTTTATTAATCAATGTCATTCCAATAATTAAAAAGAAAAACACTCAAGAAGCCTGAAAAAAAGCACTAGCTTAAGAAAATAAAATTCATGAATTATTTTTTAATTATTAAAAATAAAAAATAATTGTATGACTGAAAATATCATCCTTTAGTCTACATTACACTTACATTGTGAGATCACTCAGTGAACACAGGTATACATGTGTTCTATTTCAGAAGATCAAAATATTTTTAAGTAAAATGTATAAAGGCATAAGTGAAACCACCCATGCTATCTACAAGTTTAAATAAAAATGTTAAATTGTTACAGAAGCAACAGATTGCCTTACCAAACCTTGAAATGTCCACTTGAAAGTTTTATATGTCTAGCTTTTTCAAATACTTTGGGAATTTTGAAAAATATAAAAGTACTATGTTCAGTGTTTATGCCTATGACTCAAAGGCAGTATTTCTCATAAAAGTCAAATTTTGGTGGCCAGATTTCCCAGTAACAAGAACCTAGGATTCATAGGGAAATAACTGATATTAGGTCCAGCAAACATATAAGATGAGCATGGGAGGATTTAGTGCTAGAAAGCAAGAAATCTATCATAGGAATTGTATCATGTCTAAAGGAGATGAGACAATTTGAAGACGCTCCCACTGGCTGAAGATGGGATAGTTTTAGTATGAAAGTAGTAACTGCAGTGGATTAAAATGCATCATATATATAAAAATCTATGTGTTCATAATAATACCAAAAAGAACCTCATTTTGGTTACCTTTGGGGTTGCTACAATTATACACTATCCTGAGCGTTGATAAATAAAGAAAAAGAGTTCTGTATTTCTGGGTAACTAAATAATTGATGAAGTAGAATTCCTTTTATAATGGAATTCCAGAAATGACAAAATTAAGGAATCATTCTTTTGCCCACCATACTGAAATAATGGATCTATGCAACCGTGGTTAATTAATGTTAAATAAATTTGGTGAAGTGATGGAGATCAGTATAATGGAGAATCAGGCTGACCCCATCTGACCCCAGTGATCAATCTTAGCCGTCCAGAGCAGGGTGACCAGAAAGTTTCCCCCATGACTGGCTACAGTAAGTACTCAGTACCACCTGTGAATAATTTAACCTGAAAGTGATCAAGCCTCTAGATATAAATACCAGTTTATAAGGAAAACTCAAAAGAACAAAGATGACAGCAGGAGGAACAAACTAGCTGAATATGGAATGCAGGATGTTCTAATCCCCTTATCAGATCATTGGCACAAATTGAATAGGGAGGAGGAGAACTATTACAAAATAAGAAAAACTTAAGAGACTAACAAAAAAATGCAGGATATTGATCTTATTTTCTCAGCTTTGTTAAGGTAGAATTGACAAATATAATTATAAGACATTTAAAATGTACATCAGGATGATTTGATATATGATTACATTCTGAAAGGATTCCTCTTATCTAGTTAATTGACATATTCATTCTATCTGTCTATCAACTATCTATCTATCTATCATCAGAATATATATATATTTGGTAAGAACATTTAAACTCTATTTCTTAGCAGATTTCAGTTATACAACACAGTGTAATCTGCTGTGGTCACCACGTTATACATTAGATCCGCAGGTCATTTTATAAACGAAAGTCTGTGCCCTTTTACCAACTTCTCTGTTTCTCGAATCACCTAGCCCTGGCAACTACTTTCCTACACTCTGTGCCTATGAATTTGACTTTTTTTTTCTGTAAGATTCTGAATGTAAGTGATACCATGTAATAGTTGTCTTTATTGGTCTTATTCAGAACCTTATTGGAACCAACCATCTGTAGGAAGACATTTTCAAGACAATCAGGGTAGTTTCAATACATTAGAAATATGAGTATAAATGGTATTTAGCAGCTGCTAATTTTGTTGGAGTGAGGCATGGTGGTTAATGAAAAAAGTTCTTAGAATTTAAAGTTATATGCTGATAATATTTACAGGTAAAAATAACACCATGTGTAGGATTTTGTTTTAGTATTCCTGAAAAAAAAAAAATATAGGGAGAGGTGTCTAAAGGAAAAGTGGGTTGAAAGTGTTGCTCACTCCTGAAATTCAGTGAGAGGTACGGAGGGCACATTGCAGGGTTATTTGTACCTCTGCGTATACTCGAAAATTGTTTTAAAAATTGGTGTGCAGTGTCTCAGTGATGACCCCATGTCTCCAGGCTCGATTACTGAATAGGTTTGTTTTCCACATCTGGATGTCTGTAATACTGTATAGCATGTGAAGTAGACTATTGAATTTTGTCCCTAAAATTTTCTGGCAAGATTTCCAGACTATTTTTATACTATTACAGTATGATAAACTATCCCCTCATCATTAAGTATTCTTGAGGTTTTGTGCTTTTTTTGTACTAACTTATTAGGCAATGGAATGACATAAGCTGCACATATTTTAGGTGTTTTCTCACTAATATCCTTGGCAACAACTGAACACATGGCTTTTTCAAAACCATTTCCTTTAAAAATAAAGTTGATGGAAAAGGTGTTCAGTTCTTGATGAGGCATTCCAAGGCAACATGTAGATGCATTACAACATATTTTAAAATCTCTCTCCCAAACCAGGGTCAGAAGCTGGGACATTCTTAAGCAAAACTCAGAAATAGGGATGTGAGAACACAGCCTCTTCCTTCCGATTCATAAATACTATAGGAGAAAATGTTTATTACGTTTTCTTTTGAAACAGCAGTTGTTTGAGCTCTGGGGTTCTCCTAGGTGACACCTGGAGAAGCTGGAATCTAAGCAAGAGCTAGCTCCAGTACCCCACAGTATTCCTTGAAAGACACAGTCTAGTAGTGAAACAGTCACAGACTTGTCAACACCAGTGACATCCGGTGTCTGCACATAGTACAATACTGATATTGTTCATTATTTTGACACTTGTATTAGGATATCATCTTTATTTGGTGGCTGCTTTATGCCTCAAATTCTCAAAATGAATAAATGTTTCACTGCAGCATTCTGGGGTTTATTAGTGTCCATCTGAAGCTAAGTAAATGGTAAACTGTGCCATTTGCCACATATACTTACGGCAGAGAATGCAACATGGTGCATTTACTATTATCATCTTTAAACTTACATATTTCTCTTTAGAACCTTCATAATTTACATTCAGGAATTATACTAGAATTGTCTGGCTTTAGTTTATCCAAATGACTGATGCAAAAATCCTGCTTTGTCGTGAAGCCCCAAAGCAGTTCAAGAGTAAATGGCAATGAATGTATGTTTCACATTATGTGTCTGCTGGACTATCTAGCTCTCTTAAAGAGACAAGATAATTTTTAAACTCCAATTCACTATGTGCCTTTGACAACCTCTAGTTTAGGCCTCATGGCCAGTAAGTATGAGTATTTTTCAGAAAAGAGGAAGTCTTCGTGTCTACGATGGGTCAGTTTCCCTTGTAATGTTTGAGCTAAGCCATCTGCTCCAAGTTCAAAGAGGAGTAACAAACAGAGAAGACAGTTGTCACTTCTACAAGAGACAAATGATGTCTACTGTGTCCCTGAAAGGGTCTTGAATGGTCTCAGCGTTTACACGGGGCCTCTGAGTATGGTGACAAAAAGTGCCTGACTGCCTGCTCAGGCTGAGCTCCGAGGTCCAGTCAGCTCCCACCTACTTGGTGCCTCTTCACCTTCCTTTCTGAGCTAGAGAGTCTACTAGTACAAAAACCCTAACCCATTTCTCCTAAATCCTTGCTTCTCTTGTAACTGGCCCAAGGCTTGGTCTCTCATTTCCTTCATTGAGGTATTAAAAGAAGTCAAGTCTAGTCAAGTTGAGAAAAGGGCCACCTCTCACTATAAACTCTTTGGAATGTTACAGCCACACCGGTGAAGCAGTGATTTCTTTTATGAAGCCTTTTGCATGCTCTTATTCTTCAGATTCTCCCCAGTTCTCCAGGCCCCAGCTTACCCACAGTCTTCCATCATAGCAATCTACTGAGCTTGGCCATCCTAGATGCAGCCCAATCTGTAAGGCTTTCAATAATCTACCCTCTATCCCTGAAAAATGTACCAATCTTGTCTCTAGGAAGTTATTATTATCAATTGGGTGAAATTTAGTTCATTACTAAATTTCATAATATGTATGTCATAATAATAACAAAGTAAATATATTAGTATAAAGTAACAGTTTTAACTTTCACAAAACAAAATGAGTGGCTTTGAGTAAAGTTAGTGTAAAAAGTTATTATATAAAAAGATACTTATTCTTACTGGGTTGCGAAGATTAAATTGAATGCATAAGACACCACAAATGCCATTCAAATATAAAGCCAACACCAAGCCTTTGCTTAATATACACAGAAGATGCTCAGTTAATTTTGAAAGTAATGATACTATTTGATCAAGCCAGCATTTGGCCATGTCCCACACAAATTAACTATTGTTTTATTGTATATAAGGCCCAGATATCACATTTGTCAGTATAGTATGTTTAAGCCATGGAAAATATTTTCAAAATAACTGACACTTTTTGAAAAACTCTTTTTAACAGAGTACATGCAAAACTTTTGTTATAAATTTCAAACAGTGATTTATAGATATAAATCAATTATATTTATCATTTGTACATAACAGTTCTATATTTTATAATTAATATGGAATTAGGCAATGCCAACTAACCCGGTTGTTTTCAAGTAGGCATGAATCCAGAAGACCGCATACATACCAAAGACAGTAACATGAGGATGTGATATCCTTGAGCAAGGAAAAGGAACTGGGTAACAGGATTATTCTAATTATACTAATACAAATAAATAGATAAGAGTCAATGGGGTCAAATACATGGCGATGGGAGGAAATTTAACTCTGGGTGGTGAACACACAATGCAATATACATATAAGTATTATTAAATCGTACACTTGAAACCTATATAATTTTATTAACCAATATCACCTCAATAAATTTAATAAATCAAGATACAAAGTAAATCCAAAATGAGGAAGCTAATATGAGATAATTTAGTTAATAACTGCAAAAAAACTGCAAAAAATAGAAACGAATTAGAAAAAACATACCAAAATGTGAAGAAAAAGGAAAACTAAAAATGACAAAAGCAAAATGATAATATTACTTCCTAAATCTACTGTTTTAACCAGCCATACATAAAGCGAGAGAAATATAAAATCACCATGTTTCAGTAGAGTTTGGCTCTCCTGGTACTCTAATGATAGGACTATGAAAAGAATAATGACACGTATGCAGGACTTCCAGTGACATCTTTTTCCCATACTCAGTGCCAGGGTAATGTGCCAGCATGGTGACGAGAAAGCAAGTCAAAATATTTTCATGTTGTGCTTGTTAGTGGTTTAAAAAAATCTGTGGTAAAAGAATGGGTGAATAAATAAAGTGAAAATATTTTTATAGGGAATACAAACTCTTTTACAGTCAACTGTCCAGCAAGAGGAAGCTTTGGAATCCGAGGCTGGGGAATACCAGTCCAGCTAGCACATCTTTCTCTCAGTCAATTTTTGTGGCGTAAATACACTGGAGAATCTAAGAGCTTACAACATAATTTTTATGAAGTCATCAAAAGTGGGGAAGACCGATTTAAAATTAACCATGCTGCTTTTAAACAAGGCCTGAAAACCATGGCTTATGAGGCAAGATTTTGCAAGTTTGTGAAGAGTTTGAGCCAAAGAAAGTATTCTTTCCAAAGGCAAATAATTTGATTTAAAAGAAAAATGTAAATGTCGCATTAAGAACTGGACTGTGACTTCCATTAGGTTGTATATTGCCTCTTAAAAGAAGCAGTGAAAACCTCCTTATGGCTTTTATTACAGAAAAGAAAGGACATGTGTTAAGGTAGTTAATAACTCTATTCAACTATATATATATATATATATATATGTATATATATATATGTATGTATGTATGTATGTATTTATGTATGTATATGTATATATGTGTGTGTGTATATATATATTCAATTGTGTACACACACACACACACAAACACATACACACACACAGAGTAAATATATATCAAACCCCACTGCACACCATATGGGTCCTGATGGAGGACAAAGGATCAGTGGGAGGATGCCAAGGAGGAGATGACCAGTGCCTTGGCCGCTATGAGCAGATCGAGATAAAAAAGAAAAAAAAACAAGAAAACAAACAAACAAACAAACAAAAATGATTGACAGTGCCTCCAACTGCTTCTGAAGAGGCAGAAGAAAGCTAGGCCCTGGAGGCCACAGCCCTCTCTTCCTGAGCTGCAGAGCTCATCTCCTTCCTCTGGAAGATAAGCAATAACTCTCAACCTGAATATATTTTTTAAACAAAGGGGCACATAACTGTCCACCTGCTCTTCCTCTCTTCCTTGGCTGCATGGAGCCCAGAACCTCATCAAAGGGCTGAATTCTGCCTTTCGTCTGCCTTTGGTTCTCTCCCTCCTAAGGGCTGGAGGATGTGGAGAGAAGAGAGCAAGATGCCCTTGAAACTGTAATTATTTTGCAATTTTATCAGTCATTTGCCTTAGGATTTTTATGAAAAAATAGTATAGAAATGTATATATGCACATATATGTATACAATCAAAATTTATTTATTCAACAGTTACTTGTCGATTGCCTGCTATGTTCCAGGCATCATTCCAAGTGCTTAAGATACTTCAGTGACGGTCAAAGAATTTTGCTTTCGTGAAACTTACGTTCAAGTAGGGTGACAAATAATAATGAACCTATAAATCACCATATTCTGTTGTGTGTTGGAAAAGAATCAGAGCAGAGGGGATCAGGAATGGGAGTAGGTGTGGTTGCAGCTTCAAGGAGAGTATGCAAGGTAGACCCCATTGAGCATGTGACCATCTGAGCAAAGACAGGGAGTTATAGGCAGAACCATATCTGAAGGCAGGACAGTCCAGGCAGAAGGAACAGAGTATCAAGGGGTTAAGGCATGCGTGGTGTGGGGAGAAACAGCAAGGACGCTGAGTAAGTTAAGGTCAGGGAGAGTGAGGAGAAGTCAAAGAGGTCTGAAAGGTGAATTGGGGAGTACATCTTCCAGGCCTTTGGGCATGGAGAGGACTTGGGCATTAATTGAACCCACCATGTGCTCAGCAAGACACAGGACAGACAGAACTGGAAGCATCTCCCCTCACAGCCCCTCAAGGGCCTCTCTGTCTGCTAGTAGATACAAGCAATTAAAATGCAGTGCAGGCAATGTCGGAGGGGGTACCATGCATGGGTGCCAAGAGACACTGTGAGAGTAACATCTGAGATCTGAAGATAAGAGGTAGAAGACTTTCCCTGAGTGACCCAAATTTTGAATGTAAGTGGGGTAGGGTAAGAAAGAAGGGTTTTCCAGGCTAAAGAAATAACACGTACACATTATGCACTTAATAAATAGTTATCAGATCCCAAGTACAAGGAATAGTTTCAGGCACTGGGGAAAACAATGATCAAAACTGATATTTTTTTTTTAAGAAAAGTCTTGCTCCCATGGAGAAGGGTGAAAGCATGGAATATTCAGGGAACTCTGTGAAAAAAAGTGTTTGGAGAAGTGGCTGTGGATGAGGCCAGATGGTAAACAGTGGCAGACCTTAGCATTCTAGTTCTCATGCTGAGATGTGTGGCTTTTACCTGAAGGAAGGTGAGGGAGGAGCATCACTGAAGGATATTCCTCAAGGGAAATACCTAGTTTCTTTAAGTTCCCATCAGATACCAAAAAGACTGTACATTGGGGAATATAAGAGACAGACTACCAGTGTCTGCCTCCCCGCACCCCCACTTCTCTCTTCTTATGATGTTTGGAAAGAAAACACAACTGGAAGAAAAGATGCTAGAACATAACCGTGTGTGTGTGTGTGTGTGTGTGTGTGTGTGTGTGTGTGTAAGAAGCTTGGGAGCATTTTCACTGTTTATGATTCATTGCCATTCCCTTCTCCATGGGAAAATTTCACTTATGAAGCACTCACATTCTTCCACTGTAAAATAAAAGCTTAAAAATAATACCCATCCATCCTTGTAAAACGACAAGCCAATTTAAACTTGGGGGAAAACAACTTGAAACAGGTTGGGGAAGGGTCCAGAGGGCTTTCATTCACTGACTTGTGTTAGTTTACCAGATAAGGACACACTCCCTGGCTTTTATGTAAGCTAATCTCCCATTGACCCCCACAGCCTGGCTGCGGCATCCATCACAACGTAAACAGGAGTTTTTTGCTTTCTAATTGTATCCACTGACACTCTTTCTCTCCTTGAAGATAGATTATCTTCTTCTTTGAGTTAATTTTCATTATCAGAAGTCGACCTATATCTTCTTATTCAGTCTCCATTAATACTATTTGTAGAAAAGTTTTTTTTGTGTTTTGTTTTTTTTTTTAGGTAGATTGAGATAGAAGGATGCATACATTCTTCATATTAACATACATCTTTTAGGTGTCTACATTTTTAAAACCTCAAACACTCCTGTAATTTTAGTACCAAGACTGGATTTGTGTTTCTGAACTGGCACCGCAGTTACACGTAGGGGAGCCCCACGGGCTTCTTTACAGCCTCAGCGTTCACTGAGCCAGACGAGCGTGTTTGAAAGCAGCATCACTAACCTCCCAGAGGTGAAATGAAGTTCTTAAAAGTCACCAAAGAATCTGAAACCTGCGGCATCTGAGGTGATAACAGAACTGAGTCATTTCGGGCCGGCTGCCCGATTTGAATGAAAACTTAGTGACAGATAAAACATAAATCAGAGCCCTTATCACTGCTTCCCCGGCTTGCCAAATGGGGGGTGAGTTTATCAGCGCCCCACAGGCCGCTGACGGCTCTTGCCCTTCGTGCTGGGCAGTGGGGATGGAGGCTGGGAGCTAAATGGCTGTTCTAAAACGTGTTCGAGTAAACAAGCCAGGCCCAGACTGCCTTGAACTGCCAGTTAGTGAAATGTCATCCATCTCACTAAACTGTGCATTTGATAGGGGCATATCATCGATATCTGGAAAAGAAAACAAATAAAAAGAAAAAAAAAACGAGTTCCCTGCTTTCGGCTGGGACTTCTTCTGTTGATAAAAGTACTAAGAGTTAAACTGCCTGGCCCATACAGTGGCTCCTGGTTCACAGAAAGGTAGGGGCTGGGGCAGGAAGGGAGGATTGTTACCCTTTAGAGGATTTAGAAATATTCTTGGCATCCTCCAAAAAAAAAAAAACATGGGGCAATTACTTTAATTTTCATTAAGCACTATAGCAGCTGAAGTATGTTTTTCTAATATTTAAAGGAACAACTCTACGAACTTGTTCGGAAGATGTTAAATTTTATGTTATTTTTTCATCTTTTCACATGGTGGGCTGACAGGAGCAACATGTTTTTATAGGCAATCCAATGTCACTATTCTAGCAAAGAAATTTATCAACACCTGGAAAGAGTTGTCATTTTTTATATGGCACCAGTACCTCCTGCCAACCCACACCTATAAAAAGGTAACAGCAACTTGAGTGGCTCACTCTAGGACCTTATCAGTGAGAATACAAGTGTCCCATTTGGAAGAATGGATACACATGTTTTCTGACATGGCTAGGACATCTCTACTTAGCAGGAAAATATGTGACCTTTATGAAAGGCCAAATAGTTGTGTGCTGGCACTGAAATTAACAGGACATGTCCAGCCAAAGGTAGAGTGAATGTCTGGAAGTTAACTAATTTTGGTGTTGTTGAAAATGTTTGCATGTGAAGTTGAGAGTTAGGAAGAAGATGACAGTAAATGCTTTATAGAGAGACCAAATTACCATTACTTTTTCTCAGCAGCAGAGTAAAAGGAAACCCAAAACGTTTAGGTAAGCGATGAACTCTATTACTAATGTCCTTGTGTGGCAGAAACTCAGGGTGTGCATGGATGCGCATTATTACAGACGTTATACCATGTGTTTTGCGAACACTTCTTTCTCACTCAGGATTGGCTCACAGCCACTGCAAACTCAGATGTTTTCATTTAAAAATTGATGCATGGATATAAATATAGAAAAAATAAACCTGTGATCCGCCAAAGATATTAGCATTTGAGTTTACTAAAAACAGAGGCCAGAAACATTTGTCTAAAAAATAACCCAAAGGCTTTCACTTAAGAAGTCATGTTAGGTAATGCATCGCAGGTTACAAACCATACTTTTAACTTGATCAGGGACTTCTATTTAAATAGAATGGTTTTTAGTAGAGCTTTGTGGTTCCATTTGCTTTTCTCATATTGATATATGTAGTGACTATTCCTTCACACAGTAATTTTGTCATACTACCAGAACTTTCCTTGCAAAAGATTTTAAAACATCAGTATTTTCAGAGAAATTATTGATAACTTACAGAAGATTTATCTAACAATATATCTCACTGGCAAAACTTCCAAACTCTATTCTACTGAAGTTCGGCATTCACTTATCAAGGTTTTGCTATATAAATGTATTGGACCAGAATTGGGGATGTGGGGATTTCTGCCACAATTTAAATGCTTTGCCCACCTAAGCAACACAAGTGAAGATTTATTATTATTATTATTATTATTATTATTATTAATTATTATTTAACATATATCTATTCATTCATCAAATAATTTTGAATGGCTACTATGTCCTATAGCATACATACATTTAATTATATATTAAATACAATATAGTTATATACACACAAGGGCATATAATAATAAGGTAATAAAATATATTGTTTCACATATTGAGATTTTAACCCAGTTCTAGATAGAGAATATTTTGATAAGTTTTAAAGGTAAATTTTATAAGAGAATGATGAGATGTCACAAAATAGTACATCTTAAAGAGAATTTCATTAACCACTAAGGAGAGAAATTAAAATGGCTCCAGTCGAGCCCGCTGCATTTGAAAGGGTTAGTAATCTTGTCTGGTCTTGTCACCAACTTTCAGAAGCACTCCAAGTATCTGAGTAAGTACTGATATTGGGGTCACTATCTCGAATTGTCTTCTACAATCTTATACTTATCTAGGACTTCAGAGGAGGCCCTACCTTATTATCATTGCCCTCCAGAAAAAGAAGAGTCACAACCTGTCTCAAGTGTTAAACAACCCTGACTCTTAAGAAGTCATTTAAGTTAACCTACAACCTTCATGCTGCAATCTTAGCTTGTCTCCTTGTATCCCTAAAGATGTTTATTAAATTGTGTTTTGCCACTCTAGCCTTCGAGCTGAATAATGCCAATTCATGTCTTTCCAGAAATAATCCTTTGATTGTCAAGTATACTGTTGATGTTATCAGATTTATTTTCCATTTGGTATTGTAACAAGTCTAGCTCTTTGAGCCCTAGAAGTTCTGGGAGACAGCCTGATTTAGAGGATTAGAATGGGTCAGGAAGTGTTTCATCTCCTGGTTACTGCACCACATCTGGTCCAGGTTAATGATGGTTCTCACAAAGGTGGCCCTTCATTGTTCTACACCAGAACTGTCCAATAGAAACAAAATGCAAGCCATATATGTAATTTTAATTATTTTTAGTAGTCACATTAAAAAGTGAAAAGAAACAGGGGGAAATAATTTAAATAATATATTTCACTTAACTCAGCATACCCAAAATAGGTCACTTCAACATGTAATAAAATTATTAATGAGATAGTTTATATTCTTTTTATGCTAAGTCTTTGAAATTTGTGAGTTTTTGTTTGTTTACCATATACCACAGCTCTGTTTTCAGAGTCTACCAGACTCTCAAGGAAAATTTATTAGGGCCAGGCATGGTTAACATGCTGGAGACAAGCCATGAAGGATGCAACATCCTGGTCTCAAAGAGCCTCTATTCTAGGTCCACTCATGTAAACTTATTTTGACAAGTTTTATCTTGTAAGGGGTTCATGCAGACTCGTCATACCTCTTAGGTATGAAAAGTGAAAATGAAAAAAAGATCTTTAGTCACTTTCTTTTTGTCCTGGAAGATTCGATTTGGCAAAGTTTTCAGGAAATAAAAACTCCCTTGTAAACAAGTGAGTTAAATTGTTCACACTGCATCTTTTCAAAAATATTCCATAACTGACTATAAAACAGTGATATTATATCATCTTAAGTACTATATTTCATCTAATCTCTTTCTTCTTAGAAGAAACAGCAAAAGGAAAAAAGAACACAAAGAATGATTTAAATAAAAATCACAAACTTGTATTCATGGAGATATAAACATCTGTAAAATGAATCACCAATTTCAAGACTTCTGTGGGCAGGAGTTGCCTATTTACAGATGGAAACTCACTAAAGAACTGGCAGAATGACTTCCTTCTGAACTTAGTGAATGAAATTATTTCTGATCTCCGTTAACCTACAGTTCTCATTAGATGTTCTACCAGCTCCTAACAAAAAGCAAAGTGCTCAGAACTTCCCTTGGCACAACAGACTCTTTTCCCATTTTTATCAGCTGACTTTAATGTTCTCTCTTTTCAGCTTTCAAGTTTCTGTGACCTTAATACGACATTTTAGTTGGGTGATTAATCGCTTTTAAATGGCACTGCACTGATTAAACGAAGGCCTTGTTGGCGTAAGAGTCAGTTACAATGCTGCGATTCAGTGTGATAAGCTTAAACATACACAGTTAGATGTAGTAATATCTAATTTGTCAAAGCTCTTGTGGCTTAATTTTTCGCCACAGTTTGAAAGAAACAGTGACTGGACAAAAAAACTCCAGATTTATTACTTAAGTACCTTCTAGTAAATTGATCTTGCCCACCATGTAATCTGATTTTGGACATTTTGAGAGACAGAGGAGCTCAACCAGCCTGAAACCTCCTTCAAAATGGGCCTGAGGGTTCCCGATCACAGAGCTTGAAAGCTAAGCAACAAGATATGAATGTCTCTGCAGAGGCAGACAACAACCCATTTGCCTAGCCAGAGCCTTCCTTTTAGGATAATTGCATAAAAAGAATAAATGTCAGTAAACAGATCAAAGATTCATGTAGGAAAATAAAAATATATATTTCCTCCTGAAAACGTCATACTGAAATAGGCCATAGCTCTATTATGTGAAAAATAAAACAGGAGCAGCTGACATTTCTTTTAAATGGGTTATTATAATCCTAATTAACTCATCGTAGCAATAGTCAGTTTTTTTCTGGCATATGTTTTCAAGGCAGGCTAGCACTTTCTAACTGGAAAAAAAGAAGATATCCTTCTCTTGCAATTTTTGAAATAACAGTGACTTTTCCATTGGGTAAATAGGAAAAGAGGAAATATGAGCATTTTTTCAGATTAAAGGTGAGAAACATCTACTATTTCAGCCTGTTGAGTGCACAAAGAGTAAAGCTTATACTCAGTGCATATCCCACAAAATTTACTGGACTATTAAAGGCATTGTTCTAAATGTCAGGGAGATAGAAAAATTAGTACGATGATACTCTTTGTTCTAAAGCCTCTAGTAGAATACGTAAACATACACATAGTTATTATATCCAACAAAAAATAATGTGAGAAGCACAGAGATTAACCTTACTGGAGCAGTATAGAAAGCCAACTCAAGAAGAGAGACAAAATTGGCAAGAGATAAATAAGTAGTATTTGAAAAATAGAATTGCTGCCCAAGGACTATAGGGAGAGAAAAGAGCATGAATAAAACCTGATGTTGTAAAGGCACAAGGCAGAATTATTTCATACCTAAGAAATGTTTTACTAAATACACAAATTTCCATATTTTTGTTAAAAATATGAAAAATTTCCAAATTTCCATATTTCCAAAGTTGGCCTACTCATTAGGAGCAAATTAAGATGTTCCCAAAAGCACAGTTGCTGGAACAAGATAGCAGTTTTGTTCTTTCTTGAGCTCAGTGTTAGTTGGCAGGCCAGGGCAGGTAGTAGCTGTGCTGTTCCAGGTCATACAGATACCCAGGCTTTTTGTACCCTGTTGCCCTGATAACCTCTGGATTGCCCTCATCTGAAAGGTTGATGCTAGCTCACTGGACCCACATCTGCATTGCTATACCTGGATAGGGAGAAAGGAGGTAGAGGGCAAGAAGCTTCTTTCCCTAGGAAGTGACTCACATTAGCCCACAGCAAGAATCTCACTGGAAGCTTGTGGCCTGTGGATGGTCCAGAGTGGTCTATTACAAAGAAGGGGAGATTGGATGCTGTGGGACAGTTAAGAAATTTCTGACACAGAAGGTACTCAATGAATGATTAAATGAACAATTGGATGTCTGTATGTTCCATATAAGACTCAATATAACCTAGGAATCAGTAACTTCTGTGTTTCTTTTTTAAATCAAAAGAATTGAAGAAGAATTGTGCCAAATACTTCTATGGAGAGGTATGTGTGCATGCGCGTGCACACATGCTTGTTTGCCAGGGGGAAGAGTGGGGAGAAAAGGAAAGTGATGAAAAATTGAACTGCCAGACGATAATGAGGTGTCATTGGTAACAGCAGTTTCTCTTAGGAAGTATTCTGGCTCCTTAATTAGGGGAGCAATTTTCCTACCTGGAGAAAGGAGATTGTTTCTAAACCTTTGTCCAACACTGGGACCCAAGAATGACTTTAGCTCCCCAACTCCTCTCTACCATCCATAAGGAGATTATCACCTTCATACATCCCATGCTCATCTCATGCCTGTGGTCTCTGGAGCAGGTCACATGTCTCCAAGTCTCCAAGATGCCAAATCAATAGCCTTCCTTTCATTTATATTTTTATGTCATTTCTATCTGATGAAAAGCAACATAATGTAAGGATAGAGATGAAATTTTTATTAAAAAGAAGACACTATCTTTTCATTCTCTGATAAGTCAGAGCTGACAACATATTTTTTGTCAGTCTGTTGTTGCCACATTTTCAGGACACAGTACGTTTAGGTATTGTGTTTTTTTATAATGAATGCTACCTTTAACACTGCAGATACCGAAGTGCTCCGAAGTCAAGGAATATGAGCCACCGCAATCTTCACTCGCTCATTCACTCCCCAATTCATTCACTCCAGGCTAGATAATTTATCATACCTGCCTTCAAGAGTCATAGAGTCTAATAAGGAATGTATTGTCTAGTGGAGTATTGGTGTCCACATTTTGATCTTTCACACTGATCTGTAAAGAAATTTTGTGCATGCACCCTTCATTTTTATTCATTTATCTGTAAATCACATCTGTGTACTGCCATGCTAATTTCGTGCATTTTGTACACAAAAATAAACAATGTTTTATTATAAGCAATAAAAAGGAAATCATATTTTGAAGTAGTTAAACGTCATGATTGTATATTAGCATTGGTTAATATCTCGCCACACAACATAATACCTAATGAAAGGTTCAAGTTAAAGATGGTGGATTCATTTCATGCAGACTTGATAATTTTTTCTTTTGACCACTTGATTGATAGTATCAGACTGAATGTTTTTACCATGTTTGGTGATTGTCAAAAAGCTTTATTAATAGTAGAAAATGTATTGCCTGTGCTATTTTCTCTTTGCTCCTTTGCGTTTGCATTAATAATATTGTTTAAAGTGGCAATTTATCAGAAGGAATATTTTTAAGCTTCCATTCATTGCGTGGGCTGTGTTCTGGTGATAACCATAAGCCACATAACCAGAAATATACAAAAACTGTATTAAGTTGCAGAGATGTTCAAATGATCTAATGAAGGCATCATTGCTAATACCTCCTCACAGCCGAGCTAGCCCTCTTACCAGTTTACTTTGCTCAGAGGTCAAGACATGCAAGTGTCTGATAGGTGGGACCTATAGTGGGGTAAGGAGAAACCAGTAACAATTAATTTACTAAGTATAGCAAAGCTAACTTGTTCCCCTTAGATTAAAAAAGTCTGAAAATAAATTATAATATTTCTGTTGCACCCCAGTGGATAATTTTGTGCACCCTATTTTGGAGACCACTGTAGTAGAGAGTTGGGATTAAAATAACGATTTTAACAGATTTGAGCCACATTCATTTCAAAGGACCAAGGAACCATGGTGGTAGAAAGAAGTTTGTTTTGTTTAATTAACATTTAAGATACAGTTCTTACAGCTTTCATAGTGATTAAGTGCACCAACCTAGGCCAGGGAAACAAAGTTACCACCGAGACAAACCTTTGGTTTTAGGAAAAGCTTTCATCAAACCCTGAGCTCAAGTTTTGGAATTCACAGGTCAGACTTAAGACTGTAAAGTGATAAGAGAATAATATAAAAGATTATATAATTCAGTACTTCAAATAATCACAAACCACGGGTTGTAAATAAGAGATTAATTTATATTTAGTGCATGAAAGTAATCATTTTAAAAGAATGTTAGTCAGGACTGGGGCCTAATTGAAAAGGCACAGTTTGGCTGCATACTTCCTCAGGGGAGACCAAGAGAAACAGCATGCAGTGTGACTAGAAGGCAGTAAGGGTAATGAAGAAGTTATTATTATCTAAGTAATTGATATCTTTCACCTATAGACACAGAACTGAAGTGTGAATTGAAAATGCAACTTGGGGAATGGCCAAAGCTGAGGAATTCTGGGAAGGCTGGTGGAGAGATGTGGGTCAATTATATCTTTTTTAGCTAGTCTTCATTTATACTGGTGACTAATATGGCTTTGGGTAGAGAATTCTATAGATTTTTTTTAAATCAGCTCTCCCAGTTCCTTCTTCTTCACAAGAAAAAAAATGTGTATCAAATTTATTTAATTTGTATTAGGCATTATATAATTCAGTCATCATCTGATCATGCAATATGAATATTTCTATCTTGCAAATAAGAAAATGGAAGCCCAGAGCCACAGAGATGGTGACCCCAGTCCTGTCTTTGAAGCCCATGCTTAGGTCACAGCTTTCAAGTCAAGAGATAGTAATACAGTATGCAATTCTCTGCCTCCCTTAAAAATAAGAATAAATAAATAAAATAAAGAAAAGCCAAAAAAATTTAAAGCATGCAATTAGGACTTCTATAGGTTTCAAAGAAAAAATGTCTAATCTTATCACAGGTGAGATGTTAACAAAAACTCCTTGGGAAGACAGACAATGCAAAGATACGTAGTGGGATGATGGAAGGGAACTTAGCTCCCAGAATTGTTCAAGTAAGACAGAAAACTCTAGGGAGCTGTCAGAAGAAAAAAAGAAAAGCAGAATTGGAACGGGTCTGGGGAGATTGAAATTCGTCTGCATTGTACCTTTCTTTTGACAATTCACATCTATCTCACACAGAATCATTGTTTATTCTTATTATGCCAGGTTTCCTTTTCTGGTCTGCTGGTTCTCTAGGGTTTTGTAGGCCAGTAGTTTGAGTTTTCAAATTTCAAAAGCATTTGGGATTTCAAAAAGGCAAAATGTAAAGGATACCCAGCAGCACCATTTACTTAGGAGGTTTTAATCATAATTATCTGCATAGTGTATGGGAATTCCCTCCTCAACTGTCTGTCTCCTTCCTTTTTAGTGTCTGGGGAAAAACCAAGAACCACTCCCCCTAATTTAAATACCTTATAAAATATGGGTGGAAGCATGTCGTCCCATTCTTTTTCCTGCTTCCTTTTCTGTTGTAATGAGCCTGATTAACTAGTAAGAGCTGCCACTGACACAGTGTAATAAAGTGGGTCATGGATAGAGAGTCAAGCGCCGAGTTATGATTGAACTATCATTACTTTATGGAATTTGCCAAATTCCCTGAATGCCAGAGAGTGACCTGGGTTTGCATACTATGGCTTTTAAAATCAGACTTACCACAGCCATGGCTGGTAATGGACTGTAAATGCTGACATTCGTGAAGAGGTGCCAAAGTGAAGCGATCACAGCTTCATCTGAGCCAAAAGGCATTTCTTTGCAGCCGACGTAGAGCAAGATCAAACTCCCTTAACCCGTACATAACTCAGAAATCATTGCAAAAGGGATTCAACATCATCACGCCAGACACAAAGTGAGTTATTTCTCTCCTTTTCTGTCTCACCACAGTTTCCTCCCACTTGGTCACACATGGTAAGCATTCATCGAACCTCAACTACAGTCCCCTGGTTTTATCAGTAGCTCTGCACTCCCCACTATTTGAACATGGTGGGGCTCATATTTCCAATGTAAAAAAAAAACTGACATTATTATTATTTTAATTAACCAGTTGCCAATTTGCCCTCTTTTTCTCCCTTTGCCTTCTCTTAACATCACTCCTATCCTCTACTCTACCCCAGCCAAAGTTATACAACAAAAATATTTAGTTTGCTGCATTCACTGAAAAATTATGCTGAGTTTAGTATCTCAGATGCCATGAAAATACAGATTGTTTTTGTGTCATCTACAAGCTGTCACAATCCACCAGCACATTGACCAGAGGGATAATCACCTTGTCATGTTGAGGTGTTTTAACTATCTTGTGATTTTGTTAGCATTTAGATGGACAATGGTGGTTTTCTTGGACACTTTGGCCAAATGAAAACCTGTTTATTAATTTATATTATCTTCATCAGTGAGGTCCAAAATAAAAATTGTTAGCATGTTTCATCAATGGTGACCATGTACACAGTTTTGCTATGTACAAAACTGTGTTGTCATTAAGTCTCAGTGTGCAGTTTACATACACATCCTTTTTATAAGGACTGTTCACTTATATGGATAAATCGACTAAAATATTTTCAGAGATTTAATGAAGAGAGACAATATAGAAAGTTACTATTTTCTCAAAGGACTTTTTTACATTTTTCAATGTATTTTTTAAAAGAGGGTTTTGACCACACATATGTACATTCTCTAACTTGGAAGACTAGTTTCCTGCTCTAATCAACACAGATTACTTTGGGACTTAAAAAAAGTCAGACAAATCTTCTAAATTGTTGAACTCCCTGGGTACATGTATCTTCTGCTTTGCTAAGTTTATTTACTTTATACAGTTTCCCTTCTTTTCTTGCTTTAGAGCCTGTTCAGTATCACTGACTAAATCATAAAAAGAACTCCAAGATTATCCCACTAAGCCACAATCACTGAAGTAAGCGAATACTTATTTAAAAAATTAGAGTAGGCGGTGTTCTCCTCTATTTTTAAATCATTATGTGGCTCAAACATATAAACACTGTTCTTAATGATAAAATATCTTTATATATTTTATAGATTTGTAATTATTTTCTCAATCAACAACTTGTTTAAAAAAACTTCATACACGAATAATCATTATTTTAGAAGCAAGTTATATTTTTTCCTTGATACTGTTTCAAGTATTATCCTCATGACAACCTCGTGTCCTTCAAGGTCAACATCTTGGGGGAAATAACTTACTACATATTTTTCCTAACTTCAGTAACACTTATCATGAGCATTTTCCAAGTTTCTACCTTTGGTATTGGCGCTTGAGTTGAAAAGAGGGGATTCTTCAAGAACAATATACTTGGTGACCAGTAGGGTCCAGAAGGAGATGGAGAGTGGAGAGAAGATGGAAAGGGGAGAAAGACTTCAAATTCTCTCATGCTCCAGGGGTTTTTACGACATTCAACCTGTGGGCACAAGGGGAGCCAGTTAGGCAAAAGTTTATATTATAAAGAAGATAATGAGAGATAAGAAACCTGTTTAAATCCATAACAACCAAACAAATCATGTATATATTTTTTTTATTTCTTTTTCCATAAAATGAGAATGATTATATTCATTTGGAAACCATGGTGCCCCAGACATGAATCTGCATAAGCTTTTGGCAGTTTTATAATAGAAAAAAAAAATAAGTTTTATTATGGAATTTCCCACAGGTTGCCTCCTGGGTCCTGAATTACTTGTTTGGTTTTAGAAAACAGATAACAGAGTATTTTCTTAGCTACATTGGACAAATGAAAATCTGACTATCAACTTATGTTACCTTCGTCAACAAGATCCAAAATAAAAATACCTGGATATACTGTCAGCTTATTTTATTGATATAGAACTGCATAGATTTAGTCTCTAAAGTACAAATCACCAAAGAGCAGGGTTTCTTGGTAAGGAAAGTCAAACCTTCCTAGTCTTCTGAAATGACCAAAATATTAAAATAAATGCAATATTTTTTAAATGAGTTGTTGGTGTGCCAAAAGTTCTAGGTTGCTAAAAAATTAACTCCAAAATCATTCTGATAGATTATAGATTACATTTCTGGATTAGAATTGCTGTCTAACTCTTTCTCCTATTAGGTCATAAGGTATAATAACCATATTTTCATTCAATATTTGTTTGGCTTCCACCATGAGATAGGCTAATTTTTAGGCACTGAGAACACAGCATTGAACAAGACCCAGTTTCTGTTTTCAGATACCATAGGGCCTAATTGGGATGTGAATTGACCATGGAATATGAGACAATTGACTAAATAAGAAATACCAAGACAAGGAGATAAATGCTAGCACACAGGTAAACACTGTGCAGCTCTGGGGTTCATAATATTGTTAATCACTTCAGGAGTGTTCACTATGTGACAGGCACAGAGACAACATTTTACATGTAATGTCTCATTTAAACCTCATAACAATCCTCAGTGGTAGGTCTTTTTCCCATTTTACAGATGAAAAACAGAGGCTTAGTAGCTCACCCAAAGTCACCTGTAATTAAAAGTGATAGACTTGGAATTTGAACCTAGTTACCATGACTCCAGGTGTCTAATAGCTGAGACTGAAGAATAAGAAGTTAACTGAGAAGGAGGTTGATAGCTAGAACAGAAAAATAGAGAAGATTGGCCTGGAGAGAGAAGAGAACCCAGAGAAGGAAGAAAGCATATTTTCATGTAACAGTCACCAGTATGGGATGGCTGAAGCGCAGAGTTCAGGGAGAGCGGGTTGATGCGACAGGTAGATTCACACCATGCAAGAAGGTCTGCTTAGGCGCTGGTGCTTCAGATTCCTCCAAGATCTAGAGAGAAGCCCTGGCCAACCTATGAGGCATAAAGCAGCGTCCTCTGTTAAGTTCCCAGGCACTTTGGTTTTGCTGAAATAGTGATTTTCCCCCAAAAAAATTTTATTCTAGAACTTTGAAAGATGATACAAATGACTTGATTCTTATTTTATAGATCAGAAAGTTAAATTACAACTTGGTAAATTAACTTGCCAAAGCACTAGCCAGAGAGCACATTCTAACCCTGGTGTCTTTTCATTTTACCATATGGCTATCTAATTATAATAATGTTGAATCTAGTTTTTCAAAACATTACTTTTATTACTAAAAATGAAACCTCTTTTTCCCTCATGACTCTCTCAGTGTAGATGATGCCAGATTAATCACTTTGAAGTACATTTCCAAACACATCACTCTTTCATTTCTATGTAATTATAAACCATTTAATTATGACAAATAAAAATAAATTCTTATACTGAAAAAAGTCTATTATTTTTCACCTCACTTTACAACTTGTACATATTCAGTAGAATAACTTGGGAGACATAAAATAAATGAGTAGAATGTATTTTCCCCCTGTTATATATATTTTTTGTATTACAGCATTTTGTCACAAATTCAGTTTATCAGAGAGTACAAAGAGTGCTTCAGAGAATAAGAAAACAAAGCGAGTCCATCAACAAGTTCACTAATCTCTCATTCCATATTTTCCTTCTGATAACCTTCATCTATCAACTGAGTCACCATTTAACTCATAGTGATAGTTACCATTCATCTTATCTCTACAAATTTCCTTCACAAAAAAATGAGTCCATTTGCCTTAAACACAACTAGTTTTGAATGGAAATATAAAAGAAATGTATTGTGCTCCCATACAACATCTACAAATATTAACTCTATCAAAAAAGACACAGTTTGAAAGAAAATGAGCCAATACTCATGTAAAAACTTTAAAAATAAGTTTTATAAAGTCATTATAATTTAAAATTTGCTGCAAGTGTCACATCTTCCCCCACTCATCTTTCCCACAAGTGAAGATGTGAGAAAGTTTCTGCTGAGGCTCTGTGAGCCGAGGATGTGTGTGCTTTAGCGTCTGTGCTGCTCTGTAGCAGGTGCAAGCCTCAATGCCATTAGAAAGTCTTATTGTTCTAAAAGCCATGGCAGAGCCCCCCAGATGCTTCTTTGAGTTCTGACCCCTAAAACAGATGGCCTACATTGACCGGTTTGCTTTGTACCTCTTACCATCTTTGAAAGCAGACCCCAAGAGTTCTGTCTTAACACAGATTTTCAGAAACTGTGGATCTTGGTCAGGATCTGATAGGTCCCTCAGCCTGCACACATTTTTTTAAAGCAATCTATTAAAATAAAAGTTACTGAACATTTTTGACCTCCTCAAGGGATGTCACAATGATGGACTCTTCTCAATTTCCATGATGAGAAGATAGGAAATGTTCCCCATCCATTCCACTGGCCATTGCAGGCTGTCCTCAAGGGTTGTCTTTCACTAATGCAAACTTGAAAGAAGCAGAACACTACTTTTTACATATTTAAAAACATTATGTATTTCATTGTACAGAAGCTTTATGTGTATCTGAAGTTTACATAATTTATAATTTGAGAGATAATTGAGAGAGAAAAACTGCTTATTTATTCACAAAACATTACTTTTTAAGAATGCCATAGAATGCTGAAAGTCATAGAATTGAAACCTGAAATAGTTAAACTTGCAATGAGACCCATTCATTACTTCTCAGAAAAGAAAATCTTTGTAAAGCTAAAACATTCAATTCTTGGTTTCAGTCCAAAGATTTTGTTCAGTTGTTTTGAAGTTACAGGGAAAAAAAATGTACTTTTCCTATCGTACCCATTGACATTTTTAAACAAAAATAAGTCAAAGATATTTAAACAGTACAACTTCAAATGTCGGTTGTTAATCCACTGTGGGGAAGAATCATAGGAGAAAAAAAAACTATGAAAAAATAAACTTGGAGTTTGATCATCCTTTCAAACATAGAATTAAACTAAAATCCTTCTAGGTTTATGATTGTACTACCAAAGTTAGGTTTATTTTTAACAAAAAGAGAATATAGATTCCTGTATTGTCTCATCAAAAAGTATTTTTTAAGAGGAAATTTCTTTGTTGTGTTTAGAATCACAGAACAAAATGGTCGCATGCCAAGAAGTTCTGTTTCTCACACAAAATATGTACATTATCTTAATTATCCTACCATTTGAGAATACTTCTTGGTGAGGACTACTCCATTAAGATTATGCAAAGTAAAATTCATATGTGGCCTATTCTCCATATTTGTGTGTTATAATTTAATTCCAAACTCAGTTCTTAAGAGGTAAAGTATGCTTAATTTAATTTAATAGAAAGGAAAGAAAGAAAGTACACAATCCCAAAGATAAAATTCCAGCTGTGTCCCTGTAAGTTATATAGCCTCTTGCGTTTAAAGACAATGGAAAATTGATGAGTTTGAATTTTGGAGTAAGATATTTTATCTCTTGTAATTTTGGTTTTATTTGTAAAATGGAGATAATAGTAAGATTTTCATAACAAAAGAGGAGATATATGTAAAACAGCATAGATAATATCTGGCAAAGTTTTAGTTATTTGTATGGCATGTCTGTGTATTATAGAGTAGGACACAATACAAAGTGTGTTTCTTACTGTGGGTTTCAATTGTTTTAAAAAAAAATTAAAAACATCGCTGACTTCAACTGTTTTTCCTATTCTGACACTGCTGTTTTTGAGTTTGCAAAGTATATATAAAGATGACCTTGAGCATATGCCAGTATTTCAGAATTCACTAATGCATTTTCATCAGTTGAACACATTTTTAACACCCAAACAAAATCAAATGTTCTGGTTATATGGCCCCAAACTATAATTTTTTGAGTCATTACTAGTGGATTGGCACCGTGCTATACATACACTCTTATTTAATCTTAGAAACTGCCTCATGACGTATTATTGTCTCCATTTTACAGTGAGAAAACTGAGGTTCAGTAATTTGAACCTGAAAACAGGATTAGATTCTAGTTTGGCCTTATTTTCCCCGCATCGCTTTTCACAGCTCAACAGTAACAAGTTCTCAGGTGGAATATAATTAAGTAGCATGGTAAGCAGGCCGTGGCTCCATGCCTAATGCCTGTCTGTCAAAGGTTTGCTGAATGTAGAGTAATACAGACCAGGGAAAGAATGCTCCACACAAAAGAAACTGCACATAGATGGTGAAGAACATTTCCCTCATAGAGCAAATTGGGTCTATCAGTGACTGGTTTAGTCATAACACAATTTAGCCTTTTAAAGAGTCAGAATTGTATAAATACAGTCAGGAAGTTCAAAAAGTAATATTTTAGAAACCACATTCTTTTCTCCAGAACAGACAGCACAGAAGGTTCCATTTCCCACATTAAAACACTCTGTCTTCTCCTTGGGACACAGTGAAACATTTTCTAAGAAGTCTGAACAGTCAGGAGCATGAACCCTGATTCTTTCCACTGTGTTCACAAGAGCAATGGATTCAATGGCAGTCCAGGACTCTGAAATAGCCTGTTCAGATTTCTTTGCTCATGCTAATATGAATCACTTTGATTAAGTATTGCCCTGCTTTGCAGAATGGTATTCTGACATTATTAATAGCTGGCTCAGTTAAGTTGACCACAATAAGAGCTTTCTCCAGCCTGAGATAGAGCCAGTCAAGCCCTGTGAATGTCAGCATTAAGCTTGGAGATGGATTCAGATCCAAATTTTAAAATATAGTAAACATTCTCTGAAGATATATTATAATGGGCCAGTTACTAAAACCCATCATAGCAGAGCAATTGTAGAACTTCAAATGAAACCTAAATTTTGAACACATAGAATAAAACCTTTAAACAGGATTTTCAAATACCTACTAAAGAATGTATTCATCTACTCTTTCCTTTGTTTTTTTTCTTTCTTCTTCTTTTTTTTTTTTTTTGCTTATGACCACTCAGCTCAAATCTGAATTAACTTATTCTTATATGATATCCAATGGTCTCCAAAAATCCTGTTTAAAACTTTCTTACTTATAAGTGGTATGTAACTCAGTAACAAGATGTATAAAAATCCTTAAGAAAGCATTATGAGCATCCCCAAGAAGCATGCTGCACTTGAGCCAAGTGAGGCACCACCGCTGACACAAAGAAAGATGCTCAAGGGTGGCTTGCGAAATTTACTTTAAATGATGACAATGTATTTTGAACTAACATTCTTTCTTAAAAGCAAAACTCATGGACAGAATTCCAATCAAATGGTTCAAAACCACTGTATTTAGACTAGAAGCAACCTCTTAAATCACTTAATCCTTGGAACAGGGCAGTTATTTAATAAAGAACCTGGAATTTGTCTACTTTTTTAGGAATCCAGGAAGAAATGATAACTTTTCAATGATAAACTTTTAAACTGTTGATTATTTTCCTTGAACCCCCTCATTAGCTCAAATTTTATTTATAACCACATATTTAAAAGTAATCCCATTCAGCTCATGCTTTATTATACTGAGTATAGAAAAAAATCATAATTATAATAGCTTAAAACACAATTGTTTTACTTTCATACAGTATTTTAGCAACTGGCCTCAAAAATCATTTCCGTCAAAATTCCTTTCCTATTAATGCTTTAAAAATTAATTTTTTATTTTCCATAGTTCTTTTCTAGTGTATATTTTTGATTGGCTGTGTAATGAAGGCTCAGTATAGATAAATTAGAGAATATGGAAAAAATAGAGGTGAAAACCCAAAGTTTCCCTCAACCCTGTCATACAAAAGAAATAACCATTAACATTTAGAATTTTATCATCGTATAGCACATACATCCCCAATAAACTGTAAATCATAAGTGCCTTGTTATTAAAACCTTTTCAAAAATGTTTTTAATAGCTGCAAATTTTATAGTCCTGGAATGTATAATAATTTATTTAACTTTTTAAATGCTATTAGGTGTTCAGGTTTCTTTTGATTTTTCACCATCATAATTTATGTTACAGTGAATATCTTTTATATACTCTTTGTATTCATTTTTCCTTAGAGATAGAATTGCCATGTCACAATGCCCAAGTTTAAAGTTTTGATACATATTGCTTAATTGCCTTTCAAAAGGGTAGAAATAGCACCTTCTCCTCCCTGTGTAATCACTCTCTGGCAGTGCTGGAGATTGACATCGTGTTAAACAGCCTCTAAGATAGTCCCCAGTGATTCTCACCCCTTCAGTGGGGGCTGCACATAGACTTGCTTCTCTTGAATAGAACATGGTAGAAGTGATAGACTTCAGAGACTGAGTTATAAAAAAACTGATTCTGTCTTCCCCCACCCTTTCCTCTCCTGTTCTTTCTTTCTCCACTTCTTTCTCCTTTCCTCCTCATCCCACCCTGAATTCCCCCCATCCTTCCCCTCCTCCCCTCTCCTCTCCTCTCCCTCTCATTACTTACACTAAGGCAGGCGAGCTGCCATGTTGTAGGAAGCCTAACTGAGAGACAGCCTTGGCATGAGTTCGGAAGAAGATTCTTCAACCTCCAGTTAAGTTGTCCCCAGATTCTTGACCCACAGAAACTGTGAGAAACGGTTTATTACTTTAGGCTGCTAAGTTTTAGGGTGAGTTGTTCAATAGCAGTAGATAACTTATACAATAATTGTTCCTATTTTCACACATTTTCCTTTGAATGCCTGCATCTATAGAAAGATTGAACATTGTTTTTCATTTGTTTGTTGGTTGTTTGTAGTTCTTTTGTTGAGAAGTATCTGTCAGTATGTTTTCTTTTTTATTAATTCATAAAAGCTCATTTCATATGAAAGATACAACCTCTTTAACCATTACATATGTTGTAAATACTGTTTTCTCAGTTTTCCGTTTTGTTTATATTTCTCTAGATTCTGAAGTTGTTCAATATAAAAGTCATTCAATTTGTTGTTGGAAAAAATCTACGGTTCCTTTTATGGTTTCTTCCTTTGTATTTACACAGAGAAAAGTCGTCCTCATTCCTAAATTAAATATATACTCAACTATGTTTTCTAATCCTTTTAGCTAACAAAACCATAAACATGTAGCTACTTAATTTGTTCAACTTTTGTTAGCACGATTAGAAGTAAGGATACAGTGATTTTACTTCCAAATAAATTTCTGATGCTCCCAGTAATATGCATTCAATAATAATTTTAGACTGATTTAAATTCTGTCTCTACATAGTAAATTCTTAAAGTAGCAGTTCTGAAAGTGTGTTCCATGGACCCAAGAGGTTCTTTGGAACCCTTCATAAGTGCCTCAAGTTAAAAACTATTTCCATGATAATACTAAGACATTATTTAACTGTTTCACTGTCTTGACATTTGCACTGATGAAGAAAAGTCAATGGAAGGTGGAACCGTGGATGCGTTAGCATCAATCGAGATAGTTTTACCACATTGTGCTAGTAATTATATTTTTCACCTCCACACACTTGTACTTAAAAAAAAAATCCAGTTTTACTTAAGAATGACTTCGATGGGACAAAAGAAGTTATTAATTTTATTAAACCTTTAACCTCGAGTACACATCTTTTCAATATTCTGTGTGACATAATAGGAAATACACATAAAACACTTCTGCTGCATAGTGGAAAATGATAGTTGTCTTTAGGGAAAACACTTGTGCAATTTTGTGGTTGAGAGCTTTTTTCATGGAACACCATCTTAATTGAAAGAATGACTGAGAGACAAACTATGATCGTGTGGATTTAGGTTTCCAGCAGACGTTTTCTTGGAAATGAGCCAAATGAACTTGTCACTGAGAGGGAAATAAAGTATTTCTTGCCAAAGATAAAATTTGAGCTTTTAAGTGAATAGTAGAATTTTGAGAAACATATCTAACATCATAATCATGACAGCTTCTCAATACTTAAAGATATTTCTGATGAAACCAGTGATAATATTAACAAACGTGATTTCTTACATTGTATAATAAAGTTTATCAGCATTCAGATATCTGCATTACTCATTCAAAACACGAGATAGACAAATGGATTATAAAGTACAAAAACTTAATTGGTAAGGTTTCACATTTCACATTCCAGCTAGCCTTTAAGAAACTACCATGTTCTACTTTAGTATCAAAGAAGCCTACTGACACTCCTTCCCTTATCCAACTATCTGTATTAGGCCAAATTTTTCTAATATATATTAATCAAGGCAACATAAGGCAACAGACTGAATGCTGAGGCAGATACAAGAATCTAGCTATTGTCTATTGAACATGATATTAAAGAAAACTTTTTAAAAATGGAGAACAATGCCACCCATCACTTATTTTTATTTTGAAAATTATATTTTTTAAATAAAAACATGTTATTTATGTTAATATATAATGAGTTTATTATGGCTAACTTAAATAAATCAATACATGAATATTTTAGTAATTTCTCAGTTTTAATTTCTCATGCAGTAAGTTTTTTTTTTTACGCAGTATTAACAGATGTAACGCACATAAACAAGACCTCTGAGATACCATTTTCCTTCTTTCCTTGTTCATGTCATGTCTACTGGAGCCTTCCTATCAGCATTTAAATATACTCAAGTCCTAAAATACCCGCATTCCCACTTTTTCTTCCAGATAGTGCTTCTCACATTCCCTTTAAAACCAAATCTTGGCTTCTTGGTAAAAATGAACTGTCACAGTCTTCCTTCCTCAGTGGCACCTCATGCTTGGTCAACTTTGGCAATTCATCATCTTCCCTCTTGCTTTTAAGTGTGTGAAGTCTCTCAAGGCTCAGTCCTAGGACTTCTTGTCTCATTCTTTCTCTCATCAATTGGTTCACCCATCATCATGTCTCTAAAAGTTCGTCAATATTTACTTCTTATTGTATTTCACTTTATACAGTCACATGGTTTCTTTTACTTCTCTCTTTTCATGTTGCTATAGATATTTAGATGAAAACAACTGTGGAAAATTTGAAATGCTTAATCCATCTTCTCTGTGGCTCTATGAGCTAGGACATAGCATTAAATAGAGAAAAATGGATTAGAGCCGAAGTTCTGCCAATTATGTTCCATCCTGGCATGTGTGGAAAGGGTGGGCACCTCTGATTTATAGAAAAGACTGAGACTGCTGCCAGTGAAAACTTGTTATATAAGTGAATTAAAACAGTCTACTCTGAAGACCTATACCTTCCTTCAAGAAATGTATAAGCTTCCATTATTAGTAGCATAAATCACCCAAACAACTACATCAACCAAACCAAATTATACAGATTTTAATGAGGGGCCCAGTGGCTGGAATAATTCTTTATTACCCAGCAGTAATAAAGAATTCTCTGCCTCTGTCGGGCAGGATTCTCACCATCTCTCACTCATGCCTGGTCCCTTTTCACATTTGATTTTCTGCATGATCATCCTCCTTCCTGAGATGAAATTTAACTCATTAGGTCTGATTTATTTTACATCATAAGCTTTCTTCAACCTTGCTTTTATAAATGATAATTTCATTGTGATCAGGTTTCCTGCAACTCTATTGCATCAAATTCCACTGCTAGTCATCAATTTTAAAACGTTTCATCAGTTGCACCTACCAAATCTAAAGTAAAGGTTTGTACCTCTCTACTCATACCATTCAACACCTACAGTGAAGAAAAGCTCATTTTTAGATTCCAACTGCAGCAGTAATTTGTCTCTTATGTATGGTGACTTCTATAAAAAGCTGTTCAGACTTTAAAATACCATCCTTTAAAAGACAGTTTCTTCTAAACAATAGTTTTAAAAACTATATAATTGGCACAAATCATCACAATTGGTGAGTCTAGACTGCTGAATCTCTAAGTGCATCAAGCAGACTTAGAACAATGCCAGCAAATTATGTATTCTCTGTGAAAGGTGCTAAAACACAGGAATTCAATAAGGAGCATGACTTTATTCTTAAAAGAATATCTGGGAAACAGTTGGAACATTTTTTGAAGCTATTTGAAAACTGTATTGTGGGAAGAAAAAGATGGATATAATTTCTAGAGAGACTTTTGAGTACCAAGGCTGTGGCTTGGTACCTTAACCTGAGCCCTTTTATTTTACACAGCATGACTGTGAGATCGGTATCATTTTGTCCTCTTAGCAGACCAGATAGTTGAACTCATATATGTTAAGGAACATACCTGAGATCACACATTGCATTTTAATGTAACAAGGATGGTATTTTTGAAATATTTTCCAATGTACCCTTTCTTTACTTTACCCATTCTACCATTAAGGATAAGCCCAAAGCTATTGTCTGAGAAGGAAAAGGGTTGGTATAGGATAGATCCTTGGGGGAAAAAGTCATTCCACTTTGACTCTCAAGGTTGCATTATTTGTTTGTTTGTTTGTTTGTCTGTTTGTTTGAAGCTATTGGAGAAATAAAAATTTGCTTATTTTCTTTTCCTCCTATAGTCTCCATCTTTTTCAATGTCATAATGCCCTACATCACCAATCCCAGACATTAGGTGGTCATCATCAATTCTCTATCCTTTTCCTCATTTTTCAAGTTCAGTGGTCAACACAAACCTGCTGATGTTACTTTCAAAGAATAGTATATATGGACTTCACTTCTTTGTGTTCCAATTCTGGCTTCCTAAATCAGGGTCTTGTGATTTCTAAAGTGGCTGCTAAAAATCCTATGTTCTTGTCTTCATTATGCAATATTCTATATTCCTATCATCCTCTTTACCATACTGAGGATTATCTGTAGAATAAGGTTTAAATTATATTGTGTGGAAATAAAACATCTGTATGATCTGGTTGCTGCCTCACTTTCACTGTACTTTCCCTGCCCTCCTCCTGTCACACTTCACAGTCACAACAAATTACCAAGAGGTGCAATAATATGCCCTGATGTTTCTCAACTACATGCACATATTACTTTTTTGTTAAGAATGCCTCTGATCATGTGGGGAACTGTCAGCTTAAATGCCATTTACCTTAAGACATCTATTCACCCTCTCTTATATCTCCCATTCCAGAGTTAAGCTCTTCTTCTTTGGTCTCCCATAGAGTCATAAATACATCTTTTTGAAATTAGTTATGTTCGTCTCTTCAGCTGGCCTAGAATTCCATATTCTGTTTCTATTTTTATTTTTAGCTCCACTTAATACAAATGTGTCACTTGAATGAAGAGAAAAAGGAGATGAGTGTAGTTGCATAATTTGGACACTTCTGAATACCCAAATCTGCCTGTGTGACATGAAGGTGAAGATACGCAGTAGACAATTGGTCTTGTCTAGACACTATTGCCTTTAATTCAAGAGATTGATTGGTGCTAGAGATGAAGATTTGAGAATCATCAGCAGTGGTAGCCACGGCCATGGACATGGGGAAAACTTAATAAAAAAAGAAAAAAGAGCCAAGAATAGAATCCTAGAGTACATTAATAGTAAGAAGTTGGTGAAATCAAAACACCTACAGAGATGACTGAAGATTGCTCTGAAAGTTTGGATAGAATGATCTTGAGGAAATCAAAGGAAGAGAGTTTCCAGAAAAAGGGAATGTCTAATAAAATTGATAACTGAAAAGTATCTGTTAGATTAAAGGTTTCATTTAGTGATAATATTAGTAGAGATGTCATTTTAAAAAGTGGAGGCAAAATTTGAGTATGTGAAGGATAAATAATGATAAAAAATGATGGATGGTGAGTGTTAATTTTCTTGCTTTGTCAGTCTTGGATTTATAGTTTTGGGTCTACAGAGAAATCATGGTGAGAAAAGTGTCAGCAGTGTTTCTTAGTCAGAGACTTACTGGCACTGAGGACAGAACAAGGGTTCACTGAAGCCGAATATCTCTGACCTTGCCTATTAGTGGCCCAGTCATGGTGAAGCCCCAAAATTATCTCCACTGTTTTGCAAACCCTGCATGTGGGAGAGTACATTCAGTTGAGAAACACTGATACCTGGGTTGGGTTTGCTCTGTCAACTAGCAGAATGTTCTGTAGACTTTGGGAATTTTCTTGAGTGAGAAGTCTCACAGTAAAGTCTTTTAGCCATGGGGTTATCAGAAGGTTTTCTCCCCTAATCAAGACGTATTATTAGCTTACTATTAGAATCATAATAGCCTTTATCTTTCAGCCACTCCTCATATCTCACAGAAGAGGTTTGTATACTCCTTGTCTATTTCCAGCAGAAGTTTCACATCTGCTTCCTCTTAAATGGTTAGATGTTATGTTCTGAATAGATCTCCAATGCTGCTTTTCCTGTTGAAAGCACACCAGCAACGATTCACTATTTTAACACATCCTTAGTCTGCATGGACATACAGGTGTTCATTAATATAGTTGTGTGTGTATGTTTAAATCTCCTTTGCTATATTATGTAATACAAAACATATGTAATATATTCTACTATGAACACACTGTGATAATTTCTACCTTTTTGATTTTCCTCACACTGACACCCTCCACGGAATATTATTTATTTTTCTGTTCTGCCCAAATTCTCCTGGTGTTATAAAGCCCTCCTGAAGTCTACTCTTCCAAGAAGCTTATCATACCATTCCAGCATCAACGTAAAAACTAACTCTTTGCATGATCCTAAGCAAGCCCTGACCTTTTTGAGTCTTGGTTTCTGAAACTTTAAAATATTATCAGCACGGACTCTATCACATACATTAAATCTGAGGTTCAGATGAGTTATTTATTTGTGAGAGTAACTATGCAAATAAAAGCCTATTATCAGGAGTAAAAGGAAATTCACGAATCCTCTATTCTTCATGTCAACTGTTTCTATATGATGTTTTCCATGGAGGAGTACATTTCCTTCTTGAGGTCTGCATGCTCTGTCTGAGAGAGAAGCTGTTTTGTCATTTCCTTCACACAGCATGTTTTTTACTGAGTTGTCTGACAGCACACAGCAAAAAGCAGCGGTGGATTTCATGATCTTTACATTTGCACATAAGAAACTGATAGCAGACCACCAACTTACTTCACATTGAGACCAAACAGCTCTCAGATGGAAACAATGACTTTTAGTCATTAACAGCCCGATTAAACAGAAACCGTTGACCTAGAGGTGAAAGGCTCCATAGCCCATTCCCTATTCTTAGACCTGGAGTCACCTACCAGTTTGCTTTGCTTAATTACTTCTCTCGTTAATGAGATGCCAAACTTAACTGCAACACACACACACACACACACACACACATACACACACACACACACACACAGAGGCACATGTACCACCAGAGCAGATTTTTATATTTCAGTTGTCCACTCTTCTCAGCATTTTTTGGAGATAACCTAGCAGATTCCATGGCTTTGCTTAAGCCATTCATATCACACGGGGAAATATCTGGAACACTGAAAGGATGTTTAAAAGATCAGAGGAGATTATATGATAAAATAATATTTATACTACTCATATATACCAACACAGTCCTAAAATGATTAGGGCCATGTTTCGGGTTTCAGTGAGTCACTTCTGGCAGGCATGAGTTATTGCAGCACTAAGAGCTACGTGGCTGCTGAAAGACTAGCAGCCTGTGATAGGTTTGTGAACTGATAGGGTCTTTTTTGTGCCCCTTTTCTCCAGATGAGTGCTATCAAAAACATGGTAAGAACCATAATATTTTGCTGTATAACACTAAAGGGAATATATTCACATGAAGTGATTATCTCTGATGTTTCTGGACAATCGAAAGATACATTACATTTTCCTAATAATACCTACCTTCTTTTTTGATATGATGTTTTAGAAGAACAGCTTGCACTTATAATCAGTACAATTTATCACCTATCCCCAAAGTACCCTGCCGTTGAAATGCCTGACATATATATTGGGTGTCATGGATTTAGCAAAAATTGAATTATAAATTGCCCTGCCAGTTTTTGCCTCTGGAAATAATGAAAAAGTAAGCTAAAGAAATGTTCTATATATTTTTAAATGACTATGAAGAAACAACTAGCATAGATTGCCAAAATATTATCTCTTTGAGCATGGATTGTTTGAGCAAGTAAGAAAATATAACAATAGAAATAGAAAAAGAGTGCAAATTCTCCTGCCAAGAAAAGAAAGCAGTTGTAATGATGTAGTCACTTCAAACAATTGAAGGATTTAATGTCTGACAACCTCAAGGTCACCCTAAAGCCAAATAAATTGTCATGCAAAAACTCTTTTTGAAAATTATAATCATTTTATTCATGTAAATGAAATGATGGCCTATTGGAGTTACTTCATTAATTAACAGTCAAAATGGGTTTCTTGCTCTGCATCTCTCAATTTATTTGAACTTAAATAATATGCTTGTGAACAGTTTTATATAAGCTTTTAATTATATGCTCATTGCAGAAAACTTGGAAATGAAAAAGCTTATTTAAAAAAACAAAGTTTGTGCCTCCACTCAAACTTAGTGTATCTGTTTGTCATTTTTTGCCTCTGTTATATATTTTTAAACAAAATTATGTTTATACTCTGGATGCATTTTTATGTTGGTTTTCCACCCATTTATAAGCTGCAGTATTCTGAAATATATTATTTTTAATGATTGCATAATACACTGCTATAGGAAAGTATACTTGCTAAAATGTTTATTTTTGAACATACTGTTTTTCTAACTTTTGACTGTAAAAAAAAATAAATGACTGTATATATACTTTATGTTTTATCTCTATTTGCTTAGAAATAGAATTTGTGTATCAAAACATAAAATTTTGAAATTAGTTAATAATATTTTTAAATCTCTTCATAAAGATTATATCGCCTTCCCTTTCACCAATAGCCAATAAAACTGCCAGTCACAAAAAGCCTTACTGGGTTTAAGTTTTTGATAGGTGAAATATTTTATCTCCTTTTAATTTGAATGCTTTGATAATATGTTGCAAGATTTTTTATATGTTTATTAGCTGTTAGATTTTTTGTGAATTGCCTATTATTTTTCTTTAATCAAGATGAGTAATTTCTTTAAATTTACCTTTAGTTAAATTTATAATACAATAATGGGTTTTTTTTCTATTAGCAATATCTTACAATGGATGACAATTTAATTATATAGGTTATTTTACCCCATAATTTATAAATTTTTAAGAATGTAGTTTTAAAAGTCTAAATGTGTGACATCGTTATTTAAATAAGCTTACTAAATTAATTTTCCACATTTATAATAACTATCAAGCTTGACATTTTCAAAGTTTAGTCATTTTAGGATGTATTTTGGTCAATTCAGTTGGAGAAAAGGATCTCACAATTTCACTGATATTTTCCAGTTAGTGACATATTTTATAAAAAGTCACCTTCTGTTTTTCTCTGATGTTACTTCACCTTACTTAGGTGGTAGTGTTTTCAAAGTCTCTGACAGGTTATTCTGGAAATCTACAAAAACATATAACATAAACAGACTGCTTGTTACTCTGATTCTATATATTTTATAAGCTGAGTTGCACATAAAGATCTTCCAATCATGCTAGTTTCTCAAAAATCAAAAAAAAAAAAACAAAAAAACAATAAAACGCAGAGTCCTGTTAATCTATATTCTCTTGGATCTTAATACAAAAGATGGAAATATTAAATTAGGATTAACAACTTCAAGCAGGAAGAAAATCAAAAATACTGGAAACAAGTACAATCTATATTCTTTAGTTCTGCTCAAATACATGTGATTTTCATCTACTGGGGATGAACACTGTTCTGTACTTACTTATTGAATGACTTTGGGCGAATTGCTTCACTTCTCTCTGAAACTTGGTTTCTTCATTTATGCAGTTGAGTTTCATTTTTAAAAAATGTACTTTACAAAGTAAGTGTGAATAATAAGCAATGTGTATAAGGAACCTGACACTGAACAGCTCTTAACATATGTTAGATGCTCCACAAATGATGGCTCCTACTGATACCTTCACTACTGCAGTTTCTACTACTACTGTTTATATTTAAACTTCTTAGATTCTTTAGAATGTTTACTTGGCTATCTCAATAAAAACACCTTAAGCTTGTAAAAAATCTTAAAGTTTTATAGGACTTTTCTCAAATATCACACCTGATCTTTCAAAAAAAACCAAAAACCCTGTGAAATAAATGAGTAGTGTTATTGTCTCAATTATTATCCATCATCATTTCCATCCATCTATCCCATCACATCCTGAGGACACAAATTGCAAAGGAAGCCAAACAAGGCCAATATCAGAGTACAAGCCCTCTCTCTCTCTATTCTCTTTGTATTTCCCTTACCTCTTTTGCTTTCTCACCCATCAAGCAAATGTCATTTGAGTTTTAGGAACAACACAAGTGTTCTCAAGACAAATAGTATAAATGGAATACATAGAGTTAGAAAACCATTGTAAAAAGTGTTAGTCTTTCTCGCTAATGGTTAAATAAAGACAGCTGCTGCCATGAAATCTAGAAGGCTTTTGATAACTAGCTCTTCCCCAAGGCTTATGATGATAAGCTTTCATATTTTATTATGTTCAGATTTTGTATGTGGAAACCAACATGTCTCTGAATCAGGTAGTACATCTCTATACCATGGATCGCTCAGAATTGTATCTTCACTGTATTGTTGAGTCCAAATTCCTCTTTTTGAAGTCATTTTCTGATAAGCAATTAGAAGTTTGCAAAAACAAGAAGACGTAGTTCTTAATAATGATATTTTTCATACTTAAAATGTTAGCCTTTGGTGGAGAAATAGCTGAGCTTTGCAATACACAGAAGCCCAATTCTGCTTCTAATGTCCTTCCAACCCCTTGATCTTCCACCCTTCTGGAGGGTGATGTTTCCTTCCAGAGAATTATGAATCAGATATATAAAGTAACATCTCAGAGACAGTGTGAACCATTAATCTGCTGTTTTCTTCTGGGTTTATGTGTGGCATGACAGACAAGGAATTCAGACCTATGTAATAAAAGTAGCCAGTATATCCTAGCTAATGGTGGACTTGCTGCCACTGGAATTACTGTCCTAAATAAATGCTATAAAAAATCTGCTAGACTTCATTTTATTCTGGCTGACTTCCTGACTTTCCAAAATAGTGATAGAAGTCGAGACCAAAAAGGAGAATAGAGCCAAAAAAGGAGGAGGATGCATGTCACATAGACATAAAACAGATCAGCTAAACCTACCTTTACTTAAACACTAGATAGTAAAGGCAGAAAATAAAACCATCAAACCTTATGGAATAAACTCAGTAAATTTCATCCGTTCAGGTAGCAATGGGAAGTGCAGTGTACATGTTTAATTCTTTCCTTAAAACTTTAAATCTGCAAACAAATAACAATAGAAATTCCTTTTGATCTTGACAAATATAATCTGAGTTAATTTAGGGTGTAAGGCCGCAACATTGAAATGTAGGGTTGTGTTCTCTCCTCTCCTCAGTATCTTGCGAATGGCCAAAAGTAAGAGCTTAAAATCAAGCTTTTGAGTTTTCCAGGAGCACTACTGCTGTGACTGAAGTAATCCACAATGAAATCAAAATACGATTATGCAATCCTGATAGCCTCATTTTACTTGCTGTTTATGATTTGAAATGATCACATTCTAATGGACAAATGCCATATAGCCGAAAATATCCACTTATGAGGTCAGAATTTTTATCTCTAGCTTCTAAAATTTGTCAGAATATTCTTATTTGGTTCATATGGTACTGTTTTCCTCTAGGAATACACTATTTTAAATTCAGAAAGAGTAAAAGTAATTCTGATTTCCTACCGCCTCATGATTTTGTAAAATGTACTGGAAAGTCTTGTCTGTATAAATTCATATTGAATAAAGATTGATGCCTTCAGAATTAATGTGAAATGTGAGAATGTAAAATAAAGCTATTTAGTGGGACTGTTTAAGTCTGTAACAGAGGAATCGAGAGCATCAGTTTTTGATTCAGATTCTACCATTTCTAACGTTTCTTTTGTTCTCCAATCCTCCTTCTTGGTTCCTACACTCCCAATCTCCCTGTCCACCACACCTTGAAATACTAGATTTCTTCTGAGTTTGTAAGTCTGTATGCTTTGTCTTTCACAGTGTTTCCCAACACTTAAGAAACAACTAGAGTGCTTCTTAAAAACACAGATTTCTGCTTAATCAACCTCGGAAGTTCTTACTCAGTAAATCTGGGATAAAGTCTATGAATATGAATTTTAAAGAATTGCCCAGGGTTGATCTCTATGTTCCAACAAGTTTGGGAAGTGTTGCTTTAGGCCATCTTACCTATCCTTCTTGTTTTAAAATCCATCTATATGCCTGTAATGTCTAAATTATAGATCCAATCAAAACATCTCTTACACATCTTCCTATTCAATATCATCACTCAGATGTCTGACAGCTATCCTAAATGTAACATTTAAAACAGAACTCTTGATCATCTACCCAATATTTACTCATCTTTTCTCTATAAATGACTCTAAAATTTACCTACTTGCTCAACTTAAAAACCTGGTAGCAATTATTGACACCTCTCTTATCTTTAACTGCTACATCCAAACCATTCACCAAGGATTCCTGGATCAGACCTCCAAAACATATTGAACCCATCCGCTCTCATTTTTTACATCTGTATTGCCACCCTCTTGGAAATAAGCCAACAATATCTTGCCAGAAGTAATATCATAGCCCCTTAATTTTTCTCCTCCATTCTACTCTTGTTCCCCCGATATTCAGTTTCCATATAGCAGCCGGCTGATTTTACTAAAATGTAATTTTGATCACTCTTTGCTCAAAATCTTTAATGCCATTTCTTAATACTCATGATAAATTCCCAATTCTTACCCATGTATCTCTCTAGCCACACCTGGAGCTACTCTCCTTTCACCCAATGCACCCCTGGCTTCTTCTCTCCAGCCAATCCTAACAATCCTCCAGGTCTCACTTAAATGTCATTGTCATCGAGAAGGCTTCCTGACCACGACTATCCTCAAACTAAATCACTGTGTCCCTTAGAATCTCTTGTACATTTGTCTTCATTCTGAGTGTTTATATGTTTGTTTTTCCTATTTGGGGTCATTTTTTTAATACCTGTCTATTCCACTAAATCCATGAAAGTAGGAGTCTTTCATGTTTTACTCAACACTCCTCATGCTTGGCAGGTTTGGCACATAATAGGTCCTTGATACATACTTTTTGAATGAATGAATAGATGAATGAGTGTTAGCTACTGAAAACACACTGGTGAACAATAGAAAATAATCCTTGCTTTTGTGGAGTTAACATTCAATGAGAGAGCTATTATTTTCTAGAACACTTGATGATTTGTGAATAAGGAAATGGGGGAATTTTTTAAGTCTCATATGACATGAAAAATTATTGTATAACTTTTAAGTATTTTATTAATGCCCATTATTGATTATGTTAGGGTATGTGCTGTTTCAACTATGTTAAAGCTTATATGCTCATAGAAATTTTAAACAGTTTGTGCAAAATGTGAGACTGGCAATTTTGTCCCCAAATGTTCCACTTGGTTGACTGATCCCAACACCAAAACACATTCTTCAAATGAGCAGGAATGAGGCCCAGCTGAGGGCCCCATGCTCTGTGTCCCTTGTTTGTCCACCCACTGAAAAGCCAGGGCGAGGCAAATGAAAGAGATTTACCTAGAGAACCTTTGCTGGCAGGACCGATTGTTGATAGTGTAACATGTGAAGACAGTTCCACAAAGGTCCTCACATGAAGTTTTGGGCTTGTTGAGAAAGAAAAAATAATTCTTTATTAAACAAGAAAAAAAATGAGAAATTTTACAATATTTAAAGACTAGATATATCCATTTCAGATGACTAATGAGCTAATGAAACTAAATTAAGAGAACTTTCTAAGAATTTAACCACTTCTTCATATGTTACTATAACACTATCAAACATTTTACCGAAGTCCTTTTTTACCAGAAAAAGAGAAAACCTGTATGTCCAAACATCACAGTATGTTCAGGGTGCGGCCGCCTCTGTAGCAATGTTAATCTAGGCTACTTGAATCAGCATGTAGCAGAAGAAAAAACAAAACATGCTATTTTTAATCAGAGACCAGTGAGTATGGTCTATTTTAATGTAAGATTCTCCTCACACTAAATGGAAGACATTTTCCAGCTTTTTGTTGCCTTGAAAGAATGAGATCTTGCATAAAAACATCAACTACAAGTTTCTAAGCAAATGTTTCCTTTTACAATATGGCACACATCATAATTCCTTTGCCTGGTTCTCCCTGAAGAAGGGGGTGGGGTGAAAACCCCTAACTAGCAGCCACTCTTCCCTTAAAAATGCAGTAAAAAGAAATGAAACACAGCCGCAATGAAACAAGGAGTCCAGAGCAAAGGTCTTGCCCTGAATTTATCATTTGTTTATACTTCCCCTAGTCTTTTAAAATGTCTCTTGGTGCATCCCTTTTGCAAAGACTTAGCAGTGGGTTAGTAAAATCTCTATAAAATATTGTCTTCAAATAAACTAATTCAATCTGGCCCATAACGGACAAATACTGGTTGAATTTTACTGTGTTCACATTATTCCATGATTAGTACATGTAAGTCTGAAGTTCTCACACTTGCCCTGTTTTGTTTTAATGAGAAATCCTCCTTAAACAAAGAAAGAGTTCTTCAAAGAGAATTAATTCATTTATAGACTCATACGTGCCTGGTCCCTTCCTTCTCCCCATGAAATGATCTGCTCCTACACTGAGGTACTATTTGTCATTTTTCAAAGCAGAGCTAATTTTTCGAAAAATGTTAACAAGCCTTTGAAGAGAAATTCGACTGTAAAAGTGTTGAGATCCTTAATCAAATAACATGACCATCACTGCAATAAACAGTCATTTACGGACTATTTTTTAGTTAACTCCAAGAGCCACAGGGAAACTGTTTCATCTCTGTTCCACTCTTTTGTCCCCACACTGACTGAAAAGGGAAACATATCTTAACATAATATTATTATGCCTGCCATTCACAATAGTGCCAGCTTTCTGTTAAGTGTGGATAATGGTTTGCCCCAGTGAAGCCTCTCTGACCGGCAGATCCTTCCAGGGGGCTATTCTTTCACGAGCTGTTACCCTGGTAGCTTTTCACAGTTTACCTCAGTTGTGACACTAGGAAATTAGAAAATGTTGTATGACTCATTCCTACCACTCAGCTAGCCAGAAGTAAAATCCTCCCAGATAATTAGAAAATGCAACTGATGCCTATCATTGCTAAACATATATAAAATAAACAAAAAAAGTACACCTCATAATTTATTAATAATAATATTAGTACTGTTTTTCTCTCTGAAGGATTCTTTATATACCCTACCTCTGTGATGTTTCTTGCATCTTTCTGAAATGAGAAACGAATTGTTTTATCTCTTAAAAGAGAAAGGGAAACATCTAATACCATAGTGATTAAATAAACTTTAATTCAGGAAATAAATATTTATTGAATATAGCATCCTTGAGTCCCTCTTTAAATGTGGGATGGAGGGGTGGGGATGAGAAGAAATGACCACATGAGATTTTATAACTGATAGAGCCTTTGACTGCATGACTAACTCACAATGATCAAGATATATGCCCTTAAATGATATGATCTTAAGGCAAAAAAACAAAAATCAATGAAAACACAGAAATCAAAACTGTACAGGGAAGCCAACCCAGGTGTACTTTTAAAACGTTTTAAAATATCTTAGGTAAATACATTAATTATGAATGATGGTTACCTTTAGGTGATCACTGTACAGTTGATTTTTTTTTTCATTTTTTAGCTATTTCCTTAACTTTTCTAAATGAGCATATTTTAGAGTCAGAAAAATAAAACAATAACCCCTATTTTCTAATAGGCAGTTTTTTGCAATCAAGAAATTCCTTGTGTTAAATACCATATCATAGCATAATAATATCATTATGATATTATAGGTACTCTAGAAATGATATTAAAATCTGGGGGACCCTGGAAGTGAGAATCATTCACATGGCCTGGAATAAGAAAATACAAGGGAGAATTTAGAACTGGTTCTAAAGAATGAGAAGGGTACTTATTTTTCAATTGCAGGAAAGGGATGGTGAGAACACCCCTGGCCAAGAGATGTGTTTAAAGAGTAATGCATCCTTTAAAGTTGATTAATTTGGAGAAGGGAGTCAGATGGTCAATCTTTTGTAGGCTACCACCATTATGATGATAATAGCTGACATTTTCTGATCTCAAACTATGTGTCAGACACTGTTCTAAGGTTATAACTTCTTATCTTCTTTAATCCTTATCATAACCCTATGGGGTAAGTGGCATTATCCACGTTTTATACATGATGAAATTAAGGTACAGATTGGGTAACTTGCACAAGCTAACCTTAATCAATTTTATAAAATGACACCAGTTTAGTGAGAATATTTTAAGGATTGAATGTACTAGACTTACATTCATTAAACAAGCAGAACTATTTGTTCACTCATTTCTATAAATATCCTATTGTTATCTTATTATACATACCATTTTCAAACTCAAAAGCCCAAGGCCATTATCAATTATTCATTCTGTCTTGCTGTCCATAAGTGGTTATTTTATTGGAAGAGTTTTACTTTCATCTTTTGTTCCTATTCCCACTCAAGTATAGGTAGCATAGCCAAGATCTAAGCACTGGGCTGCCTGAGCAAAGCTGGACCACCATGCTATTGCCTCCCTACAGAACTTTACACTCTTACCTGGAAGTAGAGTCTTCAGAGCAGAGATTTGTGATAAGTCATTCTCATAGCAGCATCAAGAAAGACTGTGCTAAAACTTCCAAGTGTTATTTATGAGGATCCAAACCCAGGCAATAGCCAACGAATGGAGAGGAAATGGGATCTGAAATCTAAGATCAATCCAAGAAATACTTAGGATGGGATTAACAGCATTATATGAATCCTTTAACGTGAGAAAGCAAAATGGCAATGGATGTGGATGACATTAAAGAAAATAGTAAGAAATTATTTTTATTTTACAAAGATACATTTTTCAAACTAAATGAGCTAAAGGGCAATGCTACAGAGTAATTAGAGATGCTATAATGATGACCTCATTTATACCAAGAAAATATCTAGAAAAGACAGTCTTTTCTTCACTATCATTAATCAAATAATATCTACTCTAGATAAAGTACATCCTAGAAAAAATGTACGGTTTTTTAAAGAAGGAAGACATACTCTCTGACCTCAAAAAGTTTAAATGTCTGGTTGAAGGAAAGTAAATGAAGAGAGAAAGGAAAATATCTGACATAAAGAAGGGGGAATACAAAAATTATGAGACATTTTAAAATAAATGAATGAATGAATGAATGAATGAATGTCCTCCCTTATATTAGAGGGGATTTATGGTGTATCCTGGTTGCAACCAGGGAGGTATCCCAGGGACCTTCAGCCTATGTATCAGCTTTTAAAAGCTCTGAGAGAGGAAAAAAAAGGTTTATTTGAGAGACAGTAAGTTTAGCTGTAATGGAGATTTCAGGACATGTGTTTGGAAGTAAGCCTTTAGAGGGGAAAGCTTATGAAGGACCTGGAAGGCAGAATTTGCAATTTGAGATATAGACATGGAAAATTCATCAAGGAATTTTTTGTTTTGTTTTGTTTTTGCTTTTGTTGTTGTACTGTGCCTGTTCTTTTGCTTATTTTTTTTCCCCCCATTGGGTTGTCTGTTTTTTCCTATTATTTTGTTAGGAGTTTTTTCAATTCAAGGGAAACTAGAGTTTTGTTGGTTATGTGTTGTAGATACGTTCTCCATTTCTGAAGCTTGTCTTTTCATTTTTATACAGTGTCTTTTGATAAAACTTAATTTTAATCTTAATTAACATTTATAATGTTAATGTAATCAGAGCTGTCTCTTCCTTTGTTGTTAGTGCTTCTTGCATTTGTTTAAAGCGCCCTTGGTAACTCTATTTAATGAAGATCTTTTCCTGAATCACCTTCCAAATTACAGTCTTGCCATGCACATTTGATTTTAATTCTATCTGGAATTAAGAGTAATGAAGTAAAGTGACACTAGAGTCCCCCACCTTTTTTTTTTTTTTTCTTATATGGATATCTAGTTGTCTCCTCATGGAGTTGTGAACAAGACCAATAGTGCCTTGAGAAGATGGGCCATGAATCTAGGAATGGACGATTTGGAGGAGTCGGAGTTGAAGCAAAGAATAATGATCCAGGGATAGGGGCTTAGTGCCTATCACCTGTGGTATTATATGTAGAAAAAAATAAGACAGAATCAAGAGATGTTTTAAAGAAACAATAAGATTTGGAAAGTGGTTGTTCTGAGTGGTTAGGAGAAGGAAAGTGCCAAAAAATAATTATAGAGCTATCCACAGCTAAGAAAACTGGAAATCTTATGGTCCAGTTCATCAGTTTCACACTCTCTCCTTCCTTTTCCCACTCCTACTGGCTCTGTTAGCTTAGAGGCAAGTTAATATTATTAACATGGAGATGCATTCATGATATACTGTTATAAAGTATTTTTAAATAAAATTATGTTCAGTTTTTATACTCTGAGTCTTAGAGTTGTCTTGGCTTTACAACTGCAAATTGCTGTTCAGGCCAATATTTTTAGCAACAGGAAAGCCAAGAGGTGCATATGTTGTATGTTTCTTATACTTACACAAAATACTATTTCCCCATGGGAGCAAAAATTATTCGGAGATTTTAGACTAATGAGGTTGAGTTGAATTTCTGAATTTACAAAGTTTAAGTTTATTTTAAGTCTTTTTAGTGTCAATCTGTATGAAAATAAAAATTATAATAATAACCTTATCAAAAAATGGGGGAAGACAAATTATAGAAGGGAACACACACTCATAATTCCTGTAGTTCTCACATGAATAAATTTTCTAGAGAAAAGAAAACACATTCTGACCTCTCTTCATATCTCTAATCCATGAAGAGGATTGATCTGATCTCATAGAATTTTCAGGTTTGAAAGAAAGAAATAAACATGCTTTCTCTCAGTTCCTGAGCCTTGTTCCCCCTTGGACTCAGCATGCCTGCAGGGAACTTGAAGGCTGGTCTACTCAGGACCATCTGCCCTAAAATTGGAGGACTCTAGTCATCCAGATTCCTTAGAACTGTGCTTAGGAAATGTGTCTAGATACACTATAGACCCGCCGTAAATGCTCTGCTCTATACCATCCACATAAAATTTTTGCAAAATGGTATCTTGATACTCTGTATGAGCTTTTTAGTTCTATTCTCTTTTAATTTTTAAAGTCACCAGTCGTAATGCTCTAGATTGATTTTACAGTGTACTACAGTGAATCAAAGTCTCAAAGCACTTTTTAGACTTCTTTCTCTCTCATCTACCCTGTCATCTACACACCTTCCCCACTGACATTTTGAGAGTGTGGGCTTTCCTCTTTATCTCCACCTCTGCAGCTCTAGTGTATGCTCTAACCACTTCTCATTTCTCACCAGGACTACTGCAATAATACAAATAGCAATAATACTGGTATTAGTAATTCTAGAAGCTATGTTTATTAAGAACTTACTATATGCCAGAGGCTGTTCTTGATACTACTTGTGTAATGACATTAATTTAATCTAAACAACATCCTAAGCTATTCACTGGTCTACTAACCTCCAGTTATGCTGATTCTTTCCTATGTCTACACTCTAAACCACTTCCATAGTGATCTTTAAAAGTCACAAAGAGGAACACATCACTTTAATATTTGAAATCACTTGGTTTATAGAACAAGCTCCCAGGAAGTCCTTGTCCCATTAGGACATGGCTTTAACCTTATGTACTCTCATCCTATTAGCATCTTTGGCTCAGAATGTTCTCTCTCCTGCAACTGTACAATGCCTTGCTTTGATGCCCTGTAAGCATCTTCTTCCCATGGGTCCTGGTTCATATCTCTGATCCATCACCTCCTCTGTCATTGTACTAGCCTGTTTAAATGTCTGGCTCTTCCACTGGACTGTAAGCCCCTGGAATAGAGCACTGAAACTCTTTCAATCTTTGCACTTGTTTTCTTTATACTATTCTAGATGCTATGCTAACCACATCGTACTTGAACCACAGTGAGAGTTCTTCCTGCTCTCCCTGACTCTAATCTATGACTTTAATAACATTTAGCCTGCAATTTCCAGACATACTATGTTTTATTCATCATCAAACAGTAGCTCCCCATTACTTATAACCCATCATATCCAAATTTCTTAGACTGCATTATAGACCCTTTTATAATTGAGCCAAATATAATTTTTTCTCACTTCAGTAGTCTTAAGCATTCTCAAATTTAACCTTTATGGATTTCACTATACTTAGTGATTACAAAAGTTCATAACATATGGTTATTTGTAAGTTGAGTGTGCAGAATCTTTAAACAAGCAAAGCATTGAACACAATGTGCTTATCATTGAGTGAACCTTGTCAACAACCCCTCAGCATCCACATGAATGGCTTTGTTCAATATCATAAAAAAAGCAACTCTATCTTATACCATGAATACAGTAACGAGGTGTTTAAATATTTTAAAATATATGGTTTATGGAGTAAATATGCTATATGGCATTCTTATATTGGGAGAGAGACAAAAAGACTTAAGATGTGTCACCAGCTTGGACTCTTCAGGACCCTCAACTATTTCCTTTTATTATTTACATTGTCTACACAACCCAGATTCCATGTAATTTGCCCTCTACATTCATGTCAAATGAATGGATGAGTCAACTGATTAGAGGACAAAATAAGTAGCATTGTTAGAACTTAAATTATTTGGACTGAAAACATCATGGTTTCAATAATCATTTGCAAACACAAATAATGACAGAGTTAGTTTATTAGCTCCAGAAGGGATAAATGTGTGGAGAGAAAAACAAAAGAACTAGGACTGAGATTTGAGCAAAAAAGACAAGTATGCCACTACTTTGCTAAACAAATAGTGTCTTGATGAGTGTGCAAAAGTAACGTCAAGGAAGACAAACATTTCACTTCAAAGAGATAAAAAGAGCTTCTTTATTATTTCTCAAATAACATGAACATATAATATGACCATATATTAAAAACTAATGATATAATCAACATTTCTTTTCATTCTTGGTATTTGATATTGAAATACTACTTCCTGTTTGCCACATCAAGTCTAGCCTTTTTTTGCTTAATGTTCGGGTCTCCTACAATATGAACCAACTTGATATTTCCAAATATATTTCTCCTTTCTCCTCATCTCAAAGCCTAGACTCTAGTTAAGAGTCAAGAGTCCTATTGAGTTATGAAGTGTCCTGAGTGTTTACCAAACATGCCCTGTTCATCAGTGTTCTCTTTGCAAGAGACAAGGTTATGCATTCCACATTATACCAGCTGTAGCACCGGACACAAAGTGAGAATTTAGTAATTTGTAGTTCAGCAAAGCAGTCAACAAGTATTTTAAAAATCCGTTTGCCCAGAACTTGCTAGGTATGGCTGAGAGTACAGATGGAGTCTATCCAGAATCTGTTCTCAAAGAATGAGCCATTTTTCTTAAAGCAATAAACAGAAAAAAATTCAAAACATCACATAAATAGTTGCTAGATTAGTACCCCTTAATTTTTTCTCTACCCTTATGGTTCTTGGTGTCATATGAGACTGTTTATCCCCCTGATATCTGTTAAGGTAGCACCTTCTTCAGGAACAGCGTCATAGTTGTTTTATTTACCCTTCAGTGTCCAGGTCAGTGCCTGATTCACTTAGGAAATAATATTACATGTTGAATTGAATTGTGTTGTACAGACCAATTATGCCTTAAGTATTAAAACAGGAAGATCGATGTTGGGATAGAGTTGTCAGGATTTTTAAACAAAAGCTTTTAATTTAGTTTAAGCCACATGTTTATATAAAAACAAAGTGGCTCAATGTGAGAGAGTAGCAAGAACATTGGCTTTGAAGTCAAATAATGCACATTTAAGAGCTGTTTCTCCTAATTGCTAGTTGAGTGACCTTATTCAAGTCACTCAACCTGAGTCTCAGCTTCTATGCCTTTGAAATAGAAATAAAGAAAACTTCTCTTCATCCTGTCTCAAAGGGTTATTTAAGCATCAAATTAAGTAATCCATGCAGGAAAAGTTTTGTACAATATAATCTATACAGACATGAAGTGGTTTCTTTATCCATTGTTTCACTTTCTGCAGTTTTAGTTACTTGTGGTCAACCTCAGTATGAAAATATTAAATGGAAAATTCCAGAAATAAACAATTCATAAGTTTTAAATTGTGCAATATTCTTAGTAGCATGATGAAATTTCTTGAGGTCTCACTCTAGGACATGAATCATCACCTTTGTCCGGCATATCCACACTGTATGCACTACTCTCCCATTAGTCACTTAGTAGCTGTCTTGGTTATCAGGTCAGTTATCAAATCAGTCATCAAATGTTATGAGAGAGAGAGGACATTCACATAACTTTCAGTACAGTATATTGTTATACTTGTTCTATTTTATTACTAGTTGTTATTAAGCTCATACTGTGCCTAATTTATAAAATAAACTTTATCATAAGTATGTACGTATAGGAAAGAGGACTATATACAGAGTTCGGTACTATCCACAGTTCTAGGCATCCACTGGGGGTCTTGGAACATACCGCCCGTGGATAAGGGGGCACTCCTGTATGTTATTTTATTAACTGTAAGTTAAGCTTCTTTGCTACTAAATAAGAGTACAGATTTGTTAGAAAAATATTCAAAAAGAGTCAATTATCAAAAACGCAATATCAGCCTAGAGGACATAAATGTTTTTTCAAAGGAATCACCCTGGGCCAGAAATATTTAATATCTTTAATGGCACAGATGAATTTGGGAGATGCTCATTAAATTAGTAGCAGCCCCAAGTTGAGTGGGAAGCTTAGCAACTTGGAGAAGATAATTATAATTTTAAGTGACCTTGAAAAATAAACAGAAATAATGAGAATAAAAACTTAATCAGAGCAAGTGAAAAGGGGGAAACAAACTACAAATGATGATTAAGACCTGGTTACAGGCAAATGTGGCATAAACAAAAGACAGGATTATAGAGGATCACATATGAGTCATTGATGCCATGTTTATGTCTAAAAGTACGTTGATAATAAGCTGGAATAAATAGGATTCCAGCATGTAGGAGTTACTAGACAGTCTTTCCACCATCCTCAGGATTTTATCATTTTGAAAAGACTTATCCAACACCTACTGGATAGAAGACATAAAAATGCAGAAAAATGTGTCTGATCTGAGGTCTTAAAAATAAAAAATGGACTCCCTGGATGGGATCCCAAAAGAAAAAGCAAAATGATTCATAGTTTGCAAAATAACATCTCTGAGTAGAAGCTAAAAGGATTAGGTTTATTTAGAACTGAGAAGGGAAAACAGAGATGTGGTAGTTAGGTAGTATGATTAATAAGTATCTGAAATGACAGGGGAAAATGTGTAGATAGAGCGGCACTGAGAAAATGCCCTGAATCTGCCATAGGAAGAGTTTGTTTTGGACACTACCAAGCAGTTGCCTGTTTAAGCATTATTACAACAGCATCATCTCGCCAAAAGACGTCTTGTTAATAGTGTCATGGACAATTGTGCGTCAGTAAATGCCATACCAAGTGGATAATGACCAAGTCTACACTGCTGAAATTTCTGTGCATCTAAGCTTTTCCCATTTCAATTTATGAATTTGTTGGTGCTTTTCATATCTTTATCTTTTCTGGGTTTTCCACACCCCTCTATTCTGTTATCCAAGCCAGAAGCCTAGGAGTCATCCTTGCTATCTCCCTCCCACCTTACTCCAGACAGTCCATTAAGCAAGCATTTCACATGAAGCTTGCTTTTTATTATCTCCTAAGTTCCTCTTAAGTTTTGGTCTTTTCTCCTTCAGCGCCAAGAATCTTAATTGAGTTTTTCATGATCTCTCACCTGAACAATTGCAACAGTTTCCTAACTGGTATGAGTGCTCAGAGTTGGGACTCTCAAACTTTTGTTCCATTCAGACATACTAGGGATATATTCGAAATGTAAATCTGAACAGGACCTAGGACTCCTTTGTTCTAGCTTCTCTTACAGCTCCTGGTAAAAGTGAACCTATGATGAACTTTTAAGAATTAAAAAAAAAAAAAAGATGAATGAATGGAGGAAACCATCATCTATTTACTTCACAGCTGTTTTTTAAGACATTATTATAATAGCTTTTAAATTCTAGCAGAACCATACTACCTGTGCGTAAGGTATTATGAAGGCTTGATTTAACTGTACATGTATGTCTGCCAGGTTACATTAATGTCTTTCCTTTTAGCCAGTCTAAATAAGTTTAGAATAAATGGTTGGGAACACGGCAGATACAATTCTTGAATACAAAGACAAGACAAAGCAAAAACCAAGATGTGTATAGCAAGATGTTTTCTTTTTCTTAGTTGAAAAGCTACTTAAAGTTAAAATGAGAAATGTTGGAAATGGTGCAAAATCGAAGTTGTAAAATTGATTCAATCTTTTTTTTTATTTGCTACAAAGTGGCAATGTCTTTTGCTTTAGTCTGTCAAGACTGCTGTAACCGAGTATCATAAATTGGATGGTTTGTAAACAGTAGAAAATTATCCTCACAGTTCTAGAGGCTGAGAAGTCCAAGATCAAGGCACTGGCAGATTCAGCATCTGGTGAATGCCAGCTTCCTAGTTCATAGATGGCCCAGCTTCTCTTCTTGCTGAATCCTCACATAATGGAAAGGACACAAGAGCTCTCTGGGGTCTCTTTCATAAGAGCACTAATCTCATTCTTGAGAGCTCCATCTTCATAATTTAATCACTTCCCAAAAGGCCCCACCTGCTAATACTATCATCAAATTAGGAGTTAGGTTTCAACTTATGAATTTGGGGGAGATAAAGACATTCAATCTGTAGCATCTTGCACCACCTGACCTCTGCCCACCTCCCCACATTACGTCGCTCTGCTTCCCCAGGGCTGCCGTACATGTTGTGCAGGTCTTGCCCTGCATTTAGGCATCCAGTGTGTGTCCACTCAGCTATCCATGTGCTCTGGTACAGGCTGCACCCACTTTGGTTAAAGGGTGCACAAAGGCACTGAGTGGGTGAGCTAGATTCTAACATGCCTCACTTCTGGCCCTAATGTCACCGGGGCCTTCTCTTAGTCCCACCACAAAGCCTTCGCATATGTCACAGCTCTGTCCTCTCAGCTCATCGTTCATATCTCAATTTGATACCCCTTTCACCAAGGAAGTCTAACCTCTATGTCATGGACAGTTCTCTCTGTGGTCAGAAGGTTCTCATTAAACCACAAACCTCCTGATCACATCCCCAGGTTTACAATTGTATAATCACTACCTAAATGGCCCTCTCACTGTACTGGCAGCTCCATAAAGATGCGGATAGGAGTCTATATTGGCTACTGCTATATTCCCAGAACACATGGTACATGTTAAATAAATATTTATGGAATTAACAAATTAATTCAGATAGAGCATACAGAGGAACATAACACATTTTGTTGAATAAAGAAATTGCTCTTTTTCACTCTCACCTAAATGATTTAGCTGATATTTAAAATAAAGTAATGAAATCAAGTATAATATTCTAATTCCTCTACCCATTTTGAACATGATGGGCTCTTATGATATTTTTTAAATCTTTTCATAAATATAAACTATGTTCATCCTCAAGGTGTGATATTAAAAGATTAGATTAATACTTGATTTTTCACATTCTACAGATCAGCAACATGAAGGTTAATTAGTTTATTTAATCATCTGTCTAATCAGCAAAAGTTTAACACATGTTTTCAATACAATTTTCTAGAATAAAAAATAATAAATGTAATGTTTATTAAATAATGAGGATAATATGAACTTTTAATAATGCAGACAGGTTGATTATAACTGTAAACCACATGCTTGTGTACTTTAGACTTTTACAGCTTTTAATTTATCAAAGGAAATAATTAGCACACTTTGTGGCAGCCAGTGATGGAATTTATTCATTTGGAAGGCCGTGGGTTTCCTGTCATTAAAACTACATCATGTCCTTCCTTTTCTATTAAACTTCCACGGAGGGCAGTAAGAAGTCACTAAAAGGAAATGAAGAGGTTTTCTTGGCAATGTTCTCGTGTAATGATTTAATACCCTTAGAAGATATCAAACATGTAATGTATGCCAACAACAAGTGTATTATACAGGACAAGGGGCCCAATTACCACATTATTTCCTCTATTTAAAGTTTTGTTTATGGTTTAATTAACTGTGATGTGCAAAGTAGTGTCAATAAATTTATTTCCTTTTTTCAGGTTAATGCACTTTTTGCTTTTTATTAGTAATGTTTCAGTGTAGCAAAGGAACAGATTTAGATTACAGAAGCACTGTATGCAGAGTTATATGTCAAAGGATATTACTTTTCTCTCCAGATGATCAATGGCATCTCATTACACATAGAATCGTTGTAGTTAAAACTCGCACACATTTTTTTTCTTCGCTGAGCATTTTTTTTTCGATAAGATAAAATGTAAACTCTAATCTTTCTTCTGTTTAAATAGTATAAAGATTTGATCTTGACTCTGTTCCAAATGCTAGAACCATAGCTCCTAACGAGCTCTGTCTAGTTTGGGAAGGCTTAAGTGAAATGCTTGTTTTCCTAAGGTCTAAAATGGGCCTGATGGGGAGTCAGAATTAGCCTCTAGCCCCCAGAAGTGGGTGGTCCTTTGAAGCCATAATCAAGAGACACTGTTGGTCAAGGTTTCATTTCAGCTCCGACAAAGCCTGTGCAGGTGAAGGGACTTCACATAAGATGTGAAGACTCTGTTTGGCTTGACTATAAACAAAAAGTTTGAGAAAATGCCTCAGACACATTCCCATGTCTTTATATATGACATATGCTGAGACAAAATGCCCTCTGTTCTTAAAATCAAGGAAATGGGCAACACCCCACACCATGAAACCTCTCAGTTAAATCTGAAGTAGAAATACAGCACTTCACATTTGCTTCCCAGTCTTTAGGCTGTCACATCACAAAGGTATCAGGACGAGCACAATGACTTTGTAGTGAGAACATCAATTTATTTTAGAACAATTTCAGATATATAGAAAGGTTGTGAAGGCAGTATGGAGTTCCTTTCACCCAGGTCCCCCCATCATTAACATCTGACATTACCATGGTATGTGTGTCAAAACTAAGAAACTGACAAAGAGTGCATCAATTTTAAGAAATAATTATTTTTGTGATTAAGAGTTTCTTTTAAAAAAAATTGGCTTCTGCTTTAATACAGAATAGGACATTTTACTGAATTTCTATAGATAAGACATTAATTTCAACACGGTTTTCACTGAGCCGTTTAAACCAGATACTGATATTGCTGCTGAGTTTGCAAATTAAGATGTAAGATCAGAGCTTGGTGAGATTGTCATATTGTCTCCTTTAATTTGGAAAAGTAGAATGAGGCTAGAGAGAGACTCATAAAACAGACTTTACGACTCTCTTCAAGGCAGATATAGAAGCCCATGCTCCAATCCCTTCTCCCAGCTTCTGCAATTACATTTCCGCAGGAAGAAAGAGAAGGAATTAGAAACAGGATAATGTAGTCTTAAATCACCATTCTTAGCCTTTGCCTTCTTGTGGAAGCCCTGAATTTTTATAACATGGCCTTCATATTGGATAGTGTGACACAACAAAAAACACAACTTGTTTGACCCTTCCTCAATAAAAAATCATTTTGTCTGACATCCTATAAAATCTGTGCATGAGTCTATACTAAGCTCTCGTGTCTCCTCCAATTGACAAAAGAAAAACATTGTAAATATGTACAATGAATCTAAAGATCTATTTCAGCATAGTTTACAAAAAGCTAATAACAACATTCTGGGTAACAGCCTTTAACATGTGAGGCTGAGTGTCAACTCCTAATAATGAAACAACTGGAAATGTGGTACACAGTGGCATTAAAGATAAAGTTCTAAGTCATATGATTTGGCTCAGAATTCTTTTTAAGCGTTCTGAGAACTAGAATATTAGAATTAAAATATTGAGAATATAATATGATTACATCTCTTGCACAAATCTAAGCTGCAGTAGCAACAACTAGTTGATAACCCAAGCTGAGGAGCTTGACGTCACTGTAAGTAGATGTTGGGTGTAACACATTACAGTGTTTTTCCCCCCAGAAAGCACAGTTTAGCCACAAGCCTTCACCCTCAACACTTATCTCTGGCATCAGCACCGCCAAGAGAGCTGGCCCTGTGAATCTAAATGTACGTGGGAGGGGCCTCACAGTCTGTGCTCCCCACAGGTTTAAGATAAGACAAGTCCAGCTGGGATCAAGAGCTGGGAGGATTCATGACTCACAGCTATTTTAGCACAAAGACAGTTTTTCCAAGCATTTGCACTCTATAATGCTAACAAATGAATGCTAAGTTCTGACATTAACATGTACAGATGATAGGACTGTTTCCTAAAAAACATTTCATAGTGGTATTGCATGCAATACCCTGAGGTCAGAAACGTAATGAAAGTTGAAGACAGCACTCCAAGGTATTTTGCCCCTCATTTCCAAGCCCTATTTCTAAGGTCACAAAGAGAGACTTTTTGCCTTTCCAAATGAAGGGAAATAATGATATATCCTATGACATAATTAAATATTACACCTAATTAATATATGAACATGAATCAACCTCCTATAACTAACAAGGCACCAAAAACGATGTGTTTTAAAATAGAAAATGTCACACTCTATTTTCTTCATAAGTTAAAATTATTTAGACTATAATTAAAATAATTTTAATGTAATTAAAATTTAAAAGGTAGAAAATTTGGGGGTATGAAAATTAATAAACAGAAACCTCATGTAAAATAGAGTCAGGAGGCTAGAAGAGAGAACTCTCACACGTGTGTCGCTCAGCTCATCCTGGCCGCAACAGGAAGAGACAGGACAGGATGTCTTACCACTTCACCACCTCTACAGGAGGAAGAAGTGATTCCTCGTTGCCCAGTAACAGCCAGCCATCACTCGATCAATGAAAAGTCACCATACTTTCAGTTTCCTCCATGGACACTTCCTTTACAACGGCTTCTCCCAACTCCAAAAAAGAGCTTTCCTCTCCTTTATTTCTAGGAGGAGCTGTGGTGCACCCCCCAGACTGCATGTCCCCAATTGCCATCATTTGTTGTTCTCAGATTAACCCATTTTGTTGGAGAAACAGCTAGCTGTCTATTTAAGGTCAACCGGTTTTATCCTGAATCTACCAGCTTTAGACATGTATTCTAGATGGTTTTATAAATACTCTATGCCACTGTTTCTTCTTGTGGGGAAGGAGTGGGGGAAGGAGAGTAAAAAACAGAGGGAAAGCGAGAGATGAGCAACAGCTACTCTGGACTATTGGAATTAAGCCTAAATTTTCACTATCAACATATACTGAAATTAGATGGTCTTTAGCAAAAACTAGACACAAACAAAAGCAAATTTCTTCTTTATTTCCATAAAAGGAAGTAAATTAAAAAATACAAATTCGGTTTGGTTTACATCAAAGTGTAAGTTAACAAGCATACAAAACCTTCCTAAACATTTAGGTATAAATAATACAATTTATTTTTATAATAAGTAGCTGATTAAAAATAAGTTGGTGCACTAGAATGTTATAGTATAATGCTTATCTAAAATATGCAATGCTAACATTTTTTTCTTCTTAGCACTAATACATAGAACTCGATATTCTATAAAATTATAAAATATTTAAAAGATGAAACCTAAGAGTCCTTTTCACATAAACTGTTGTGGTCCCCAATTTTTAAAGCACACTGTGTATCTTTTCTTAAAGAAAAAGAAAAATAATCCTTCATCAATTATGGTTAAGGGTCCCCAAACTGAAACACATGTGGATGAACGCCATTCAAGTGCCAGCCCACACTGGGCTGGTTGTGGGGGAGGGAAGGAAAAAGAGGAGTTAAATAGCCTGCATGATTGATTTCTAAGACTAAAATCTTGGAGGACAATTATTGGATTTACTCACTGTTTGTTTTTGCGACATTTCGGAAATTGGCAAAAAAAAAAAAAATGTTTACAGAGTCCAAGAGGCATGTGGTGACTGAGAAATTGATTTTCTAGATAAGTGATGTTTTTTCCAAAACTTCTTTTCTTAATTTACCTTAGCATTGGAAATCATCCTCAGTAAAATTATCAACCATGAAATTAACAATATGATGATAAAAAAAATACTGCTCAGTGCATGTTTCTCAAATATTTCAAAGCTCTGGCATCATTTAAGGGATTCTTTACATTAGTTAAGCCACCCTACATTTACCTTTGATTATCTAACATGATTCTTTTTAAAAAATATTCTTGCCATTTTGTCCCAAAAGAGGTATTCCATCTAATTAATTTATCAACATCTCTTTCTCCTGTAACTGACAAATGCTAAATGCTTTATCAGTCTGGCACCAAAAATGATGTTGTCTCGGGGTTTTCCCAGACTGTCTTGTCTGAAAAGCTACATGAAAAGCCTTAATGATCATATATTAGGTGGGAACTTTAACCTCCTTTGTACCAGGTCAATTGCATAGGTAACTGAAAAAGCCAGTTCTACTTGTTGTAATCCAGGAAAGGAAACTTAGATTTATCAGAATGTACTTTTCAGTCATAGAAATGGTGCAGGGTTGTGTAGAAAAAAAAAGAAAAATACAAAACATAATAATTCTAGATATATATTGTATTAAGATTAAAAGACAAATAAGAACAAAAGGCACAGATCAGAAAAAAACCTTCTTACAATTTCTGTATTTTCTTCATCTGAACACAGGAGAAATTAAATTTAATTGAAAATTAAATACAATATAAAACAAAACAGAAACAGACTCATAGAAAGGATAAACTGATGGTTGCCAGAGGGGAAGGAGGTGGCGGAGGATAAAAACGGTAAAAGAGAATGAGAAGTACAAACTTCCAGTTATAAAATAAATAAGCCACATGGATTCAGGGAATACAGCTAATAATATCCTAATAAGTTTGTCCAGTGACAGATGATTCCTAGGCTTATCATGGCAATCACATCATAAGGTATATAAATGTCAAATCACTATGTTGTACACCTGAAACTAATATAATATTATATGCTAACTATACTTTAACAAAAAATTTAAGTAATAATAGTTATTGAGAGTTGATTATGTGCCTGGCACTGTGTTCAGTTTTTCACAAAAATTTTCTCATTAAATTCTCACAAAAAATAAGAAGCAAAGATTCTTATGACCACATGATAGGTAGGTAATACATTTACCATAGATTTGCCTGCGTCAGTTCAGACCTATTTCTGGCTGTTGCCCTTACCTCTATCACTTATTAGCTATGTAGCCTTGGGCAGATTAATATACCTCTTGGTATGTCAGTTTTCCCATCTTAAAAATAAAAATGATATTAGCACCTAGCTGGCAAGAATGAGAAACAGACACAATGGCTGGCATACAGATGTCTTACAGAAGCATTTTTTTTTATTGAAGTATAGTTCCCATACAATATTATTATATTAGTTTCAGAAAGGTGTACAGCATAGTGATTTGACATCTATATACCTTACAAAGTGATCACCACAAGTCTAGTAACCTTTTTGTTGTTATTATTTTACATATTATTTTATATATAATAAAAGGTTAGAAGAGGTTTTAAAACTTATCGCAGTCGCAGTGTTAAGTGACAGAACAGAGGTCTGGGCTTCTGTGTCCTCCAGGAGCCTATAGATTAGTAAGAAAGGCAGAAAAGAGAAGGAGGAATGCACCACTTTAACTACTTAGAGTGGGATAAAGGGACATTTTAGAGTGAAGAGGATGGGAATTTCCAGTTCAGTAGGGGACTGCCTAGAGAGAAGACATGGACTTGGCCAAGAGGTGTGCCAAGGACAACACAGTCACATTGAAGCATACACAAACAGGCTGCGTCACAACAGATTTGAGAACCCTGACTGTGAAAGCAGCAGTTCATCGTCTTTTCATCCAGGTCATTGGAATGATGGTTGAAGCAAAATATGGGATCTGATAAATGTACTTCTCTTCCCATTGCAGGATTTGCAACATTCCTCAATCACATACCTATGTATTTGTAATTGAATCCCCCATGTGTGATATTTATAGTAATTTTTAAAATATATCGAAAGCGTTCTCTTAGTTCCAGCTGCTATAAGAAGTTTCCATAGGCTGGTAACTTAAACAACAGAACTTTGTGTCTGGGAAGTCCAAAATCAAGGTGCTGACTGATTTGGTTCCTGGTGAGAGCAGTCTTCCTGATCTGCAAATGGTTGTCTTCTCAGTTTTATCACCACATGACAAAAAGCACAGAGAAAGGAAGCAAGTTCTCTCCTGTCTCTTCTTACAAAGGCACTGATCCCATCATGAGGGCTCTACCCACATGATCTAAGTACCTCCCGAAGGTCACACCTTCAAATACCCTCACACTGGGGATTAGAGTTTCAACATGTCAACTTTGGGAGGACACAGACATTCTGTCCATAGCAAAGGAATTCAGACATCTTTTATTTTTAAATAGATGTTACTAAAGATTAAGGTAGACTCAAAGGCAAATTACATTAATAGTAAAAGCATTTAGATTCCACTGTCTTTTGTGAGTTCCTTTTATTATAATATCTGTTTTCCAATATTTGACAATTGAGAAAATTCTCTATAAGCTGAAGTGTTCACAATATGTACCAGTGCTCAAACTCTTTAGTAAATGTGAATAAGTTAGTAAGTAAACTTATCTTTATATATATTAGACCCCAATAACTGGCAACCAGATTATTGAATTTCTAAAGGAAATGGAGTCTTCGTCTTATTGCTTTTAGGATAAAAGTTGGATTCTTATGTGCAGCCAATGAGGTCTGACTTTGTCTGGTCTCGTCATTCCCTACAGCCTCATCAGCAAAACCTCTCACCCCAACCTCTTACAGCCAAACCATATCACCCTCCATTCAGCTGAAGTCCCCTTCTAGCCACAAGGCCTTTAAACATGCTATCCCCTCTGTTTTGAACAATCTTCTTCCCCTCCTCCACCATCCCCTATCCATATTTCAGAACTTAGCTCAACTGTCACTTATTCAAAGAAGCTTTTTGTAAACCCTTAGTTACAAAAAAAATAAATCCTAGGTCAAATTGTATTCCTCCTCCTCCTCCTCCTCCTCCTTTTCCTCCATCTTCTTTCCTCTCTATTTTTAAATGTGTTCTAATATAACCCTATTTACTATTTTCTTTATTCATTCAACAAACATGTACTACATAGTAATTAATTGGCTACCTTGTGGCCCTTCTATGAACCAGGAACATAGCAGTGAAGAAAATGGAAGAAGAGGACACCTGCTTTCAAGGCTCCCTTCCTTCTTGAGATTCACATCCCCCTCTTGATGAGACCATAAACTCCCTGGCCTGCAGCAAGGGATAATAACATCAGTGTTCACCTCACTGTTGTTTCCCAAAAGTCTTGCATAGAGTTGAGCTCACAGAAAGCACCTAATAAATATTTAGTGAATAAATTTTAAAAGAATGAAATTTCAAGTTAGCCTACCCATTCTAGAAAATGATTTTAGAGAGTATGGAAGTAAAAATGCAAAAGACCTCAAACCAAAGAGATAGAGAACTGAGCATCCGCCTGAGGCGGTGCTTCCATATAGGGCCTTAGAAGTATGCTGGACATGTGCATGGAGAACCCTCCTCAGCACTGCCCTAAAGGAAAAATTCAGTGGACCCTAGAGGCATCGGAAAACAATGTTAACATTAATAAAGAAAGAAAGAAAGAAAAGGAAAGAGTCAGAGAGAAAGAGATCCTCTGAAATGTGTTTACTGGTAAATATGTACCAATTTATCCATTTAATGATTATTTCTTTATTGCCTTTTATGCATAGTAAAGTCCTCATTTAATGTTATCAATTGAAAAGTCTAGTAGATGCAAAAAATATATAAAATATGTTTTAAAATTTATTCTCAATTAAACAAGTGGCCAGGGACATATGGAAAATATTAAATTAGGTTAATATTCATTAATCAGAGTGAAATTGACATAAAGATGATGAAAACAGCAAAAATTGATTAGATGAGTAAATAGCCCACAGGAAATATTTCAACTACACCAAGTACCAAAGGTCAGAAGCAGACAAGAGACTAAGAGATGACGAGGCTCACTTATTGATAGAACAGGAATTACAGATATTTTTAAAATTAAATTAACCAAAGATAAAAGTCCAGTGCCAAAAACAGACTTTAGTCTTCCAAACCAGAAAGCAGAGTTGGAAAGTAAGGTAATCAGGATCCTACCAAACATATTAATCAAAAAATCAGAAGCTAAAATGCAAACCTTCTGATTTTTTTCTCATTGAAATCCCAAACATTTGCCTATGAGACCAAAATCAAGAAAAAGAACAATAGACAGAAACATAGTTTCAGAAAGAAATTTATCATTGTATACCAGCTGAAGTAAACAAATTTATGTCCATATGGAATTGCAAAGAAGTATGTGATTTGATTAGATTCATAACAGCTATCACATCAGAACGTTTTCATCAATACTGATAGAGCAGTGTCTATATTGCTAAAAAAACTAAGCAGTCTTCTTATAAATGTTTTTTTTTCCCAACTACAGTCTTCATCAGTGAGTACAGGAGATGAAGCTTAAACTCATTTTTTAGTTTGTTTTTTGTTTTTTTATAGTTTTTAATTTAAATATATTCACTTAAAATTTTATTTGAAAAGCTAACTTTAAATTATAAAACATTCATTTCCGAAATCAGGATAAAGATGTGCCTGATAAGTCACCAAAAATACAACTCAACATATCTTTCTTTTTGCTTTTTTTAGTTGTTCCATTGAAAAAAGTTAGAAATTATATTTTCCTTGAAGCTGACTGTCTTCTTGGTGATGTAGAAAAATTTCAACTTTACATTTAGTATATTTCTTGATAAGGGAGGCAGACAATGAAATATGTTAAATCTACATACTTTTCATTTTATAGTTAGTGACTAACTTTTCTTAAAATATACTTTGGGTAAGATTTTATATATTTTTCAATATGGAATCATTCAGTTTGTATAATACAAAAGAAACTAATGGGTTTGATACAAAGGCAGGTTTAAAAAAACATTGTTTCATGGAATAAATTTGAGTATTTTCTAATTTGGAAATAGTGTATGTCATATCAGACCACACTGGTTTTACTGTACAAATGTCAAAGCATCATATTTAAGTAGAGAGTTGACAGGGAAGGGAGAGTAGGGATCTAAATGAGAAACTTAAATAATTTTTGAGAGCCCTTGTGAAAAGATCAGAACCTTTTAAAGTCAGTGAATGCATAGTCATAGGCTGAGCCAAAGCTCGTGAAACTTTGATAACAGTGAAGTTTTTTTTTCCACGTAAATTTCTAATAAACAAAATTAGGAAGGGATTATTTGACCAATACCAGAATAAAAGCAAACAAATTTTTTAACTTCAAAACTTACCTTCCCAGTATCTATTTATGTAAAAAATGGTACGTGAAACAAAAAATTAAAAATAAAAGGTTGAATATGTTACCACTTGACTTGAAAAAAATACAAGGTCCAAAGAATTCTAAGACGACATGTTTTCCATTATTTAGCTAAATTTTCTTTCATTTGCTCCAGATTTTACTGCATTTACAAGAAATCATAGGAGATTCGCTTAATTATTGCTTCAGTGTTTTTATTGTCAGATGAGCTACAGGAACATAGCAGAAAGGATGTGACAGATTTGTGAGAATCACCATGTAGTGGGTCCCAGAACAGCATGCAGTGTTTCAAAATACATAATAGAATAGATCAGGTCTGTCATGGCTCCTCTAAGCTATCTACAATATCCACCAACACACACACACACACACAAGGATGCACGCACTCACCACTCACAGCTGCCGTTTTGAACCACATTTGGTTCTGTCTTCTGGTCAGTCACAACTTTTCATTGCCGTCTCACTATTCTGTGCGACCATAACCATAGTTTCCACAGCAGTGAACTTGGCTCTTTGAAATTTAAAGCAGGCTGCATCACAACTCTGCTTACCTAGATTATGTCTGCAAATAGACTTTAGATTTGCTTCTGCATGGGGAACCCCTCTTGCCTAATAGTGCCCACATTTATTTCTTTATCAAATGTTCACTGAAAATATATTAGATGTCAGGCACAGTTCTAGTCATCAAAGAAGCATTGATGTCGGCTAGCCTGACCATGGATTTGGAGCAAGAACTAGAAGGAATTACCTACAGAATTCTTGTCAACACCTTAGACTTCTTAGCTTCTCTTATTCTACATGTCCAAAAAAAGAGAATATTTTGAAATTGGTTTGCTGGTGATTTTTAAGAGCATGGGTAAAGGAAAAATATCATTAACAGAATAATAATGGGAAGTATTAACTTGTGTGTTCTCCCAACACCCCACCCCATCTCAGTCCAGAAGGCTAGAGCATTTCACCAGTAGAATATAAATAACAAAGCAAGTTGATTATTTTTGAGCTTCCAAATTATTGTACACACACAGAGAGACACGCAGACACACAGTACTCACAGGTCTGGAAACATAGATACTATATTTTTGCAGACTGAAATGTTTTTGATGGTATTATATATAAATTGCCTATATTTCTAAACTTTATGAAAACTATAGGAATCTAGACTATTATTTACTAAGCTAGATTTCCCCCCTGCCTTATGAGAGAGAAATTCCCTGGATGAGACTGATGAGAAGTTCAGTTGGAAATAAAATAGTAGGATGCTGGTGAGCAACTCTAAGAAGGATTTGAGAGGTTGGAGAGGAGAAGGAGACCTGTGCTTAACTTTCTAAGAGAAGCCAAGACTCAAGTTGTAAGAACTATCAAATCCACACTTATACTATGATAAAGGCAGTGGTGACATCACGTGCTTAGGACAAGACTTGGCACCGCACGGCCTGTGCAGCCTTGGAGAGCAGGAGAGGATGAACTCAAGTCTCTGAACCGAGCTTTTTGGGTTGACAGGAGACATACCATAATTCACAGAGTTTACTCTGAGTTGGTCAAGATTTAGTGTCTGCCATGAGGTTAAATAAGTGGAGTGTGAAATTCTGTTGTAGAAAACCAATTTTTATATACTTGAGTTTATGGTCTGACATAGCATACCTACATGTAGTAAGAATCATGTTACACCTCACGAGGCATTTATAGCTGGATAGCGAAGAAGAGAAATTTACAATAAAATGAAGAACTCATAAAAGCTTTAAAGAAGAATGAGGCATCTGTAGGTTCTAAGAGGCCTAGTATTAAATTAGAAAATAAAGGTAGAGGTGTACTAAAACAAGTATGCATACATTTTGTTGGTAGTATAAATTGTACAAACTCCCACAGTATTTCCCTTTCTAAGGATTTATACTAAGTAAATAATACAAAATATATTCAAATCTGTATATTTGGTAATGTTAAGTTTGACATTATTTATAATTACACACAAATTCAAACAGTTTGGATGTCCAACACTAACAGCAGGACTTAAATTTTCATTTGTAGTGAGGTATTTATACAGTCATTAAAAACCATTGCTTTTAAAACTATGAGATATCAAGGAAAATGTTTAGGAAAAAATGTAGTTGAAAACTAGAATGAAAAATACACACACATATACCCGCATGCACACACACATAAATATATTATGAATATAATTAAAGTAGAATCATGCTTAGAGAAGAAAACAATAAAATATTAATATTGGGGTAGCAGATTATGAGAAAATAATTTCTCTTTGTTGCCATTTTTATGAGGTTATAATATTTTCTAAGTTATAATTAATACATTTCAAAACTGTTAAATAACTAAAGTGATTAAGAAACTTTTGTTCACTTAATTTAGTCAATAATTTTAATCAATAAAATACTTTAATAAATGAAACAGAAGAACTATCCTTTGAGACTGAGCTCACATTCTGTCCAGCCAAAATTTACTGTCACAGATGGACATTCTCTGACATCAGTCTAAGATGTTAAGCATGCACGGCTTCTCTCAGTAGCTATTTAGAATTCATGTGTACATTGTTCTAAACCGTTTTAATACCAATAGCACCCTTGGAGATAATAAGTTCTGTAAATTTATTGTTGCGATTGATGTGGTTCTTCCTCTTTTCTACCCCCAGAACTCCTCCCCTATGATTTTCAACAGAAAGTGTGAGAGTGAACACACTAAGTTCATTCCTGAAATTAGGGAGAAAGCATTTAATCTTCCACCATTTAGAGGGAGGATAGCTATAGATTTTTGTAGATTCCTTTCTAGCAGATTGGAAAAAGATGTCTTCTTTTTCTGATTTTTTTATTCCCTTTTTTAAATGAAGTTTATTGAGGTAACAGTGGTTAATAGAATTATATAATTTTCAGGTGGACATATTTGACATTTATATATCCTATTGTGTGATTACCACCCAAAGTCCAGTTTCCTTCAGGTACCATATCCCAATTTTTCTAGAATGTTCATCATAAATGAATGTTGAGTTTTGTCAAATAAATTTTCTGAATTTTTAAGATGATCATATGACTTCTTTGTGATGAATTACATTGATTTTTAAATGTCGAACCAACGTCACATTCCTGTTGAAAACTCTATTTGCTTGATTAAATTGACATTTTGAAAATTTTTTGTCTGTGTTTATGAGCTATATTGGTCTGCAACATCTTTTTTAAAAAAAATATATTAGTGAGGTTTGCTATCACAGTTTTTCTGGCTTTATCGAATGAATCAAAAGTGTTTCCTCTTATTCTATCTTTTGAAAGAGTTCATATAAGATTAGTATTATTTATTCCTTGAACGTCTTATGCCATTGACTTTTTCACCCTGTCTATATACTACATTTTCTTGTTTCTTCTATGTCTCATGTTATAGATAATACATTAAAGAGATTATGGATATGGTGATGGAAGGAGATAAAACTCTGTGTGGTGAGTATATAACAGTGTGCACAGATGTTAAATTATAAAGTTGTATACTTGAAATTTATATAATTTCATTAACTAATGTTACCCCAAATAAATTTGATTAAGATTTTAAAAAGAAGAAAATAGAGAGTACGGATTCTGTTATCTTCCTCTGAAAAATTTGGTGCTTGTTTCATCAAGCAGTTAAATTTCTCTTTTATGTTATCTTTGGTTTGTTGTTTTGTTAATACTGAACTGTGGAAAGACTCAAGTGTTTCCCAAATCTTCCTAATTTGGAAGAACTGAACCTCTAAATCTTCTCTCCCTGTGATTTTTGATGGTGTTTGTTTTAAGCTTTGTTGGGGAAGGTCTAGAATAGATCTTCCTCTAGGTCATAACCCTTACTTCTTAGATGTGCTGACTCTTCTTGTATGAAACGTCAGGGGCACTGAGGAAATAGTAATAAGGTTTTTCCACAGTGGCAAAGCCAGAATGCTAATGATGTTCCTTGGCACTGACCTTCCCACAGAACTGCTGCATCTATAGTTTCTCTCGTCTCCTCCCAACCCCATAGTAGCTACTTTCTAGTAAACCTCAGATGATCTTGCCTTGCTCATGTGCAGCCCAGGCCTCTGGAAAAAAATCTACAGAAAACCCTGGCTTATACCCCTCTAATCCCTTCTCTGCACAGATTGTTTTAATGCAATGACCCACTCCACAGATTCTAGTCTACATCCACCCCAAAACTCAATCTCTGCCTCCTCAGCTCAGCAGAACCACTGTGTGCTCTGCTCAGACTCCACCTCTTCATGGTATTATTTCAAAATCATTTCTGGAAAGAAACTGAGGTTCATTGTAACTTTCAATTCTTTGGGGAAATACTCTCTATTGTCCGATGACTCAAAATCTTTTTGTCCAGTGTAATAGATGTTTACAGGAGGAAGGATGATTCAGTACTGGTTACTCTGCTGGTGCCAGAATGTGCCTAAGAAAACTCTGGATGCAATAAAAATAACAAGTTGGCCATAAAATTCCAAATTATGTAAGATTTACTTCATTAGGTGCTATTGATTATTTATATATTTCTTATATTCTTAGATTCCTAAAAGCATTATCTGAATTTATAGAACTTTCAGATGATAAAACTAATATGACATATTTTATAATATTTTATAAAATTTCTGAGCTAAGAAAGAACCCTATGAAGGCCAAGGTTTAATCTTATCACAATTTACTTATAGTTACTGTATTCTTCCATCTTTTCTCTATATCTAAAGGTAAAATTCAGGGCCTTCATGTAGTTATCCTTTCCCAAATAGTGTCCAAATTCTGATTGCTTTCCAGATAAACCACTTTAAGGTCTTTTATAATTTTTTCTTTCTCAAATCATTACCTCTTTTTTCTCTCCTGTCGCTTGAGACCCTGCCTTGTGGGTATAGGCATATCCTCGTTGTGTTATTGTCCGTCGATGTTATATGTGTCTTAATTTAATATAAACGCTTTATATGGTAGTTTTCCATACCTAATTCTTGAACTTCTGAGTGGCTCTAAAGGTAGAAATTTGAATCCCCTCTAAAGAATATGACAGATGTGAAATTTGACTGCCAGGATTATAGAAGCAGGAGCTGACGCAGGGGGCTTTAAATATCCTGAAAAGGACTCCTCATAGACAACTGTCTAAACTTTCTAATTTCAAAATTAGTCCCATCAGTTAACTGCTCCCTGTTATCATATTTTTTGTGTTAAAACTTTGCTTATTCTGAGGATTTAGGAGCATCATAGTATGATTTTTTTCCTCATGAGAATATTGTAAATTGTTTCGTGAGGTTAATTTTTAATCAATAAATATTTACTGAGAATATACTATGCTCAAGGAAAAAAAAATAATGACATAATTTCTACCACCAAGACTTTTATGCAATCTAGCAGTATATATTTACACACAAATAATTATATTACAAAGCAAAAAAAATATATATATATATATATGTGTGTGTGTGTATATATATATATATGTGTGTGTATATATATATATATATATATATATATATATGTATGTTATGAAAGAATCGTGATAAAGGTTCAGAGAACAGAGAGGTAATATATAGCCTGGCAATCAAGAAAAACATCAAGGCATAGGCAGTATGTAGTCTAGACACAGGAGAAAGGAAAGAATTTCTGCAGGTGGAAATGGAGGACTTTCCAGCAGGAGAAAACAGTACATACAAAGCCTTCAAGCACACACAAAAAAGGTGGAGACATTTATAATGTTATAGTTCTTAAGATGGTTGGGGATTCACTCATGTTCATAGTATGTTTTGTCTCAGATCTGTTACATATCTTCTGGCTATATCAAGTGGCAATAAGATATAAATGGTTGATAATAGGAGATAGTAAGAGAAGATAAATTTTCAAAGAAATTTAAAAGTGAAAGGGGGAAAATGAGAAGGGCTAATGTTTAGTGAGCAGTTACTATGTGCCAAACTGTGTACCAAATTCTTATGTGTAATATTGCCTTTAATCTCCACTTTATAATTACATAAGTGGTTCTTAATATTAGTTTCATAGATGCATAAACTGAAGTTTAAAGAAATTGCCTTGCTCCAGGTGACTCAGTTAAGAAATGTTGTGGCAAGTAGAAGAAACTGAAGGCTTAAAAAAAATAAACATAAGAGTGATTTCACTTGGATAAATAAATAAAAGCATAGAAAAAGATACATCCAAATGTTATCAGTATTTTTCTCCAGATGTAATTTTCACTTTACTTTTCATTTTCTTCTTTTTTTTTTTTTTTTTGTATTTTTCCATTCTGCAATAAGCTTAACCAAAAGAGAGCACCTTTTTGAAAGAAAAAACAGGAAGTCAGAGAAAGTTAATCGGGTTTCAGGCAGACGAGAGTATACAGGGGAAGGGGAGCAGACAGAGTACTACCACTTGCATGAGGGACTAGAATCAAGAAATGGTTATTTATTCATTCAATACATAGTTATTGAATTCCTACTATGTGCCAAGAAAAAAAAAAAGAATGAACAAAAGAAGCCAGAATGACTAAGAGTACTAGAGGCATGAAGTGGAGAGAATTCCCATGACATTATCTCATTCTTGTCATTAATAGAAAAGTGAAGTCAGTGTCTAAATGTGAGGGTGGAAGTAAGGCTAAGACCTGAGGATGCACAAAAAAGTCTGAAATAGTCATTGTGCTTTGCTTTGGAGCCCAGGAGCAAAAGCAGAGAAGAAAACTGAGGCTATCCAGAGTAGAGCCATGTCAAGATGAAAACAGGAAAAGGGCAAGGGTCAAGAAGATAAAGCGATTTTGAGACCAGAATGACCCTACATTTTTTAAAAAACTTATATGTGGAAGTTGCTAAGGATGGGCAGAGATAAAGAACCCGATCCTGGAGTTAAATCATGGGTAGGGGTGGGGGTAGAATACTGAGAAAACACATTCATGCAGGTAGATGGCCTGGAGTCCAAAGGAATGCCCTAAATAGTCCTTAATGAGTGTCGATCTGGGAGCTCAAGGAAGCTATTTGTGGAAACTCGCATGTATTTAGTTCATAGAGCTCTAACTTAATTGGAGAGAAGAACATTAATCCATCATACGCCTGCCCTGACACTCAGATAAATTCCAAAGGATGTTTTAGGGCATAATCAGAATTTGGAGACAACTTAGAAATTATATCCTGAAGTTTCAAATATTATTAACATTCTTAATTAATGTTTTCTACCTCTAGTGAGTATAGCACATTTCTGTTGTTAAGCAAATGGGTGTGAAGCACATAGCCATCCTGTGTCTCACATTCTGTCTTAGTTAGCTAATCCATCAATTAAGGGGACACACTTAAACTGTTCAAAGACAATCAAGAGAGGTCCTTAGCCTAGCACAGTCCAGCCAAACTGATGGGCGGCTGTCCCAGCTGTAGTCCTTACCCAGAGGGCATTCACTCAGTGCCTGAGGTCTAGAGACACTGCCTTATTTGTTTTGGCACTAATTGTCTCCCTGCCCTGAAAGAGGTCGGGAAATTGCTTCTATGTTTAGAAACAAGATTGCTCTGTTCAGGCCGCTGGGCAGAGTCTCACCTCTTTATAGAAGCCTGTTATTCCTAGGACTCTGTTTCCTAATTTAGCCCATGGTGGTAGTTGGTTGATGAACAGGCATGGTAGGCGCACCCTGAGGGTTCAGGAACCCTTTGAGCCAGTGCCTGAAGAGGCCACTATGGCTATAACCTAGAGAAATATTAATTGTGAGCATTTATCGCTTATTACCCTGAGTCAACATTATCGTAGTTCAAGTTTATGATTGTTTCAATTGGATGAGATAGACAACTTCATTATTTTTTAAAATGTAGATTTCGAACCAATATATGAAAAGTTAATCCAAACTCAATAATTCTCAGTTGCACCATGATAAGGAAAAGGCCATTGGTGCTTCATCAGTATCTCTGTGTACTTAAAGGGGTTTCTCAAGCATCCATGCTCACCCTCCTCCCTGTGTATACAGGAAAGCCACCAAAAGATTCCTGAGCCATCACAGTAGCTAGGACCTACCTCTCTCTCTGGACATCTAGGCCACTCTTCAGTCCCCGATCTAATGCCAAAATAGAAGCCAGCCAGATTTGTTTAAATGTTAAAATGAGAAACGCCTTGCACTGTCAATGTCGTCATGAAAACTCTTTCATGTCACCATGAAAACTCTTCAAACAGTGCTCCCCATTTCAGTCAAAAGCAACTCTGTTCTTCCAGTTTCTCAGGCCTTCAGCTATGAAATCATCCCTGACTCCCCTCTCCAATACTCCAGTCAGCCCTGTGGGCTTTACCTTCAGAACACATCCAGCCTGTTTACTTCTTACTCTGCTACTTCTGCTGTGGCCTAAACCACCACTGCCTCCCACCTGGATTACCGCAGAAGCCTCTGCCCTGATTTCCGCTTCCACCCCTTTTCTCTCAGCTCTCTCTCTCCTTTAGAGCAGATCACATCACACCTCCACCATCTTAAGGGTAAAAGTCAGAGACTGTGGTATGACCTCAGTCTGCTCCTGACTCCTCCTGCCACTTGCCCTCGGGCTCATTTCCCACCCACCACCCACCCCCAGCCAGGTAATGGCTCTTCAGTCTATTAAGCGATCTCCCCAGGGGTCTTTGCACTTAGTGTTCTCTCTGTAGGGCCCTTCCTCCAGATGATCCTGTGACTTTACTTCCTTTCTTCCTTCAGGGCTCTTTTCAAATGTAATCTCACCAAAATAAATTAAATCTCTCCACCCCATACAAAACTGCTACAACCTGTACTACCTCACACCCTGTCACCTTGCTCTGCTTCAGTTTTCTTCATAACTCTTATCACCCCTTGATATAGAAATATTTATTTGCTTATTACAAGTCTCCTTCACTACCTGGCCAGTAGTAGGTACTCGGTCATCATTTTTTTGAGTAAATGGCAATAACAATAAACATCTGTTTGGCTCCTGGAAATATGAACACATGGTCTCATCAATATAACAACCATAGCCCATCACCCAATAGTAAACCAAGACTTCTATAGAAGTCTAAAACAAAAACTAAAACTAAAATGTGCTACACTAACTTGATGAACTTTAAACCTAAAGGAATACAATTATTTTAAAATTTGGTAAATCAATTTGAACAAAATATAAATCTATTTGCTACAATACTGGACCTCAAAGCAAACTTGAACCTGCCTGACACTTATGTTGTATCTTGGTGGTGAAATTCTGTTGAGGCATTGAGAAGAAGGCTTTTATCACTCATATAAGAAAGCATTGCATTCTTCCTTTTTTAGGCATAACCCCTTTTGTCAGTGATAACAGTATTCCTCTGTGCCTATTGATATTTCTCTGCTATAGTAGATTATTTATGTTTTCTCTCCACTTTCCACTGTTTTTCACTCTTAGCCCAGCCCAGACCAAGCAAATGGAAACTCAGAGCTCCCAAGTCTAAGAGGCAACAGCACTGGTGAAGGGTGACGATTAGTGATACAAGATCTTTAAGGGATGCTGAGATTTTAATTAAGAGTCGTCAAAAGCTCTAGCTAGGGAGAAAGCAAACATCAGGAAAACTGAAGGTCTCTCAAAGTATGGGGAATATGGGGAACGTTTATTCTTTCACTTATTCACTTATTGGACTTAAAAAGACCAAAACCATTCCCTCAGTTGGAAATATGCAGACAAGCACACAGATCTTTTACACATGAAAGTATGAATGCTGTTTTATAGGAGAACATAGGAGAGAAATGTAACGCAAACAAGGCTTTGATATAACAATAGACGTGGATTCTAAAACCAGTTTGACATTTATCTGCAATATATTAGACAAATTACTTAAATTCCCCCAAACTCTGGTTTCTTTCTGATAGAGGAGAAAAAGCTATTTAAAAAATGATAAAAACAGCAAAAATATGTACTACATACTGGGCATTTTTGTTTTCCCCTGGAAACTGCCTATAATCTGATATTTGTTAACATATCAGTATTACATTTCTTGACTTTCTGAGGTGTGTTCTTCTATTTCATATGGAAAAACAGACAAGAATTGTGGTCAGTAACAAAATGTCCCCCTGCAATACCAAGAGTTCATCCAGGAGGTTCCTGATGGAATCTCATGCAGAGAGGAGGTGGGTGGGACTGAGGAGGGCTGGCAGGGATGTGAGGATGAGAAATGTCTGATCAAATCATTCTGCCAAATGGAGAATCCTTCATGGGAATGTATTAGTCTGACCACTTTAGGTGCATCTAGAGTCCCGAAAGGAACCTGTAAAATAAAATAAAAGAATTAAATGAATATAAGATAATAAGAGTTTAAAGAAAAAAAAAACAGTAGAAACACTCAAAGGCTAGATATCTTTGTATCAATGTCTTGACCTCTCTAACTAGAACAAAAGACAGTGCATGTGACCCTAGCAGAAGCTCCTGCATGGAATTGGGGAGCAAGTCTGCTAAGGCAGCAAATTTGAACTTAGCCATACTCTTATGAAGACCTGGAAACTCAAGTGTCATGCTCTGAAGCAAATGTGAGTACTTTGGGTTGTTTCCTGTGGGAACTCTCACTAACACTGACTTTATACGTATTGACACTGTTTCTTAGGTTCCTGCACTACTGCTGTGAGAGCAGCTATAACAATTCTGACCTCTGATTGAGGCTAAACACTATGCAAATTGCTTTATGTACATCATTGCATTTAATTCTTACAATGATTTTATGAGGTAAACTTTTATTTTCCCCACATTATAAGTGAGGATATTCATCCCGGAAAAAAAAATTAAATAATTTGCCCAAGGTCATAGAAGTATTAGATTGAGCAACATGAATTAAAAAAAAAAAAAAGTGGTACATTTTCAATTACAATTGACATACAATATTATATTAGTTTCAGATGTACAAAAAGTGATTAGACATTTATATAACTTTTAAAGTGATCACCCCGATAAGTCTAGTGCCCATCTGACACTGTACATAATTATGACAATATTATTAACTATATTCCCTATGGTGTACTTTACATCCCGTGACTGTTTTTATAACTGGCAATTTGTACACTTTAATCCTTTCCTCTTTTTCAACCTCCCTCACACTCCTCCCAACTGGCAACCATCAAAATGTTCTCTATCTATGAGTTTGTTTCTGTTTTATATTTATTTATTTATTTATTTATTTATTTATTTATTTATTTATTTATTTATTTATTTTGTTTTCTGGATTCCTTACATAAGAGGAATCACATCGTATTTGTCTTTCCCTGACTGGTTTATTTCACTTAGCATAATAACCTTTAGATTCATCCATGTTGCAAATGGCAAATTTCGTTCTTTTTTGTGGCTGAGTAATATTTCATTGTATTATGCACCACTTCTTCCTTATCCATTTATCTATTGATGGATACAGGTTCCTTCCATATTTTGGCTATTATAAATAACTTCGCTAGGAACACAGGGGTGCATATATCTTTTCGAATTGTGTTTTAGAGTCCTTTGGAAATACTCAGACATGGGATTGCTGGGTCATAAGGTAGTTCTACTTTTAATTTTCTAAGAAACCTTTATACTATTTTCCCCAGGGGCTGAACCAATTTACAATCCACCAACAGTGCATAGTGGTTCCCTTTTCTCCACTTCCTCGCCAGCACTTGGTGTTTGTTGACTTATTGATGATAGCCATTCTGACAGGTGTGAGGCGATATCTCATTGTGGTTTTAATTTGAGCAATAGGAATTTGCTGACATTCCACAATTTTTTGACCCACAAAAATGGCAGTAAGTGCAAATCCCGATGAAAACCAGGTCTGACCTATCTAGTCGGTCACTGTGTAAGATACTTTCCCATAGAGTGAGCTCTGGTGTGAAACAAAAGATTCTTAAGCCAAAGAAGATAAACCTGGCAAAGGACACTCATACAGCTGCATCTTTAATGAAGTCATTTGCCTCTACTTACTACCTACAGTTAAAAGAATATTTGAAACTAAGTGACTTTGTAGATCAAGAATTTTAACTGCCTTTTTATAGAAGCACCTCTCTAGCCTTATGGGAAATTTAGGTTTAAAAATTTCTTGGTAGAGTTTGACAGATTCTAAACATTATTCACACACATGAAGTATATTTAATGTGAGTAATACCACTGAGAATTTCTTATAAATTTCTGTCCCTAAAAGGAAAGTTATGTTCTGTAACAATAGCAAAGAATGCATAGAAGATAAGCTGACAAGAGATTCTCTACAGATTTATGCTGTTGTAACAACTGAAAAGGTTTAATTTAACCATTCAGGCATTTCTATTAAAATGGTGTCGGGAAGAAGAATACCTTTTAAAGAAACTTATAAAACGTTTCTGATTTGTAACAGATTTAATTGGCTTAAATACCAAGTATTTTTCTATTGTCTATTTTTAAGGATTTTAATTTTCATTGAATACCAGAAGTATGATGTGTATCTAAAAGTAACCACTTAGTAATACTCAATAAGGAATAACTGCCGCTAAAAACTGGAACATCCCATGAAAAAAAGAAAAGTAACTTATCTTTGTAATGTGATTCAGAATAATTTTTTTTAATAAAAAACTGCCACATAGGTATTTCTGTTATTTTTCCTTCAAAAAACTGTTTAAAAGTTAGAGTCTTACACATTGACACAGACAACAATATGGTGGTTACCAGAAGGGAAGTGGGGGTAGAGAGAGAGGCTGAAGAAGGTAGAGGGTCAAATATATGGTGATGGAAGGAGACAAAACATTGGGTGATGAGCACACAATGCAGCATATACGATGATGTATGATAGAATTGTACACTTGAAACATATCATCTTATCAACCAATATTACTCCAATAAACTTAATTTTTAAAAAATAGAGTTTTGCAAAGAATTATGCAAACATCTATCATATGTTCAATTATATATGTAAGAAGTGGGATGAAAATTTTAATTCAGTCTCTTATTTTTATAACCAATGTGAGCAAAATCATGAAGTGCTTATTAAAGTTATTGTGGCTCTTGTCATATGGTTTGTTAGTGATAATGAGGGCAAGACAAGTACCTGTAGCTTATTGACTAAATGTTTTCTCGGATTAAGAATTTGACCCACCTGAGAGATTATTTATCCTTTCTGCCTGAGAGGTATTAACTCCTAGGGAGAAATATCTATTTATTCTAGTTCTCCCTGAGAATCCAGTGGACTATGTGTAAACATTATTTCCTGATTCATAAAACAGACCTTACCCTCCATCTTAAGTTTTTACACATAAATATAGGGTCATTTTCTCCTTCTGATTTAGTAAAATATAAAAATGTGAATGCTTAATCACTACCTAAAAGAATTTCAAACATCTTTATTTTTCTCAACTAGATGAGCAACATTTTTTTCCAGCTTTATTGAGATATAATTGACATCTAATATGAAAGTTTAAGGTGAACAATGTGATGATTAGATACATAAATATTATAAAATGATTACCACAATAGGGTTAGTCAATACTTCTGTCACCTCACATAATTACCTTTGTGTATGTATGATGAGAACATTTAAGAGCTACTCTCTTAGCAACTTTCAATAACACAATGCATAGTTTACTATAGTCCCCATAGATTGGGTCCCCAGAACTTATTTATCCTACAGCTGGAAGTTTGTACCTTTTGATAAACTCTCTTCATCTCGTCCACCCCCACCCCAACCTCTGGCAACCACTAATCTCTCTCTGTGTCTATGAATTTAACTTTTTTAGATTCCACATATAAGTGAGATCATGAAGCATTTGTCTTTCTCTGACTTATTTTGCTTGGCATAGTGCCCTCAAGGTTCTTCAGTGTTGTTGCAAATGGCAGGATTTCCTTCTTTCTCATGGCTGAATGATTTTTATATATAAGTAAAATTAAAAATATATATCAGATCATCTTTATCTATTCATCCATGATGAACACTTAGGTTGTTTCTATGTCTTGGCTATTGCAAATAATGCTGCAATGAATATGAGGGAGCAGACATTTCATAGAGCTCTGGATTTCATTTCCTTTGGATATATAACCAAATGTGGGATTGTTGGATCATATGGTTCTATTTCTAATTTTTTAAGAAACCTCCATACTGGTATCATAGTGGCTGCACCAATTTATATTCCCACTGCACAAGGGTTTTCTTTTTTCCACATCTTCAAGAGCATTTTGTTATCTCTTGTCTTTTTGACAATAACTATTCTAACAAGTGTGGAGTGATACCTCATAGTGGTTTTGATTTGCATTTCTTTGATGATTAGGGATGTTGAGCACCTTTTCATGTATGTACTGACCATTTGTATGTCTTCTTTTGATAGAAATATCTATTCAGATCTTCTGCTCATTTTTAAATTAGATTGTATAATTTTTTTTGCAATAGAGTTGTTTGAGTTCCTTGTATATTTTGGATATTAACCTTTCAAAAAATAGGTGGTTTGCAAATATTTTCTGTTATTTCATAGATCACATTTTCATTTTATTGATTGTTTCTTTTGCTGCCAAACACCATCTTAAGTGAATTGCTTTTAAATTGAAGTTCAGTATGGGATAATATATTATAATTACAAATTTGCAAGTCTAAATTCAATTTAAAATCAAATCACAGGAAAGGGATAAGAAAATACTTTCTAAATTTGGGGAAAATATTTTTCTCAGTATATGCCTCCCTAGTATAACCCACCATATTAACAATGTTTTAAATTCAATTTTTTATACAATTAGGTCATCAACTTCAAGTCCAAGTCTCACCCATTTTGCCAAAGATATGTTTTATCCTGTATTTGATCATTAAAATGAAGCTTTAAAATGTAATGGAAAGAAAACTATATAATAATGTAACCGATACTTAAAGATTGTAAAATATAATTTAACTCCATATCATACTAACACTTTCAGTTTTCTTTTTACTGCTATTAGCTGTGTCTTAAATAAGGTAAAACAGTGATAATTTGTGGAATGTACTAATCTCTATACAGAGTAGTGCAATAAATTTAGATGAACTTGTTTCAGAAGCAGAAATGTTTCCTGCCAAAAAGTTAAAAGGGAGAAAAATGAAGCCCTCTTAGAGCTCTTTTTATTTTGAATGTTGTCATAGTTACTGAAGAGAAATTTATGTTTTGAAGACTTTTTCTTAGATGTTAAATGCTGTGACCAATTGTGGTAGTGACTAAGAGAAGAATAAGATTGATGAGGAATTTCTTTTATAAACATCTTTTCAAAACCCATCTTTACTAATTATTCATTTTCCACCTACGTTAGACTTAAAGTTGGCTGTGTGCAGAATTTTTTTGATCATTTAAGCTATTTTTAGTCATAAACATTTGAATACAGATATAGGTTGAATTTAATTTCTGAATGTTCGGCCAAAGTCTAAATTTAAAATAAAAGCTTACATTTTAAAATATATCTTGTGGGTAAGCTGCATAAAATAAGTGAATTGATAAATAATTCTGAGTATAAATAGTAGAGAATTGTTTCAAAATAATTTAGTTTTATAATGGTATTCTTATTCCAAATATCTCCAGAATATTATGCTAGAAGGATGTTTGGTTAAGCAATATAATCCTACAATATTTCATCAGAAAATAATCTTAAATACCATTTAGTCCAATAGTCTGTGTTGTTATGCACAAGGTCTTGTTGCTAATTAATAACAAAGCTTGGACTTTAATCAAGATCACATGATTCAAATTACATTGCTTTTTTTTTTTTTTTGACACAAGACTTATGTCAAGAGGCTATCAAAATAAATTTATCCCATTAGAGAGGTTTGCAAAGTGTGTTTCTTGAAGTCCGAATACTCTTTGAGCTACCCTGTTAGTCACAGGAAGATGTTCCATTCTATATTCACTTTAACCTAAGCTCTTTCTCTTTTTTTATGTTTTATGCAATGTTATTTTGAATAAATATTTCATTATAAAGATTCTTCTACTAGAAGAGAAAGTTTGAAAATTATTCCTCAACTACTGGTTTGAGCTATATGGAGAACTAAAACTCTTCCACTGCCAAGATGTAGAAGTGATTGAGTAAAATAAAATAAACATTTTTTAATATCTTTTATGACTTTCTAAAAATATCTTAGTGTCAGAAATACTAAGGGCTTAAAAACTAGGGATCTCCTGAAAATAGTTGTCTCTCCAATAAATTAGGTACTTATGCTAACATGAAGAAAGGAGATGAGAGCATGTGAACTATAATTCCTTCATTAAATTGGGATACTCAGAAGAGTACACCCTCCATAAAAGGGAAGACTAGAAAAGCAATCTTTCCTAGACAGGGAGATAAACATCATCTATTTCCACTTGTGCTCTGAGTGGGGGAAAAAAATTTCCCTTGAAAATGAGTAATTAATGTCAAGCTGATAAATTAATATAGAAAGTGTTCCTAAGCCAGTGATACCTATAGGAAACTTAGCTGAAACTTTTTTAAAATGTCTACCAAAAGATACATCTTAAATTTAGGATGCACAGACAAAATCTTTTCAACAGGAGTTCATAACTAGAATTTAAAATATGTAGGAAACAACCAACCATGAATGAGAATCAGCAGAAAACCACAGCCAAATTAGAGTCTCAATAATCTCAAATAATGAACAATCTAAGAGAGGCTATAAAGTAAAATTAAGATCACTAAAAGAGGGAATAGAAAACATAAAAACAGACCTTGTTAAAAAGAGAGACAAATTTAAAATATTTTTAGAACTTCTAAAAATAAAAAATATGGTTAATGCAATTAAAAACACAATAAGTTATATAGTAGATTAAACATATTTAAAGAGAGAATTGGTATTATGGACAATCAATATGAGAAAAATACACAGACTAAAGATAGAAGCATAAAGGAATAGGAAATATGACAATGTGTTTTATATGAGATAATACAACAAGTGTAGAATTGGAGTACCAGAAAAAAGGAATAGAAAAAATAAAGTATAATACTATTTGAAGAATAATAGCTAAGAATATTCCAGGGTAGAAGTTTAGAAATCACAGTGAGTTTGAAACAGAATTAAAACAAAAACAAAAACAAACCTAAATGTATGAGAGGAAGACTGCAGAATACCTAAGACAAAGAGAAATTTTAAGTGTGATCAAAGAGAAGAAACGAATCACCTATAACAGACTTCAACAGCAACAATAAGGCCAAAGGACAATGGAAGAAGGAAACTGAATTCAGAAGAAAGATAGAATGCAACAATTAGGGTACACAAGGAATTTGTGGATAAATATATTGATAAATCTAAGCATAGATTTTATAAAATAATAATTATTATAATGACTAATTTACTGGTGATAAAAATAGGATGAAACTAATGCTGTAGAGCAGCAATATATAAGATGGGAAGGAGGTGATGAGAATTAAAACATTGTAAGATTATTCCATATTTTTAAAGAAGATGGAAGTAGTAATTAATACTAGACTTTTGTAAGCCAACCATGTAAGGTGCAACCACAGGAATAAAATATATAACTTTCACCCCAGTAAAGAAGAGAAGGCAGAATAAAGAAAGACTATTAAACTAGAATATAGAGAAAAACTAATCAAGATAAATATTAATAATAATAAAAGTTAAATTTTTGTTACAATTGGATGTAAATATTTTAGTGGTCATAATAATTAAATTATATACTTTTAAGATTTTGATAAAAAAATATAGCTATGTGATGTTATGAAGAAACATGCCATACAAAAAAAACAAAATGGCTAAAACAAAAAAGACAAACCACCAGCTCTAACAAAAGCAATGTGAACCCACAGCAAACATTATACTCAATGGTGAAATACTGAAAGCTTTTCCTCTAAGATCAAGAACAAGGCAGGATAATGGCTTTAACCACTGCTATTCAACATAATACTGGAATTCTTTCCTCCTTGCTCGGTTCTCCACCCTCTATATGGTCTCCTATTGTCTATCTACGTGAGCCACCCAGGGCACTAAAAATGCTTTCAGACTGAGTAATGACTCCGTGAGTTTTCCAAAGAGGTTGCTTTTTCTTTTCTGACCTACCCACTGGAGCCATACAGCATCATTTCTACCATAATCTGTTGGTTACAAGAGAGTTAGAAACTTGGCTAGAATCAAAGCAAGGGAAATTAGACTCCACATCTTAATAGGGCTGTTGTAAGGTTCTGAAAGAATATATGAGGCAGGAGATATTCTTCCCTTTCATGTTACTACAAAGAACAGTTCTGCTAAACTTTCCACCATTCGATAATAGGAATCTTACTTCCTCCAGCCTCCAATAATATTTCCTTCATTTTCTTTTAAACCCTCATCGACAGCCTTCTGAGGCCATTTATGTTTCTACCAACACTTCTCTGGAAGCCCTCAACTCATTTTGAGATCTAGCTTCTAGCTTCCATCCATACCAAAACCAAAGCAAAATGTTTTAGATTTTTGTCATAGGAGTATCCCACCTACCAATGTCAAATTTTGTCCCAGTTACTATTGCTACAAAACAAACCACTCTAAAACATAGTGGCCTAAAATAGCAACAATCATTGTATTACTCCTCATGGCTTCTGTGGGTAAGAATTTGGTGAAGGCTCATCTGTGTGGCTCCCACTCAAGGTCTTTTATTAGAGAGACAATATGGTCGGGCTTGTACACCTCTTCATGCAACCTTAGGGCTTCCCCATGTGGTTTGAGCCTTGTCACATCATGGTGGCCTCATGGCCTTCATATGGCTTACCTGGTAGCTCCTAGCATTAGTCTCCTAGCAGACGAGGCAGAGGTTTCATTGTATTTTCTGAACTAGCCTTGCAGATCACATCTGCCACATTCATTAAGCTACAAATGAGGCAGATATCCTTTCATATTTGAATGGAAGAGAATTGGTCTCCACCTCATGATGGAAGAGTGTAAAGATACTCAAACAGGGGCTGGAAAACTACAGATTTGGCTTGCTACCTGGTACTGTAAATCAGAATTTGTTGAACCACAGCATGTTTCATTCATGCATTTCTGTGTCATCCATGGCTGCTTTTGTACCATAGCAACAGAGCTGAACAGGCACTGCATGGCCCACAAAGCTGAACTGTTTACTAGCTGTCTCTTTACAGAAAAAGTCTGCTGAACCCTGTCCTAGAAAGATAAGTGGGACAGGAGATATTATTGTGGTCATTTCTGAAAAATACAATCTGCAACAAACACATTAAATTCATAAGGTTCCTAAAAAGTTTTCAAGGATTAAATGAATGAAAGCTATCAAATTAAAAATTGAGAAAATATAAATGGAGTTATGTCTTAGAAAAATTAAAATTATTCATTCACAAAATTCAAGGTGGAATATATACCATCCACAGCTTTGGAATAAACAAAGGCAGATAGAATAGGACTAAGGAGACATACAGAAAACAAAAACAAAACAATAAACAGAATAAATTGAGAAACAGAAGTAGAGCCAACAGGTATTTCAATAACAATTATAGGTAAACATCCCAATTAAAATACAGACTTCACCTAGAGTTTTTACAAATCCAACTAAAGGTATCTTGTAAGATAAACACTGAAAAACAAGCACACAGAAGTTTTATAATAAGGATGAAGTGAGTCATACATAATAAGCAACAGTAAAAGCCTTTGAAGTTGGACAGTTATTTGAATCCTGACACTACCAACTATATAACTTTGAACAGGTCTCTGACATGGTCTCCTGATGTGTAAAATAAGATAAGACTATCTACCATTTCCTGCCATGAGAATGAAATAAGATGACTGGTATTATTACATGCTCAATAAATAAAATTTATTGATTCCTAACAATAAAAGGATAGGTAAAAATAGATGACATACTGGTTGTATTTACCAAATTTCTGAAAAGCAGTTTGGCAATATGTATCAAAGACCTTAAAAATTCAGGTCAACAAAATGTATCCAAGAAATCACAAATATGTGCTCAGATATTTGTATCCAAGGACATTAACCACAATCTTAGTTATAATAGTGGAGAAATAGAAATAACCCTAAAACCTCACAGTGGAGCCACTGTTAAATTATGACATAATATACAATTAATAAGCCAATGTTACCAGGTAATAGTTCAAGGCTCATTTCAGTTAAAATCAGCTTCATTCTTTCAACTTTTCAGGCTACAACTTGGAGCCATCCTTTGATTTGAAATCTGACCTGTTATTCTAAATCAGACATTCCTCTAGAATATAGTGGATCTGACTGCTTCCTACCACTCCTCTGCTAAACACCTTAACCCGAGCTACTTACTATTGATTCCTCCTACATTATTGCACTAGCCTACTCACTGGTCTTCCTGCTTCTGCCCTTAACCCTCCTCTTGAAAAGACAACCAGGCTTATCGTGCGAAAATCTAAAGCAAATCGTATCACACTCCATTGCTATAACCCTTTATGTCTTTCCCTCTCAGTCAGAACAATAGCTGAAATAGTTACTGCGACTTTTAAGACCCACCTGATTTGTTGCTCCCTGTTACTCTTCTGACACCATATCAGACTCGCCAGATGCAGTCCAGCCTCTTTGATGACTTTGAAGAGAAACACCTCACTTCCAGATATATAACTTACATGTGCTGAAGCCAGTTTACTCTTGTCAGTAAGTACTTGTTACTCTCTAATTTCCATAAAATAACAATCAGAAGCTTGGTCAGTCAACACCCTATTTTCCATATAGACAAAGGAAGAGTGACAGAGATAAACCCAGGACTATTTATTTTTGTATTGAGAATTGTACTTGTGATTTTTTACTTTTATCTTAACAAGTCTGTACCTAATGGTCTGAGATATCAAATATCAAACTAAATATTACAGCCATCCATGAAAACTTTGATCTGAATAGAACAGTAAATAACTTTATACTTACTAGCTAATGTCACTTCTCAACTGATGAAAAATATGAAACTGAGAACTGTGCTTTTAAAAGAGCAAGTATCCATCTTTAGTATGTATGTGTTCTTATGCATAAAAACACGTTTTGGTTTTATAAATTGCTGGCCTTCTGACTACTGCTATCTAACTAAACAGTCAACAGAAACTCTTTAGTGATTCTAGTTATGAAAGCTACAATTAAGTACAGTAGATATTTATGTTATCCTGAATTTATAGCAAAAATTGAAACAAGGATATCAGGAACTGACTGACATGTCAACAGTATAATAGGTGACATCTGATTTTTTCCATTCTGCTTTCACAATGAAGTTGTTACTCTAAGTTGATGGAGAGAGAGAGAGAGACTGACTTAGAGTTACAGCACCCTGTCTAGACAACAATCTGGTTTATTATTTTGCTTAATGACGTCTTAGTCCCTACATCAAATTAGAACCAATCGATTTAAATACCAATATGTTCTTCAAATCAGGCAAGTTTTATAATATTTTAAGTTTTGCTATTAATAGTGTAGTAAAAATGCATAGAAAAGACTTATTTGGTGGATAGAACAATTACCAAGAAGACCTTTGGCCAGGGAGCCCAGATATTTTTAACTCTCAGCCTGTAGCTGAAATCCACATAATCTTCTATGTAGCCTTCTATGTATTAAAGCTACTCTGAGGCCCATTGAACACTATGGAAAATTTTCCCAGTGGATCAGCCCGTTTGCAGAACCAGGTGTTTCTGTAATTGTGACACTATGAAAAACATTCATAGTGCTCCAAGGTCCTTTAAATTCTCATTCCACCTGTGCTTTCTGGTTGAATCCAGTGGCTGCTTATGCTTTTCAGGGATCTCCTTGTTTATGTAGGTGCGTTTCTTTGTTTCTGAATTTATTTTGCCACATTTTAAAGAGGAAAATTTATAGAAAAAGATTTAACAAGCTGGTGTTGGGAGTCACTCACATTTCGACCAGGTGCATGTCTAGTGTGCAAGTGTAAAGCAATGAACAGGTAAGGAAAGCGTGATGTGAACAGGAGTCTCTGAAGGATTAATTGTGTATGTCCATAATGAATGTACCCCAAGGTGCACATTAAACATCTGCTGTAAATTAAGACATTTTCTTGCTTTTCCCCTTCTTTCCAGTTTCTGCATGTCACTTATAGACATACAGTAAGTATAGACTGTATTTGGATATCATGGGAATGAATATCCCTTTTCACTATTAAATATAATTTTATAGAAATTTTAATTTTCAGGTAACAAACATGCATTTCTACTTTTCTAAATAACTGATTATTTTTACATTTGAAAATTGTCCATTTCTATTTGAGAGTACTATATTAAGGACATATTTTAATTTCTTAATCCTCATTTTTTCACTTCAAATTAGACAGTAATTAAATCACTTCACCTGGGTCCATGCCTGAAAAAGGTTTTCATATAGAATAATTTTTAACTGTTATCCATTTTCTTCATTCTGAAAAATTTAGATGACCTCTATTATTAAAATTCAATTTTTAATCCAAATAACAACTTTTTCTTAAATATTCATTTCAAATAATTTATATTACTTTGTTTTTAGTCTTTTATACCTTGAAACATATTAGTTATTTTTCCAAATTCTTTATACTAAAGTAATACTTTGATTCTCTTTAAGACTGTAATACCTTACTAATGATGCTTTTAAACATGACATTTTCACAACTAAGTCAAAATATATCATTAGAAATTACATAGGAACGTATAAGAATGGAAAAAGTATAATCTTGGGATGAAATTTAATATAATACCTAATCTAAATAAAAACCTTTTTTCTCACATTTTAATTAGGAAAAGAGTAGAGGTTTGTGTCAACAAATAATTTTTTAATAAAAATACTGTACTTTTCTCTTGGCTTTTTGAAAATTCAACATTTATATTCACTCAATGTTTGTCATTCAAAAGAAATGGAAAATATTTTAGTCATCCTGGTATTTCCAAACATTAAAGTTATTTAGCAACATTTATTTGTTCCACAAACCTAATTACGTCCCCATTACATGCCAGATGAAATCAGACATCCAAATGTTAAGGAAATCAGTATGTTTTCATGCAAATATTTTTCAAATTTAATATGATAGACAATTGGAGTGTCCTTAGACTGAAGTAAACATGAAGCAAAGACTGTCTGGCCATTTGAGTGGAGGAGGCTTTGTTTTTGCCTCTACTTCTTTTTTTAACTTAAAAAACAGAAACTTTTTTTTCTCAAAGTTCTAGAGGCTGAAAGTCCAAGATCAAGGTGCCTCCAGAGTTGGCTTCTCCTGAGGCCTTCCTCCTTGACTTACAGACAGCGGCCTTCTCGCTGTGTCCCCACATGGCCTTTTCTCCATACACATCGGCTTCTGATGTCTCTTTCTTAGGACTCCAGCCCTGTTAGATTAGGATGCCACCTGTGTGACCTCATTTAACCTTAATTACCTCTTAATTACGTCCCTGTCTCCAAATACAGTCACACTATATTTGAGGGTTAGGTAGGGCTTCAACATATGAATTAGGGTGGGGGACATGACTCAATTCAGATCATAACAAATAATGATTGTTAAGAATACAAGATTTGTATTTAGAAGGTACAAGTTCTGTCAGCATTGTGATATCGGGGCAGCATTGTGATATTAGTGCAATTTCACTAAGCATTTCTTTCCTTACATATAAAACAGTGACAATAATGAGTTTATGTCAAACTACTTATAATTACTTAACCCAAATTTCAAATTGTTGATTGCAAAACTTTCTATTAGCAGGAAGCAAACACAAAACGAGGATCGTTTTTCAGTATGTGAAATGAATGCCATTAGAACTTTAGAGTTCAAATTAGGGGTTGCACATTGGCAGTCCATGGGCCAGAAACAGCCTGCAAACTGGCTGTTGGCCTGCATGGTGTTTAAATTTTTTTAAATTAGTTGCCAACTTTTAAAAGTCGATTGAATTCCCATAAAAATCTGGTTTTCCAACTTAGCCTCTCTCTAAGCATGGTGGTAATAGACAGGCCTGGGTGTCAAGGTTGCTACCAGAGGTATGGTTTTCCACTGAGCCATGATCCTGTTGTGTCTACACATGGCAACTGTCATTTATTATCACATTTGGGCTGTCGTTGACAGAAATATAATATGACTTTTACTGGGTTTCTAGGTTGATACCTCTTGATCAACCAAGTATATTAAACTACAGGCTGTTAAATAAGAAGCAATAAAAAATAAGTCTTTGTAGTTTAGTCATAAGAAGGGATAGAATAAATAAAAGAAGTTATAAGGACTCATAAGAAGGGAAAGAATGGACATAAAATTCTCTGCTCAATAACAACACAGGTGAATGAGGGGATTCCTGTTTATCCTTGTGTACATTCTGATTCACCATAAAAATAAACTTCACAAGCTCCACAAGCACACTCACTGCAAACAGACATACACTCCATGTTGATATATTAAAAGCCTTTATGTGAGAATTAACATTCTTCTAGCAGTTTCTCCAGCCATTGTTTTGATTGAACTGTTAGCTCTGCTCCGTGGACAGTACTGCCACTGAAATCCCCCCTTCATTCACTTGGAAATGAAGATAGATGCATGGAAGAAAATAAGGCTGACTCTGATGGACTTCACAGAAATAATCGGCACAAGGCACGCAACCTGAACATTAGAGGCTGAATGGCTGGTTTGCAAGGGACTGAGAAGAACAGGGCTGCCTGGCTGCCCTGCACTGAGTCATGGCCTTTAAACAAGGCCTTGAGTCAGAGCTATCAGACCAGGGCTGCTGTTTTCCTGCCCATGATAAGCCTGTCTCTTTTTATCCAGAGGTTGGGCCTGTGATTTAACATAGCAATGACAGCGATAGTTATCCCCAAAAACATCCTTCACAGCTCTTTTCTAATACAGATCACTTATTCTTTGTGAAAGATGAGTGAGTCATGCAAGGAGCAGACTGCCCATTAGTGGAACATTGTTAATTTGCTCTTTAATTAGTTGAGTGGCATATAATTATTTGAGGTCAAATAATAATTAAATTTTTGTACACTCCTTTCTTTCCCTGGTAAATTACCACTGGACCACCCTCCATGATAAAGGATCTCTGAAAAACACACAGGATGCTGCTGTACAACACAAGGAAGTGTGTGATTTTTCTCTGTAAATGTCCTCTTTTAAAAAAAAAAATTCTGAATGAAAAGAATCATTTTGTCATCATTGTTCAGAACTCTCCTTTTAAAATAAAAATCATCAAATAAAACTGTAGTAAACTTTATTTTTTTAATTAAGTTAACTGAAGAAAACAAAATGCATCAACTTTAATTTTTAAATAATAAATAGTTGTTAGACTTATAAATATTAAAATGGACTTTCTTCTTGAAAACTCTACCAAGAAAATACTTAAGTATTACATAAAAGTTTGCTTCCTCACTTAAATTAAATAAATCATCTAACTTCTCTTCTGTGTTTCTTTTTTCCAGAGGCAAGTACTTGATTGTTATTTAAGATGAAGCAGCTAAAGTCCCACAAAGTTGTGTGTAAAAATTAAAACCTAGAAATTTATTTTCTCATTTTGACTTAAGGATTTGGTAAACCATGTTCATAAAATAACATTAAATAGTCTGAATTATATTAAAAGAAAATGTGATTTAAGAAATAATTTTTAAAAAACAAGATTAATATCATGTTTGTAAGCAATGAGTGGCTGAGGAAGACTGTCTTAAAAAAATATTAACAAAAAAAGTATTTTCAACTTGTTATTCATAAAACTACAGTATTTAAAGTAAAAGCTATATCTCCATGTTGCACTCAGTGAATAGCTTGGAGCTGACTTAATATAAAATCTGGTGGGTACCATAATCTTCTCTAGAAAAAGATAAGTCACCCCAAAAATTATCTCTATTATATTATTTGTATAAAATTTTCAACAGACACTTCATTAATGTTTATCCTTGCTTAGCTAGACCTCATAGCTTTTGTCAGTTATCAGAAAAGAAAGTTCTCAGGATGAAACTGTACAAAAAAGAATATAATGCAGCTCTCTTCAGTCTTTAGAATAATGATTTTAGAAGGACTTTTAGCAACAAAGTATTTTGTGAGATTTTTTAAATTAATGTAGATTTCTTTGTACAGAATTAACCTGAATTAATAAGATTTCACTATAATTACAGACATGCATTGAAAATTTAGGCCAGTTGCATTGACCTTCTCACTGTCCTTCAAGTAGATCAAGTTTGTTCCTGCTTCAGTCTTTGCATTAGCAGATCCATCTGTCTTGGGATGCCCTCTCTAAACCTCGGGGGACTGCCTTTCATTGTTATCCTGTCTCAGTTTAAAAGTCATCTTAAAGAAGCCTTCATTGACTATCCCATCTAGCTGGACCCCTGTCCCTAGATCACCCTAATCTAACTCCTGCAAAACACCTTTTGCTATCGGATAATTTCATACTTACTTATTTACTTGTTGGAAATCTTCTACTCTTAGAGTTAGTAAAAGAAGTTTGTAAATCATTTTAAAACTAAAAATATCATTACTTTGCTTTGGGGCAGTGTGAAATCAATTAATTTTGATGACAGTGATAGCTCATATGAACAGTAAGTCTCATTCATAGCTTTCAAACAATTTAACAAAATGAGAAAATAAAATATCAAAAAAGTTAACAAATATTTTAAAATCTGGTGTCTGTGGAGAGGGAGAGTATATAATATATTGTCCTTAACCATGAAGAGTTTGAGAACAACTGAATTTAAATATTTCTTGCATTGTTTTTCAGAAACTGATTCAAAAGAAACTGACAATAAAAACTGGAGTCTTTGGCCAGATTTTCATGGAAATGAATCAACTGGCTAAAAGAGATGTGTTTTATCATTGATCTAAACTTGCTCATCAGTAGGAAGAGTGAGAGAGGGGCTGTGCTGAAGAGAGAGTTCTTATAACATTTATATGATTTTTATTTTTATTCAAGATGTACATATTTATAGTACACAAGGTCAAAAGTTTCCTTAAGGTTCAATATGAAAAAAGCATCTCCCCACCATCTCACTCTCTACAACTAAGCCCCACAATTCCTGCTCCCCAGAGGCAACAAAGTTCAACTAACTTACCCTTTTATGTTGAACTTTATATTCTTAAATAACATGCTTATAAATCCATTTCTTGAGTTTTGAATTGTGGATATCTATTAACTTCCTATTGTGGAAAAGAGGTTTTATCTTAAATACATTCCCCACTCACACCTATAAATCTACCTTTAATATCTTTATCTTTCTGATTTTGTTATGCCATCATTCTTAGTTACATCAGTACTCACTTTTTCACATTATTAGAAGTATATAAATATTATTCATGGCCAAGCCATGCAGTTTCAATTATTTTTTTCTTGTACAACTTTTATTTTTCCCTTTAGTTAATAATAATTCAATCTTAATTTTGCTCATCTTTCCCAGAATCATAAGTATCCCTTTAACATATTCAACACATCAGATATTTTATGTGTTTCAATCTTTTAAAGATGTCCAAGCTCTGTTTTTTTTTTCAGATAGTATAAATCTTTCGCCTTTTACTAAAGACACCCTAACTGAAGCCATCTCTTCTGCTCAGATCTGGACTACTTACTCTAGACCATCTGCACAGCTGGAGTTTCCTTTCATCATGTATCCTATGGTTTCCCTTATATATTCCCATGTTAGATTCTCTATTTCCTGGATACCAAGCATTCTTGTTTTTTGATTTTGTTAGATTTTTTTAGAAACTCTCTGAGATAGAGTAGGTTAACTTTTTAAATTTTTTATGTCTAATAATGTCTCTCCTGCACCCTCGTATTGATTGCTAGTTTGAATGGGTATGAAACCCTAGATTGAAATCTTTCTTCGGAATTTTAAAGCCATTGCTTTATTATGCAGCATTGCTCTCATACATGATCCTTTACTATATGTAGTCTTTCTCCTTCTTCCTCTATCTCTCTGTCCCTCTGTCTCTCTGTCTCTCTCTGTCTCTTTACCTCTTGTTTCTCTCTCTCTCTCTCTCTCTCTCTCTCTCTCTCTCTCTGCATTTATGGTTACTCCTTTCCTCCTTTAGCATATATCTTTCCTCATCCAGTGTGCTAGACAATTGTTGGGCTCCTTTAATTTCAAAACTGATATTCTTAAATTCTAGAACATTTTAAAAGTTATTTCTTTGATAATTTTCTCATTTCCATGTTTTCTGTTCTGCTCTCTAAATCCTTGTTTTATTCAAATTTGGCATCTCTTGAGTTGTTCCTTTTTCTTATCTTTTTTTTCTATTTTTTATTTCTTTGTCTTTCTGTACTAATTTTTTGAATATTGCTTCAAATCCATTTTCATATCTTTCTACTGAATTTTCATTTTAACTGTCATAATTTTTAATTTTTGTTATCTGAGTATATCTTTTTGCTTGTTCTTCAAGAATGCAATATTATCTCTTATCTCTGTTAATTGTTAATGTCATGTTTTTGTTTGTTTGTTTTAGAGATTTTCTTCTCCCTGAATTAACAATTTTCTTTTTCAGGTTTCTTTTTTCCTTTCTTTTCTTTTTCTGCCTCTGTTTTTCATTTTATAAACTTTTCTTAAATGTTTATATATTTGGATGTCTAGTTTTATTTAAGAATGGGACACTAAAGAACTGAATGAAGAAATGTATGTGGACAAGGGAGCTTTGCTAAAGATAATCTGGCTGTGCCTCTTCTTGTTAATATCTATAGATTTCTTTTCATGGCCTAGTCTGATTTTTCATAAGAAAAGTTCCAACTTTTGCTTCAAAGGTGTTAGCCTGACTTCCATTGTCCTAGGAGCTGATTAGAAAAAGAAAGCTGGATATCTTAGTTCAGTATATGCACATTCACCTCACCCCCTGTTTTCAACATGGTACTTTTACCTTCATCTGTATCTGCTGCTTTTTCTACCCCAAGTCCTCCAGTTAATCCTCTCCAGAGGGTAAATCCCCAGGCTTCTGTTAGAGCTGTGAGTGAGTTTAGGTCTATAATTTAAAAGGACATAGAAAAAGCCATGTTGAGGAGTAGAGATGACATTAATATAATATTTGCCTTCAGTTACCACGTCTAAGGTTCTGTGCTAAACACTTAACAACATTATCTCATTTAATTTTAAAACAACAGTGTGTTTAAGACAGAGAAGTGAGAACTTACTAAGGTTAAATAATTAGCCACAATTACACAACTGTGAAAAACAGGCTTTGAAACAAGGGCTCTCAGACTCCCAACTCCCCACCATTATAAACATTACCACCCAAGGAGTCCAGATTGACTGACCAAAGAATCAACACTCTCTATTTTATTATTAATTTACTGTGACCATTCACAATTCACAGAATCTCTAATGATATAGCCTTTGTCCTCTGTGCAAATAAAGGTGGGGAAGATGATCACAACTGGGTTCTCCATGGTGCAGATCCACATGTCTCTGACCACAGACAACTTTGTTCCTCAAACATCAACCCTGTAATCAAACAAATTACTTTAAATTACAAGTCAAAGAAATGCTAAAATCAAACTCAATGGGTGTCTCAATATGACCTAACAGCTGTACACTCTATTAAATGAAGTTGCCTTGGAAACAGAAAGCAGGATCTGATATCTAGATTAGGGCCTAAACTGACACAAAGTTGGTTAGAAATAATAAGTAGGGAAAGATTTATTTTTGTCTTTAAAAGAGAAACTTTAATAAAAGACAAAGAGAATAATGTTTGAAAAGACGGTATTTTAAAGATTTTTTGGCTTATTTATTTGGAAAGTCCAAAAATATTTTAAAGACTCCCTCAATATATAAAGATAATGTGAAAAATGAACATCACAGTAATTTTTTATGTGCAAATACACAGTTTTCATTTTGGTATAGAGATCATGAGAAATGAATTTTATAAGCTTGGAAGATATCAAAGTGTTATAGAGCTGCAAGAATATAATGATAAAGTCTCTGAAATACCAGGTCAATGAGTTAAATGACTAGTATTTTTAAAGTTTAATTGTTTTAAAAAATAAATACAAAGACTTACAAGAGGAAGACTGAATGAGCAGAGGTACCCTTGATTTCCATTTTCTTGATCTCTTTCAAATATTTCTAAAATATTTTTTAAAATAATTTACAAAAGGGTGCAATACCTTCTACAATCTCTACTATCTCAATATTCCTGGGAAAAGATAAAGAGATTGATCTGAGCTTCAGACTTCAACAAAGGAAAGGCCCCACCCAGATAAGAGGTTGCTGAGACTGAACTAGAAATCGGTCTCATATGCCATCAGAACCACACTTGGGAATCTCTGCTGCCATCATAGGAACACTGGGACAGGATCTGTGTGGAAGCAACTGGATTAATAAACAGTCTGAGCCTGGAATCATCCTCCAGTCCCTGGTGTGAGAGGACCACAAGGAAGTTTCTGCCAAGTTCATATGTGATAAAAATAGATCCCCAAGTAAGTGAAATGCCCAAGCACGATATTGAGGAGTTTAAATGAAGATTGACTCAGGCTGTACTCCAAATTCAGTCTCCTTTCAATCTCTCTCAGTAATGCAGCGCATCTCTTGACCAAGTTGTGACCAGTTACCCTCCTGTTTGGACACACTTTTTATTGGATTGGTAGAGTCAAATAACTTAGTGTAAGCACCACCATCTATCCAAAGAGAGGTTTGTTATATTCTAACCATACAATTTATCACCAAACCTGATCTCACTGTGAGCACTGTGGATGTCAGAGTTCAGAATGCCACCTTTAATTACCTCAATTACGTTATACTACAAGTAACCCACCAGATCTTTTCATAATTGACTAAGTTGGGGGAGTAGAGGAGCAATTACATAACTCTTTTTTCTTGTGATTTGATATCATTATGACGGTGCTGAGCATTTCATTGAAAAGGGTAGGACAATCAAGGTTTACCTTTACTGATAATCTCTGTTGCTTAAAGATAAAAAACCTCAGTTTTCCCAAGTTCAAAGAAGGGAGAAAGTAAGCTTCATAAATTCTCCATTTAAAAATTGTGCACTTAGAAGGCAGTGAGCCTCATATTTTAGTACATAACAAATACCTGGAGAGCTAGAATTAAATGCAGTTTCCTAAACCCAATCTCCAGAGATTCTGATTCAGAAGATCTGGGGCTGAGCCCAGGAATGTCAGTGCTTAGTAATTTTCCCAGGTGGTCCTGATACAGATGATCCAACACCACAATATGAGAAATAGAGCTAACTAATAGAGAAATAACCGTGCCCTGGACACATTAGAGTCTAGTGATTAGACTCTCATGTTCCTCTATGAGGTCCTTCCATGATCATTAGTAAACTGAACAAAGCAGCCACACAGAAATTGTTGAATACTTTATTCCAGGAAGAATAAGTTACCCTCTCTACTTTATATTATAGAGAACTATCTTTTAAAAATGTATTATGATCTCTTCTCTGAAAATAAAATTGGTAGCTTTTAGTTAATATTCACATTGTATCATAATTGCATAACAAATGAAAATAACCTGAAAGCTGTAGGAATGATGACGGTGAAGACATAAATTATATCTATTTGATGTTTTCAGCATTTTCTGCTTTGTATTTTAGACTTTGGTTGCTAAGTCCCTTGAACTTCAAAGGAAATCCTAGTTCAGAGCTCAATATATTCAGTGTCATCACTAATGGCTACTGTTATCATTGCTGACATGAACCTATGAACTACTAAACTAAGCTTGACTTAATTCATATTAATCAAGATGTCAGATAGGAACACTTACCCTATCTTCATTTGACTTAGAGGTCTCATATTTTCTTCCCTTATGAAAGGTGCCATCGTATCAGTTGAAGATTGAACTGTGGCTTAAAGTCAAGTGGTTAAATCAATTAAAGCTATTCTTAGATGTTTAAGAATACAATGCTCAACTTATCACCAAGAAACCAGTGTATTACAGGAGAAAAGCTAACACTGCCAGAGGTGTCCATGGGGGACCATGTTAAATAAAGTTAAACAGAAAGAGCAGGACAGAGACCAAAAGATATGGAAAAGGTAATAGAAGGCAGGAGAACAGAAAGAAGTGACAGCTAGTTTAGTGACTCAGAAAAACACAATGCCTGACGTGTAGTAGTTATTTAATATATTTTGTGAGATTTAAAATTCCATGGAATTTTCTTCAGACAAGTCACTTAAATCCTATGTAGCCCTATATCCACCATATGTAAAATATTTATGGTGTTGCACAAAAGTTATAAAAGAAATAACTTGGAACGTATTATACCTAAACACTTGGAGAAGCAACCAAGAAAATAGGTGCTTGGCTCTAGCAATAGAATTTTTTAAAAGAGGCAAACTGAAAAGAAATCTGATAGTAGATCTATAGAAATTACATAACTATTTCAAAAGAAATTTAAGATATCTTAATAGACATTCCTTTCTTCTTCTTTTCCTTTCTTCTAGTTTTGCTTCCAAAGGACCTGAAATATTTATAACCAATAGAAGCTGTATTTCTCATATTTCTCATCTCATAACATGGGGTGATGGAAGAGAAAGCAGGAAAGTGACACTAAAATAGGGTAAATTTGGGGAAGAGCAAAAAAATTTTGATTGTCTTACTTCTGAAGACACTTTAAATATTGATGGAGCTGAGTTCAATTTGTCATGAATCCAAAAGAGCTTAAATAACGTTCAGGGCCTCTCACTTGCCATTTTAGCAAGTGGTAAAAATAGTAGAGTGAATATTTATCAAAGAACTTTGGATCCTCTCTATAATTTATTTTTATAATAATATTAATAATGCAAATAAAAATATAACTAACAATTTTTGAGGGGTTACTATGCACCAAGCATGATGCCAACTATTATGCATGCATTATCTTATATAATCTAATCAAAGAAATATCTCACAAGCTTAAGATAAACGCCACAACATTGTCAAAAAAAAAAAGTAGTAAAATCTTTGTTCTCTACTGTCACAAATGTCAATCAATCAATTAGTAGATCGTGAGAGACTTGAAGGCAGTGAGGTGTCTTGTTCATCTTTGTCATTTTCAATAACATCTAAAAATAAGGCTGTGAACAATTGAATGGCTAAATTAATTAATGTAATTTTGCTACCTACTTTAGGATACAAAGAATTATAAAATGTCCCCTAAATTTTAGTGTGTGTGTGTGTGTGTGTGTGTGTGTGTGTGTGTGTGTGTGTGTAAAGATATGGAAAAAAGAAAAATAGCACTTTAGCAAGTAAAAATCAGTACAAATCAAAAATATCTTAATCTCGTATTTTAAATGAATGATTTCCTCAAAAAGCAGAATATGGCAAGGCAAAAAGAAAGACCAAGTTGAAACTACCACATATTATATGAATATTTGTCTCTTTTCTTTTCCCATCAGTGAAACTTGTACTGGATTTTTCATTTCAGAAAAACAATTCCTCTGAATTATGAGATTCTCTGATATTTTAAAGACTTATTTCTCTCCTTTTTATGACTCAAAGTTGTATTTGCCTTGGTTTCTTCATCATAATCATCATTCATTGACCTGAGAACTACTACTAATTTTTAAGTCTTCGTACAATTATTCTTGGCTTGTTTCTCATCTAAACCCTGGTTCAGTTATTAGTCCATCTATTCTTTTTTCCCAAAAATGTCCCCCTCATTTTCATTCCCACTTCAACCACTGTAATCAAAATTGTATTACCTGTGGCCTGACCAATTATACCAATAATTTGACTAATCTTCCCACTCCAATCCATTTAAAAAATGGTGACATAGTAAACTTCCTGAGAGAGCATGATTCTATTAGAAAGAAAACCTTTGTTGCAGTCTAAGCTCATCCTCTCTATTCAATGATCATTTTATTTTAAAAACTAATCTTTTATCTAAAAAATATAACTTTTAACACAATTATCAGTAAGCAAAGATGGAACCAAATAATTATTGAAGGTGCATTATTTTGAAATGAATCCAAGATTAATTGGAACATAGTGTTTCAGGTCACATAATTAGAATTATGCATAAAATTATGATTAAATAGATATGTATGTGCTTACTAATTTTCTAAGACTGCAAAATTGCCTGTAAAATTGTTAGTCATTGAATTCATTTTGTAAGCCTAAATTGTATTTTTTTCTTAATATTACTTGAGTCTAGAGTGATAATAATAAATGAGGGAAAGGAGGAGACTACGTGATCAGAAATGTTCAAGACAGTTAAAATATGGCAAATTGGAGGGAAAAATCACAAAAGCTGGAGTTAAACCATCAGAGCATCCTGTCTCAAATCTGAAAGCTATATGCTAGTTTATTTAAATTCTCTAAGGCTCATTTTTTTTCACCAAGCGAATATTCAATTATTTCTTACTTGTTAGCAAATAATAAGTTTACATAGGTCATTAAAAATATGGCCTCTTCCCACTTCTCTTTACTTGTTCCTGCGTACATTCTGTCTGGCCATGTTATCCACCTTTTCTACCAGAGCCTTTAATATATTTCTGTATTAAAGTTCTTTGATAGTCTTCATCTGTCAACGCCAACATCTGGGCCATCTTTAGGTTAGTGTCCATTAGCTATTGTTTCTCTTGATTAGGGGTCAAATTCTCTGGCTTCTTCAGATGTTTCACAATATTTTAATGTTGGCTTAACCTTATGCATACAAGAAAAAAGGAAACTGAAGTGAGTAAAAATATTTACGCCCAAAAACAGGCATGCTCTTTTTTTGTCAGGCTTCTACCATGAAAGGAGAGAAGCGGGGCACCAAGTCAATCTAAACCAGCAGTCCCCAACCTTTTTGGCACCAGAGACCAGTGCTCCTATGAGAATCTAATGCCTAATGATCTCAGGGGGAGCTAAGGCGGTGATGCTAGTGCTGGGGAGCAGCTGCGAATCCAGATGAATCTTTGCGAGCTGGCCCACTGTTCACTTTCTGCTGTGTGGCCCGGTTCTTAACAGGTCACAGACCCCTGATCTAACCTATCGTTGATGTGACTGAACTTTGTGGCAGCTCTAGGTTTCATTTTTTCAGCAGGACTTGGTATGTGAGCACCAGCGAGACACTGAGACCTCTCTATTCTTTTTATAGCTCAGTCCTCAGCTTTCCAAACTGCAAGAGGTTGGTCATTCTGCTGCCCTGTCCCCTGCCTTCAGTGAGTTGCTAGCAGGTGCTCAGGGAAAGTTTGCTGATAAGGACTGTGATGAGTTTGGTGCGCCAGATGGGCACAAGTAGGCTGCTTCTTACAGCCTCTGCCCTATCCCAGTCTCTGGTTCACTATCCATGTGCACTCAGGAAAAGCCCTCTGGGAAAGAGGTGGTAGGCGGGTATAGACTTACTTTGTGACAAGGCTCTTTGAGGTTCTGATCCATCGCACCAGCTCACAGGTGGCTGTTAAAAGTCCATTCAACATTGGGCTGGTTTCCACTTATCCCCATCAATGGTGATTTGTTTCTTATTCTTAATACCCCTGGGAATGTCAACAATCCTGATTATCTTCTCTCTTAGGAAGGTCTTATGACTCTAGAATTTAGTTCATTTCAGTTTCTTTGCATCTTCACCTCTCTACTGCGTTTTGAAAAATAAGTGAGCAATGATTTGTAATTTATCTGGATTGTTCTTATTGTTTGTCAATTAATATTTATTAAGAGACTAGAATGTGACTTCCACGGCTTCTCCAATCTTTCTTTCTACTGTTCCTAGTCCCAAATCCCAGGGTTTTTGTTAAGCTGATCCACTATTTGGTCTTGAAATATCCCACATCCATCCCATGGAGATGGCGCTCTCTCCCACCACCAGCCTTACTCTATCCTCACCTTCCCGCCCAGGGATTTGCAAAACCACAGCTGCCCACAGACACTTTCCCTATTCTCATATCATTGACTACCAGTGCCGCACACCAGGGGGATATTGCTGTGAATAGGACAGCACTGCTTTGTAATTTAAAAAAATGCATGCATCTGATCTTTCCAATTGAGGTCAGTTTTTTGAAGTCACAGACTATTTGATAACACAGTTATCACAACATCTAGCAAAATGCCTTGCACAGAGTAGGTGCTAATTAAATCCTCAGATAATCGAAGTCCTCAAATGTTTTTGCTGACTGACCAAATCCTAGGCCCCCAATTCTTGGACTTACTGTCATGGAAGGTGGCCAGTCTTATTTCCTGTGAATCCAGATTTCTATTGTGACTGGTCTTTAGATAAACAGCAGAGTGATGATGTTCAGCAGATTGGAGCTGTCTTGTCTTGGGCGTGTGGGCATCAGCACTCATAGGAGTTCTCTGAGCTTGATCAGTATAGTCCAGCGTAATGAATCATAAGAGCACGTATATCAGTGCACAGCAGGAGAAAATTCACAGTGGATTTCTAAGGAACACATTTACCATTCTTGTGTTGTCCAGTTATGTCTGCTAAAAATATTTATTTCATATCAGGAAGAATATTGACTACAATAATAAATTAATGCCTCATCACTCTTGGAAATAATCTAGAGTGCACTAAGATAGATCTGAAAGTCAAGGTGAATAAAGCCAGAGATTGCACAGAAAACATCATCTAGCTACCACCTTCGGAGGTAAAAAGGGACAGAAAATAGAGGTATATAGTCCTTTACACATCCTTCGGGAAAGATTCAAAACTTAAAAAAAAAAATACAATCGGTAAAAAATAAATTCAAAAACATTTAGTTAAATCTTGAGCCTTAGACCTATGAAAGGGCTGGGAAAGCAAGTGGCTTCCATTATTTCCAAAAGCTTCTATGTGCCTTAGGATTAAAGAAATTGATTCTAACTTATTTAGGTACCCCTACACACATGAATGGTAAATCATCCTGTATGTGTTGCTCAATTTTCTAACTATGCGTTTAATAGTGGCAACTTGTATAGTGTCCCTGATAGATTTGTACTCATTTTTTTCTAAAAGAATTTTAGGCATGTTGAAAAATTCTTGCTATTTCACCAAAAAAGCCAGCCACATGGTCATTAAAATTTTCTGTGGCATTTAAACTTAATATGACTAAGACGTGGTTATAAAATAAAATAACACTCCATATTGGGAAACCTTTTAAAAAGCTGAATGAACCTTTTTATTCTACATACATCAGACTCTTAATGGCTTTTCAACAGTTTAGGCCATTTTGTGAAATTGCCACAGCTGCTTCACATTAGTGTGGAGGTTTTGTTATAAAGGGGAGAGTACAAGCTGCGAAGTCAAACTCCATCGCCCAAAGTCGATTTTCTTATTTATTCCTTGTGAGTCTTACGGTTTGTTTTGTTTCTACTTAATAAAGACTTTCCAAGAATTTTCTAAAGTAAAAGCAAAAAGAAATCAATGTGTTCTCTCCGATGAAAATTCCCAAATAATTCAACTCAATTATTTATGGAGTGTCTAATCATACCTAGCAATAGGCCTATTAAAATATCAAAATATATCCTCAGAACTTCTGAAATCCATGCTTGTCATTTCCCTGAAATTGCAGAAACAAGAAAAATATTCCAGCATAAATACATTGTTTTGTGAGGGAGAAAAATTAATATTAAATATAGCTGTTAGATTTTTGCCTCAGAATTTTAAATAGGCAAAAAAAAAAAAAAGAATAAAACTGATTTATTCCTCACTATTCAGAATATGGCTTTGAAGTGGGTATGTTATGAGCATGATTACTTAACAAGTCAAAAAGGAAGCCCTTACTACCTTTTTTGTGGACCACATAGCATTTTACATTCAAAGCCAAGGAAAACCTTTACAATGGCTTAATATGGGCTTAAGAAGACCTATAAGGTCTCATGATTTTCAGTGGCCTTACCTCATGCAGAAAAAGCTCCTTGCTTTTAACCTCGATTACTTTGATTTCAATTAAAATTATTTCAATCATCTGAAAAGCATTAACAAATCTTTCTTAGTAATGTTACTAAATCCTGACTGAGATATGTCCTTAAATAATTAAATAAAATTTTGGCTTTTAAATGTTATTAAAATTAAAAATCTGAATAATTCTCAACGAAGGTAGAAGTTTGTTAACATCCACAAGCCCTCAGCTTGCAAGCAGCATGAAAAATAGAAATCTGACAATTGTACAGTAGCCAAAATGGACTCCTTTTAATTTTTTTTCCTGAAGAATTTAGTTCAGTGGCCTATGTTGATAACAGCTAAATGTATCTTATCTCTTCTTAACTTTGTATTTTTATTCTCAAAAAAAACACAGGCCAGAATATTTTCAGAATTGGTCTAGAGCCAATAATTTGAGATTACATATTTCACACATGGATCTCAAAGTTAGCGTTAACTGATTTTCTCATTGCCAGTGGAATAAAAAATATAGCTGGCAATCAAAGGTATTTGTAGATTTCATTTCTGTTTTATACTTAAGAAAAATAGCTTTGTTTCTGTCTACAGAAGAAAATTAAGTCGAGTATTATTAAATAAGTGTTTGAGAGTACTAAATTTATAAATTAGATCTAGTATATGGCCAGATATATCAACAATTACAGGATGCAGTCATTCTGGGATTGGTGGGGTAGGAAAGAAAGAAAAGAAAGGGAAAAGAAAATGAAGGGAGGGAAGGAGGAAGAAAAGAAGAGACAAAAAGAGAAAGAGAAAGATGGAGAGAGGGAGGGAGGAAAGAAAAGGAGAGAAATTGATTCTCAAATGCTCATTTTATAGGCTCCCCATAGACATTGCCTAAGAAAGGGAAAAAAGCTTACAGTTTTCTATATTTATATATGATTAATTAAAATTTCACATATTTGACTATTCTTTTAATATATATATTTAAATATATATAACATATATATATTTAAATATATATAACATATATATATATTTAAATATATATATATAAATATATATATATATATATTTAAGAACTCTATACAGGCTATAATGGCATCATTATATACACACACACATACATTCAACATCCTTTTCTCCTAAAATTTATACATGTGGGCAAAGAAAGGGCAATATAGGTATAAAATCCAAAATTCTTCGAAGTGAAACTTGAAAAGATTTTTCATTTTAAACATCTGCTATTTTAAACCATAATACTACTACAATCCTATTCAGAAAAGTAGTCCAGTAATTCAATTCTGAGTGTGAGTTTTCAATTCTATAAGCTAAAGTGCTCTCTAAAGTCTTACTAATTAAAGACTTAACTGGCAAATATTTTTACTGTTAGAAATTCTGAAGTTTGACACATTTAAACAAAAGACTATGAATCAAATTAGCATTTCATGTCAGCATATGTAGCAATCTGTATGATTTAATTTTTTGTAAGTAGAATAATTGTTTGTTGTCACAAATAAATTATCCTAGAATGCCTTTTATAGGATCTTATACTTTTAGAAATTATCAAGATGAAATATAAATTTTATATGTTTTGACACTAGTATTGAAATTATCCTTAAACAAAATACAAGGATATAATAAAAACTTCAAGCCAAGCCAAATTTTTTTTAAATATATAGAAAAAACAAAATAACCTCTCTAGTGTCATGGCAATTAAGAACATGAGGTTTCTTGGCACATTTTAATCAATATTAGTAGTCTTAGCTGAATCATTGAGAAACTGAAACCAAATCTTAATTTAAAAGAATCCTTAATGATGATTAAAATCTAATCAACCATAGAAATTTTATCTTCATAAACAGTTAAGGACTTTTAATCCTACATAGATTACTTTTACATATAGTGATTGGCAAGCCTATTGCTCTTTTTATAAATATAATATTTAATAAGTAGTTTTTTCAATAACCAGAAACAGTCCGTACTTTCTAGAATAGGCAGAGGCCAGCACATTATTTATAAGGTTATTTTTCGTGCTGATACAAATACTTGTATCTTTTCTATTCATTTTCCATTTCTTCATATGTCGGGAAACAATATTATGATTTAGATGTTTTGTTTTGTTTTGTTGTCATTTGTAAAGAAAATCCTCAGGTGGAAAGAGAAATTATTTATTTATAATGAGAAGAAGCTTCCATTATCAAAATTGTTATTCAGTGTAAAAATAAATAAATATAAAAAGGAGCAAAGAAGAGGAAATTTTCTTGAATTTAGCATTCACAATGTGCCAGAGTCAAAACTGTCTGTTTATAAAATAAATAATGAATCATATAATAAAGTTTTACATTTGTATCCATTTGTGCTTCTACTTTTTCTAAGACCTAAAATTTTGGCCTTTACAATAAATGTAGTATTAATTTGCTGCCACAACATCTTTGAATCATTTTACAATTTTATTGTTACATACACACACTAAAGTACACAAAGCTTAAGTGTACAACACAATGATTTTTACATGTATGTGAATATTTTACATATACATCTCAGGTATAAATAGTGATATATAAAGATATATATCTTCACCACTACTCAGATAAAGAGGTCATTCTTACCCCAGAAGCTACCTCATGCCTCTCAATGTCAATAACCCCAAAAGGGGAGCATTATTCTGATTTTTATCACCACTGATAAGTTTTGCTTATTATTGTATTTCCCATAAATGGAATCATTTGATTTTAGTTTTTTAGGTTTTTTTTTAATGTAATCACAATTCAGTGGTTTTTAGATATATACACAAACGTAGGTAACCATCACCACTGTCTAATTCCAGAACATTTTTATCATCCCCTAAAAGAAACTTGTACCCATTCACAGTCACTCCCCATTTGCCTATTGTGGACATTTTGTGTAAATTGTTTCTAACAATATGAAGCCTTTTGTGCCTGACTTCTTTGACTTTATAGAATGCTTGCAAGATTCCTTCACTGTGTAGCCTGTATCAATCAGTACATCATTTTTTAAGGGCCAAATAACATTACATTCTTTAGCTACACCACACTTTGTTTACCCATTCATCAGTTGATAGGCATTTGGGGTATACACTTGTGTACAGTCTTTATGTAGACACACATTTTCAGTTCTCTTATTGTTAGAATATCTAGGAGTAGAATTGCCAGTTTATATGGTAAGTCTGTGTTTACTTTTTGAGGAATTGCCAAACTTTTTTCCAAAGGGACCACCCCATTTTATATCCCTATCAGCAATGCCTGAGGGTTTCGGTTTCTTCCAATCCTCTCCAACACGTGGTGTTCTCTTTTTCATCATAACTAGTAGGTATAAAGTGGTATTTCACTGGGATTTTGACTTTAATTTTTCTAATAATTAGTGATGTTGAACACCTTTTATTGTGCTTATTAGCTCTTTATATATCTTCCTTGGAGATATGTCTATTCAGTTTGTCCATTTTTATCTGCATAAGCCCAGGTCATGGATTTTAATTCTATGGTTTTTTTTTTCTAAGAATTTTATAGTTTTTAGCTCTTATGTTTTTGTGTATGATCCATTTTGAGTTAATTCTTATACATGGTATAAAGTAGGTGTCCAACTTCATTCTTTTGCATATATAGATTCAATTGTCCAAGAACCAATTGTTGAAAAGTTTACCCAGATTTTCCCTCTTTAATTTTTTTACCCCACTCATTAAAATCATTGACTATAAACCTAAGGGTAAATTTCTGAACCCTTAACCTTATTTCACTGATCTATATGTTTATCTGTATGTCAGTATCATACTTCTTTAATTATTGTAAATTTTTAGTAAATTTTGAAATCAGGAAATATAAATCCTCCAAATTTTCTCTTTTTCAAGATAGTTTTTGCCAATTTGGGGTTCCTTATATTTCCATATAAAATCAACATGTCTATTTCTGCAAAAAAAATAAAATAAAAAGGCAGCTGGAATTTTGATTTGTATTGCACTGAATGTGTCGGTCAATTTGGCAAGTATTACCATCTTAACAACATCGTCTCCAGTTCAAATGAAGTCTATTTATTTAGGTCTCCTTTAATGTTTTTCAATGATGTTTTATGTCTCAGTGAAAAGTCTTTCATTTCTTTTGTTACAGTTATTTCTTAAAAATTGTTTTCTGATGCTATTATAAATGCAATTTTCTTAATTTTTGGATTGTTTATTGCTGGTACATAGAAATACAGTTGATTTTTGTATATTAATCTTGTATCCTGCTACTTTGCTAAACTGGTTTATTAGTTCGAGTAAGTCTTTTAGTGGATTCCTTGGATACAGATCATATCATCTACTAAGAGAAATAGTTTTACATTTTCTTTCCATTCAGATGCTTTTTGTTTCTTTTTCTTGTCTAATTTACTGGTTAGACCATCTGGTACAATGTTGAATAAAGTGATGAAAGCATTCTTGTTTGGGTCCTGATTTTAGGGGGAAACATCAAGTTTTTAACCATTATATATAGTGTTATCTATGGGATTTTCTTGGTAAAAGAGCCTGTTTCAGGTTAAGGCATTTACCTTTTATTCCCAATTTGTTGAGTGTTTTTTTGTTGTTTTTTTTTAATCATGCAATGGTGTTAGATTTTGTCAAATGTTTTCTCTGCATACTGAGATTACATGGGGTTTTGCCCTTTATTCTATTAACATGATGTATTACATTGATTGATTTTCATATATTGAACTAACTTTACATTCCTGGGATAAATTCCACTTGCTCATGGTATGTTTTCTTTTTTGTGTGTTTCTCAACTCCATTTGCTAGTCTTTTGTTGAGGTTTATTTATATTCATAAGGTATATTGCTCTTCAGTTCTCTTTCTTTTGGACATCTTCTGATTTTGGTACTGTAAAATGAGTTGGTTGGGTGCTTTTGTTTTTTAAGTTTTTGAAGGATCATTGTTAATTTTTCTTTAAAGTTTTGTACAATTCATTAGTAAATCTACCTGTGCTTAGGCTTTCTTTTTTGGGTATTTTATAAATTACTATTTCAAAATCTTCACCTGTTATAGATCTATTCGGGTTTTCTATTTCTTCATGAATCAGTCTCAGTAGTTTGTGTCTTTCTAAGGATCTTTACATTTCATCTAGGCTAGTTTTTTGGCATAAAATTGTACATAATATTTTCTTACAATCATTTTTATTTCTTAAGACTTGTGGTCACATCTCCTCTTTTATTTGTAATTTTAGTTAACTTGAGTTGTCTGTGTTTTTTCACTTGGTCAATCTAGCTAAAAGTTTGTCAAATTTGCTGATCTTTTCAAAAAACCATCTTTTGGTTTCACCAATTATCTCTATTGATTTTCTATTCTGGTTCATTTGTTTGAACCCTAACCTTTATATTTCCTTCCTTTGGCTTACTTTGGGTTTAGTTTTCTCCTCTTTTTCTAATTTCTTAAGATGAAAGTTTAGGTTATTGATATGAGATTTTCTTTTTTTAATATAAATCTTTACAATTATAAATTTCCCTATGAGCACTGCTTTAGCTGCATCCTATAAAGTTTGATATGCTGTGTTTTTGTTTTCATTCATCTCAAAGTATTTCCTAATCTCACATGTGATTTTTTTTTAGTATGTATTCATTTCTCGTTTCTTTGTTCATCACTATGTCTGATGAGCTCAATATTCATGTTGCTATTTTTAACAATTGTTCATTAGTTTATTGATATTTTATATTCTATTTTATAAATATTTGGAAATTATTATTCATTCAACTATTGATTTTCATTAATTTATTTTCAGCTTTTATTTATTACTAATAAAGTCCCCATGCCCTTTGGTGCACATACAGAATAATTTCTGTTGCGTATATTTTTACAAATGAACCTGTTTATGAGGATAGGCTTAGTTTTAAATAATGTCCTGTGAGCACAGGATTCCTAGTGTGTAATTGAATAACTTGAATTCTAAGCAAAAGAAAGTCATATGAGCTGATGTAAATAAGGTATCTGTAAAGCTTTACTTAAATCCTTCTAATTTACTTGCTAAATACTTTGGGGGCATGATATAATCAAGTATTTATGTATGTACAGATAATTGGTCTGTTCTAGTGTGAGTGTTTTGGGCTGGATATTTATTTTTTTACTTGTTCATTATGTTCAACTTTTTTAAATAACCAAATAATTATATAAATTTAAAGTTTGCACTATGTGCCTTCAATTTTTATGCTAAAGAAAGGAATTTGCATTATTATGTAGAAGCTGGCTTATTTTTTATCCTTGTCCATGTGACATGATAAAATATGAAAAGACTTAGGGGATGAGTACCCAGAGTAGTTTAAAATTATTAGAGGGAAAGTTCAAGGTCAGTAAATTAACACAGAATGATATATGAGGTCTTATGTTTATATAAAAGTAACAGAAATATATCAATTATCTTGAAACATCCTTATGAAAGCATACGTGTGTAAATATGAATTTAACACTTCCTTTGCGCTGAAGACCAAGGTACATTTTAAATGCAGTGAGTTGGAAGCAGGAAAAATTAGTTTCTTTTGTTTTTGATGTGAGTGTGAGTGAAAGTTTTTAGTTGCAATGTATCTGCAAGTTCATTTGGGTTCCACTATAAGTTAAACAGATCTCTAGAGATGAGGGCTGATGGAAGGAAACATAGTTAAGACTATCCACAACTTATCAAAATCATTACAACTCTCTTTCAGAAGCAACCCTTCAGGAAAGTCTCTATCTAATCACAAAATTCAAATGGTTTCTTCTATTGTGTTCTTTTGTTTGTGACCAAGGAGAGTGTGTGGGAAAATAACCAAAATGTTCCTAGGGAGTAGATCATTGAGCACAGAAAAAAGTCTTCTCAACCTACCTTCATATGCTTTCACTCTCTTGTCTCCTTTAGAATTTCAAAGACACATGCCTCACATATCTATTAAGGACATTAACATTTTACTTTGCACTTTGATAATAATTTTGTGTTTTCCTAAAAAAAGACTTTTTAAACTTGGCCTACATTGTAGTTCATTATTTGGTAATTAAAACAACTAAGTTAATTGTTAATTTCCTTGAATTTTTTACTGAAATGTATTTCCTGAAAAACTGTAAAATAAATTTTAAAATAAGTCAAACCAGGAATGGCAGACATTTTAAATTTACCTAAAGGTACATCACGAAGTGTAGCTTTCTAAAACTTATTTCACACATTTATGAAACAGATTTTCTGTGATCACAAGGTATGAAAAGATGGTTCACAATCAATAGGATTTAACATAGCTCTTCTGATCTTTCTTTGAGTAAATGGATACACTTTGATAAACACACAAATTATTTTTTAATTAATTGCCTACTACTAGATAACACATTTTATTTAAAATTTATTCTTAAATGCAATCATATTTCATCTAACCAATTATAAGATTGTGAGACACATCATCATTGTTGCCATATTTTATTATACAAGAAATCCATTCTTATTATTGCGTACGAATCACAGTTTCTTTTGCTTCTAAACCTCCTGCTTCTAAGAAGTTCATGGAAACTCATAGCTGAAAAGAACCAGAGAGTTCATATAGTCCAGTTATCATTTATCATTGGGTAAGTAATTATCCAATTTTGTCATATTCTCCCAATAACAGAAAACCCACTGTTTATTATCAGTTCAAATTTATAGAAATTTCTTTATGTTCATTTCTTAAATTCTTTTTACATTCTTATATTTATTAAGATCAACCTCCTCATATTAACATCTCTTTGATATTATTTCTGCCATCTGAAAATATTAACAAGAACAATCATTACCATTTATTGAGGTCTTATTATGTGCCAGGGATGACAATAGGCATTCACACAGATTTCCTTATTTCATCTCTACAACTAACCTTAGTAGCAATTAGCTTTCATCATCCCCACACTTTCTAGATGACAACATGGGGTAATTTGCCTGATAGCATATTACTAAGCAGTAAAATTGTATTTCAAACCCAGATTTGAAGAGACTAAGTTGTTCATTATATTGCTGTATTCAGATAATAGCATTTACATTTTTAAAAGTACTGATCATATCTCTGCACGTCTATTCTTTTCCCAGCTAAAGACACTCAGTTTCTTCCACCGTGTCTCCTATATCAGTGTTTCTTTGACTACAATATCTTATCCACTCCGTTCTGGGCAGATCCAGTTTGTCAATATCCCAGCAAAGTAAACTATCCAAAAGGGAACACAATGCTCTAAGTATTGTCTAGGCAGAATATGGAAGCATAGTATTATCTCCTTTTCTCCAGATAGTAATGTTTCTAGCAATGCAGACTGAAATGGCATAATTTTTTGAAATCTCATTTTAGAAGTAAACATACATTCACAAAATATTGAAATCTCTTTTATAGCTTCTGCTGTTTAGTCATATTACCCCAACTTGTATCTATACAATTGACCCTTTAAGCATAAATATATGTCTATATTCTTTCAAGGAGACTCATATTTAATTTTATCTTGTGCATATTAATCTATTAATCCAGCCTATAGAAATTATTTTAAATAATGAAAATAACATCTATTGTGTTTGCTATCTCTCATAACTTGTAGTTGTTCTAAAATTTGACAATTGGTTACTTATGTCTTTATTCAAAGAAATACTTGAATGTTAACTGGGCAATTGTATAATAGAACACAGTAAAGAAGAATTCTTGTAGAGATCTAAACCTCTCTCTCTCTCTCTCTCTCTCTCTCTCTCTCCCTCTCTCTCTCTCTCTCTCTCTCAGAATAATAGAGTAAGTTCCTAAGACATTCAGAGTTGACCAACTCATGCATAATGGTTGGCTGGCTGGCTTTCTTGCTGCCTGGCTGGCTAATAGGACTCCGTGGAAGTGATATTTTAAGTAAAGTGATGAGATGCTAAAGACAATATTCCATCCTTAACCTAAATGTGACATCTGAAGAAGGTGCCACTGCATCATGAGGTTTCCCTTCTGTTTTATGAATATTGGTGGAGAAAGAAGTTACTAAGAAAAAAAGTCAGAGAAATAATAAAAATTATTTTGCCTTAAACTGATTCAGTTTTCTGAATTGGTAAAATATGTGATAGCTTATCCACAAAATAAAGTCTTAACCATGAATTACAGATCTTCTCTTTCCAAAAGAGAAAAAATGGCAGCACTTAGCTATCCAAATTCCTTGTTTCCTTACCATTCCAAGGAAAATAGCATATTAAAAAGCCTGGTTCTTTATCTGATGCCCAGAAAGTAGGTATAGTGGTGGCGGGTGGTGATTTCCTCTGGCACATTTTGTGCCTCAGCATTAAGACACAAGGTTAAAACTGTGCTGCCCTTTTCCAGCTGTAAAAACCCAAATATTGGGCAGAACTCCAGTTTAAAGGGTATGAAATAGTACAGCTTTTCAAGGCACAGAAACGGGATCTATGAATGAAAAATTTAGAGAAATAAATTTGGCACAACTGAAGAAAAAGTTTTAAAGATTAGAAAGAGAAACTGATGCTATTGCATACCCTGTGTGTTCCAATAAGTTTAAATACATGACAAGTTGATTCTTGTTGTTACTGAATGCTTCTAAGTTGATGAGAAGAGAAGTCTGTTATAAGTTTCAAGTGGCATTCTTTGTTGTAATAGATGGATTTTATTTAAAATATTAAGATAAAATTATTTCTTTTATTGGTAGGTCATCTTGATGAGTTTCATTTATGTAAAAGCTAAGTAAAAATTTTTCTTCCAAAAAAATGATTTGGGACAGTTACCTAAGAAGCTAAACTATTCTATGTAAGCGGAAAAAACGGCCATTTTTCTAATGGTTGCTGATTCACCTGTAAGCAGTAGAAAAAAAACTATAACTATAATATATAGTCTTCCTCTTAAACTCATATTATTATTATTATTATTATTATTATTTTAAAGAAATATTTATTTCTTCAGTATAAATTTAGAATTTCCCATAGTGATATATTTACATATATATATATATATATATATATATATATATATATATATATATATATATATATATATATATTTGCAAATATGTTTGTGCATACATTTATTTTAGTCTGTTCAGGCTGCTATAACAGGATACCATAGACTGGGTAGCTTATAAAGAACACAAATTTATTTCTCACTATTCTGTGGCTGGGTGATCTAAGATCAAGGTGTTGGCAGAATCAATGTCTGGTGAGAGCTTGCTTCCTGCCAAATAGTCATCCAACTTCTCTCTGTGTCCTCAGCTGGTGGAAGGGGCCAGCGAGCTCTCTGGAGTCTCTTACAAGGGCACTAATCCTATTCATAAGGGCTCCATCCTCTTGAAGTAATCAACTCCCAGAGACCCCACCTCCTAGTACCATCACATTTGGGATTAGGTTTCACCATATAAATTTGGGAGGGGGACATAGATATTCAGTTTAGAGCAATATATATGTATTTGTGTGTTTTATCAGGAAAAAGTATAAGCTCACTATTCACCTTGAGCTGAAAGAAAGGGAAAGATTGACTTTGGGGAAAATACTTATGTTATATTATTATATTCTGTTAAAAATCCCATTTTTAGATTTCTCCACATATGGAGAGACTTAAGAAAATTTTCCCCAGATGTAGTAGAAGTTCCCATTGCCCATCTTCCTCAGGACAGTTAAATTCTGGAGCAGAATTGAAGACTTAGAGTGGGAGTAAAAAGAAAACATTTCCCATCTTAAGGCTACAGAGAGCTGGAGGACAGAATCTAACAGAGGTGAGAAGACTCTAGGGCTACTCTTCTGGGAGTGGTAAGGTCACCCCTGTAACATGGGAACAGTCCAGGAACAAAGGCAAGAAATTGAGGTCTGCCCCAAGAAGGCAAGCTAGGAGCTCAGTAAAAATGCCTCCAATAGGAGAAATCTGTAATAGGGCTCAGTCTCACTCATGTATGAGCCAATAATTTTTAGTAGTTTCAGATTTTTTTATGGCTGGAATTCCCATCTATTTCTCCAAGGCTGCAGTAAAGTCACATTACAGATTGTAGCTGCATTCTGGCTTTGCCATGGAGGACTGAGAGGAGGCTCTGTGACTCATTCTGGTAGTGATGATACACATCAGCCAGAGGGATGCTGCTGTCATTCTTTGAAATGCATGAATGGTTCTAGGGAAGAGCAGAGCAGAACCCCAGAAAACTACACTTAGTATGGGTCAGTGAAACATCCAGACCTTCTGGATTCCACAAAATGTTCAAAAAGAACATTGGACAACACAGTTAAAGACCAACTGTCTACTGTCAAGTGGAAATATAGCTCAAACTATTGCAATTTATTCATAAAAGATAAATGTGATTTCAATCTATTAACTTCTACTAGACTGGAAACACACATACCACACACTGTTTTCCTGTAGTTAATTATCATGAAAACCCACTGGTTGTTTTCCCAAAGATAGGAAACTGAGATTTTGAGAAGCTAAGTTCCTTACCCAAATACAATATAGCTCCTAAAAAATCAACTTCTAAGTTTTCGATTGAGTTACATGACTCAAAAGCTTCTGTTCTGTCTTTGAATCATACTGCTTCCCTAAACATGAAACTGGTATATTAAAAAGTAATTAAGATGCCTTTTAATGACAAGATGTCTGGGGATGTGATGAAGATCAGGTGCATATATGGGGTTAGATTGTACCATTCTAACACACTGATTCTCACTCTGGCCCTCTGTTAGTTACAGGTCTCTAATTTAACTTCTTCAGGTGATTCACAAGGCAGATACCGCAGTACGTTATTCTCTGATTTTTCTATTTCTCAAATAAATTCAATCAACTGAAACAAGGAACTCTGATAGTTGTTCCAGAACAGCAAATGGACCCTGGAACTTCTGTAGCACTTTTAAAAGAAAACGCATGACACCTGGATGAGGCTTCCCTGTTTCCAAGACTGTTGCAACATCAGCAGTCAGCAGCAGGGTTAAGTGCGATGATTTTAATGGCTTCAGTGGAGTGCTGGAATGGAGATAAGTACAGTCTCGGAGGTTAGCACAGCACACTGAGAGAAAATCCCACTTTCTGCCAAGGTAATGAAAATGCTGAAGGTCTGCCAGGGTTAATTAATAACACAGCGAGGAGACCCTATTCACCGATGGTCACTTGGAAGTAAACCAAGGACCGCGTGAGTGAGGCTGGGCTGCCTGCCCGTTCTGGTCATTTCACAAACCGCAATTACTGGGTGCAGAGAGTCGACAAAAATATTTTGTCCCGACCTGTTTGTACTAAAAAACCTCCCTATTTCTTTTAAATACATGACTCAGATATAGAAAATAAAGTCCCCAAACATCCTACCTTTGGACCTCAAACTGACCTTCCGCTCTCTCTGCATTCTTCCTATTCTGCTTTTCTCTTAAATCTGGTGAGCTAATACCTCCAAAAGCTTAATTACACTATTTTCATAAAAATTTTCTCTACAGATCCAGAAAAATACATGTAAATATGCAAGACTTTTAAATGACAGACCCAGTGGACTGCTCTCCCCTCCCCTCCAAAAAAAATTCAACACTGCCTTCCTCTCTTGCCCTCCCCCACACTAAATAACTCCACATCTGCAGACATCCAAAACTCTTTATAATAACCCCTCAAAAGCTATTATTTTCTCATTTACATAAAGTAATAATTTTTCTGGGAAGGATAATTTCTGAAAACATAATAATATTAAAAGTTTTATTATTTGAAGGTTTACAAATAGAGCCATATTCATTTATTTAAATTTTTTTCAGAACCATGTGGTCTTCTCAAATTTCAGAAACTTTCTCAAATATATTGCAACAGATGAAGAGTTTAAAAATGAGCAGAAATTTATAGTGTTGCTAGTTTCCGTAGCAAATGCGCAAATAAATCAAGAAATGGACTGCACTCCAATTGTTATCTAAGATGACTTGAAAATGATCTGAAGATAGTAAAAAAAAAAAAAAAACTGGCAGGCTATATTAGCTCCATGAAAATGAAAAATTATTTTAAATTATATCTATCAGAAAAGAATTGCAAACGCTGTGCTATTATTTCGCTTTCTTTTGGAATTGCCCAAGAGTTAGTTATGATAAATGGTCAGGGCCAGGACCAGAATGAGGCAAGTGAGGCACTTGTCTTGGCTGCAAAATTCAAGACGGTGCCAAAAGATTCAGTAAATAAGATAAATAATACTTAGATGTAATAATTTTCAGAAATTAAATACAAAAATTTATGTGAACAAAATATTAAAATTTTAAATACAGACAAGATCAGTTAATGGATATGAACCAAAAAACAAAAGCAAGGATGAAATTATTTGGCATAATTTATAGTGATTTATCAAAATCAATCTCAACTATAATTTTAATTTTTCTCAAAAAATTAAAAATAGAGCTACCATATGATTAGCAACCCTACTTCTGAGTACATATCCAGGGGAGATGAAATCAAGATCTTGAAGGGATGTCTGCACTCTCATATTTATTGCAGCATTATTATAATAGCCAAGGCATGGAAACTACCAAAGTGTCCATCAACAGAAGAACAGATAAAAAAACAAAAATGTGGGAGATGGAAAGAGAAGCAGAAAGAGGGAGAGGGAGAGAGAGAGAGGAAGGGAGAGAGGTAGATATAGATAGAAATGAAAGAAAGAAGGAAAGGGAGGAAGGGAGGGAAGGAGGAGGGAGAAGGAGGAAAAGAGGGGAGGAAAGGAAGGAGAAAGAAAGATACAATAGAATATTATCCAAAATTTGAAAAGAAGGACATCCTGTCATTGAAAAAGCACCTTTCTGGTTGCAGGATGTGAGCCCTTAGAAAATGCCCACTATGGGTTGGAGTGAGAAAAAGAGAACCAAATACCTCTTCAATACAGAGAGAATAATTTTCAAGGTCTCTGGCCAGCCTGAAGGAGAACAGAAAATGAAGACGAGAAAGGTGGGAGCTAGGTTCCTCTGAAGGGTGACATGAAATTTTTTTAATGCGAGGCTATCTCCGGCTCAGTCGTGTGTCTCTTGCCCTTGATGGCAGCTACTACCTTCAGTAGCATTAAACCTTCAGAAAGTTCTGCCATCTATCTATACATGCTTGAATGAGAAAAGTAGGGAGAATCTACCCACTGACAAATGGTACAGGTAAGGGATGGTGCTCAGAAGTTGGACTGCTAGGTCTCAGTCCTGGCTGTTCAGTTTATTTTATTAATCCACCTATTCTACTTTCCATATGAAGAAGCAGAGAAATGTTTGTAGGTAAATCTTTGTGTGAGAATCACTTAGTAATCCTCCCACAGGAGGAAGACCTAAAAGGGAAACTATGAGATCAAAGGAGATAATCCTACTAAGTCATGGGATTTCTTTTTGTTGTTGTTCCATTTGTATTAAAATAAGTGCTGTGAGATCTTAATTCTCTTAGTTTCTGCAAATTTTAAAAATAGACATGCTGTCATCCTTATTATCTAAAGTCACCAGAAAGAATTTCTGCTTAATCATGATACTGGAGAAAGTCCAGCCTTGACCAATTTCATTTCCAAGAGTAGCATGATCCAAACACTGATTAACAGTAAAGGACCATGAGGAACACTACACAGAGTCCTCCTAACATAACAGACATGTTTGGAAAAGAGATTGCAATGCAGGAAGGGTTCATTAATATTGCCATTTGCTGAATTACATGCTGCTTATCCTTTCAATCTTGCTATTCCTCTACCATTGGATCTTTATGTCCCTTAAGAAATGACATAATGTCAAGGACAATGTGTGGAAATCAGAAGAGGAAGAGGTGTGGAACAAGTTTCTATGACTTGAAAAAAATATATATCAGTTAGAGGAGACAGACTCAGTTCCTGAGGGGTTTCCAAATGTCTTGTTCACCGATTGATTCTTCTTAGAAAATGAGCTGTAAAACATGGGGTCAGAGGATGGCCTCGCTTTCCGAACCTGTTCTCACACAGGGCAGCCTTATGCACTTCCCAAACTTTATAGGCCTCCTCCAAATGACTCAAGGGATGGGAATTTCACCACCTCTAATGGGAGTGCTTTTTATGGCCTCTTAAGTCTCACCCATTATGAAAGTCTTCCTGATGAAACCATTTTTTTTTTCTTTTCTTCAGTTCATTCATTACCCTTAGATAATCCTCTAAAGGCCACTGCCACAATTCCTCTTCTTCTTTGGGGCTTATACTTTCAATTATCTGCGAATGGCTATCAGGCCTCCACCCCACACACATGCCCATACTCTCCTTAGCTCCTCAGCCAACCTACACACATGTAATTCGTTTAATCTTCCCTCATACATCAAAACCTCCAGCTGCTTAATCATTTTAGCTCCTCTAATAAGCAGTGAATTTGAAGGGGGATTATGGTTTCCTTCTCAAGCTTTTCTCATGTCAGCTGTATCCCTTATCCTCAACCACACGCCAGATTTCTGTATGCCAATAGCCATTCATCAACGGAAATGAGGTTTTTCTGGAATGCTGTGTTCTATAGTACAAGGGGGAAAAAAAAAAAGATCCCTCCTACCCATAACTCATTTCTAGGGTGAATCAACATGGATATAAGCTAATAAGGAGGAAAATTCTGAAAGAAACCTGGGACGACCCTAAATTTTCTAACCACTGAGGAACTTTTTAACTATAAGTAAAATTTCAAAATAATCTTTCATTTAAAAATATTTATTGCATTTAAATAAAGGAACTTCAATCACCTTTAGGTAAAGGACATGTTGAAAGATTAGACTACTCATTTCTTTTTCAATAAAAAACAAAAATTAGCTGAGAGCCCCCATTGAAAAGAGATCCTGTTTGTTCCTTAACCACTGTCTGAATAACTGGTAGTTTCCATGGCCCCTCAAGGCACTGACACTTTATCCTCAACTGTAAGAGAGACCAGTAGGGAGCCTCACCCTCATCGTACAGCCTCAGGTCCTTCCCTGTCCCCTGCTTTCTTCCAGCCTCTGTGCCCTATAAACATCACGCACACCTTTGAGCCCCCAAGACCCTATCTATCATTTCTCTGCCTCAAAGACTTCTCCTTTGCCTATCTTCCTTCCTAAATCTCATTCATCCATCAAGAGCTAGCTTCAGTTCCCTTTCTGCCTGGGGAGCCAGGCCTCCCCTCTAGACTTTGCAACATTTAATGTCTATACCATTAAAATATACTATCTCACATTACTCATTCCTCCATTTGCTTCATGTTTGAGAGGCTTCCCTTCCACCACCGATAGGCAACCCTCCTTAGGGCAGGGACTGTCATATTTCTTCAGTACCCTCAAAAAGAACCAATGCTTTGCTCTTCAAAAAGTGGGTGCTTAATCAATATTTCTTGATTTCTAGGGCAGTGAGGGCCTCGTAAGAAAGCTCCCAAGCATTGAAAATTCTTTAAGCATTCATAACATAGTGCATTTATTTTAAAGTAGAAATAGCTCCTCATTTAATGTTTAAAATTTGCTCTCTTTTGCCTCAGTTTCTATTATTGAAGAATGATAAAAACTTTAAAGCCAACGTAATCCATGTGTGATATCCAAAGTTGCAATTCCTGTTTTCTATATCTCTTTTCCTTCTTAAAGCTCTTCCCTTTTCTCTCTTCTACTACTAGTGCACACACTTTTTTCCTTTCTCAAGAATTTCTCTGCCTCTATTATGCATTCCTGTGTTCTTTTTCCTCCACAAATTAAAAATATGGGACTATCTATCCAAATTGTTGTAAAAGCTGCTAGTCAGAGATCAACACCATTAGTCATTGTACCACATGTAAAAAGGTCATGACAGATCACTCTCATCTGCAAAGTATTGCTCATCATCGTTTCTTGTAAAACTACACATGTGTTACTCCTCACTTTTCATCTTTTAACAACTGAGCAATTAGCTTGGAGTGTTAAAGTAGACTTTTTAAAATTTCCAGCAGATTGGAGAATCACAGGTACATATTTTCCGATAGAAAGGGTAGTCTTCCTTTCACATCTGTTTCCTTCGCATATTGTCTCACAAGCTCTAGAAGCTCATCTTTCTAGCAGCAACTTCAGCCTCCTGATTAAGAATGGCACTGGGTGTCCTGAGTGATATATCAAACTCTCTAGGGATCCGGCCACACCAGGCCTGCCTCTGAAACATTCTGCGTGTGCAAATGGAAGGCCAGACCCCACATTCTCAAGCAGACATCACAACAGCAATTATGGGTCCCCAAACATTCTTCTGTACCTCACTGGTTTTCTACTTGTGTGAAAATATAAGCCTATGCAAGAGTTTAAAATATGCTTGCTTCTGGAATGTTCTCAGTGTAACCATAAAGAAAGGCACCATATATACAAATGAATTTCTAAGCCCTTGTGGCAGGTTTATAAGCACTTAGTTAAACAAATATTGACCCCGGCAGGCAGAACTTTGCCTACCTTCTTCCCATTCTTATTTGCTTCTAAAGATTCTAGAACCTGTTCTTTGCTAAATTTGATTTTCTAATCCAAGTGTGGTACAGACAAACAAGCTGGCTTTAGAGTTAGATTGGAATTACAGTGACTCAACTGAAATTCTTCTTTCATCATGCACCGTATTTGGGACGAGTTACTTAATTTTTGAATCGCTTTTTTTTCCTTGTATAATGAAGATACTACCGACCTCAGTAATGTAGTGACTAGGAGCAATGGCTCTAAAATCAGAAACTCTGAGTTTGTCTCCCACCACTGGCACCTTTTAGTGGAGAGCCTTGGGCAGGTCGTAGCTCCTTAACCTTCCATTTGTCTGTAAAATGGGTTAATAATAATAGTAAAGCTTACGTGAGAATTAACTGAGATAATTTATCTAAAGTGACTTAGAAGGGCACCTGACTCATAGGGTATGTACTAAGTACTATGTTCAGTAAATACGTTTAAGTCCATTCTAAATTATCAGGCACAGGAGTAGAGATGAATAGAGCAAAAAAATTAAAATATAAGGATCAGGGAAGTTCTGAGTGCATAACTTTTACCATTCTATCTTCCATAACTGCATTGCTCAAAGGATAGTGGTTTAATTATTAGAATAAGTGTAAGTAAAAACATTGTTTTAAGGGAAGAAAATATTAGTGAAATATCTGTTCATTAAATATATACATGAGTTCTATTATTATAGTACTGTTAATTTCCAGGGGACATCCTAAATAATAAAGTATTAATTCTTATGAGCTTTTATTTTTAATCTATGCTTTTGAGTGCATTTCAAAAGGAAATACAAGGTAATTTTCTCATGGTACTTTTGAATAGTCATCCTATAAAGTTTTTTAAAAATAAATTTGAAGGTAGTAGTCACATATTTTAATACAAGTTACAGCTGGAGTATGAAAGAGAACTGCTACTAAAGGGTAAGAAAAATCATTTCACTCTTAAAATCAGCAAGCCAAAAGAATAAATATAATGATTCCTGCTTTTCTTTTACTACCATGAAACTCTATGTTTGAGAGTTTCATATTTTTATTTCAAGTGAAATATTTTACTTTTGGCAAATCTTCATTTTACCCTTTTGGCCTTAGAAAAGAAAGAACAGCAGGCACTAGAAAAGTGTTTTGAAAAAGAATGGGTATTTAGGAAAGTGTGTGTATGGAACAACTAATGGAAAAGTGACACCAGTTTAAATACCGTGTGCTATATTTTATGTTTTAAAAAATCAAAATGATGAAAATACATTTAATCAAAAAAAATAAAGGGGAAATTTTATTCATCACTCAATCAAAGCAACAGCAAAGTAATTACTTTTAAAATATCTGACTTAGAAATAGATATTGGACTTAACAAATCTTTAGAAATAAAAATATCTCTACTTACATAAATAGATATACATTGGTATCATCTTAAATATGGATTCTTATGCCATTGAAAAAGTACATCTTATTTTTTTACCCATCTTCAAGAAACCATCTTCAATTTAAGAAAAAATTTGGATTTCTAGAATCACTACAGATTTCCTCCAGAACAACCCTAGTTTCTCCGCCTCACCGCATAGTCCTACAACTTAGAACTCTAATGGGCATGACTGTACTCTAAATTTAGTCCTTTTATTTCATGGAGATGCTGACTCACTTCCTTTGTGTAAGTCATTATTGCACAACTTTCAGTAAAACTGGAATTCAAAAACTAACTAAACACTGGAAAAGGTAGAGATTACTGACGTAAAAGTTAGTCTTCAAAATGAACTGATTCCCTCATCTGACTCAATGCGAAGACTCCAAGTAAGTTTAACCTCAGAGTTCCTTATGTGAGCACACCAGGCAATTCCAGATTAGTTAATTACAAAATATATAATGTGACTCGTTAAGCACACTGAATATATATAAATATTTATGATGCTTTCACAAGTTCTTGAGCACAGAAGAAATAAATGCTAAAAAAGAGAAATATTTTGGTGAGAAATTATTTTTGTTTTCCTCTTTAGAGATGTGATTTGGATCTGCAGGCTAAGAATGAAATAAGAATAATCATATAGCCAATTTTTAAATTTTCATATAAGGAACACTCATTAACCTCAAATCAGTAGAATAAACCATTATTTCATTTTAGTCATTCCTTTCATATTACATTAAAATCAGGAAAAAATCAGTCATTCTGTTAGTCATTCAGCTGGTCAGTGAGGACTGGAAAACACAAAACAGAAAGTTCTGTGTTTACACAGTAGATAAAGAATGAAACTGTGGCAGTAATATTTCAGATCATCTCCCCTCCTGCTACATCACCAGAGTCGTGCAGGAGTGCTGTCCACTAGGACTATCCAGGGTGATGGAAACATTCTATAGCTGCACTATCCAAACAATATCTCTGTCCAAGCAATAATCTCTAGCCACATGTGGTGACTGAGCACTGGAAATGCATCTAGCACAACTAAACCAAATTTTTTATTTTCTTTAATCTCAACGCCTTGAGTGACAATAAAAGATAAAACCTATAATGAAAGCAGGAAGCCTACCATTTTCAACAATCTGGCCATTTTCAAAATTTTTATTTCCTAAACTGAAATTACTATTATCATTAAAAATTGTGAAATATATTGCAAGTAATTTACCTGCTACCTGCCGTGTATTTACATAATCCCTTCAAAATAGGTATTTACACTGATAGAAGTATTATTTCTCCAAGAGAAAATAAATGAAAAATCATCAGCTTGCCATAACTGTAAACAGCATTAATTTATAGTCTCATGTTATCTTTTCCTCACCACAATCCAAGGATTAAAGGTATAGTGAGTTCTTCCAGGAAAAAGATAAAATCTAAGCAGCTGGGAGGAACCGTCTCCCTTGAGGTGATTCCAGTTGCTTTTGATTGCTTTTTGAACCAGAGCCCACAGTTTATGTGACCTTGACATAACGTATCAGTCATCGCACAACACTGAATGGCCCCTTGTTGCATGAACACAACCTGTGCCTTAGTAGGGGTCACCCCCTCCCCCAAGATTTCTGTAACTTCATGCGTCATTGGAGCTGCGTGGGTGACGTTAAAACAAAAACTCCACATCGTTCTTGGTCAGGGCTCTGCAAACACGTTTTCTTCTTGCTGAGGTAGCTCCTGATGGGGAATCTCCGTAAGTTTCCTAGTTTGTTTAAAATGCAGATAAAATCTTAATATGAAAATTAATCTGGTGAAAAATAGAATTTTCTTTTCTTCTGTTTTTTGTTTGGTTTGGTTTGGTTTTTTAAAGCCCAAATGAGGAAGGCCCCTAACAGGTGGAAACACCTGCATGAGCAGTCCCTCCTGTGTGTTAGTCAGTGGGGGAAGAGGAGGTGGAGAACGTTCACTTTATGCCTCATACGCTTCTGCATTTCTAAGTTTGTTTGGGCTTTTTTGGAGGGCGGCTGAGTATTTGTCTTAGTTTTGCCAGATGTACATACCAGTCTCATGGTTTTAGAAACACTAATAACATGTAGTTGGTGCCAATTACAGTCTATGGATTCACAGTTGACAAGCAATATAATATTTCGCATGTTTTCCATTCCATCCATAACTCAGTGCAATTTATATTTTGTTTCCCCACTCTCTCGGGGTGGCATTAAACAAACCTCAGTCAATTGGGGCGAACGTCATCATTTGCCGGGCCTGCCTTCCATCCCCCTGTGAGTCACCTGTGCTCCCAAAGCCCACGAAGCTGTCTGGAGTTTTCACAAATTCCTATGGACCTAACTTGCTCTGGAGCCCAGGGCTCCTGGCCCCAGACCTGCCAAGTTCTCTTCCCAGAATGCTCCCCTTCCTCCTGCCCTCCCACATGTCAAGCTGAAGAAATGTTTTCTGGTTTGTGAATAAACACCTCATTTCTCAAATCTTGAAACTCTTTGACCACATCTCAAACCTTCTCTCTTTTCTTTATGGCTTAGGCTTTTCTAAACTACAGTCAAAAATAATTTTGCTCTGTCATGTCCCAGAGATGGTGAGCACTAAATGGTCTAGCTATTTAGATTTGGGTTTGAGGTGATACCGATGGGAACAGGTGGAGATAGAAGGACTCTTCTGAAATAGACACAGAAAAAAATCGTTAATATAATTTTTAAAAATTCTGCTACCTATATTTTCATTTACAGGGGGTTCAGGGGATGACAATAATGTTCCACCTAGACACAGAGAATTGATGCAGCCAATTATGAATGGTTGCCATGGTGAGTGATTTCCCCTAAGGACTTCCATTTCAGGTCCTGAGCATCTTCTAAGGCACCATTTTCTTGGACTGTGAGATAATAAAACAAAACCTTACATCTGAACATTCTTGCACAGTAAGAAGTGATTTTCTCATTAGGTCTGTGGTGAGGATGCTGCAGAAGAAACTCCTGTGCCCACTGGGAAATGGACTAAATGAAAACTACATTAGGTTTGTGGATTGTAAATGATGGCCCAGCTTGCTATGCGACAAAGGGACACTGGTGAAGAGTCTTTGATACTTTCAAAACACTGACCTGTTCGAAATTTGGCTTCTTAAAAAAACACTATTTGTCTATCTTCTCGGGGTAAAGCTTTGGAGAGCATGTAGTATTCAAATTGTGCACCTCATCCATTTGACCCTTCTGTTCTCAGCTCTCCCGTGGCCTTTACCTTTCAGCGGCCTTAGAGGAAAACATCTAGCTTCTTGTTTCATGAGTCTCCTTCCCTCAGAATCCATTGTCCAAGACACTTCTTCTCCAGGAAGTCTCATATTCATTTAGACAATGGACATTTATTGATCTCCTACTTGCACAACGTCTGGCACTAAAGATATTAAGAAATGAAAATGACAGCCATTCTGAGGAACAATTTTAATGCAATGCTAACAACCTTCTCTATTTATCTCCTCTCTCTTTCCTTTACAGTAATCCTGCTTGTTCGTATATTTCTTGTAAATATTTGGTAAGGTTCTTCATAATTCTATATCATGATCTCCTCTAAGGAGGAGTATGCTTCCTGTTTCTTCTATTACTCTAATACAGTGTCCATATCAATATATGTTATTATTAACTACCTTATCCATACTTTCATTGGATGATAGGTACATACCATTGCTAGAAAAATGAAGTTTCAAAATCCAACATAATTTAGTAAATGGTGAGCATTCTCATCAAAAAAATAAAATAAAAAAGCCATCATGCAGAAGAAAAATAACAACATTATAAGTGTTTTACTCTATGGTAGCTTAATAAGAAAACAAGATTTTAAGGCAAAAGGCTACAATTTCCAATATTGATATATTCAGTATGATGTTACTAAGTATTTTCACCACTACGTGCTGTCCATGAAACATATAATATTTATCATGTTCAGATCTAAATCCCAGATTATTTTCATTAAACACAATGCAAGTAATTTTATGAGAACCTTAGCTGGTGCACAGTAACATAAGTGGGATATTTACATAACTGCAGGACTTTCATATTACTACTCGAAATGTCAAAAAATTCCACTTTTTACCACATGTACAAACCCATTGGCATTTGTTCTTATTTCACTTTTTTTAACTAAGTAGGCAACCAAGATTACAGCAAAAACCTTGCCCCAAATAGGTCATGATTCATCTAGCAACTCTTTCTTAACTTATTCCTGTAGAGCAGTAGAGAAAGATTACATACATATATATGCAAGAATTTCTATTTATTATTCCTATCTAAAATATTTCTAGCAAACTACTGACATTTTGCTGCATGACACTTTAATTTCTCCTTTGGCCTGCTGTTTTTACTCGGCTAATCTCTGGGAAAACGCACATTGTGGTTTATTCACTTTGGAAGTTATTCCAGAGTGAAGAGTGACCTCCAAATGAAGCTTGTTCTAGCCACACATAATATTTTCCCCAGAAGAGCCTATAAAGTCTACTAAAATAAGAAAGTCCTCATTATTTTTGATAAACAGTAAAGACTGGAAATTCATATTTCATTTTAGTACCAGAAGTGTGGAGTTGAGATACAGTAGCGTTCTTTTTCTGTGCAGTATAATGGCCTATTATTTTACGAATTACTATTTACTTTGTGTCTGTAGCTTAACTCTGAGTAAATTCTACCTTTCTTCTCTTGCTAGCTAAGTGGGGGAAAATAATTACCTCAAACCCTACCAAGTGTCAAAGCTGCCTTAAAATATTGGTATTTAAAGGAGGTATAATACCAATAAGTCTGAGGCGATTAAGAGTTCTCAGTGAGGATATACAGGACTGTGTTATGTAGTTTGTGACAGAAATCTTAAATTAGTATGGCAACGTGGATGGCGTAACTTTCTCACAGACTAGGGAAAAGAGTGTTGTCAAACCCTTAACTTGCGGTGATGGCACTTAGTAAGTATTGGCCTAATAAAGGGGCAAAGAGTCTATGAGTTTCTCCAATTCTGATTTTTTTTTTTTTGGTCAGAACTTTGAAGTTTTTAAAGCTTTGTTCTCTTCCTCTCTGCCAGGCCAATAAAAAGAATTATTATTACTACCACATTTGTGTCTCTTGGATTTTATTTTTGGCTAAAGCAAGCACTTTTACAACATGATCTTGGTTAAAGGAGCAATTAGAATTAAGGAGCCTTATCCAACAATTACAGCACTTATTGCAATTATAATAGTAACCGAGTACGTTGACGACTTACCAAGTTACCCCAACGCTACGTTTTTATTTTGCTTTTAAAGTTATCAAAAGCCTGATGCTGGAAGGATTGTAATGACTTTGTGGTAGCCAGATTCGAAGTCTGAAGCCCTGTCTGCCACACCGTTAGCCATCAAAGGAGGCCTGTCCCACCAAGCGCTCTATTTTCACAACAGGATATCTGGTTTCTTTTATGAGGATACAGCTATGTTAATTTGGTTTAGTGGTTTGTTGGAGGTAAGCAGGCTCTTCACAGCACAAACACCAAAATCCCCTTAAAGCAGTTTCTTGTTAATAGCTGGGGTCTGATTGGCAGATTTGCATTGTAAAGTGTGATTTGGTTGGATAAATATGTTTAGTCTAGTAAGCACTTTAGTGATTGAGTGTCTGTTAATGGATAAAGGTGGATTATGGTGAAACCTCTACAGGCTGTCACTGGGCACTTAGCATTGTGAGATGTCAAGGGGAATGGAAAACAAACTGGCACTACAGCACAGCTGAAAGGCTGTAAAATGTTTAAAATATTCAGCGCTAATGTTGGCCTTTCAGGTTGCAAATATTAATTTCAATAGAGGAGAAAGAACAGCAAATCAAATGGCAGGGTTTTTGTAACTGCAGCAGTGACAAAAGAGGGATGTCCCATACACATTCTTAAAATCTGACATCTTTCACTAGATTTAAAACCAGAGAACTGACGTATAGGAAATTCAGGGTGGTTAATGGAGAGCCAAAAATGAACCCCACTCCTGCTGAAATCTTTGCATTCAGATGTCCTGCAGGCAGAACAGGAATTCCCTCCCCCGACCTCACCTTCCCCACCAGAGTTATTATTTTAAAAAAATAACATATCTACTCATACACACATGTATACACATAGTATTTGACAATTCTCTGAAAATGATACACACTTGTAAGAATTATAGATACTAATTTCCTACCTCCTTCCCATCTCCAAGCATCTGGAATTGAAGACTTTTCCATTTCTTCCTCTTAAAAAATGTGTCCTGGGATTCCTCATAAAGGCACCAGAAATGTCATTTATTTTTTTCTTCTCAGGTGAACATGCAGAAGTATTTTTATGAGGTGAAAATATCAGCTTACTTCAAGGGTCTAAATGATGTTTTAACATCCCGGACTCTGGGAGAAGGAGGATGATGGAACGGCTGCTCCCAGCTAGCCATGAAGTGCTTAAGACTTCAGGACTAGGATGTTTTTGCAGACTGGCTCTTTTACTGAAGTTCAACATATTTGGGCCATTTTTCTTCAAGACTCTTCCGGACAATGCTTGGGGTTCACCAGTTTTTATCAGTGTCAGGTCTTAGGCAATTCTCTTCAGAACACCACCACTCAAGGCTTTGCGAGTCCAACTCTTCATCCATTACTCTGCAGCCACTGCTTTTCCTAGGTTAAGAGGCATCCGGAGAAGTATAAATGAGAAAGAACATTCTGCAAACCCGAGTTAAAAAGAAGTTGAGCCTTCAGTTTTCTGGATATGAGGGGTAAATATTATTCCAACACGAGCTATAACAAAGACCAGTTAAAAGTCTAGCGTCTAGCGAGGTGTTAAGCCACTAATTTATTACATGACCTTGGACAGGCCACAGCCTCTGTGGGTCCCAGTTTCCAATATGCACGGTGTTGACGGTGGTTAGCATGACAATGCTGATACCAATGCACCGTTATTAATGAAATTGGATAGTTATACATAAACAGGCCCCAAACCTAGGTCTTCAGGAAGTATAACTTTTTTCTGTTTTTGTTCCACAAAACATAATTTCTATTTTGACTTCCTCTCTCACTGCATGAAGGAAAATACATAGTCACGTATCACCCTAAATATAGTTATTATTATAAAACTATGGTATAAAACTATTATTATAAAACTATGGTATTATTATAAAACTGATAGTATATATGACTATCTGTATATATAATTATTTTAGTGTCTCTCCTGTCCCCCAATTTCTCGAATTATGTCTAAGCCCCATTGGCCTCCAGAATGCTAGAGGGCATGTCATTTGTGGAGAAGGAGTTCAGAGTGTCTGGAGTGTGTACCTTGTCTTCCCACACTGTTACCTGGGGAGGCACCTCACTATTACCTGGTTTTCAGTTCCTAGTTCACACAAATCACAGTTTCCTCTCCAAATATCACCCAAGTTCTGTCTCAGGAATGTCTGTTTCTTGGGGCTTATGTAAGAATCATGAGGCTCTTCTCACATTTCACTGGGGCAGATGGGAATCTGCATCTACTTTTCTCTCTGGGCACCCTGATGCGGCTGTACCTGCTGTCCTTCCCCTCTGCCAGATTACACAGAGAATTTGTCTTGCTGCGCCTCTGTTCTCAGAGTCTTTAAACCTACACTGGATCTTATCAGAGTCCTTAAACCTACACTGGCCCCACACAATTGAGTCCTGGTGAGGCATTTCAGAACCTGATCTTTCTTGCTTATATTTCCATTTTTTCTCTCTTACAGCATCTGTATTTGATCAGGTAGGGATAAGATTAAGTCTGACTATTCACGTATGTTATAAAGAAAAACAGGGTGATAAAATTGAATAAGTTGTCCAATGACAAGTCAATGGTGATACACACATCGGCTATGGTTTGCACATGATTCTACAAATATAGTGATTTCAGTGCCGATGTTAACAGTGATATTGGCATCATACAGTTAACACCAGGGATGGGGCGACCACGAATTCTCCAGTCCTGCTCTTACTCACTATATCAGCCTGAACCAGCTAAGTGCTGGCCCCTACTCTTATTTTCTTAGGTTGCTGCCAGGAACTCAAAGCCCAACAAATTAGTTTTGAACGGTATTTTGTCTACCTTTAATCTTGAACTCAGAGCCAAAGGAGGAGATTTAGAATGAGAACTATGCAGAGAATGAGTACGTAATAGAGTAAAATGGTAAGTGGCCATGTTAAAAAGGGTAAACGTTCTAGTTTTGGACAGATCTAATTTTAAATCTTGGCTTTGCAAGTCAATAGCTATATTAATTTTCAGTTGCTGCATAACAAATTACACAAACTTAGCAGCCTGAAACATTCATTTATTATCTCACAATTCTGTAGGTCCGGGGTCTGGGCATGGTATTGTTGGGTTCTCTGTTCAGGGTCTCACAGGCTGAAGCCAAGGTGTCGGCCAGTGCTGTGTTCGCATCTAGAGCTCAGGGTTTCCTTCCAGGCTCATTTAGTTGTTGGCAGTATTCTGTTCTGTGTGGCTTGCTGGATCGAGGTCCTCGTTTTCTTGCTGGCTGTTAGGTAACTCTGGATCAAATAAGCATAATAAATTTTTGTTGTTACTATTGTTAATTTATGATAAAAGTTAACAGAACCTGAAGAGAAAAATTGGCTTATATTAATAGCACAAATACTAAAGGATCACAATTATAGGGTCCCCGGTATGACAGTATGGACTTTATGAAACAACTCAGGTGTTTTCATGACTTTTGAGGGAGAGGGAAGGTGGCAGACTGGTAAGTCTGATGCCTTATTCTGACCACTCTAAGATTTAAATGCTCTTAGAAGCTGAGACTCTGGACTCAAAACCTAATTTTATGCCACTTTCCATTTGAAATAGTAGGAGCTTTGGAATCTCCTTTCTCAGGTGCTCCTTCCATCACGATCCTCTAACTTTATAAACACCAGATACAATTACTACGATTTTATCTTTCTCAAGAGATACTCCAAGACTTCCCTGAAACATCAGTGGAACATAATGCAGGAAGGAAATACTTTTCAGGGTGTACTGAAAAAAAAACAACACCTGGATAGACATTTACACTAGATATCTACTTGGACCCAACTATGATGATGAGAGCTGGTTTCAGAGAATGAATTACATAAGTCTGAGGGTATTCAAGTCAAAGGAGCTACACCTCAATTTGGCTTTGCCAGAAGATTTCTACTGTGAACACATTTGAAAAGAAAGCTAAGAAAGCATAAGCTAAGAAGTACAAAATCAGAAGCAACCAACACTATTTACTTGAGGTCATTTTTTAACTTTTATGTAAATTCTAATCATATAGAATATAAAACCAGAGGATTTGAAAAAATACTTTTATTCATTATTTGAAATGTGAAAAATTTTAACTGGGTAGGCTTAAAATTTAACTTTTTTATTTCTATCATGTAAATTCTTATCAAAAATAATTTATATAAAGCTACTACCATCTATGGCTATAATGTGGTCTATGTCAGTTTCTATTAAATCTCCAAGTATGAATTTATAAATTTATAAAATGAAGACACAGAATTTTATAGAGTCAATGTCAAATCACATGAGAACTTATGCTTTGAGATCTTTATATGTAAGGTCAATATCCAATTCATCTGTTATTAAAACTACTATAAAACAAATGCTTATAACATCCATACTGTATTTGAACTATTCTTAATGCAAAGTAAAAGGGCCTTGTCTTAAAAAAAATAAATAAAAAATAAAAACCTTAAAAAAGACAACATTTAACTGTAAATCTAACAAAGATTTTGAGACCATGTTTTGTTTGACTGTAAATCTAGCAAAAGATGCATACTTGATGATGACATTGAAAAAGACATAGTGCTTTGGGTGCAGAATTAACAATTTAACCATTATAAATCAATATTTAGTATTATGCTTCTCAAAAGATATAAAAATAAGCAATCCTGTGATGTGACACAAATGGCATTTCACTGCTTAAAATTAGAAAGCTACATGAAATTATATATAATTTAGTCAAATAAAATTAGTTCTATATCAAAGATAGCTTCTAAAGTTGCTACAATACTGTCGTGCTTGAAAATAAATGTAATTTAAAAGTTTTCACCTGTACAGGATCATATATAAATGAAGAAATGTGGAATAAATTACTTTAAATTCATGACGAAAAATAAGATTCACATCTTTCACTTACACTTCCAACTATCTCGACTCAAGTAGTTGCAGATTTCTAATTCAATCAATATTTCTTCACTAAATAAATACAGATTTGCACTAGAAATAGTGAAAAGGAAACCTGAAACAATAGCTATATTATGTTGTTTATTTTTCTGTTATATTTTTGCCACTGAATCATAAAAAAAACACTTTAAATTTGAAAACCAGTGATTAATTAACATACATTTAAAACTTGAGCTATTATAGGATAGTACATATAACATGATTTTTATAGACTTCTATGTGGCACATATATACATTTTCATGTATTTAATTCCTTAGACTTAGAGCATTGCATTTAGAAAATATTTTCCCGCCTAAATTGTGTTTTAAAACCCTGTTTATTTCTCTCAATTATTCCTCTGAAAAAGAGAAAATATGCATTATATTACTACTGTAAATATTTTATGTCTAAAATATTTAGCCAAATGGAAAAAAGACATGGTTATAATAGCATCAGTGGGAAAACACACACACACACACACACACAGAGGAATTAGATTTTAGTGAATAAAAACAAACAAACAAAAAACAGAAAAATAGGTTGCGGCTAGATAGGTGCTTTGTTCCTTGCCCGAGCCCTGACTAAAGGGACATGAAATACAAACGTCAGTCCACATATCTAGAGGAAGCAGCTGCAAGAATGATATAGGACCTATTCTTATAAAGAAAGAGCAACAGCAAATCTGTTTGAGCATGAATATTAGATTTGCTGAGTTCTGCTGACATCACCATGGGAGATAAACAAATTACGAAGACTGGGGCAGCCTGTTGTTAGAGAGGTTGCCAGATGAGATAAGTGAGCAAAGGCCAGTGAACACATGATGCACATCTTGACGACCTTGTATATGACTTGAGGCTGCAACTTAGTCAAGTGTCATCTTAAACATCACTAGTCTAGAACAAGTGGATCCAAATGAACTCTGAACTTCTGTTTCCTTAATAGCAAAGGACTAACAGCTGCCTGCATCTGGAAACTGTGTTCAAGTTCGTTATAGCTGTAACATAATAAACAAACTAAAAAATAATAATAATTTCATACAATCTGTTTACATCCTATTTACATTCTTGCTTCTTCTCTGGCCTCATTAAATTGTAATCTCACATCTAATTACATTTTATCAATTTATTATTTCTGCAGCTTGAGAATTAAAAACATATTGAAACAAAAAATAAATCTCTAACAGTTGTTCTTTTTTCTTGTTTTATATTAGCAAGTATTTGATGATCAGGACCCGAGATGTATGGGGCATTCAGCTTGTACTGTGTGTTTTGGGCAGTAAATTGGGAGGCGGGTAGAGAACCAACACATTCAAGCTAGTAGAATATGATTTACCAGCTCGAGAGCTCTGGGTCTAAATTTTCATGGATATAAGTGACAAATTATCAATAAATCACTCTTTGGTTCACCATAATACATAATGTTTATGGAAACCCAGTTCCAATAAATATGACTCGCCCTTTTTAGCCAAAGCATAAGAAACAAAGATGACAGGAGTTACAAACAGAAATGAAAAATAGGGAATAAGCCCCTGGCCAGCAATGAACCTTTTTTCTTTTCAATCCAACCTGAGGCCACTGGATTCTGCAAGATGCTTGCGTATGTATACACTCGTTTCAAAATGCCATTTAGTCTTCATTTTGAACTCAGGAATTTAGAGTAAGGCAATGTAGGTAATGCTTGACCACCAAAAGATTCTTTTTTTTTTCTTATTTTATATACCTAAGATTCTGTGAGATCTCACTAAAATGGCAGTAACATGAATTAAACTATCGCAAGGTTTCTTGGTTTTGAAATGCATCAGCGTTGCCTTTGTTTTTCCAAGAAAATAACCTATAGTTGAAAAAAAAAAAAGCAGTCAGCACTTGTACTAAACATATACAAAAGAAAATGGAAAGGTGTTAAGATAAAATTAACATGGAAGTAGTTGGTAATTTGCCTTTAAAGTTTATACACTCATTTTAGCCTTCGTTCTACACATATTCTTGCAAAGGGAGGGGAAATTGTATACTTATTCTTTAATATCATCATTATTTATGTATCACTTATTATTATTTTGATACACTTTTATGCACTTTGTGATTTATCTTCCATGTTCTAAAAGTGAAATTAAGAAGTGTTGCAGACAATGTTGTTGTAATGCCCTATAACTTTACAAACTCGTTCAGCAGCTGGAAGCAATTGACATAGGGTAGCATTTGACTTGAACAACACTTTAAAAAGTCAACTTGAATCTTAATTGAAATACCCTATATTTCACATTGGATATATGATCCAATTCTAGACTTTTGTTTCCTTTTGGAAAGCACAGGCGGTGAAGTATTATGCTATTTATGAGACTGTTTATCAGGAGCTTGTTTATTATAATCAAACAGCAATTTTTACTCCAACAAAGTTTTTTTTAAATTGACTCTCTGAAACACGGCTCTGTGTTATGCATATATATTTATATGAAAATTGATATAACAAAAATTTTAAATGAGCAAAAATTAACCATAACCTGGACAACATGTAAAAGTAGTGCTTTATCTTTTGTAGATTATAACTTTTCAGCCTTTGTCCTATGTCTACTTAATATTTACATAACTGATTCTGACTTTTTTTATACTTAAGTATTTTATCTATTTGCTTACATATTTGTGATAGTAACACAAATTCTTACCTTAACTGCCTAAAAACTATTACATTAAATTAATTTTAAATGTGATAGGAACACTAATGAATTAACAATTCCTGACTCATCAATAAGAGATAACCTTTATCCAGGGTGTCAGACCTCTGTTCTGGGTGTTTCAGCTCTATGCACAATGAGTGTGTGAGGTAGTTACTATTATCATCCACATTTTTTCAGATGAGGCAAATGAATCACAGGGTGGTTAAGTACCTTGCCCAAGACATCATACCAGTAAGTAAGAGTCAGGCTAAGGGAAAGAACTAGCAAATTTCTTTCACTTTAAGCATTATTGATGTTACTGAAAGTGTATCTACCAATCAAATATTTAAAATTGAATTATACATTAAATGCAGTCAAACTATGTATTTAATCATGTGAATTATTTTATACCCCAAATTTATTTGTTTTTAAATTTGAATTTCATTATATCATGTTATTTAATAGTCTTTAGGTGTTCAGTAACAGAAACACAACTCCAACCCATGTAAGTAAAATAGAGAGTATTAGAGAGTATGCCTGTAACTGCAAAGCCACTCCAGACATGACCAGATCCAGGAGTCCCAAAACCGTGATAAGCCAGTGGTCCCTTTCTCTCCCTCACAACATTGTCTTCTTTGCTCTCAAGCAAAGTTTGTGTCCCCTGGCAAATCTTAAGTTTAGTTGTGCCTACATTCAAACATATAACCAAAATAAACTTCTTTGTAGCTCAAGCAAAATTCCCAAGAGATAATTCTCAATAGCCCAGGTAGGTCATAGGCCAATGTCTGAACCATCACTGTGGCTACGAAAAGAAAGTTCTTTGTCATCCAGGCCTGAGTTTAAGGTCAGCCCTTTCCAGACTGGGTGAAGGAGTGATTCTCCAAAGGAAAATCAGAATATTGCTACCTACAGAAGGGGGAAGAGATTGCTACCCCTCAAAAAAAAAAAATTTTAGAAAACTCCCAGACACCAATTCTCTAAAAATGATTTTTTAGCTGTGTTAGAATAATCTCCTCAGAGTAAATATAACATGTGGCACTGAGTCAGTAGAGTGCAGTTGCAGAGAATAAAATCGGCTGTGGCTAGTTTAAGCTGAAAGGGATTTATTACAGGGTTTAAGATACACATATTTCTCAAGGCAAACAAAGAGACAGAGTTTCTTTTCAGGTCATAGGAAATATGCTAAGAGAAGGTTAATCTTTTTAGTGTAAAAGGGTTGGTTTTTGTGTAAATATCCCATGCTGTGTTTGGAACACTGAATTTCCTCTTTCTCCCCTTCCTAGGGTGACCCACTGGTCCTGGTTTGCCTGGGACTTTTCTGATTTGGAAACTGAAAATCTCACATCCCACGGGCCCATTAATGCTGGGCAAACTAGGACAGTTGGTCACCTATCTCACACCTGTCCCTTCTGGCAGTGATACTGTAAACCGAAATTAATTTTAGACTGTAATAAGGAATAAAAAGCATTTATTTGAGCAGAAAAGAGCTGCAACCCAGGAGACACAGATTCAGGTAGCAACCTAAATAATGTTCCACTGGGACAAAGTGGAGGTCACCTTTTATAGCGAAAGTTCCTGCCCAGATTCTCAATTAGGTTTGTTTTATGAGGTATCCAGCTTTTGCAGTTCTGATTAGAAGGGGCAGGTCTGAGTCCATTGGTAGAAAGACAAAACCAGGATTTCTCTGCAGTGGTTGGCTCAGACAGTGTACACGAGGGCAGTATAGTGTGGGAAGCCAAGAGTTCAGTCTGAGGCTCTCCCCGCCACGCAGAGTAAGTGGGAAGCCTCTGTCAGCAAATGGCCATTAGACTCTTATTATTGATAAAATTGGACCCTCAGCTGACCTTGGGGGTCAATTTCAGAAGATAAGTTCCTTCTCAGGGTTCCCATCAAATGAATCTTCTCAGCATCCGTAATACCAAACAGAATCCACTGGTGAAAACCAAAACTAGAAGCCAGCAGAGCAAATGCCATAATGCTCTTTAGTGAAGAAAGGCAGGGTCCAACACGACTAGGTTTCCCTACAGAGCATGCCAGAGGTTCCTACGTGGGGTCTTGAGAGGCCCAAGTCCACTGAAGAGCTGGATTCTAGTAAAAGAGGGAGTAAGCCCAAATGCCTGTAACCCATTGGGTCTGTGTTGATTGGAAGTCTCAGCTAGAACCAAAAGGTTGCTTTATTTTAATTCTAGACTCCAAGTGTGTGCTTGCAGGCTGACAGGAATATTGTCTGCTAATTGCCTTAAATCCCCTTTCCTTCCAGGTTTCAAGGGGGAGCAATAGGAGTACACACCCACCCTTGCACCGTTAAAATCATTTCTGATATTGACTACCAAACCCTCCCTCTTTTAGGATGGAATTGAAATCCTCATGAAATCCCTCCCTCTTCCCCAGTCTCTAGTCCTGTCCTATTGGGTAACCCATACAGGGGACTCTGACTCCCTTTTCTCACCCCTGAAATTTGGGGGATTTCTTTCACCATCGGGCCCATTTGTATTTGACCTGAAACTGCAGGACTATGAAATTATTCCCTTGATGCTGCAGCCCAGAAAAGAGCATGGGTCCGCCTTACTCTTCTCTGCCTGCAACTCATTTTACTGAACCTCTTCCAAAGGGAGAGGGGAATTTGCTTTATCAGAATAATTCAGCAGGAGAAAACCAAAAGTAGTTTGCATCCAGCCAACTGGAAATACGAGTTAAATATTGATGTTTACATTCTCCCAGAGTTCTGTTTTTGCCTTTCTCAACCAATCTGCTGCTTCCCAGTGTTCCCGTTCACTGCCACACTTTACTACAATTTATACACTGGGGATCCCCAAATTGTCTCCTATCTGCATTGTCTCTTCTCTAGGATTCTCTTAGACTCCCCAGGTTGTCAGACCTTAGAGCTTGTACAGTTTTCTACCTCTAAAAGTATGTGTGGTCCTTTCTTTCCTCAAAAGCCCCTCAGTTAGACAGCTATGAAAGCAGGTATTACATACATAATGTCCTTATTTGACCAAGAAGGAAAATAAAACCTAATGTGCCAAAGTGGCTCATTCAAGGCCACATATCTAGTCAACACAAAAGCCAATCCAGGAAATTAGGACCCTTAACTTCACTTTATCTCTCCACTACTTTAATCTGGTGAGGTCTGGATCACGCAACACCCAGGGAATCTTTTTAAAAGAAATTTGATTTTGTTACTTTCAAATACATATGATAAAATAAGTTATTTTTCTCAAATGTCCATATAAAAAGGATAATAATAACTTAAATAGAAACAATCCAATTCAATATTATTTATATTTTAAAGTCCAACTAATTTTATTTTGCAATATTATTGAGACTATTAATTTCCTAAGCACGCACTCAAATTGGGCAATTGGGTGAGTGAAAGAGTGAACACTACAAAGAGCTGGGCAAACCTGGCTCACCACGTGCTACTTACCAGCATGTTCTCTTAGGGTTTTCCGAGGCCAACCAGAAGCTACTGCTCTGTTTGAATAAATGCAGTCACACTTGGTGTGAATAATTTTTATCTCCCTTTCCTTTTTTCCACCTCCAAAGACATGGATCTGTGCAGGACATTGAAGAATGATATTCATTCCTTCCTTCAAATTGGATTAGCAATCTATCCACAGCTAAGCATGCATTTTAAGTCAATTTATTCACATTTTATAATAATTAATTTTAATTTCACTAAAAATGCACCCACAAAATTCTAAACAGTATCTCATCATATTAATATCAAGTAAGATGAATCTTCTACGATAAGAGCCAAATGCAAATTCTCAAATCTGAAAGGATTCAAAAACATTTTACATTGTCTTTTTAAGACTTAATAAATTTCTCCCCTTTAGGGATTTTCTAATGATTTGGTGGAATACTCATTGAAAAAATATTTATTAGAGATGGCAAAAGATACATCTGTGAAAGAATATTTTTATGTGTTTGTGAAGAGAATTTGTAGAGAAACCATTTCCCTATAAGACATGACCATAGTAACTAATTATTCTACAATAATCACTACAGCCCCAAGGACGCCCTGCCTGCTCTCTTCAGGTTTTCACTCGTGGTCTCCAAACCCCTCTCTGTTGATGGTGATAATAGTTGGCATTCCAAGTCACCTTCCAGATCTTTGGAACACTTCTTTATTCTTCTTTTTTTTTTTTTTAGCTTTTCTTTTTTCTTTCTTTCTTTCTTTCTTTCTTTCTTTCTTTCTTTCTTTCTTTCTTTCTTTCTTTCTTTCTTTCCTTCCTTCCTTCCTTCCTTCCTTCCTTCCTTCCTTCCTTCCTTTCTTTCTTTCTTTCAACATTTTACTTTTTTATTTTTCCCCTTCCCCTCTGATAACCACTAGTCCATTGTCCATGCCCACGAGTCTCTGTTTGTCCTTTTCATTTGCTGCTTTTAGGTTTATATCCCACATATAAGTGATATCATGTGATTTTCAACTTTTTCTATCTGGCTTATTTCTCTTAGCATGATTATCTCGAGGTCCATCCATGTTGTCGCAAATGGCAGTATTTCATCTCTTTTTACGTCTGAATAATATTCCATTGTATCTGTGTGTCACAGCTTTTTTAGCCAATCATCTATTGTAGGACACTTTTGTCACTTCCATGTCCTGGCCACTGTGAATAGTGCTGCTATGAACAGCAGTGTGCAAATATTTTTCGGTTATGGGTTTTCAAGTCCTCGGGGGTAAATATCCAGTAGAGGGATTGCTGGATCATATGGTAAATCAATTCTTAGTTTTTTGAGTAACATCCATACTGTTTTCCATAGTGGCTGTTCCAATTTGCAGTCCTGTCAACAGTGTAATGAGGGTTTCTATTTCTCCACATCCTCTCCAACATTTGTTATTATTTGTCCTATTGATTATAGGCATTTTAACAAGTCTGAGATGGTATCTCATTGTGGTTTTGATTTGCATTTCCCTAATAGCTAGTGATGTTGAGCATCTTTTCATGTATTTCTTGGCCATTTGTATGTCCTCTAGGGAGAAGTGTCTATTCAGGTCCTCTGCCCATTTTTTGATTGGGTCATTTTTGTGTGTGTGTTACTGAGTTGTATGAGTTCTTTGTATATTTTGGATATTAGGCATTGCTTGGAACACTTATTTCTGTACAGAGACCACACTGAGGCAAAACTACAAATTAGGAAATTTGGTCTCTAGGGCCCTGCCTCTCCCTTTCCTCCCTTTTAGACCCACTTGCTTTTTTAGTCAAATCTAGCCCATGGTCGTGTTTTATTTGACTCGGACAGGATCTGTTTTTTTAAAAATTGAAGGCATTGCCAACATTGCAAATTCAGAAGATTTCATGTTAAAATCCAAGCCTCCAACATCTCTTGATGTTGGAAATCCAGGCTTGCATTTTCTCCTGACAACTGGCTAGAGATTAGCAACTATCTCTCTACACAGCATATGCCCCCAGTTTACCACAAAATCTCCCATATTTGCTATTCAGGTCCTTGAGGTCTTGACTCTGATAGGCTTTTGAGTTTGCTACCCACATGGCTGATAGTAGCCAGGACATGCCAGTATGGTGAAAATAGTTGTTAAAAATAACAGCCACCACTCCAGAGCCCTTTGAATGCCATCTTGATTCCCCAACCCTCCCACCCAGGACCCTCTAAGACTTCCCCATAATCCAGGCAATTAAAGCATAAATGCTTGGCACAGCAGGGTGCCTCCAAGACTCTAGTCTAGCTATGAGCTATGTCACACTTCTCTCCTGATGGTGGGACTCCTGTCACTACTTTTAACACATCCTGACAATCCTTGTACTAAAACATTTCTTTATTGATTCTAAAAATGCTAGATTCATCTTTTTTTTAAGTGCCATTTAAAATTGGTACTTTTAACCCATGGTAATGCCTACCAATCTTGAAACTTTGGTCATGAAGCAGTACTATTTTAAGAGAAACTAGTACACTCCTCAAATGACATCCAACTGGTGACAACCAGACTAACTCACTGCTATTGCATTCATTTAAATGCATATACAAAACAACATGCATCCAAATATAGCAAAATATTTTAACTAGGCATTCTTCTTTAAATTAAAAAAAAAAGTTTCTCAGACGAAATTGTAAACTTGGGATAGAATGAATAATTCATTTGCATTCAGGGCTTTCTAATGTACAAAATGCCTTCATTCATTTATTCTTTTCACCAATGTCTGCCAGATTCATCATTTGATTCTCATAATTCAGGATGTCAGGGCACAAGTTATCATTCCTGTTTCACATACAAGGAAACCAAAGGCTCAGGAAAGTAAACTATTTACTTAGAATCCCATAGTCACTGGCAGAACTGGGACTTGAATCAAATTCTCCCAGCTCCTCGTTCCAGGGTACTCAAGATTACTTAGCATTCATTTTAATGCCTTTCACTTCATGAAAATTGTCCTGATTTGGTCATTGACAAAGCTCAAGCTGCTTTTTTGCTGGTCTATATATTGTTAACTCAGATGATGAAAAGATACAGTTCTACTTTTTCTGCATCAGACCCTCTACACTTTTGCCTGTAAAGCTTTATTTCCTATTATGGAAAAGATTATACTGAACTACATTTTTTTTTCCTTTGAGAGAAGCAACGTAAATTTTTTAAATGCCTGTAGCACTCACCTTTAGCTCTATGCATTCTGTACATTTCATATGCTCATTTCAGAATAGCTTATGTTAACCTCTAGGTTACATATTTTTTAAGTTACTTGCTATATTTTGTTTAACTTTTGGTTCTAATTTTATCCTGAGTGTACCACATTTAGATCAGAACATTTAACTGTTTATAATAATAGTATGTCTTTATCTTGCTGACATTTCCCTCAAACGATCTATGCACTTTTATAGAAGACATCTCATAAAAATTAAGTTCTCTCTCTTACTCAAAGCATGCTTTACTTTAAATTTTTAGCTAGTTTTTTTGTAGTAACTCTTTTTCTAAGTAATTAAAACAATACAAAAATTTACCAAAGTCCAAAAATTATATCACTAAAATTTCCCTAAATAATTTTAAAGACTTTTGATAAGGTATTTGAAAAGTTTCCAATTTTACTATCTAGATGTTGATTTAGAATCCTTAAAATACATGCAGTTTTTTGCCTGAAAAACTATATTAAACAAAATCAGAATCTAAATGGGATTTTAAGTCCAGCTATTAACATCCTTATTCAATTAAAGTACTAAAAAAGTTTTCATAAGTGTCAGAGAAAATTACTTGATGCTAGTTTATGTAATATTTTTATGTTGAACACCACTACATTAAAACAATACTGAAAATAATAATAAACACTGACTCGGTTAATGCTGGGTTTTTATATCATTTTAAGAGCATAACTAAAGAAAAAAAATAAGGGAAATGAAAATAGAACTACTTCCTTACCAGTCATACCACCAAATAATAAGAAAACAAATGAATGATTTTATACCTACATCTTTACACCGTTGGATAACAAAGCTCTAAATCTAACAGCATAAAGATGCTAGAAACCTCTATTTATTGGGAGGGAGGGGGCGTTTAGTGGGCCAAGTTTGAGAGAATTCAAGATAAAACCAGTGACTAGTATAAACACAAGCCCATTGCCACACTTTATTTACTGAAAAATGAGTTCCTTAATTATAAAGAAGGTTGTATTGAATAACTGACAGCAATTAAGATAGAAAGTCTGTGGATAGAATTGTGGGAAAGGAAGGCAAACCTACATACAGAGTAAGAGTCATTTCTAGTGATAATAAAGCACTGCCCCCTCCACAGTGGAAGTTATCTCCTCTCCCATGGGTACCTGTCTGGTCCCTCTGGGGAAAAGTACTATTCTGAGGGGACAGTGTAAACCTTACTGTTCTCCCAAAGTTTATCAATAGCTTTCTCTCTCTTAAGATAATCTTAATTTGATCTTAATAGGGTGACCAGGTTGAAGATCTAAATCGGCAGTAATCAGATCACCCTTGGTAAGGTGATGCCAGTCCAATCACAGAACTTCCATTGCTGCCACTTTGTGCATGAGCCCAGTGAGCCAGCTCTGGAGCTGGTACATAGAGGCTGACTGATACTGAGTCATCCTGTTCATTGATCATTGAGATCCTCTTCTGTAATGGAGGATCTTCTCATTCTTCACTTTTCAAAGGAGCCTACCTTGTCTTTTCTTAGATCTACATTTCATGGTTCCCCAACATTCCTCCTGAACTTCTGGATTTCTCTAGATTCCTATCTCTGGCCCTTTTGTCTTCCAAGCAAAGTAAATCATCAGATGCAATGCTTGTAATTTTTCTACTGGATTTTCCTTCCCCAGTGTCCTTCTGGGCCACCTCTAACGGGGGCTATAATTCCGCAGTGCAATTCTAGTTAGTGCCAGTATGTTGTACAAAACCACCTAAAAACCACACTTGAATTTCGGCCTTCTCAGTCAACTGATCAAGGGAGCTCCATATGAGACCATGTGTGAATTGAGGGTAAGAGATCAGAGCCGTGGAAGTGGACACCAAGATAACCAGAGGCACAATGTACACGTGCCTTCAGTAACTTCTTGAGTCCCGTCTCCTGTATACCACTGACACTTGATGATGGAGGGCTTCTAAGAAAACCCAGCTTTATGATGTTTTGGATCAAAAGGACAGTTCAGGTCAAATGTTCACTGAGTGCATCTTAGCCAGGTATTCAGTTTCTGGCTAAGAAATTCTAGCAAGTCAACAGCAGCAGGGGGAAAGAATTTGTTTCCAAAACCTCAGAAGTCTTCTTTGGAAAATGTCCAGGGACTGCACACAATTTCTCCAGTTGCCACAGACATTTTGGGTGTCATTGGCTCGGCCAAGTCATAAGGCTCAAGTAGCAAAATATCAGTACTTCAACTTGGACTAGCTGTGGAGCCTTCTGTTGCTTGAGGCCCCACTCAAAACTGACAACTTCATGGTAAACAGGTCAATACAACACATTCAAATGTAGTTTACTTTGCCAACAGAAACTTCTGCTTTTAGTGAAAAAAAAATGGTACTTCAGACATGAGTTATTCAACTTCATTGGTAAATATATATGCATGTGTACATATATGTATATAAATGCTGTTTCTAATAAAATAAGTATAAAGCAATATTTATATAATATTTAATAGTTCCTTCTAACTAGGTCAACAAAATTTATTTTAGTCTAGTTAAAGGCAAAATCCCACAATATGCTGTTATTTTTTTAAAATCTTGCTACATCGGCAACACGTTATCAAATACTTTGACTATTTCATTTATCATTTCTCCTGCTTCTATCATTAGGCATTTTTTGAAGAATGTACTATTACATAGAACTAGAACATGATGAATAAGATTTCAATCTGGAGAACTTAAAGAAATAGATCAGCATGCAAACTATCGTTGCCTCATCTGGTCTCAATCATGCATGTCTAAGTTATGATATATACATCATTTTATCTGGATTTATGTCCCTCATTACTGAAAAAAATTAAAAGGTGAAAAAAATTAAAAGTATTTAGAAAGATTTTGTGTGTTAACACATATTCTGGAAAAATAATTTTCAATTGATTATTGAGATCACAGATTGATGCCTTTATCCTTTAAGATGGAAGTTCTTTGTCTTTTGTTAATGAAAAGAAAGTAAACACCTAACTTCTACTCAAATCTTGAGTTGACAATATACAAATTAAAGATGACTTTAAAAGAGGAAAATGCCACAATCCTGTTACAACTAATCATTTTTAAATATTGATCTCTTGATCTCTGCCTACATGCATGCATATTTTCTACATTATTCATTAATTCATTCAAAAAGCATTTTCTGAGTCCCCTATATGCTAACATTGTTATAAACAAAGCAATTTTATATTTACTTTTTAAAATGAATATGCTAATAAACATTTTTATCACATTCCTACCAGTAGATGTTAACTTTTCAAACATAGATTTACTAAAATACAAATGTTATTGGGATATAGGTTTTCTGTTTTTCACCTTCACAAGCAACAATTCTCTTTACCAGGCAGTATAATGTAGTCACTAAGGTAAAGGCTGTGCAGCTAAGCAGACCTGAATCTAAATTCTGGAGTCACTAGTTACTATGAGACCTGGGGCAAATTAACTTCTCTACTCTTCATTTTCCTTATCTGTGAAATGATGATAATAAAAGTTCTATTTTTGTGGTTGTTTTGAGGATTAAATGAAATAATGCATGTAAAAATGCTTAAGACAATGCCTAGCATAAAGTAAACATTACCGGTGCTATTTTTATTTCTACTACTCAACCTATGAAAGCTCTTTTTTATTCTTCATGTTTCATCTCATATGTTCTCTTCTTCATTAACCTTTTCCTGATATTTCCAACTGGATATGCTCTTTCCCTACATTGATCTTCCAAAGCATTATTTTTACTATTGTTTTTACTATTCTTAAGCACTCAGTACTTTATGCTTTGCTTTAGAAATATATGCACATTTCCCTGATCTGCATTGTCAGATTACACACTCCTTGCCAGTATCCTGCTAACCTCTACAGTAGTGCCTAGCAGAGTCTTGCACATTAAGCAGATACTCAAAGAATATTTACTAAGTTGAAAAAAATTGCAGATTGTGACCACATTCTGTTGATGGAAAAACAATGATAGAGACACATGATGAGTTTTCAATTAAAATTATTTCAACTTTCAATTTATTTTAGTTTTTAATTAAAAGTGATCCATTTCTTTTCATATACTCATATCTAAATCAGACTGTTTTCTGTTACCAAGCCCTACCTTGCTCTTGGATGATTTCGTTACTTTTCTTTTTTAATACTTTTGACCATTTGCAACTTTTTATTCAGGATAAGTTTATGTTTCTCTTGGAAACCTCTGAGTTTGTCATCTGGCTCACTTACAGCCATTTTGGTTCCCCAAATAAATAAATGTTTCCATTTGTTCATTTCTCCAAACAAATAAATGTTTCCAAAAATCTTTTTCTAATAATCTGGCTTACCAAGTATCATTTACATCTTTGCTAAATTTAGTTATGCTATATATTCTTTTGCTTAAAGCATCAGAATTATTTTCTTCTTATTGTAGATTTCTACCCTATATTTACAACTATTTGCAATATCTATAATGGTATTAATTAAACTCATGAAAAGGTTTTCATGTACTCTTTCTATATCTATATGAAAGACCTAAAATGAAAAATGACTTACAGCTTTTGAAGAATGACGTGAATCCCAAAACCTTTGCTTCAAATCAACATGTTCACCATAAGTATCATCATAAAATAATTTAAGAGCATGAAGCAATCTGATTGGCCTCCAGCCATCAGTTTAGAAGCTTATCAACATAATTCCATCCTTATCTCTAAATCAATGACCATGAATAATGAGTTTAAAAGAAACTACAGTTGCATTAGTCATGGTTATCCTTGATTAATGAATAAATACAAAAATTATTGCACCAGAGAGATACACATTAATATGATCAGTCATGTAATTATGTTGCACAGTAATTCAGTGCCCTTATATAGTCAATGTATAATACAAAGAAACATCACTGTACAAAATTTAATTCAGATTTTTATAAGGATCCGCAAGACTCTGTGTATGTTATTGCAGGAAAGCTAATAAAAAAATGTGTGCCTTTCTGAAAACTTAGAACTCACTTCTAAATTAAAATAAAATTTTTTAAAGTAGCATTATTAATTCTCTAAATATAATTATTATGTTTCTAAAAATGCTAAACATCTTTTTATAATTTATCTTATGATTACTGGGACTTCATAAACTTTGTTTTATCAAATGCCCCCGTTATAGTTAAGAGTATAGCACCAAAAATAAAGCCACTAATCTTGTATGTTTGCATGGCAACTTATAATTCTTCACCATTTCACCTGCATTATCTTATCTGAAATCAATTTGTCCTTAATGTGTCAGCCCTTATTAATATACAAACAACCTTGTTCTACAGTGTTATGTGGGTCCTAAAGTCCTGTGTAAATTCTCCCAGTCAGAGGAAAACTCTTGGTCCCATTTTTTCTAATCAATTTCTAAGGTCTTGTCCTCACCCCCCAAAACTTCCCTTCTGCTTATAGTGATGCTGGTGCTGGGGCCCTGAGGATTCAATTTCTGCTTTGCCACAGGCTTTCTTAAGGTTCTGCCAATAGGGGGCGAAAGAGAGAGGAAAAGGGAGGGGAAGGGGAAGGGGAAAGGCAGAATCCAAGAGACATGTCCTTGTTAACACCCCATCTCCCTTTTGTGCCTCAGTAATGACCCTTTACTCTGGCACCTGATTCCAGTCTGCAGCCCTTTTCCAGCCCTCCCAGAACCAGCCTCATTGGGCACTGAGAGGTGCAGCCCAGCCAGGCACTGCTGGTCCTCAACACTCTCCGCTCTACAGCACCCCTTCTCCAAGACGTCATGTTGATTTTGTGTTGATTTTCAATTCTGTAAAATATTGACATAGCTCCAACGTCCTCTGCACCCTTTTCCCTTCCTTCACTCTGTAGGTAACCACCGTTGCTGACTGTTGGTTCATTTTGTCAATACTTCTTTTGAAAATATAAGAAAATGGTATGTAGTCTTATCACTCTTTCACCCTTTCTTATCACTCTTTCACCCTTTCTTAGAAGATAGGTAACGCCACATGTTATTCTGCACCTTATTTTTTTAATTAAAATAAATTCCGAAAATCATTTCAAATAAACAATAGAGAACTGCAATAGAGATAGTTTAACCTCTTATTTCCCATTCTTATGCTTCCAGTTTCTCTTATCTGATGACATTGTCTGATACTTACAATTTAAATAGTAGTTGAGATACTCACTGTCTTTTCTTTGTCTTGACTTTAGTAAGAATGACTATAATCATGTTCCTCATTAGTTAAGATGGTCACTTTGGTTTGAAGATTAAAAATATTATCATATTAGAATATCAGTTTCTAATTTATTATTTTTTTAACACGAATGCACGTTGAACTTTTCAAATATCATTTAAGCATCTCTGTAGATGATCATATGATTTTAATTCATAGTTCTAAAGCTATAATGAATTTTATTAATGGATTTCCAGATAGGGATCCATTGTTAGGGCTGGTCCATTTTGAGTACAAAACATCTCATATGGCAGAAACATCTGATCAGGCAATGGTAGGATGGCAAATTGGCAAATTAGTCATGGGTCATAATTTTTAAATGACATTATATTATTATGTGTGTAAAGAATTTGGACTTCATTCTAAAAGCAATGAGAAACCATTCAAGTATCTTTTAAGTAACAGTTCTGAATTTTAGAACGATCACTTTGGTAGCAAAGAAAGTTCAGTTAGAAGCAGTAGCTGTTTCAATGAGCCAGGTGAGATATGATAAGGACCTGAATGAAATAAGGCAAAATTCAGAGATACGAGGAAATGTAATTGTCATGACTGATTGAGTAAAGAGGATGAAAAAAAGGAGGACTCTAAGATAACTTCCAGGTTTCTGGCTTGGGCAATTAGATAGATGGTAGGGCATTTACTATGATAAGGAATACAGGAAAGTGAGTCATTTTGGCAAAAAAAGATGACACATTTGTGTTGAGTTTACAGAATTTCCAAATATCTTCATTTTCTCTAGAGGTTAGGAGAAATGTAAGGGACAGTAGTACAAATGCTGAAATGATCGGTGTAGAAATGGTTGAATATATAGGAATTGATAAAAGATTGAAAAGAGTGCACATAGTGGGACAAGAAAAGGTTAAGGACTAAAAGTCACCTTACCTACTCCAGACAGTAGTAGGGAAGAAAAAATGGTATTTTATGTATAAAAAATACTTCATATGTTGCTTATTATATTCCTCCTAAAATCCTTGGTTTACACGGTTTAAATAAATATGGCTAACAGAAAACAGTTCATTACATTCATTTATACAAATGTAATGCAAATGTCAAATAAAGGTTATGTAATATTTCCAGTCCTACCTTTCTCTCTTCTGGGAATAATGCTGAAAAGTTCCATAGTGTTCCCCATTTAACAAGTCCTGAGTTTCAGTTTCCACCTGTCAGTGCAAATAACAATATTTTTTTACAACTGTTTTTAAACCCTATTAGAAAAAAAATGCCACTCATTTATTATTTGATCAATGATAAATGATATATCTTTCAAAACATACAGATACAACTTGGATCTTATTCACCATTATTTTAATATCCAAAAATATTTTTAGCAGCACACAATATCTCTATTCAGTTTCTTTTCACCAATTAAACTGTAAGTCTGAAGTACTACAAAAATGCATTTTATTTACAGAACAGATTTGTAACTTTAGAAATGTCATCACAATCTTAATGTTTAAGTTGCAAATGTGTAGTGTGTTGGGTACCTCTCAGTGAGACCCAAGAAATAAACTTGCAAAGTTTAGTTCAAGAGCCACAGACAACAATAGGTGGTGCTGCTGGGATGGAATACTGCAAATGTACATTTGATTCAACACATATCATGGAAATGTTTCCTGAATGAAATTACTGGGGTTATTAAATTAAAGGTGGTTGGAGAACACTATTAAAATCTGATCAGGATGAGCAACTGAGAGAGACAAAACCTTCAAACTACCTCTCGTACTGAGAAGAAAGATATTTCCACCAGGGAGAACTAATTTTTGTAAGCAGATTTTAAAAGGGCCGAATGCCACATTGACTTAAAGCCAGAAGCAGCCTGACTCCTCCGTGCCTACATCTGTTGAACAAGACAAAGTTGTAACTGCCAGGTTTAAATCTAGATACGTACAAAAGGTACTCAGAAATGCCCTTTAACATAACTCTGTATTGTTATGATTTCTCTCCTTTTTATAAGAAATCTGTGTTTCTCCCTTGATGGAGTAGATTTGATAGCTCAAGAGACCTGACCTCAAGCAGTGTCATCAGATAGAATACAGGCCTTTGGAGTTCGGGTGGTAGAATTTGTAGAGGTTCTCCCACCTGCTTTTAGCTAAATGATTTGAAGCATCACGACAGATTGGAATTGGGGGAAGGACATTTTTAAAGAAAGGGATTAGACCTGCATTTCCAGTTTTCCTAAGCCATTTCTAACTTTGCAATTGAAATCACACATTTTTCTTTTAAAATATGTGACAATTGTGGTGGACATCTAATATCCATATCTCTCTTTGTGGAGGGGTGTCAGCTGTAAGGTAGAGTTTCCTTTGAACACTGTACTCCCTTAGCTTGTCATTCAGTTTCTAGAGTCACAGATGTAAATAATTCTTTAATTCTCTAGCTTCCCTTGAAAGTCTGGGTCACCTTTATATACCCAGTGCCTAACACACAGCTGATAATCAATATTTGTTAACGTAATGCGTGAACTCCCAGCACCTATGCGTGAGTCTTGTGGCACACTTTCCAAAGCACCTACACAGTAACTTGATTTCCACTACTGTTTATTTGCAATCTGCTTGGTACAATCTTAATAACAAATTAACATTCCCTGAATTTTATTCAAAGTTGAATTAAACTTTCTTCTACTAGATTATTACAGATAACAAACCTGAACCTATCACTTTTATACTCTCCATAGAAAAAGAAACTGAAATGAAGAAATCCAGAGCCTACCAGTTCTGGGAACTACAGGCATAATGAGAATTATTTGTCTAGTCTATTGTGGAATTAGACCAGTCTTAATTATAGCACAAAGATACTCCCTCACAGATGGACTATTTTAAGTTGGTAAGTTATTAACCAATAAATTTTACTCCATGCTTTGAAGGTTTATTTCATATATTCATAGCATTTTGTATGTGGTATAAGGTAACGACACATCTGGTTTTCTCTACTCACCCAAAAGGATAATGTTGGGACACTTTTCTCTATGAGTTTCATGAGAATGGCATAAGTGACATAGATATATTTTATAGCTGCGAGATAAGTTACAAAATCTCTTATAAAAGCAGTCTCTCTCCCCCGCCCCCATCTCTCTCCCTCCCCCTCCTCTTTTTTTAGCAATCCGTTTATGTGAAATAATTGGGATAGATTAGTCAAAAATGCTTTCATCTTTGTTTCTTGCCTATGTTGCATTTTAAAATAATTAAAACTCCAGATTGTTTCTGTTTTTCACCTAAGTTTACTGGCACCCAGCAAAGAAGCCTACACTTTGATTTTAATCATGCCCAGACAATATAAGGACCCTGTCTCAGAAGCAACAAGAGCAGCAAGTGGAAACCCTGCTGGGTAATTTCAAAGCAATGTACTTCCTGCTGCTAGGCCTACAGTATGATTTCTGTTCTGCCAAGGGCACCAATAGAAGGCAACTTCCAATTTGCACCTCACACATAAATCCACATTATGCCAATAGGTTTCGAAGGAAACCACAAGCGACCCAACTCAGCCGTCAGAGGTCTGTTAACAGACCTTTAACTATGATCTATTGTGCAGCGGGGCCTGAAAGACGCACGCGGAGTCCCACTTTATAGAGACCGCACTCTCCTGACACTGTTTTTCTTGAGATAATTATAAGTGTTTATTTTGGCTTTTAACAACTTTAATCACATTATTTAGCATGTTGCTGTTTTGTCATCAAGTTAAATGAATACAGAGTTCTCCCAAGAATGTCCCAGACAGCCACACGTCGGGTGGTTTCATGGAGAACAAACCCAATATGTTGAGATGGAGGTGGTTAATTATGTCCAAGCTTCGTGATGCAAAGATGTTGCCCTCCACAAACAAATAAGCAAAGAACTTATACCAAACAACAGAGAACTTCTAAATGAATAAGGTGTGATCTTTCTAATTAAAAGAGTATGGCTTTCCTTTGCTTTGAGGTTCTGTTTTCCGTGGTTGAATGGTGAAAAGGGTTTACAAGGAATCCAACATAATGGCATGCGATGTCTTAGATGACAAATGTTGCTGCAATTACCATGTGGAATACAGAACAGCACTTCTCCGAGTTATCTAGAATTAGGTTTAAAAATAACCTTAGCCAATCACGAAGGGTTCTACAGTCACTGTTAACTTGGAGCAACTGTTGACACATCATGCTGTGCCAAATTGCATTTGATGGCCCAATAATAGCAGAACTATAATATACTTAAATGAATTCTAAAAGTATCTTCCTCCGATGGAAACTAGTTTTACAAAACCAAAAATAACAATTCACCTTATTCCTAAATCACTCCCATTCATTGTGAATGTAGGTCAACTGCAGTATAGGTCTAGATTAACAAATAAATATATTTAATGCATAATAAAACTTATATGCCCTTTTTATCTTTAATAGTTTTATCAGATGCTGTACATTCTGTTATTAATTATATTAAAGTTTCAGAGTAGGATCTTTTCCTTGTAATTATGTATTTCTATCATTTAAAGTCATCACTTAGACTGTCTTAAGAAACTATTGATATTTTCTATTTTACTTGGAATTATTTTTTCCTGCCAAGGCTGTCAAGTGAACATGCAAGATTTTTTAACAGACAACACTGAAATAAGTTTACAAATAAGGGATATGGTTTTGAAATAACCAGTTTAATCAGACAGGCATTTTTACTTTAAGTCGTCACATTTCTTTTTTATTAAGACCTGCAGGCAAATTGCAATGTGACCATCAGATTCACACTTTATATTACAAATTAAGGATTCAATTAATTCATAAATAAAAGTTATATTTGGGTATACTCTCAATCTTAAATTTAGTAAATTCATAACCAACAGATAACACCCATGTTGATAAAAATAAATGTGACAAAAATTGAATTTCTAGTGTAAATCAGTACTTTACATATTCTTAGGAACTAATAGAGGTTCCAGAGTTTTATATATACAAATACTGTTTAAACATATGTAGGTGATTCTTAAAAGAGGGCTTAATGTTTTAAATAGTTGTAAGTTCCAAGTCTAACAGAGTAATAGTCAGAACAAGTAATTGCCGAAGTACCTGTGTGTTTCAGGTTGGCTTTGCCCCTACAGATTTAGCAGTTGCCAGGGTCTCTTATCATTTTAGCAATGTTGATTTTTTTTCTCAGCACACCCTTTCTTAGGAGGAATCCCCTACATCTCATAGTAAAGAGACCTGGATATTAGTTTCACTTCCGAACTGACAATAAGGTATTATCTTTAATCTGCTTCCCAGTCAGTAGTATATCTTATTCTTAACTTCTTTCTGAGTTTTGTGCTCTTTCATTAGATTATGCTGATAACCTAATGAAGTATGTTTTCTACATGATGTTTTAGACAGTGAAAACTATAATATAAAAACACAAAGGTAAGGCACAACAAAATAGTTCATATAGTATCTAAAAACTTCTACTGTAATCCATTTTTGTTGTGATTCAGGTCAAATCATCAGTTTTTATTAATATTTCTGACTTGAGAGGACCAGACCGGTCTCTAGTTCCTCATCTACAATACTGGATACCAGAATATAATGGACCAATGTCTTCAAAGTTATTTTAAACCTAGAATCTATACCAAACTAAATTATTGTTTAAGTTTATAGACAAAATTAATCTTCAGTTTACCTCCCTCCACCCACCCACACACACTTTCTGAAAACTTCATGAATAAAATATTAGCAATTCAAACCCAGCAGTGAATTATAATAAAAATGTACAATAAACAAACAGGCTTATTCTTAGCATCTAAAGATAGTTTAAATTTAGAAATTTATCCATACAATTCACTATATTAACATATGAAAAAAGAAAACCCATAGGATTATTTTGAAAGCTTCTGGTAAAGCAATTTCTATAATTCCTTTGATAAAAAGAATAAAGACTCCTAGAAAACTTGTAGTAACTTGAAAATTAAATTAAAACCTATGATAAATATCATAATTAAGGATTGCCAAATAAAGTCAGTAGCTAAGCAAGGATGCTCATTAGCATCATTATTATTCAAACTTATTCTGAAATATTCCAGTAAATCAAGAAAAGTGAAATATATATTTTTGGAAATAAACAAAACAAAACTGCCCTCATTTGCATGTTATATATTTACTTGCCTAAAAATTTCAAAACAACTGAAAAACTATTAAAACTAGTAAGAAAGTACAAGTGGGTAGCCAGATATAAATATATAAAAATCAATAGGCAATTACAAATATAATGAAAAAAAATATTAAATTTGCAGGGGTAACAAAAAGCAATAAAATGAATAGGGATGAGACTAATGAGAAATACTAATGTATACTTGAAGAAAACACTTCTAACTAAATGAAGAAACCAAAAAAGGACTGAATAAATTAAATGTCATAACGCTGTCCTAAATGAAAAGAAAGTAAATTATGATAATGACTGTATTAATTTGCTAGGACTACCATAGCAAAGCACTGCAAACTGGGCAATTTAACATGGAAATTTATTTTCTCACAGTTACAGAGGCTGGAAGTCCAAGATCAAGGTGTCACCAGGGTTAGTTTCTTCTGAGACCTCTGTCCTTCATTTGTAGACATCTGTCTTCTTGTATTTTCAGTCTCCTCTCTGAATCCGTCTGTTCCAAATTTCCTTCTTATGACCCTGGGCATATTAGATTAGTGCTCCCAACTTCATTTTAACTTAATTACCTCTTTAAAGATTCCATCTCCATATAGTCACATTCTGAGGTACTAAGGAGTTAGTTAGGACTTCAACATGTGAATTTGTGGGACGGCAAAACTCAGCTCACAATAATGGCATTTCTTTCTCAAAATCTAAAATTTTAAAACAATTCTCATTGAAAACCCAACAGAATTTTTTATGAAACCTGACAATATGATCAAATTTATTCATAGGAGTAAATGCATAAGAAAATCATGAAATAGAACAGCATTGAGGGACAACATGCTATACCAAACATCAAGGCATTCTATAAACTATGGAAAGAGTTCATGGTATAGACATCAACCATGGATCAGAAATGCTGGGGTTCCCTCCCAGTTCAGCTATATACTAACTCAGTAACTATGGGCAAGTTTCTCAGCTTCTTTGGACCTCAGTTTCCTAATTAAGTTTCCATCATAATTAATAAAATAAATGCGATTAAAACAATAAGATATGTAAAATGATAACAGTAATGTCAGTGACCAGTAAGGTAGTTGTGAAAATAAATAGAATGGTGTTAAGCACTTATTAGAGGTTCAATAAATATTAGATATTATTGTTATTCAAGACTGCTGATATAGAATTAAAACTATGAAAAATAGATAAATATATCAATGGAACAGAACAGAAACTCCCAGAGGAGAGTGATGCTTATATTTAGTCTATGAAAATCTTGGCATTAAAATCTGTGAGTATTATATCCCACATATAAGTGAAGTCATATAGTTCTCAATTTTTTCTGTCTGACTTGTTTTGCTTAGCATGTTAATAATCTCAAGATCCATCTATGTTGTCACAAATGATGACAGAAGAAAATTTAATTTTGGGTGGTAAGCAAACAACACAATATATAAAGGATGTATTATTGAATTGTACACTTTAAACCTATATAATTTTATTAATCAACGTCTCCCTAATAAATTTAATTTTAAAAATCCATGTGTAAAAGTTTAATTATTAAGCTAGGTAAAATGTAAACCACTTCCTTAAGAAAATGTTTGCAACATATTTAGCAGATACAGAATTAAAATCCATTATATATGAAAAAGTTAAACTATCAAAAAAAATGCAAAATTAAAACTGGCAGAAGAGAAAATACTCAAAACTAATAACCATGTGAAATCATGTTTAACATCATAATTAATAAAATAAATGGGATTAAAACAATAAGATATGTTTTACCCACTCAATTTGTAAAAATAAAAAAAAACTTGAAAAATTTATAATATCCAGGGTCCATAAGATTTGGAAAATAGGAACTTAATATATTGTTAATACAGACTTTTTAAAAATTTTTATTTTAATTATTTTCAAGTATGCAGTACATTGGTTAGATATTTATATAGTTTATAAAACAATCCTCCTAATTGTTGCTTCTCTCCTCTGGTTTTCCACCTAGCCAATTATGGACATTTAAAGGACAATGTGGAAATATCTATTAATATTATAATGTACAAGTTACTTGACTCAGCAGTTTTACATATAGGAATCACTCTTACAGAAATTGTAAGAGAGATGGGTGTATAGAATCTTTATCCTTTGTAGTACTAAAAAGTTGGAAATGACGTAAATATTCAGCAATAGGAGAAAGCTGAAAGAAATTATGAAATATTCATTCTATGGAATGTTAAATAGAATTAGGTAAACAAATAAATAAACATGACCATCAATTATTATTTAGTCTATCAGTTATTATTAAGTATTTGTGGTTTTTGAAATTCTTATATCTAAACATGTATAAATGCTTAGAAAAAAGTCTGAAGATACTTATACAAGTAATAATTATCTCCAGACAGGAAGAAAAGACTGGAAAACTAGAATGCTTTTAGAGAGGCTTATTTTTATATACATGAATCATTTGTAATTTGTAAGAATAATCAGGTATTACATTTATATTTTAATAATTAAAATATAAAATAATTTATATTTTAATAATTAAAATATAAAATAATTTATATTTTAATAATTGAAAGATAACAACACACCAGTCATTAGTTATAGGGCTGAGACCATAAGCTAGAGGATCATTACTGGTTGCTCTTTGGAAGAGATGAGCTATAAGCTAAAATAGTGTCTCTCTAATTTTAATTGCTGTGGAAAGAGTGATGACATTGACAGAAAGGACATGTGGAAAGACAGCTGTTAGTAGTACTAGATGAAGGTAAATAGGAGAGCTTCCTTTCCTCTGATTTTATGTTTCTATGTAGAATGACATCCATTCAAGTAATCCTGCTGGCCTCTCTGCCCCTAAAGAGAAAGAGTGATTTAACTGGTTGATGGGTCTGGAAGAAAAAGCATGCAAGCCTGGGTCAGTTCTTCCCCTCTTCTTCCTTAGGATCTGAACATATGGATGTGTTCTGCTCTATTCTCGGCCATACCATAAACTTTGTGGTTGAGATTCTGTCCCTAAACAGGAAAGTGGCCTGTGGTTGTCCAAAACTTCCTTGACTTGGAAAGTATTATGTCAATTCTTGGGTTCTATTAGGAAACCCACTATTGTCACATACCCAAGCCAAGTTTGCCAACCCAGCCTTTGTAAGTAATAAAGCTATCACTTTGATCTTCAAGTCCCTGATTCTCAGCTCCATCTCTCAATTAATTCCAAACCTTAGAAGGGTGGAGTAGCTTAATTTAATATTAGTTTCTCACTGCAGATGCTTCCAGAGAGTCACTACATAATTCATACCAGAGTTTCATCCATTTATTTATTTGTTCAATCGGCAACACTGAGCCAGGATCTGGAGATAACGAAAATATAGAGAATAGGGAACCTACACTTCTTGAGGCCATAGTGCATTTGGGAGACAGACATAAAACAAATAGAGCTTTCTTTCAGGCAGTTGGAAGGTCAGGAATGGGTACTTAGAAGAGGTAATATAAGCTGAGTTTTGAAGGCTGCAAAGAAGTTTACTAGGTCAGTGATGGAAGCTGGTGAAGATAAGGCACATCAGGCAGAAGGAACAACATGTACAAAGGCAGGAAATCTTGGGAGAGCTTGGTGCATCCTGGGAGCTCTATGAAGTTTGGTGTAGTGAGGTGCAGGGTGCACATTGGGATGATGGTTGCAGAAACTGAAAAAAGAATAATCAAATCTCTATCATATACTGTGTATACTACATCTTGAATATGATGGAGAGATCATTGAGGAATGCTTAACGCCCAAATAAAATGACAAGTTTTGCTTTTTATTCAGATCACTCTGATGGCATGTGAAGGGTAATGTTTCTCCATTCTTTTAAAGTTTAGACCTCTAACCTGTTTCAATATAAAATTCCTACTACGACGTGGCAAGGCCAGAAGACTCATTGCAAATTAGCTACTGCCTTCTGAAGAATTTGGGCTGCAATTAGATACAATGCTGATATCACACTTTGTTCTGCCAGCCACTCAAAAGAACTATTAATCAAGACTGGTTTTTCTACTTTTCATTTTATTAATTTTTACAAGTGCCCAAAAGACAGGTTGTAATGATTATTTTTTGCATTTTACACATGAAGAAAAATGGCCGTAAAAGAATTAATGAGATTAAACCCATTACAAGTCAAGAAGAGAGACTAAATTTGGATAACTCTTAAATCTGAATAAGACTTTACAAAGTTGGGTGATTTTCTTCCATATTAGAAATTCTTTCTAATAGAATATTCATTCTCATATAACCATAAAACTTAATTATGTTTTAAAATATAAAATTTGACTATTTGCCCCTAAATCTGAATTTAAATTCAAAGCTGGATGAAGTGTAAAACAGGTTTTTGCAGAAAAGTTAAACTAATAAAGCAGGTTTTTGCAGAAAAATTAAATTAAGATTTACTGAATATTTTAATTCTTTTTTAAAATTTTCCTGAGCTTCTCTCCTTTGATGTAAATAGTTTGTTTTTTGGTAATCTCTAAGGAATTCATACTCTTTTTGTAAATGCCCTGGAATACTGGATGCCAGGCTAACTAAAACAGTCAAACGTTTTGGTAAACTTCCTGGATCCTGTCATGACTTCCACATATTGAAAGAGTCATACCGTGCCAAACAGTTTGAATGTCAAGACATTCATGGAGAACAGCTTTGGAGAAACGGTAGTCTCATGACTTAACCCCTTCCCAGTCCTCGTATCCCCATGCACTACTGCTGTGTATATAAAAGCTCTCTCAAGAAGAAACAACACTGAGACACATTTGAGTTTTTTGCTCTGATCTTATGGTTGTGGTGTATGACTTTACTGGTTGCAGGTGGCCATCATGCTTCACATATGGAAATATGTAGTGACATTATATATACATTTTAGTGATCTTTTTAAAAAACTTATTTGCTAATTTTATTTTATTTAATGAAGGGGAGGGTGGGGACTCCTTTTTTATATCTGCTTATAAAATATTTTGAAAAAAATTTTATATCCCCTCCAGAAATTAGGCAAGTTGTGCATAGTTCTTCAACTGTCTTCATATTTGTAATGTCCTATTGTTTGAATTGTATTACAATTTTGGCGCTTGACCTCAGCTTTTGGTTCAGAAATTCAACCAGTGTATTTATGGTATGTAATAAATATCTAAATATCTAAGTAGTAATATACTGAAAACAATGGATTAAATTAGACAAAAAGAAATTGTTATAGATTTTTTCAGGGAAAATATTCATCATAGCGTTCATGTTGCTATAAATGATGCACTTGTCATGTCTACGAATGACTATGGAATATTTCATTTCCCAGGGGATAAGCAGTTATCATTCAGTAAAATGTAAACAAAATTCACAAAATATCCTGATCCTTTTGCTTTCCCTTTTATCCACTCCTAATGCCAAGGAGTTATAAAAAGATGGAATCCTAACCACACACCATGTGTGCTCATTGCATGTGAAGAGTGATGACCGGGTGACTAAAGCTTTGATTCTACAAATGTCAGAGCTGAAGGGAACCATCCAGGAAGGCAACAGTCTGGGAGATGAAACAAAAGCTGGTATGAGCTATTTCCCCAAAATTCCTAATAACTCTTTATGATTTATTCTAATGTGTTTAACTAATTCGAGTTTGTTTTGTTTTGTGTTTCCATCTTTGAGCCATTCTGCACTTATTAGTTTTGGCTTGAAACACTGAAATATCACTATAAAGCAAATTCTATAGCCCATGCCAGCCAAAAGTCTAGACCTAGAAGTTACAGATAAGGGTAATTCAAGCACTCATTCAAAAGTTTACTAGATTGTAAGCTGCTTGAAAATTAACACCATATTTTTGCTATAAAACTATACATAAAAAGTGTTAAGTACCTCCTACAAGTGCCATGGACTTCAGTCAAATAGATGGTAACTAATAATTTGACTATCATTAAATGACTAAAGGCGACATACCTTTTTATAAATGTTACTGTCATTTCTTGACAATCATCTCATTTATCATCAAAGCACTACCTGGGATGGCATACTTAAAAGCTTTTACAAGCAGTTTTCTTTACTAAATTAATTGTTGGATTCATACATGACCATATGGCCACCAGCCATGTTCTATTGAAGTGGTTTGCCTATAAAATAAGGGGGAAAAAAAACATATTTCTATTCCCAGGAGGAAAAAGGAAAAAATCTTTTAAGGCACAAAACAAAATTTTAAAAGTCCAGAGAGATCAATCCTGTGGGCACGTGGGCTGTTCTAGTACGAGCTCACATCAGATGGGATGGAGGCTCCAAAGCTTTTGCCCTGTCATAGCTTCTTCCTCTTCACTTATGGCAGATGGTCCCAATCACAGTGACAGTATCCTTTGTCATCTCATAGCTACAAATATAATGCATCAGTGAAGTTTTTTTTCTAAATTACGTGAGAGATCAATTGAAACCTAAATGTAATTAGAATATTTATTTGAAGAAAAATGATAACCCAGAGCCAAACATGGAGTCTTTTGAACATTTAAAAGGGGAAGCATCCAAATCAGAGTGCTCTGAATTGCCTTGGACATGGCCCCTACCACATCCATAGGGCTCCCGAGAGAAGCACAAGGACAAAGTCAGCCTCAAATGGAGGTTAGGGAACATGACCTAGGGTTCCTCAGAAAAAAAGGAAGCTCCAGAGATGCACACAGATGCAAAAAGCACCCACAGCCTCCACCTATAACCATACCCTTTCAACATCACAGATTGTGTTTTTCATCCCTGGGGCCTCAACAGCACAGACCCTAACATATGCTAAATGAATAGAAGTCCAAAGAATGAATGAATGCATGAATAATATCAATAAATTGATCATTGACTGGAATGAGTAGAAAACAACAAAAAAGCCAACATCCGATTAAAATGCTCAGATCTATTAAAAATCAAAGCTTTAATCTGTTGGTAATAGGCTCTTATTAGAATAACATATTTATGGGAAATTAAACACCTATAAAACATCAGTATGCCTGGATCTAATTCATTTTTCATATGACTGATACTTTTTTTCCTTTTAATTATTTGAGGGTCATGGAAGAGCAAAACACTTCTAAATGTGTTGTATTGTGGTTAGGGCTGACATGATAACATAGCTCAGCTATGCTTAACCACATCCACTTTACTGTTGATTGCCTTCCTACTGTTTTATAAAGAAAATGGAAATTATGAGCATGTGACTATAGATTATTTTTTTTAATCTCAAAATTCTTTGACACTTTTATCAGCATAACTTGACAAACAAATACACCCAACCCCAGACGTAGTTAAGTGAGCCAAATGTTTATAACTTGGTTTAATGGCTATTCGTACATAACATTATTTTAATGATTTTGTTTTTCCACTAAACTAGAGTACAGGGTAGGAGAACCATGCCAAAAGGGCATACTGACCCCTTCTAATCTCTAACAGATCTGTTACTAGCCTAATAAGGCTCTGGTGCTGGACGTTTGGTGATGGCATGGTATAATTTTAGTACAGACAATTCGGATGTTCATAGTAAAGGGGCAGGAGAGAATGGATGATTACAACTTAGTAACACGAAAATGAAAGGTAGGCAAAATGACTCAGCACAGCCAAAAGCCCATCAACTTTCATTCAGTTGGGATACTGAGGTCTTTATATCATAAATGCTTAAGCAAATAGTCATAACTGTGCTCAGAATTCCTCTCAGTGAAAGGAAACTAAAATATACAGAAAACTGAGAGAAAACCATTTAATTTTCCTTCGAAATCTATCCAACAGCAGTACCAATACTTATTAACAAGACAGTACATTGTTTTGTCAATGGATAAGGAAAATATCTATAAGATCATAGGTTATGATAGTGACATATGACAATATGTAATCCCATATGAAGTACATTAACTATACAAGTATTATTGAATGTCTACCAGGTCTTATGTTATATTTACATTATTTTGTCATATACTTTCCAAAGTAATTAAGAATTCTAGAATCCTTCATATAATGCCACAAGTTACCAAAAATAAGGCACTATACTTTTATCCACAAGGGTAAACATTATTTTATAGTCTAGTACAAGAGATACACAAGGAAGAAACTACAATTTATGATGATAAAATGCAATGAGATTCTTCTCAGGGGCAATAATCCATGGAGGTGAAGACAGGCAGGCAGCAGAGGAAGATCTGGGAAGTCCTGATAGAGAAATAAACCAAAGCTAAACTAGGTCTAAAGAATTAATAGGAATGGTCCGATAAAATGTGGAGGGTGGAGGACGTAGGTGCCAGGAGAAAGGGGTTAGGGAAAATATTCTAGACGAAAGAGAAAATATTCTGGAAGAAAGAGAAAGCATGAAACGGGGGAAACAGGAAACTCACATCGGTGGAACATAAAGAGCTGAACATGAGGAGAGAGAAAAGTCCATTAAATAAAAGGGTTCCCAGTCATGCAGGGTCTTATAAGCCATGTTGAAGAAACTGGAATTAACTCCAAGAACATAGCAAAGCTAGAAAAAGTTATAAACAGGGGTGTGGCAAGACTATATTAGCCTTTTTGAATGTCACCTTGATGGCCTAGTGAAAGTAGATACATAGGAGGGCAAACTGAGAGGGGAGAGGAAGAAAGGTGGAGATAAGTTAGGAAACCATTGTACAATCTACCTAAGAAATGTTGGTAACCTACTCTAGGATGGGGGCAACAGGAACAGGGAAAAAAAGGGTGAATTTGGGCAAGTTTTAGGTGGTGGAATAAGCAGGATGTAGGGATGGATTAGATATGTGACTGAGGGAGAGGGAAGATGCTCAGGATTTTGATATATGTGCAGCTAAGTGGATGGTGGTGCCCATCATCATTTTAGTTTTAGAAAAAGAAGGAAGAGGTGAGATGAGGGCAAGAAGGAAGGAGAGAGAAGGGGCAAAAAGAGGAGGAGGTAGGAGGAGTTATTTCATTAGCTTTTAGAAGTTTTGATTTTTCAGTTCCTGTGAAATACTTAACTGTAGGTGCCCTGAAGGCCTTACACATGAAATTCTGGGGCTCGAGAAAGACGTTTTGGATGGGGATGTAAATTTAGGATTAATCATTAAGGATCAGGGATTCTTAACTTGAAGTTTACAATGTGTTTCATAGGGTTTTAGGATCACATGAAATTGTATGGGTTTCATGGGTAAAAGGTGAGTTTAATTTTCTCTTGTCTAGTTTCTTAAGGTGAAACCTAGGTTATTGATTTAAAGCTTTATTTTCTAATGCTAAAATATAAGCTATAAATATCACTTGAAGCACCATTTTAGCTATATCCCACAAATTTTGATATATAATGTATCATTGTCTTTCAATTAAAAATTTTTTCTGATTTCCTCTTTAACTCATGGATTATACAGAACTATGTCATTTTCTTTATATATATTTTTATAGTCTCCAGATATTTCAGTAATTGATTTCTAAGTTAGTTCTGATCATACATCTGTATGATTTCAGTCTTTTAAAGTTTATTGGGACCTGTCTTATAACCCACGATATGCCTAACTTTCTAAATATTCTATATACATTTGAAAGGAGTGTGTATTCTGTCATGTTGGATGTAGGATGTAGTCATCTACAAATGCAAAGTAGGTCAGGTAGCTTGATGGTAACATATAAGTCTTCTACATCCTTGTTGACTTCCTCCCTATTTGTTGTATCAGTTCCTGAGAAGTGTAGAAATCTTCCAACTACAATTGTTGGGTTTGTCTATTTCTGATTTCAGTTCTGCCCGTTTTTGCTTACAATATCTTAAAGCTCTATTATTAGGTACATATATATATATGAATTGACTCTTTTATGATTATGAAATGTTCATTTTTATCTCTGGTTATTTTCCTTGCCCAGTGTGCCAGTTTGTGTAATACTAATAAAGGCAATCCAATTCTCTCTCTATTAGCATTTGAAGGGTACATCTTTTACTTTTAAGTTATTTATCCTTATATCTACAGAGCTTGGGTCTTGATTTTTTAAATATATTTTTACATCTTAATGAAACAATCAGATAATCTATATTTAATTTTATTACTGATATAACTGTGTTTGAGTCTATCCTCTTGCTTTTTCTATTTTTCCCATCTGTTCCTTGTTGTCTTTTTATCTCTCTTTCTTTTTGTTGAATATTTTCTAATGCTCCATTTTATCTCCCTTATTTCTATTTTACCTCTTCTAGCTGACATATCTCTTTTGTTTAGTGATTGCGCTAGGGTTTATAAAATGCATCTTAACTAATCACTGTCTAGCTTCAAATAGTATTATACCACTTTAAGTCTAGACTTAAATATGTACAACCTTTCTTTGGTCTCAAGTGAAGAATGCCTTGAGTATTCAACAAGGCCTGTTTCTTCTAGCTGGTTGAAAAGTCAAATTTCTCCCAGCTATCTGTGAACCCTAAAGAATTGTTTTACTTAAATTTCCCAGCATTTGTTCTCTACCTGACTTCATGGAGTTTAGCATTAGGAAAGCACAGACTAGTATTTAGCCAAAAACTCAAGACTCGTAAGATCTCTGGAGTTTTGTTCAGTTTGGGTTTTTCTTTGTTTGCTTTGTTTTTCTCTCTCTCTCAACTCTGGCCTGCAAATTTCAGTTACTTCAGTCTCCCCAACTATTGGTATCTCTTTCCTCAGCAAAATCTCTATACTGTCTCAATCTCCACTCCTCTCACTGAGGTTTAGAAAGTGCCTCCACACAGGTAGCCAGACCAGTCATGCAACTCACCATATTTGCTTCCTTCTCTCAGGAATCACAGCTCTGTGTTCCCTGTTATCCAGTGTTGGAACAGCTATTTCACATATTTTTTCCAGTTTCTTGGTTATTTTTAGAGAAGAGCAAGACTGGCTCCAACCACTCTGTTAGCCAGACTGACAGACTTAGGGCATTTGTTTGAGTAATATTTGCTGGAGCTTTAGGGTACATCTTTTCAGATACTTAATCAGCTGATAAATAAGGATAAGGCATTGGTTCACCACTGCCAAAATATCACCTTTACTCCTTATAAAACTGTTATTAGAGAACGTGGACAAGTGAATTTCATAATACTGAATGAACCTCAGAATTAGACTTCTCCACTCTAGACACATGCATTTCCTGGGGACCTGCCTCTGTGAGGTTGGTGCAAAAGAGAAGTTCTCTATGGGAGGCTCACTCCCAAGATGAAAGGGAAAGGGAAAGCACTTGGCTTCTCCTTCCTGCCTCATCAAGAAGTGGTCACTCCAACTCACCCTATTGCAGAGTGAGTGAGCAGAGAGGTGCCCAAAGGATGAAAAAAATACATGTCCCCTGCCAACAGCTCATTTTCTTTATAAATTTTTTCTTACATAGTCCCCTTATGTAAGCAAGCATTTCTCTATTGATTTTGTAGCTTTTTACCCCCAAATTATATTCCAAATATATAAGATAAAGCGTTTCTAAAATTAGGGGGGATAATCAGTATACTAATTATCTGTATTTGTATTATAATTTTCACTTAAATTCAACGGCCAGTTAATATTTTCTACACATCTCTTCAAGAGACAACTATCTTTATTCAAATACATAAGCCAGCAAACAGAATAGAAGCATCAACACAATGGCTATGATGCCAATCATAGCAAAAAATAAGCCAGAATTACTGTTACTGCAGTTACGCCTTGAGTGCAAGGGTGCCACTGATTCTCAGGAAATAATGATGAATAAAAAAGTCTCGATAGCAGCAAGGAAGAGTTTTTTGACATGAATGTGCAGATGTTATTAAACTATGTCACCCAGTATATAACACACTTAACCTATAGGAAAGGTAACATTTACATCAACTGTGAGAAAGGCTCTTTCAAGCATTAGCTTCATTTTTAAATATCTATTATAAGTCTTGGCATTAATTCAAATATCAATAGTGTTTTGATTATGGTATACAGATACATACTTCCCCCTAAATTTTTATAGCAAAGTCAGAAAGTGTGAAATGATCTGCTAGCGGAGAAAGCCAAAAAATAAATAAATGAGCTTCCAAGTAAAATAAAGCCTGCAATGGCTAGGAAGCAACATAAATAAAAAACTCTGGCTACAGAGCCATTTTTTGGAAAAGACAGAAACCAACCACGGGGTCCAGACAAATTAAGGCACTGAGGGAGTAGCCAAAGCAACCTTCATTAAGTACTAGAATAGTTCCTGCCAAATGAAAGAAAAATGGGACACAACTCATTTTGACTTATTGCAAGTTTTAGTGCAGAATTATAATTTATGATTTTAAAAAATGCCAATGCAGTTTTGTGATATAAATGATACATTAGAGAAAAGGGGAACCTTAAATGAATACTTGAGACCGTTAGAATTCAAGCATTTAAAGGATGAATCAAGCAGTTAATCTTTTATTAACCTCACAAATTTCACTTTTCACCAAGTTGGAGCCACCTAAGAAATTCCAACTACACAGAGCAATCAAGAAGTAAAGTGTCTATTTGTGGTTCCGTTTGTTGGTTGGTTTCTGAGGACGGGGATGGAAGTGCAAATCACTGTACCACCACCCCACCACCCCACCCCGCCAAGCTCCATCCTCAAGATAGCCTCAAATAAATAAGGGTCTTTGGTGATAACAAAAGCGTCTATTTTCTGCAGCACCTGTACTTTTTTGCCTTTAACTAAATTATTGTGGAGATTTTATTCTTTAGTCCAGATTGAGCTGTCATTTAAACAAACTTCAATACCCGCATTTGAGAGGACTCAGTGAGCCTCCTTCATCCTTCCCATTTAAAATTCCCTAACCTCACTTCAAGTCCCCAAGCTACCTTTGAAGGGATATTTATGTATTTTAAGTCCAATTTGAGCATACTGCAGCCTCAAGAAGAGGTTTTAAACAATAAAAGACCAGAATATTTCACTCTGACAACAGCCAAAAAATACTCACGTGTGCCCTGAAAGGCTGGACTCTCGTAATAAACCTAGTTAGGGGCACGCCAGCAAGCCCACCTTAAAGGGCTCAAGGTTTACCAACACACACACCCTGTTTAAAGAGTTTCTAACTCTTCCTTAGGCTCAGTCACTAAAACGTTCCGAAGTCAAATCAATGGTGCAGTTCAAATTCTTTTTTTTATATTTGAGAAATAAATTCTGAAAGATTAAGGTGACCTGGCAATGCAACTGCTAAAAATAGATGTTAAAATTAATTTATATTCTTGTAAAGATATTTTGCTTTTTGTTTAATTGAAAATTGTGCTTTCTAGATTACTTTCACCGAGATTGATAGAGTTTGGCACTACATATTAAAAAATAAAACCCGCTTTCAGTATATTTATAAATCCCTCTTCCAGAGGCCTTCTGACAGAAGTTAAAGTTTTTGGTTTACCCTACAACTTTTGGGTGAGTTACACCCTTTTCAATTTCTTTAGGAAATTCCATAAAGAAAGGGGCTTTTGCTTTTTTTTCCCCCTTGTGTTCTACATAGAAAACAAAATGTAAAAATCAGGTCTCCACAGTCCAAATGAAATGAAGTATGATGGCAATTATCTGGGTCATTCAGGGGAAACCAGCATGTTAGAGGGGATTTGGGAAAAGGTGTTTTCTTTCTGCTCAAATTTCATATAGGGTTGCCTCGATTACTTTACCACTTGGGCATATTATTTTCTTCTAAGTCACTGTGCAGTTATTCTGGGACCAGAAATATCCTGTCTCGAAACTCATACTTAAGGTCCTTTTACATGTATGTCCTTTTTAAACTTATAAAAAGGAATCTGAGCCAGTTAAATACTTTACACAAACACAGATACATATAAGTTTGAGCCTTCTGATACAGATCATCACTCTCATCATTATCCATAATGAATGGTACAGTATTTTTCACAACACTTCCTCAGATGGTTTCTATTCATTAATTAAAGGAAAGGACCTTTGGTCCATCTAAATTCCTAGCTAGGAGTTGGAGCTCTCTCTACCAAAACAATTTACAGAATTGAAATTTCTGGCCTAAGAAGTCATATGGCATTATAATGCTCTGTCAGATTAGAACCTCCATAGCAAGAAGAAAATAATTAATTGATTCAACATATTTACTCAGTCCTTTACTATTTAGCAATTATACAATGCCAAGAATTCAGAAGTACTAATTGAGTTCTGCTAACTTCCAGTTATTTTCATATTTTATTTTCTGCATGTGGTATATTGTGTGGCTGAGGTATAATGTAGAATGATGATAGATAGCTGTCATGTAGCAGGCAGGGCACTGTCACAATACCAAGTTGAAAGAAGAAAAGAGAAACTTTGGGATATGAGTCCCAAAATTCTTTCACTTATAAAATTTGTTTCTAAACCACAAATGTCCAAGAATGATAAATTGGAGAAGAAATTTTATAATAATATAATATTACAGGGAAAACGAAAGTGTATAAATATGTTGTCTCCCATCTAAATATTTATAAATTTTAAAATTAATGTAGGATTAATACATGAATACTGTAGAAAAATGCAAAAGATATTTGGAGAATTTAAGAATTACTTCTATTTTACCACTCTGAGAAAGTGACTTGGTATATGTCTTTTGGGGTTTTTTCTATGTTTAGATGTGTATGTGTGTATGCATGTACATACATATATAGTTATTATCATAACATGCAGCATTCTATAACCTTCTTTTTCCCCATAATGGATAATGAATATTTGTCCATGTCTGAAATATTTTTCAAAAAAACATAGGAAAAAAAACTCATGTAAATATAAACATAATGTATTTAATCAGTCTCCTGCCACTGTATTCTTAAGCCGTCTCTGATTCTTTACCTTTACAAATATTGCTGCAGTAAATATTTTAGTGCCAACTAACAATATTTTCTTAAGATAAATTCCTAGAAGCAGAATTTCTCTCAAAAGGATATGACTGTTTAAAAGGTTTTGATATATTGCAAAAATTCAGCCTAGAAAAGTTGTTCTAATTTATATTCCCACCAATAATGGATGTGAGTGCACATATACTCATCTTTTTAAATTATTCCCACTCTAAAATATTTTGGTATTTTGTTATAATTGGTGTTTACTTGATTACTACTAATGTCCAGCATATATTTCTGATTTACTTTCCTCATGACTGGTCTACATATATCTTTTGCCATGTTTCCAATCGGGTAAAGAACATTTTTTAAGTAAATTGCTTCTGATGTTTCCTAAAATATTGGGCCAAAACACGATTCAAGAGATCTTAACCAATCTGTCTAAAGAGAAAAATAGTGGATCTCAACTTTATTACTTGCATTTTTACCTTAGCCTTGGAATATTCACACAGTCTTTTTTAATGATCATCAAGCTAGTTATCTCGAGATATGCTGCAGCTCTGTGGACTGCTGCTGCGTTATTTCCAATGCTGAGATAGCTCCATGCCATATCATTCTAGGTCAGCGAACCACTTATATTTTGTTTTTAATGAGGTATCATTTGATTGATATATTTGAAGACTAATCTCTGTAAAAGACTTCTGAGATTTTTTAATTCACTGCAGTGAATTTAATCTTCACTATTAAATCCAAGTTATTTCCTCTGGATTATATAGACTTACTACGTGAAAATAAAGTAGCAGGCAACAGGCCATTCCCACGTATCTTCTCCCCATGCATCAACCTTCCTACCTCCAAATGCTGGAGATGCACAGCACTCAGTAACAGATTCTCCTCCGCTTTCTTTCTACATTCACTCCCAAAAAATCATCTAATCCCAGTGGCTTTAAGTATGACCTATATATTAATGATTCCTTGATATTTGTCCCCAGCTTCAGCCTTTGCTCTAAATACTGAAACTCAGATACCCAGCTGCCTACTCAACATCTTCACTTGGATGCCATCTCAACTTAAAATGTAGAAAACAGAACTCCTGATCCCGCAATCTAGGCCTGACTTGCTCCTCTTTCTGTTTCTTCTGTCTCTGTAAATGGTTCCATTAACCACGTTGACCAGGCCAAAAACTGCGGTCATCTTGTTATATCCCTTTCCCTCACATCATTTTCCATTCATCAACAAGGCCCTTTGGCTCTAACTTCAAAATATGCCACAAATCTGACTGCCTCTTACCACTTCTACAGCTGTCCTGGTCAAAGCCACCATCGCCACTGCCTGGTGGCTCCTAACTGATTGTCTTGTTTCTAATCTTGCCTTTTTTGATACTGCACTCTTCACACAGCCACAGAGTGACCTTTTTAGACAAAAATTATATCGCTGCCCTTTACTCAACTTCCAAGGGCTTCCTAACACACTCAGAATGAAATGCAAATTGCTTACCACAAGGCCCCTGATAATCTCATTTCTGTCCAACTCGTCTTCTGCCCTACCCTTCTTGCTCACTCCAACCACACAAGTCTCCTGGCTCTCCCTGAAAACATCAAGTTCATTGTCTTAAAGTTTTGGTACATTTCTGTTCTCTGGCCTGGAACTTGGCATGATTTCTTCCTCCACTTTATTTAAGTCTCTTCTCTAATGCTGCCTCCCGAGAGAGACTGCCTGACAGCTGTATCTGAAATATCACTCCTGCCACTACTCTCTGCTCCTTTATTCTAATTTGTTTATCTTTGGAGCATTGTGTGTGTGTGTGTGTGTGTGTGTGTGTGTGTGTGTGTGTGTGTGTGTGATGTATACTCCATCTTTATTATATTTCTTTATTATACTCATTTATATTTCCATCTCTTAGAACAATAGTACACACTCAATAAAATTTTTTTCTCCCCTCCACTCCCATTGACACTGTTCCCTATACTAGAATAATATTGAGCAGTATTAAGAGGACTATATTATATTCTATTACATTCCATGTTTTTCTTATGTTTCTTCCAAAAGATTTAATCATAGCATTTGACAAAATAAGTGCTAACCATTAGGAGGAAAAGGATGAACTTATCATGAGTGACACAGTTTGGTCCCCTGGCTTCAATTGGATGATATTATTGAACTCTTTTTACGAAGTAATCACTGGAATCTCAAAAGCTTGTGGCTAATTTTCATCTGAGTTTATGTCATAGATTACAATTATTCAGTGATAAAAGAAGCATTGGAAAAACTTATTTGTTGTTTTTGACTAATGTGTAATACTATTTCATACTGTTTCATTATGAGGCAATGATAATATGATATTGGGAAGGTATAGGTTATTTCAAGCTATACAAGAATAAGACACTGATTTATTTGTTCTGTTAGCTATAACTATTTCACAGAAATAATATACCAGCTCCTTAGAGTTTTTTTCTTTTTTTTTACTCTTTTTTTAACTCTTTTCCACATTCATGACTAATGTCTACCTAAAACTCTTAATGAAGCTCTGAACTCAGAGTTGTTTAAAATAGACAGAGTTTTGTTTTGACAAGATTTAACTGGTAAAGGCAGCACTGCATCTTCCACATTCTAGAGAAGAATCTGCTAACAGTATACCAAGAGTAAGGAACAGACTCTTGTATTCACAGACCAAGACATAAACACAAGTCCACTCACTCCTTGTAAAAAAGCAAACAAACAAACAAACAAAAGCACTGGGTGCCAGTATCCCTGGAGCTGGTTCTGAACCAAAATATAGTTCAAGATGGGATAAAGAGTTAGTTCTGGCTGTGACATGAATGTCTGTCTTGACACAGAAAATTTTAGCCTTTTGAAGAATCAATGTTTTATTTTGAAACATAGGGACTTAACTCCATATTCTGGTTCTTTAATATTCACATCTTCATATATATGTGGATGAGAAGGGTTTATCCCACAGACCTATCAATGGTCTTCATCCATCATAGCCTTCCAATGCTTGACTGGCTTCTGGCTGTCATCACAGCACTCCAGGAGGGCAGGCCTCCACCTTCCCTCTACAAGTACTCCTCCTAGGATGGCATTTTCCTATTCTATGTTAACACTAAAGTCATGAAATGGACTTGGTTGGTTTTTTTCAGGAAGCCGTCTACTTGCAACAGGGCAATAAGACACTCAAGTAATCACTATTTCCAAATCATTCTGTGCCTTCTGAAGGCAAATAGGTCTTATGGTTTTCTCTGTGCATCTTTGAAACCAAATGTTTTCCCCCAGGCTCACTAATGAGTCACACTTATCCATTCATAACTGCTAGCTGGTTTCTACTTATTATGTAAACCCCACTTTCCTAGGTTTACATCTGCCCACAAATCTAAGAAGCCATAGAACTTCCTCATTAAATTAGGCAGATCATTGGGATGTGGACTCTTCACACTGTCTTTAGCTGCAAGTCTGATTCCCCTTTGTTAGAAAATAACCTCGTTCAAAGCTAAAGGCAATCAAAGCAGAGTAAGGGCTTAATTCTTTTTAAAGTTTCCCATTCTTTTCATTTATATTTCCTTTTCACTGCCGTTTTTAAGGGCAAGCAAATATTGGTTGTTTTGTTTTATCCCTTTCTTCCTAACACTACTACTACATGTTACCTGGACTAGATTGGAGTTTTCTCAGGATTACTCCAATTTCCCTGCCTCAGACACACCAGGGGGACATGTACCTTAACGGCATGTGACATAGCTCCCGGGGATATATGTAGGGCAACAGGAAGCATCTTTCTAGATGCATCAATTTTACTTGAAGATTGGCAAAATAGCAATTTTTAACTTAAAATGGCTTGAAACATTTTATTGTGACAGAATGAATGTTTTATGAATAGAGTGTAGAATTCATCAGAATATTTAAGATAAAACACTGGCCTCTAAGAACGTCACAAGTTTTACAAGGCATTTCACTCAAGACATACAGTCCAGTGATTTTTTTCCTCTGGGTCAATTTTTCTTTTTCTCTATCTCCGCCCTCATCATATCCATCCTTTAATCAAGTATCTAGGACATTCTCAGCTCATCCCCAGAGGCGTGAGGCATCACAGGGCTAAAATCAGAAACAGAGAAGTCTCCATAGCTTTGGTCTATAAAAGTCAAAATTCTGGTGGAATAGAAAGAATTCCGGGCAGAGACAAATATTTGGGGAGAGTTTCCATAAAAGAAATTTCAGATTAAAGGAGTAGTTATTCTCCCAAAAACCAGATGGAAAAAGAAAAAAGAAAAATACCTGCCTGAGGGGAGAACAGACATGTTCTCTGAGAGAGTATTGAGATAAATGGATCCAGAGAGAGAGGAACCCATGAGAAAAGATCATGGGGTGGGAGCTGGATTGTCTCTGCCAATCCATGTGCCAGGGGCTATAATGCCCTCATGTCCCCAAGCCTCAGCACTGAGGAAACTTCCAGACCTCAAATGCAATTTTGAGAAGGAAAGAATCCCAAGCTAACATTTAATTTCCCTTGCACTGGTGCAAGGGGGGCTGTCAACAGGAATTTATTTGCATTAGAGGAAAATAGTTATATTCCTTGCCTACCTGGGTGTGTAGACTGATAATAATACCAATATGTTCATTGATTAAACTATAAATATATATATCTTAATGCCTCAACGAGTATGTTTTTATTATGTGCTTAGGACCATGTGGTTCATAGCCTGGGATAGTGTGAGCAGAATTCCTGCTCTCAAGGAACTAAGTGTATTTAAAACACTAGGCACGTCTACTAAATGAATAGGAATTGGCTAGTCAACAAAAGGGGAGGAAAAGGCTCTGAAGGGGATGTGACATATAAACAGTGCACAGAAAGATATGAGCAAGGCAGTTCCATGACTGGTAAAGAGGGCGTCTTAAATTTCCATTAAAAGATTATCAAGAATTGTGGTTTCAAACTATTTGCAACATTAACTCTCATGTAGATCAAAGAGTTGCTCTAGATAAGGTGACAGGATGCTCCACTTCCTCCCCAGTTCCTCAGAAGGACTTGAGTGGAAAAGCTGGGGCTCCAAATCATTGATTTTGCCTATCCTAATCATTTTCTGGGTGAAGAAACTAGGACCTGGAGATGCAAAGTAATTTGTCAGGGACATTATTGACTCCTTCATATGATGACCCTTTGTTTAGCTCTCACTGATAGCCAGAGTTTATCCTGTTACTTCTATTAAAAAAAAAAATACAACTTTCCCCTCTCAAGGCAAAACACTAACAATCCTGAATGTTTTGGAAAGAGAACAAACGTAAATCCTAGTCATCTCTAGCTACTTAAATAAAAACAGCGTTGGCAGGAAAATGCGTAAATGAAAAATGCCAAAACCCTAACTGCAAATTAAGGCTTAGATTTCAAGAGTCTCTCAACCTGACTCTTAACAGAATTGCAAGAAAACCACATCCCATTGTTCTATCTGCCAGGCTTGTGATGGCGGTCGGACTAGCTATAAAAGAGTCAAAGGGTGCCCAAAGGAAAGGAGAATCAACGTGAAAATGCAACAGCCTGATTCTAGATAATTGGGAGTTGACCAGAAGCAATTCAGCTGTCATGCAGCACCTTTGGCCCTTGGATATAAACATTCTAATAGCAAACTGTTTCACTTTAGGAAAATTATATCTGCTTTCAACAACTCAAGGTTTGTTTCCCGAAATGATTTTCGGGCTGCTAAAAGAATGTGAATAATGATAAGGTGCAGCACAGAGAATGCAATCCCTGTTTGGCACAGCACTCCATAGTCGTGGCATTGAACACAGACTTTTTAAAGTTTTAGTTATTCTGTGTAGAACCTCTTATATCTCCTGACCCAAGAAAGAAACTGTAGCACTTTTCTTTTCCTTCAATAAAATAAAACTGCTGTTAAAGGGCAGTCACATATTTAAGCTAAATTCTTTTTAAAATATTGAACAGTGAGCGCTTGACATTCACTAAAGCTAAGTTTCCAAAATGTTCACTAATGTTCAAATTGTGGGGTATTATTTGATGGTAAAAGTAAATTTAGAACTGGCTTGCCAGTGTGTTTTGTTGGGCCTTCAGAGAGCTGACAATGAAAAGCAAGGGGGGGAATATTATGTAAAAATCTGGACTTCTGGATTCTCTTGAAAATGGAAAGACATGGCATGGCAGCCTCTCATTGCTGCCTGGCACCAGTCAGTTGGAGCTCTGGGAGGCTCCTGTCCTCAGATGGATATGAGCCTGCCAGTTCCCCACATTCTCCACTCAACTCTCTCCACTCTTTGGTGGTCATTGGCCTGGACTGGTTAGGTGTTTGTGTTTGTGGCCCGGCATGAGTGCATGCAATTATGCATTTAAAATGTACAACAGCCATAAGCAGCAAAAAAAAAGAGATGGTTTGAGTTGATGACACTGGCCTTTGGGTAGATTCACTGACCAGCTACTGCCAGCTCACACACACACAGTGGCTGCATAACACAAAATTCAAATTTGTGTTACAGCAAAATGAAAAAGTATTTTATTTGGTTTGCTCTCATATTTTTAAAGCCACACGTCTTACATGATGTGAGAATCTTTTGCATACTATAAACGTTCTTAAAGACAGATACATGTTAAAAGATTGATTTTTGGAAATTTATCAGAGAAAAGTAGAAAATTACATTAAATTCTGTTGGAAACCCCAAGCTCCATAGCACTTGTCTTCAAAGAATGGTCCCCACCAGTAGTATCAACATCACCTGGACACTTGGAAATGGGAATTCTTAACCTGCACCCCAGACCTGCTGAATCAGAACTGGGGGTGGGCCCCAGCAGCCTGTTTCACCAAGCCTATCTGCTGATTCCCATGTGCATCAAAGTTAGAAAGACCCTTAAAGGAGATGTGAGCTCCTCAGTCTTCAGGGGCAGAACAGCCTGGAATGTCCAAAGTCGCCAATCCACAGCATACAGCATCAAGTGCCTCATCCAGGGATGGCACCTTATGTGTTCCTAACTTGTCACTAGAGGCAGCAAGCAAGATGAGCGTTATCTAGCACCTCCTCAGTCCACTGAACTTGGCCAAAGAGATGTTGTACCATCTCATGTCTCACTATTGGCAGTCATCTGAATGAGGGCGATGGGCTGCCCAACAAGTTCATACCCCATGTGCCCAAGTAGAAGGTCACACACCACAGGGCACAGAGCTCAGCTGTCAAGGATGGGGACCAGAGAGATCAGGCAAGGCCTATAGGCCAGAGGCTCCTGGCAGGCTCAACAACAGGTGGCAGTCCTGACTCTGAGTTGTCACGTATGTTGAATTCCTGTGTCTTTTGGTGGCTGATGGTCCATTTAGTGCTGTTCAAGCTGGCTGCATGGTGACTCCAACAACGCAAACAAACCCAGAGTTAGAGCTTCATTAGTTTGGAACGTCTGATATGCAAATATCCCACTGGATTTGGAATTCTTGTACATTAGCCTAAGAAATTTTCAATGAAAAAAAAATTAATTAGATACTTTAAAATATAATTTTAACTCATAAATTTTTGATTGGTTGATAAGTCATTTCAAAATTATTTTGAATAATACAATACAGGGAGCCTTTTTACAAACACGTGGATCCAAATGGCACAAGGAGTGGATAACCATGGATGCCATGGTGTACCACCTAGATCACAGCTGCCTCTGCTGTCACAAATGACCGCAAATTTAGAGGCCTAAAATGGCATGAGTCTGTTGTCCTGCAGTTCTGGCAGTCAGAGGGCCAAAACAGTCTCACTGGGCTAAAATCAAGGTGTTAAGTTAGCAGGACTTCATTCCTTCCAGAAGTTCTAGGGACAAATCTGTGTCCTTGCCTTTCCAGCTTCTAGAGGCCACCTACATTTCTTGGCTTGTGCACCCCTCCCCTTCTTCTAATAGTCACATTGCTCTAACCTCTGCTTCTGTTGTCACATCTCCTTCTCTGACCCTTTCTCTCCACCTCCATCTTTTGACTCTATCTTTTGACCTCTCCCAGGCAAGAACAAGATAACCCAGGGCAGGTGGAAGGAGTAGAGGTTTGCTAGAGTTGCCATAAAAAGCATCACAGACTGGGGGCCTTAAACAACAGAAATGTACCTTTTCACACTTCTGGAGGCTAGAAGTGCAAGATCAAGGTGTTGGCAGGGCTGGTTCCTTCTGCAGCCTCTCTCATTGGCTTGTAGATGGCCATCTTCTCCCTGTGTGTTCACATGGTCTTCCCTCTGTGTGTGTCTATATCCTAATCTCCTCTTCTTATAAGGACACCAGTCAGATTAGATCAGGGCCCACTCACATTTACTTTATTAACTCCTTAAAGTTAATTTGGAAATAAACTCTGTTTTCAAATACAGTCACATTCTTAGATACTAGAGTCTAGGGCTTCAACATATGAATTTTGGAGAGACATAATTCCACACCTATAACAGAAGGGGAAGTTCCTATGCTCTGTTCTTTAGGAAAAAATAGCCCTGGGAAGTCCCCCAGAGGAGTTGTAGGAAGTATCAAAACTAGAAGAGGCTTGAGTTCTGCTTCCCACCGCAGAGCCCAGAAAGGCTGCAGGTCTCCAAAGAAGAAATGACTCAATGGTGTCTCCGGTCAGTTGAAGACACAGACAGCTTCCAAGAGTTTCTGTGCCTCAACCTGGCCCAAAATCAGCCTCATGGCAAGGCAGGGAAGTAGCAGAGAATGCTCCACTCTTGACAAGCCACAAGTACAAAAATGAAGGGCTAATGGGCTGAAGCTGACGGTGTGGATATCTACCTTGAGCATCAGCTGGATGCCTTCCTCACTCTTAATGCTTCAGCATTTCCCAAGCTCCCTGAAATGTGACAATCTTGGGAAAAGAGCATGTGAAGAGGGATGTTTCCCAATGGACTGATATCAAGCATTCACCACCCTGTGCAAAGGGATCTTTGTATAAATTAAGTTGCATTATGAATAAAAAGGAAGTTATATTATTTGCATTCCTTGTGAGTTCAGATTCATGTTTGCTGCACATGGGTCTTCATCTGGGCTCCCCCAGAGGCAGACCCTGAGAAAAATCCTTCCTCCAGAGGGAAAGCCAACCCCTGGATTTTAACCCCATAAAATTCATTTCTGATTTCCAAAGATAGTAGATTAGTACTGTTTTAATGCACTTAAAAAGGTACTTTGAATTAAGTTTCTCATCAATGAGGAATATTGTAAAATTGAAGAGATCGTCATTTACAAGTCTTGATCAACAATTTCCTGTAGTCATTTCAAGCGTTAAACCTGATAAATTAAAGCAAGCTCAAGTTTCTCAATAAAGTTGTTTGAAAATATTTTATTTGGAAGGTTTTATAAATTCAGTATCTAATATCTTCTCTTTTAATTCTTTGTATTTTATTTTTCCTATCATAATTGTGCAAAAATGTGTTTGCAGCTGCTCCCCAGTGCTAGCATCACTGCCTCAGCTCCACCTCAGATCATCAGGCATTAGATTGTCATAGGAGCACCTGTCCCTGGTGCCAAAAAGATTGGGGACCGCTGGTTTAAAGTATGAAATTCTTATGTTCTTACTATAAAGGTATTCCCCATGGCCGACTCAACATTCTAATCAAAATGTGATCTTCGGTTTTTTCTCTTACCCTCATCTCTTGAGGTGACCATACTGAAGACGCTGTGCCCAAAGTGACCCATGTTTCCTGGATGCTGAAGCGTTTGACACCCAGCTCTGCTGTGTATTTGCTTTTGTGACTTCGGACAAGATTTTAATACTTTGGCGCTTCGGCTTCCAAATCTGTGATAATGGTGATAATAACTGTACCTACCTCCAAGATTTAGGTGAAGTGAGTTAATGCCCATTCATGCTCAGCTCATGGAAACCCTCAGGGGACGTTCTCGGGTTTTGTTCTTGTTATGAATCGCCTCCTGTGTCTGCCGCTGCCGTCCTGCCAACAGAACTTCCTGGCAAGCTCCCTGAGAAATAGGCCTTGAGGTCACATGGTTGAGATCGTAGTGGCCTCTCTGCTGGGCCACAGTCCACAGTAGCCACCCCCAGGGATCCTTACCGGCTTTTTGTGCCACCATCTCCAACCCCACTGCCCTGAGTGACACCCCCCCTCTGGACACCACCAGCACTGCCACCTCTGGCTTTCTCCCCAAGTGTCAATATCCTCTGTCTTTTCCTGCTTTTGCAAGAAAGGGAGTTTGTCCAAGGTTATGATCCCTTCCAGGGGCAGTCTGCACCCAACACACCGCTGTGAAGGCCAAGCCTCATGGGACAGCCCTGACAGGGCACTGCAGCTCCTGGGGACCCACAGAGGCCATGTATTTGACGTGCGTGGCAGCTTCTTGCTCTGTCACGCACTTCTTGCTCTGCCCAGTCCCTCTTCCTTCCCCTCTCTCCTACAGGTGCTGCTCCTAAGGGCACACTGTATGCTACTCTCTGTTTTAGAGTCATTGTCCCTTGCAATCAAATCTGCAGGGATGTCCAGATTACAGTTTATCATGTTAGTGATCACATATCCATTTTGAGGCATTTAACTTAAGGAAAAATATCAGTTATAAAGTTTCTGAGTCCTTCCATCAGACTGCTAATTGCCTTTTTTTCCCAAGTTGTACTGAGATATAATTGACATATAACATTGTACTCGATTAAGATGTACAACATAGTGATTTGATATATGTATAAACACAGTGTGTTTAGTTATCATCATTACCTCATGTTTACAAACTTTTTTTCTTGTGATGAGATCTTAAAAGACATTCTCTTAGCAGCATTAAAATATACAATACAGTATTTTAACTGTTATCCTCATGCTGTAAGTTACATCCCCAGGACCTGTTTATCTTGTAAGTAGAAATCTGTATTGTGTGACCACCTCCACCCATTTCCCCACCCCTACTCCCTTCCTCTGGCCACCACCAGTCTGCTGCTGTCTGCCTGCTGCTCTCCCAAAAGTGAGGGAATAAGTCCTTCAGAACCAAAAGGGGCATCTGGGCCCATCGCAGTTTCCACCGCAGAGCTACGCATGCATAGAAAAGAACAAGTTCTAGAAGTATGTACAAAGAGCCGTAAATGGCAGTTCCTATAGGAAGACAGACTGGGAACACTTAGGAGGAAAACACAACTTTTGTTTTTTGCTTATAGTTGCTCTCTGTAATTTTAAACTTGGATGACATTGACTTTTATCACTTAACTTCTTTATTGAGGTATAATTGGCATTAACATTATATTACTGTCAGGTGCATGACAGGATTCAGTAATTGTACACATTGTGAAATGATCATCATGATAAATCTAGTTAACATCCATCATCATGCATAATTACAAAAAAAAATTTTTCTTGTGATGCAAGCTTAACTTTTTAAAAATATCAACAGAAGTATCTGAGCTGTGGGATAATAGCTCATTTTGAAAGAAAAAAATTTATAATAAAAATAACTTCTTTGAAAAAAAAATAATAAATATAAGAAAGGGGAAAAAATAAAACCTGCATGCAGGGCACACACCTGGATTCCATTCTCTTGCACTGCTTCTCAGCCAGGGCGAACCAGGAGGCCCAGGATCTGAGTGAACACCTTTCCTTCCTGGAAGAGGAACCCAGTGGGAGCTCTCTCCCCAGGCAGGAGTGGGCTGGCAACAGCAAGAAGCACTGGGCAGTGCTCACCTCACCTCTTGGAGGCAAATGCAGCAGACTGCAGCAGACTTGGTGTTATTATCCTGTTGCTCCCTTTTCATTTCCCAAATGTGTGTCCAGGCCTCTACACACCCACTCAGATTTCATAGAACAGCCTTTCAGCAAGAGCAAAATTCTCTTGGCACCCAGATTATCAGTCAAAAACAACTATGCAAAAACCTCTCTTTGCCTTGAGCAGGTCTAGTTTTCAGGCCCAGAGAGGATGTATTTACAATCAATCTGAACGTTCACAGGTGCCATTCAATTTCAAATGTTTTCTGTCATTTGCTTAGCAAGTAAGATGAGTTATCTTAGCTAACATTAAAAATAATTTACTCTGCCTGAAACATGTTGAGAAGAGATATGCAATCTGGCATCATGGCCTCAAATTTTTGGCTCCTTGAACACACCAGCCTCTGAGCCTCTGAGACTTTGCAAATGCTGTTCCCTCTGTCCAGAACTTTCTAGGTCTTCAACCCACCCTCTTTCTTATCTTGTATTTATCATCCTTCAGGTGTCAGATTAAATGCCAGCCACCCCATTCACCCATCCCATAAGGCCTGCCCTGGCTCCATAAAGGAAGTCAGGGTGCCCTGCTATCTGTCCCCATAGCATCTTATAGCTCCACTGATGTCAGCCCTCTTCACATTCTATTACAAATTCCTGTTAATCGTCTGAACACTCAGGCAGATGAAGAGAGTGTCACTTTTATGCCTAGTGTCTAGCACGGCACATAGTAGGTACTCAAAACGTATTTTTTAATAAGTCTCGAATGAATGAAAGAATGAATGAATGAGAAGTCACTCTTGGATTAATGTTATTTTAAATAATACAGCAAAACAGGGCAGATTATCCCCGCATAAATTTTTTTTGTACGTAATATACATCTGAAGTCTGTTACTAGAAACTTCAAAGCCCTATGGTGATGTAGAAAAATGTTTTCATCATCTAATGGAGTCATTTGGTAGACTGAAGAATAATGGATATTGATAAATTATACCATATCAATACAAATCAGTTATCTTTTTTTTAAAGGAGGTTTTGCTTATATAATGCAATAAAGACTATTGTTATATGTTATAATGAAAGTTACTCTCCAGAATACAGAGGTTCTCTTTAATTTCCAAACAAGATTTTCACACGATCAGATCATTCCCAAACATTCCCTCGGTGGCAGAGAACAGCATAGGTGACACATTTCTCTGGGGGGGGCAGGGGGGGTTGAAGGGTGTAACTGAAGCTTTATCAGAGCCAAATTATGCACTTGTGGACCTTCGCCCAGGAATGTACATTTCTCCTGCTGCTTCCTATTAATAGTATTAAAACGCAAACTATGGGACTTTTTAAAAATTATGTATTGACTGAATCTGTGAAGAGCTATGAAATGCTAACCAGAAGAACAACCCAAAATAAATTTAACAACAAGCACAGATCTACAGGGAAAGTCCATTGTAACGTTTTCCAGGGCACTTATACTTTTTGAACATTACATACAGGAAAATATTACACGGAGAAAACGTCACTTTATGAGCCTTTAGATGAGGGCTTTTCTACTTTAATGACTGTCGTATATAAGGAAATGTTCAATATAACACAGTTTCACTGAACTGTATTGTTAAAATAAAATGCACTTTCTTTAGATTTTCAGCTTTAATCTTTTGAGAAACATATTTCTAAATATATTTGGCAAGACATTCAAGGTTTATTTCCTTGCCAATGTGGATTTTAACTCCGAGGGTCTAGCCAAGCTCACAATTGTGGTATTCTTCAGGTTAATTAAAGGCAAACAAATTGACAAAATATCAAATGAGCAGTAAGAACATTTTCATTCAATTATTCTCAAGCACTGAAAAACAGGAATTTGCTCAGTTTTAAATTATGCTCAGCATTTTTAAAAACCACCTGGATGGGTTCAAGAAGTAATGTGAGGCTGTGAAAAATATGAATTAATGAAGAACACATTTTGGTGATAGGCCTATAAACTAAATCGTTGCTATGCTTGTAGTTGGCACCCGCAGATTGAATGATGCTAATGTAAGCAGGCATGGCTTTCTAGAGTCTTTTTATGTAAAATGTGGTTAGTTCCTGCTTTCTTTGCTATGCTAATGAATACCAGGGAGAGCATAAGCCGTATTTTAACTTTTTGTTTACATCACTGGGCACATGCTGAGAAAGTTCCCAAGGAATACCGTTAACCACATGCACGTAAAAAGATCCAAGCTCACGGAATTAATCACATTTTAAAAAGCGATTTGATTCTTCACATGCAAGATAGTAGTCCTTTGTTATTCTTAACTTTGGTGTATAAGATAAGTAATAACTGCTTGAATTTAGTATCACAGCCTTCGTTACAAAAAATCATTAAATTTAATAGGTCTGCACTGTGACAGACTGCGGATTCCCCTAGATGGTGGGATGTTTATCCTCCCTAGAAGCATATAGGAAAATCCAAAAGCAAATTTCCTTGGATTTTCAACAGAGGCAGCCTACCTAGGTGAGTTTATTTAAAACTACAACATCTTTTTCTCTCAAAAAAGCAGAAAGCTTCGAATTAGGAAGAAAATATGGAGCGGCTAGAAGGTGAAGCAGTGTCTCCACTTCCTAGGAGTAGCAGCCAAAGACCCATTTGAAAAGTAGCAACAGCAGAGGGGAGGCTAAATGAAAGACACCAGCCTGTCACTTCCTCTGCTGTAACAGGCTTTCACATTTCCTCTCATCCAATGTTCCTCATAAAAACCGTAAAGGAGATGAGGACAGGAGGGTCCCCCTCACTTTGAGAGCTAAGAGGACAAACGGAGGCCCATGTGCCACGTGTCTAAAAATGTAAGTTTACAGCAAGCTAACAAACTGCTAAATAAAATATTTCACATGCTTTGGTCTCCTACCTTAACAAATGTCTTCCTAACAACAAAATCAAAAAATACATATATAGCCATGGTTTGTGTATGACTGAAAGTTGGCAAAATATCAATGAAAACTGAATTTTATTTTTATTATGCATATCTGGGTGTTCTGTTGATGGGCCAGCAATGTTTGGGTAAGTAATAAAACAGAAATAGCATAATTTATTAAATTTATGTATTGTTAAATTGAAATATTTATCTCATAAAATTTCGGCAAATTTACTAATTATGTTGCTATAATCAAGGTTTTCACATAGTTGGGTTTTATAGACAACCAAATCAGATAAGTTTTGTTGAATCTCTGTAGTTCTTAAATAGTTTTTTATTAACCAATTTGCAGAAACTTTGTTCTACTGAGGCAGTAGTAGCAACCTGAACTGTCAATAAAAATTTAAAGCAATACTTAGATTCAGAAATGAAATATGAAACTAACAGATCATGTTCAAATATTGCAGTAGGAATGCTGGTAATTATCACAAAATAATTACATAATGGTTTAATTACAAGACATAAATTTCTATCACTTTTATCAAATTTTCAAAATAAGTGAAGGCAATATCTAGAGACACATAATATCTCTTTTCTTCTAAAATTGTCAATGCTGAGATGTCATAAGGAGAACTGCAAATAGAAGTTTGTTGCTCAATTTGTTCCAGTCTCTCTCCAGTTGAGACAATGACTTGTTATCTAGTGACCAGACAATATTCTTTATAGAAATTAGTTATGGAAATATTTATACATGAATCTCTTTCTGCAAAGTCAGGAAACATTTTCATTTCTTGTTGTAATTTCTTTCTATTTTAATGAAATATCACATTTGTTGCATATATAACATGTAATTTCTTGCAGTTTAGAAAAATACTTTTCTCCAAAAATTTTTCTTCTTAATCCTTTTAAAAATGAAGTAGGCAAACACATCTTTTTTTGTGCTGTTGCTGGTACCTTTTAAGAGCATTACTAATAGCTGTTCATAAAAGATAATAAATATTCCAAATTAAATTTACAATTCATCTTCCACTAAAAATCAAAATCCAATTTTTATTCGAGGAGCTTTTCAGCTTAACTTTTGAAATCCAGTTAAACTTAGTTATGTATACTTTTTAGTGTGTTTTTTTTCTCTCATTTGCTTATCCAGTAAATTAATCATCTAATCTAATTTCTCATCCAAGAAATATCTTATTTTTCATTTTTTAATGTATATTACATATTTAGGCATTTTATTAACAAATTTGGAAATCACTTCTACTATATCCAAAATTTTTCTACTATTTATACAGCTACTAGGGAGAGATTGTAAAAGGGTACAAACTTTCAGCTAGCAGATGAATAAAGTCTGAAGATCTAATGTTTATCATGGTGACTAATCAATAACACTATATAATTGAAATTTGCTGAGAATAGAACTAAAATGTTCTCACCAAAAAAATTATAAAAGTTTAAATATATAACGTGATGAATTTATTAATTAACTAGATGGGAGGACTCCCTACACAATGTATATATCAAATCATCACAATGTACATTTTAAATATCTTATAATTTTGTCAATTATACATTAATAAATCTGAAAAAAATAGAGCTGCAACAAGCATCATTGTGCTTTGTCAAATATTGGACACGATATAATATTTTTTAAAGATCATTATAGCAATGTTCAGTATTTTATTTTATATTTACTTTATTGAAAAATATCATTTATTTGTCATATATTCAGTCTTTTTTTTTGTTCTAATATTTGTTAATTTTATATGCATGTGACATTTCATGCTCTTTTAATCAAGAATATGTTTCCAATCACCAATATCTTCATTGGCCAAACAAATTACAAATGTTAGTTGAGAAATATATCACAGTAATAACAAGACATTTTGTCTTTTTTTTAGAAAAACACAATTTCCAAATTTTAAAGAATTTTAGTTTTAAATAAAATATATGGAACACAGGGGATTGTTAGGGCAGTGAAACTAACTACTCTGTAATGACGGATACTTGTCATTATACATTTGTCCAAACCCATGTAATACACAATGCCACAAGTGAACCCTAACTTTATTCTTTGAGCAATAATGAGTCAATGTAGGTTCATCAATTGTACCAAATATACCACTCTGGTGGGAGATGTTGATAATGAAGGAAGATGTGCATGTATGGGGGTCGGGGGTATATGGGAAATCTCTGTACCTTCCCCTCAGTTTTGCTGTGAAGTTAAATCTGCTCTAAAAAAAATAATAAACTCTGTAAAAAAGGAAATATTAATTTTCTGCCATGTTTACCCAATGGAAAACTGTAATCATTGATTTGAATCAGATTGTGCTTTGCTAGAAATATTCTCATTCGCGTCAGGATATGACAGCCATTTTCCAGAATCATCATCCAATAAACAAAGTAAAATTCCAGAGGTTTTGACTTTCTTATCCAATTTGCAGATTTTCTAAATGTTTTTTTTTTTCAATTTCTAACAAGCACGCCAGACTGACATTTGCTGTCTCCAAATTATAAGTTTGATTTGAATAATTTTCTCTTTCATTTTTCTTGTTTTGATCAAAGGTTCTGGGTTCACTAATGAGATTTTGACTCTACAGAAGTTGTATCTGATCAGTCTCAGTCGTGGATTTGATGAGAATAATTTTCTTGCTCATTTTCATTTAAGTCTTCTTCAGATAAAGGATTTATAATACCCTGCTTGCAGATGTTATGTGGGCCAGGCTATACAGAATTGTGCTCCCTTTCCTAGCTTCCTTATAGGAAAGCACGAATTTGAAAAGTTTCTATTTCTTCCTGCTTTTTAGTTTTTATTCTATTTTAAATTCTACTTTTATACTTTATATATTTATCATGATTCAAACTGTACACATTCTCAATGATCTAAAGCTGGAGCCAGCAAACTTTACCTGTAAAGTGCCAGACAGTAATTATTTCTGGCTTTGTGGGCCATACAGTATCTGCAGCAATTACTCAGTTCTGAAGTAGTAGCATGAAAACAGCCATAGGCATCACATAAAAATATGGGAATGGATATACCCAAAAAAACCTTATGTAAAAACAAATGGGAGATCAGATTTGACCCACAGGTTTGTTGAACCCTGATCTAAAATATTAAAAAATAAAACATTGTTTTCCAAGGGTAAAATATTTTCAAATGTAAATAATTTTAAAATGTTTTTTGCATGTCTTATTTTTCCTCTAAAATAGTCAAAATAATCTGTTGAAATTAAAAAGCAAAATAAAATTTTCAATTAAATTATCAAGTCAATATCAATTAAAAAGCAGAATAAAATTATCGATATCAAAATTGAAATCAAGATATAAATAAAACTGAATTTTAATTTAATTTTTGAAAATGTAATTTTATCGTATTATTTTTATAACAATTAAACTATTCATAATTAAAATATTCAATGCCTATTTAGTTGCCAATGTAAAAAAATCAATGTCATGAGAAAAACAAATACAATATGATGTCATTTGTTTGTGGAATGAAAAAAAAGTCAAACTCTTAGACACAGAGAGTGAAATGGGAGTTACCAGGGGCTGGGGGTGGGGGAAATGGGCAGATGTTGGTCAGAGAGTACAAACTTCCAGTTATAAAATAAACAAGTTCTGAGGTCTAATGTACAGTATGGTGACTATAGTTAATAACACAGTATTAAATATTTGTAAGTTGTTAAGAGAGAAAATCTTAAGCAGTCTCACAAATAAATAAATAAGGTAACTACGTGGGGTGATGGATGTGTTAATTAATTTGGTTGTGGTCATCATTTCATAATGTACACGTATATCAAAAAATGACATTGTACACTTAAAATATATGCAATTTTATCAATTATACCTTAATAAAACTGTAATAAAAAACAGTCATGCTTCACATGTTTCATCTCTACGTATGTTAATATATTGCATATTTAAAGTAATATGAATTATTTAACATTGCAAAATGATATTCAGACTCTATGTACAATTGTTGCATATACCTCATTAATGTATAACTAGCTCCAGATCCAAAAATTAGAACATAAGTGCATTTGTCTGCATAGGCTGCCATAACAAAAAACACAGGCTGGGCAATTTATGCAACAGAAATGTATTTCTCACAGTTCTGGAGGCTGGAAGTTCTAGATTTAAGTCTGGCAGGGTTTGGTTTCTGGTGAGAACTCTCTCCCGGGCTTGCAGACGTTTGCCTTCATACTGCGGTTCTCACATGGCCTTTCCTCTGAGCCCATACAGAGGGAGAGAGAGAGACAGAGAAATCTCAATCTCTGCTGTCTCTTCTTATAAGGACACTAATCCTATCAGATCAGGGTCCCACCTATATAACCTTATTTAGACTTAATTACCTCCTTAAAGGACCTAAATACAGTCACATCGGGAGTTAGAGTTATAATATATGAATCTGGAGGAAACAATTCAGTCTATAGCATCAAGGAAAAGCAAGAATATAGATTCTCAGTACTACTGAGAAACACTTTATTATTCAAGAAATTGTTGTATTAATGTTATCTGATAAAAAAGATTTGGCAAATTAATTTATTTTTTTTCCTTATGTAAGTATTTTTGTCCCATACTTCCAAAGCAGTGTCTGTCTTCAACATTAGCAGCAGCATAATCCACTCATTTTTATGGCATTAGGACACCAGAGCCTTTTAAGTTTCATGGATAAGGACAACAAAAGTAAAGAAGCATTTCCTGGGAACCAAATGGTATTCGTGATATACAGTTCAGGGGCTCCCTGGCCTTGTAGAAGGCCACCATTTCTATAAGCATTGCATAGATGAATAGAAAGAGATTAAGAAACTTGTTTAACCTTGAAAAATGTCTGAGTCAAGACTGGATTTAAGTTATATTTTTAAAAACATATTTAATGTTCCTAGCAGGATACCAATTTTTTATATAGATCAATGTTAACTACATTTGGGCAATACTGGAGGTTTAAATCTCATTGTATGGTAGCCACTTGGGTAAGGTAGCAATATCTAGCATGTATTAAAGAATCAATGAATGTCTATTGAAAGAACTATAATTGATTGCTTATTTATCTTTAAAACTATATAAAAACATTATAAAATAGTAGCTATTTTATAGCTGAATAAACCAAGAATGGAAAGGTTGATTATAGCCCCGAGTAAGACTTCATAGTTATTGATTTAATACATGTATCACATACCTACAGCTTTAATCTAGTGGCCCTTGGTTATTGGTCTTAGATGTCAAAATTATTAATTTAAAAAATATTAGTCTCTTTACACGAGGGATTGAGAAGCATCCTGGGAAAGACTTCAACCTGCAGTTATTCCCTACAGATCTCTTAAGAAAAACTTGGGCTTCATAGGAAAGGAAGAATTCTGAATAGAGCTCAAGAGTTATGGAACAAAGAAAATTTGATCATTGAGAATTCTATGTGTCCAGTGTCTACCACTGCAATAGTGTCCAACAGTGGCAGCAATAGTACCTTTGGAACAGGCTGTTGGGGACAATGGTGTTGCCATGAGGGGTACCTTGAATTGTGAGCACCAGAAGCAGTTTTGGATGCCATATATTGAGCATATTTTGTCACTTGTATGATTCGCCTGTCACTAACAAGAAGTTGTCGATGCACCAATTGTGAAATTGTCCCAAATCCTTAATGATCTTATTTCCTTTTTCAGAACTAAGTACAAATTTATTTGAAAATAAATTCTTCTATTTAGTTTCCTATGCCCTACCCTATGCCCCACCCTCCTCCAAAAAAAAAAAAAAAAACTTAAAAGTAAAGAACCTAAAGTAAAATACAACTTAAATTTTTTTTTTTTAAATGCTTAGAAGGGAAATAGTCAGGAAAATTATGACAGAAGGGAGGAGTTGTTTTGTGGTACTAGTGTGGACAGCAATTTAATGGAAAATTATAGCCCTTTGGGAGCTGAGTCATAAAAAACAGGCTTCCAAATCACCAGACACAAATTATCATTTACAAAAGAGAAATAAAGAGAATCAAAGATGTCGCCAATACTGATTTGTTGTGACTGTTGTTTTTTCCATGAGGATTTATACTGAGATAGATAATCACAACGACTAAAATTACAGGTGGCTCAAATGGTCATTAAGAGAACTGGGAACTTAATCATACTTTCTATGAAATGGTTTGTTCTTTTAAGGTTCAGAAAATTTAGGTCAAACTCAAAAGGATTCTCTACTTATTATTGATCTAATTGAATTTGTCTTACAAATGAAGGGACTCATTTCACTAATTGAAAGAGTTTGCTTTGCTAAGTTTGCATTGCCACAGAAAATAGACGTGCACACATGCACACACTGAGACAAGATAGGAAAACATGGCTGTTTCATTGATTCGATCTTCTTAGGCTTTTATAAGGATAAATTTATCTAGATGGACTTAACATGGGTTAATATTATTTTCACTTATTTTTCAATGCATTTGAATTTTAAGAGTATAATATACAGCATTTCAGTTACCATATATTAATGAGAAATCTTGAAATAGGGTTGTATCCTAAGGAGAGGTTTATTGGATAATATCCACTATTAAATTAAAAGCCACGCAAAGTGTTAACTTTGAAAGTCCTCTCAAAAACAGTATTGGAAATAAGTTTTTCTTTTTTTGGTAGCTATAATACGACAAAATCAAAGAAATATTAGGATAATTTGTGACAATATGTCCAGACTCATCGATGCAAAATAAATTTTGCATTGGGTTTGTTCAGACTTTTAAATTTTAAAAGCTAAATTTAAATTGACTAGTTTTTCTACTCAAACTATGCCCAGAAAAAAAAAATGTCAAAAGAAGATGATTGCTTTTCCTTTTCATTTTGAGGTTACAGTGTAGTACAGGGCAAAAACTCTGGATGGTGGGGGGATAACTGGGTTCTTGTTATTGCGCTCTCACTCACTGAATGTGTCTTTTACACTTTTCCATTTCAGCCAATTCTGGGTCAGTAAGAACAAAACCCAGAGTTGGGGTGCTGGTTTCAAATTTGTTGTAGCCACTACATAGCACCTTATAAAGATATTCTTACTGCCAGAGACCGGTGTCAGAGAATGGAAGGCAACACCAGACAATGGGTGGACAACATTCCCCGAACACTGACACCAACTCTTTCTGAAGAGTTAACAAGATTAACATTTGCACAAGGAAGCAAATGACGTTCTATGCAATGAGTAGTAAGTAGGTATCAATCCCACCCATAGTTTAATGTTATTTAAGTATACACAACACTTCCATACCCACACAAATGTTCACTTGCTCACTCAACCAGTAGATGCTCAGTTAGGAACAGGAGAAACTCCACTGGGTGAAGCCAGAAGATGGATGAAGTCAAAAGAAAGAAAGGATATTTGATAAGGACAATGTGAAATCTCACAGAAACCAAGGACAGGAAAAAGTTGGAAAAGGGACTCAAACCTCTAAGGGCTCGTGCTCTCCTTTCCTCTCTTCTCCTCTCTGTGCATCTGCTTCATCTCTCTTTTTCTCTCTACACATCGACCTCTGTCCTTCTGGTGAGAAACATGGCAGACAACAGCCCTAGGTGTTACATATCACAGTAAGGAATCTAAACAGATTGAATTTTCTTACTCACTTTCAGTAACAGCATTTCCAAAAATGGGCTCTGATATAACAAAGAATATTTCTGGTCTTTGTCCCTGGTTCCAGGCACAGAGCTTCAAAAACCATTGGAATTTCCTGAATGATAAATGTCTACGTTATGTTAATGAAGTGATTCATGGTCTGTGCCTAGATAGCTTCAGAATGGAGGCTGATCACCAGAAAGACCAGGCACGTGACTAGAGAGTTGGACTTTTCATCCACCAAATCTCCAGGGAGGGGATGAGAGCTGGAAATGGAATACAGTCACATGGGCAATGTCTTAATAAATCATACTTAGCGAAACCCCAACAAAAACTCTGGACTCAAGGCTCTTTCTGGTTGGCGAACACACTGACATCCCAAGAATGTGAGGCACTCTGACTCCTTGGGGAGAAAGCATGGGAAGGTTTGTGTTTTAAACCCTCCCACACTGTAGCCTATTCAGCTTTTTGTCTGGGTGTTCCTGAGTTTTGCCCTTTTTAATAAAAATGTAATTGTGAGTATAACGCTTCCCTGAGTTCTGCAATTTCTATCAAATTATAGAAACTGAGAGAGCTCTAGAAACAAGTCAGTCAGAAGTGTAGATGACATGGAGACCCCACTTGTGGTTGGTGTCTAAGTTGAGAGTAGTCTTGATGGAAATGAGCCCTTAACCTGTGAAGTCTGGTACTAACTCCAGATAGTTAACCAGAATTGAATTGCAGTCCATCTATTTGGGATGGAAACATCCCAAATGAATAGCTCTGACTAGCCAATCCTAATCAATGGAGCCAAATAATGGGATAATCCAGCTTGGAACTTCTTCCCACTCTGAACCAATTAATGGTCACAATTATGAACATGGTGACACCTATGACAACCATGTAAATTTAGAAGCAAGAGGCAATTTCTAGAAAAGAGATACTAGGCACACAGTGTCCTTCCTGGTGTGACAGCCTGCTGAAATGTGGTAAGGGTAAGGGTTAATTAAAACCTAGAACTAGACAAAGGCCTAGCTCCTAGAACCCTTAGACACATTCTGTTAATCATGAAACTTGTAACAATGAGCTCAAACGCTAACTGCCTGAGTGACCCTGCTTACCTGCGTGGCATGAGAAACTATCAATTGTGTATAAGCTGGAAATTATGGCTTGGCTACCGTCATGGGAACATAGGCTATTAACAATAAGCATTGTGCTTCTGTACCCTTGCTTGCACACTTGGCCAGTGGGTTGACAGGTAGTGAATAGAAGAAAAGTAGATCTTTGTGTTCAGACAGAATGAAGAATGGGATTTAGGGCTTAAAAATCTTGTACCTCTACATTTTGGGGCTGTTCCTGGCAAGGACAGTCGCCGGCTAATAATCAGCCTTTGAGAGCATACCTGGTTTGGTCTCGTTAATGTTGGCCACAACACTGGTGCTCTCCTCCTGCTGCTCAGAGCATCCACAATTGACTAAGTATGTCATGCGTTTCATTCTTAAACCTAATCAGATCTACAGATGGCTCCACTGATCTTTTAAATTCATGTACTCACCCACGTGGCTGGAAAGTATACGTAATGCTGAACTTCTAAATTTTAAAACATTTCACAATGACAAAACACTTTTTAGTAGCTAAAACATCTTATATTAAAATGGAGAGTTTATAAATAGTAACCTGATCTTATAAACAACTGGCTGTGGATTTTATGTACCTAGAAAATCATTTGGTGTTTTTCTCAAGTATATATTTTCTTTGGCACAGAGATAAATACCCTCTTAAACAGAGCCCTGAAAATCAATGTAAAGTCTATTTGATATTACATATGCAAAAGAGAGGGGTGATTTCCCATGTGCTATCATGGTAAGCTATGATATGGTTGCAAGGAACAAAAGCCTTATAGAGCTAAAAGAATAAAGATGAACAGTCTACCTTCACTAGCCGGGTACTTACAAGAAAGAAAACTGTTTTTACCATGCTCTGTTACTTTGTGTCTGCAGAAGTCTTCCCTCACATCTTACGAATGTGTTCTGTACCTCACACTCGACCAATGCAATATTTTATGTATTAGCTTTTAGCCCTCTATATCATAGTTGCCTGGGAATTTATCTGTTTCCCCTAGAGGACTATACAGGAATTGAGAGCATAGAGCTGTGTTCTATTCTGTTTAGTCTTCAAAACCAGCACAATGCCTAGAACATAGAAGGAACATAAATATATATATATATATATATATATATATATATATATATATATATATGTATATATATGTTATATTTGCATTGTTTGATAATCTTTGGCCAGAGACCTAAACTTTCTGAGTGCTGGTTTGCTTGTAGGTAAAATGAAGGTAATTATAATCCTTACTTCACTGGGTTGTTATGAGGATTAAATGCCTCATAAATGCTACTGTTGTTGCTGCTGATAACTGAGGTCCAGTCAGCAATCATTATTCACTGATTAGAAGCCATCAGACCCAAAGCAAGCTATTTATAGGTGGAGAAATCAGAAGCGAATATTTCACAAGAGGTCCAAGTCACTGTTCTCAAAATAAGCAGCAAATAAAATCTCACTATTCAGACAGCCATCCCCTTTCTTGGCATCTCTGTAGTCATTGCACTCTGGATATCGTTAGAGGTCTCTGAACACATATCAACTCATGTAGGCATTCGTATGTACCACTTACTATTTATTCGTCTGTAACAAGTCATCAACATAATTAATTAGGAGTCAAATAATAGTTCTAGTTTACTTTATGCTACATGTTTAGGGATTGTATTATACTTTGTAATATTGCAATAAAGAAAGCACTCTGGTGCTTTTTCTATTTACTTTATTAAATCACTATACCCCAAAGTACTTTGGCATTTATAATTTACCCTTATAACATGCCACCTCTGCTTCTTACTAATTCATGTTCTCTACCCTGAGATGTTAGTCAATAAAAGGAACATATTAGAAGCAATTTATAATAGATAGGTTAAATTGTGTCATTAAAAAATGATTCTCAGACTCTTTATGGAAATAAAAATCCTAACATCTCATTCATACCATAATTTTAAAAGAAATAATTTTATCTTATAGTTTAAAACACACATACACTTTAGAAAGAGCAAGTATACATGAAGTTCCAGCAGGCAAATACAATTTTTTTAATGAAAAAGAAAACAAATTATTCACACAAAAAAGAAAACCCTAGGATAGAAGCAAAATTCTAAAAAATAGTCTTACTGAAGGGAATGCTAGGTACAAGCTGAGAATCCAAACTACAATTATACAAAATATTCAACCAACTCCTAAAGAAAGGAAATACTCATTTTTAAAGTCACGCTCATCAAAGATATACTATTTAATCAGTAAACAATGTCATGCTTTTGAACTTTTTTGGTGAAGAAGGAGGATAAAGCTCATCAGCTAGAATTTAAATGCATTGCATTGAAAAAAGGTATAAGACACTTGCCAACTACCAAATTGATTTGACATAAAAATTAAAATATTTAAACTATTAATTGCATAAGTATAACATGTTGGTTTAAAGCCATTTTAGAAGCTTATTAATTCAAGATGACTTTTTTTTAATCAAAAATGCTATTCCAAAATGCCTAGAGTATATTTAAATGTGGGATAAATTCTCTGCTGCCGAGGAGACACTGAAAGCAGATTTTGTTGGAAACGTTGATAATGCCTCTCAAATGCACAAAGGTGAATTTGTTTCATAAATCATGTGCCATCCTTAATTGAGATTATAATCCTAACTCTTTTCCCAACAAGTTCTTAGGAAATTATAAACCAGGGTCTACTTAATTTTGACACAAAGTACAATCACAATTAACTGCTGGTGATCCCATCTCTGGCATCTCACCAGTGGCATGCTAAGCATGTTGCTTCTTGAATCATTGCCAGGTAACGTTTATTTTGTGATATATGAATATCACCAGGGAAATTCAGAACCCTTCAGCCACTTAGGCCTTATGTTAATACTCCCAAGTGGTTTTATTAAAGGCGCCAGCACTGCTCCCCATTAGGAGTTGTCATGCAATGTTTTATTTTGATATTTTACTTCACTGATTTTCATCATAGTTTCCTACCTAGATTCCAGACACTATGACTGCATTCATAAACTTGCATATAATATGCATGTGAAATCATATTTCCTTCTTGGACGCGTTAGCAAAATTCCATCTGTCTGTTCCTTTTTAAACTCTTAAGTTTTCCACATTGAAAAGAGAATTGGGTTACAATTACCTACTATGAGTTTTCATCAAAATAAGGTTTTAGGTTGTCTATAATATTGTTCCATATTATCCCTTTGCCTGAGGAGTTTAAAATATTTCACACACCCCGATTTTTCTACAACAAACCTAAAGGCATATTAAAGCATTTTAAAGTTGAAAGGGAGTTTTAGAGAATTTTCTAGTACAACCCCTTTCTTTTTTAGATAAGAAAGCTCAGCTCATAAAGATTAGGGAAGCAGGAGACCGTGGTGGCTGAGGATGCGAACTCCAGTCCCAGACTGGCACGGTTCAAGGCAGCTTCTGCCACAGCCTCACTGTGGGACGTTGGCGACTCACTTCAATTATGTGTGCCTTTGTCTCTGCATCTATAAAATGTGATAATAATACCTACTCTAGAGGGTTTCTGGGGGAATTAATGAGCTAACACATACATTACGATGAAGAACAGTTCAACCCCATGGTTTCGATGAAGAGGTACTTTTCTTAAATACCCCTAATTATGTCTTTAGAACAGGAGGTGAGTTGTCTCTTAGTCAGTCTGTAGCCCAGATCCTGTCTCTCCCTTTATTCTGGGAGCAGCTGCCTACAGAACACGCTGCTTCTGACCTGCTCATCTGAGATTGTCCGTAATTTGGGAAATCCTGCAGTTGACCGGTGTGGCCAAAGACTGGATGCAGAAATCTACTCTCAGGATTCAGTATTTGGAAGCCTGCTGTTGCCACATTCTCTGATAAGGGCTTCGTTAATCGTAAACGTGATATTTGATTTTTCCATCTGACCTATTTTGTTTTCTCTCATTTGATTTGGAACTCTGGCAAGAAAAGGCCAACATAAAACACCGAGCTCACAGAGTGCCTGGCACAGAGCAAGCACTCCGTTCACGTTAGCTGTTACTATCATTATGTTGTCTTGCTCAAAATCGTCGATAACACGAGCATCAAAATTGTTATTACAACCCAGATTCCTTAATTACAGCACCAAGATCTCATCTATGGACAGAAAAAAAGAGCTTTGATTATTTAATATCTAAGATCATATAATTATGTTTCTATTTAATAGCTTTTCTGATCCACTTACCAACTAATCACTATGTCCTTGCCTGGGGTAAATGTGTCCTGAATATATCTATTAAATATCCTTTAGGATCTACAATTCAAATAATAATATTTCTATTATTATACTGAACATTTAAATCATAGCTTGATATTTTGAGTTATAAAAATATGGCAGTTTAAAACAAAAGCCACAGCTTTTTTTTCTCAAATGAACAAACCGTGACATTTCTCATCTTATAACTTTTGAGGCCATAATTTTCCATTTTAATTTGCTATTTGCCACTTCCAACAATCATCTACATATATCCACACTCCATATAGACCATACACATAGCTGGAATTTTTTTTATCTTAGTAACTGTTAAAAAATTTTTATAGTTTAATAAAAATATCTGAGCATCTGTGTAGCAGAATTTTGAATAATTGATTTTAAGTTTCTTTAGTGCAGTTCCAAGGTCTTTTTCATTTGTCTTATTCATTATAAATCAGACCATATCAGTCTCCTACTCAAAACCTTCCACTGTCTCCCCATCACATATGGAATTCAATTCTTTAAAGCCCACCATGAGCTGGCCTCACCTCTATGATCCCACCTCCTTATCACTCAGGGCCTTCTAACCATGATTGACCTTCCCTCTGTGGCAGGGTATGCCAGGGGCAAACCCATCTCGGGCACTTGGACTTGCTCTTCCCTTTGCCATGAACTCTTTCCTCTCACATATTTGCTTGGCTCATCCCTTCACTTCACTCAGGTCTCTGCTCAAATGCCATCTCCCCAGGGAGACCTTTTCTCACTATCTTCTTTCAAATATCCCCACACTCACTCTCTATCACTCCTTATTACTGTCTTATTTCCTTCATAGTCTTTATCACTACTAGATAGTACATATATTTCTTTATTATCTGTTCCTCCTACTATGATGTAAGTTCCATGAAACTGGAAATTTAATTTACTTTATACCTATGTCTTAAGCACCTGGCAGATGTTAGACATTCAAAAATGTGTTGAATTAAAAAACAACAAATGAATCCTTGTATGTTAGTATTTAGCTCAATCCCTGGCTTATAATAAGTGCTAAATAAGATATGGTTAAATGAATGAATAAAATATTTTGTTCAATAAAAAGTATTGCTCCCAGAACAAAAGTCATGACCTGCCTGTCTTCAGTCATCTTGGAAACTTACTGAAGAGAGAATAATTACATGCACTGAAAATTTTTAAATGATATGTAATACTGTACTAAGCTGCATATAATAAGTTCAGTAATAATTGTGTCTAAATCAATGAGTGCGTGTCGTGTCGTGTAGGGTCGTGTCGTGTCGTGTCATGTCATGTTATGTATCATATGGCATGCCTAACTTTTAAAAGACAGATATTCAGGTGGGCCTGGACCTAATCACATGAGCCCTTTAAAAGCAGCGTGTTTTCTCCATTTGGTCTCAGAAAAAAAGTCAGAGAGTAGAAGCATGAGAGGAATTCAACGCAAGGGAAGTTTTCACTGCGTGGTGGAGTAAAGACCTCAGAATGGCCTCTAGTTGCTGAGAACAGTCCCCACCTAACAGCCAACTAGGAAATAGAGATCTCAGTCCTACAACCACAAGAAATTAAATTATGCTAACCAGTTAAATCAGCCTAGAGGTGGATTGTCCCCACAACCTTCAGGCAAGAGCTCCTCCTGACCCACAGCTTGATTTCAGCCTTGTGAAACCCTGAACAGAGAATCCAGCCATGTGCTTCCTGACTTCTGACCTACAGAACTGTGAGCTAATAAATTAGTGTTATTTTAAGCCACTACACTTCTGGTAATTTGTTACACAAGAAAAAAAGAAAAGAAAAGAAAAACAACCAACCAATACAAATGAGTAATAGGCACCTCAAGCTCAACATTTCCTAAACTCCAAACTGGCTTCATCTCATCCTTCCCCATTTTCATAGATAGTACCTCCTTTCTCCCAGTTTCTCAGACCAAAACTCTTAATCTTCTCCTCTCTTTCTCTCACAACCTACATCTAAACTGCCAGGAAATCCTGCTGGCTCAACTTTCAAAATATATCCATGTCTTAGCACTTGTTACCGCCTCCTCTGCTACCGCTTTTGTCCAAAATACCACCATCATCTCTCACTTAGATGATTGCAATCACCTTATAGTTGGACTTCCTGCTTTCCCCTTGTCCCAGTGTCTGTTCTCAATCTAGTGGCCAAAGGAGCTTTTTTGAAGCTGTAAGTCAAACCGTGTAACTCTCTGTTCAAAACACTGCAATGAGTCCTCGTTTTACAAAAAATATTTGCAACATAGAAGAAAGAAAAAGGTCTGATACTGTCTTCAAATAGCTTCCAGTCCTGCTACTAGTGTTCTGAGGAGGAGAACAAACGAGGAAAGAGGTGTCTGAACGGTGATTCAGAATGTAACTTGACTTCGAACGACAGTTTTTTGTTTTTGTTTTTCCCATCGAACAAATTTAGAAACAAAACTCAGTAAAAGAAAAGCCCCTGGTAGTCCCAACACTCTTGAATTTTCTGAGAATAGTAAGAGGCCTAGATGTTCTCTGCTTTAAAATCTTCCTTTGGAAGCTATTGTGATTTTTATTTTTAATTGCAATTAGTTTCCAGAACCTCTGCTATTTCTCAGCCACTAGGACCCTGGCAGGTCAGTTGGCCTCTGAGACTCAATTTCTCATCTGAATTGGGAGTTAGTGAAGCCTGCCCTTCCCGGCTCACAGGGCCACTGTAAGAATTAACTGAGATTCTCACGTTTGGGGAAAATTTTATAACTAAAGAGCTCTGTACACGAGTCTATCCTTATTATTAACAAAACTATTTAGCAGCCTCCCTGGTGACTGAGTGGCCTCTCAGCACCTCATCACTCCTCCTGCAGCCCATGAACTTCCCTATAAAATTACAAAGATTTCCAGACCTGCAGGTGACCCTCAGGCGTGGGTGCTCGTTGCTTACCCTGTGACCAAGTAATGAAGAGCAAGTTATGGCTCGTAAATTTTCAGAGCTGTCTTTTTTTTTCCTGCAGAATTTGAAACTAAGGCGGAAAGGGGAATTGGGGTTATTTGGTAAATATAGCCATTCCTTCCTCTGACACAGCAATCCCAGCATTCAAATGTCAACTAGTATTACCAACACATTTCAATTTCTGCCTCTCTTCACTTCCACATCCCCAGGCTTGCTGAGAAAAAAAAAAATTGCAAAGCCACCTAAGAAAGAGCCGAGCAATCGTCACAAGGAACCACTGCCTTGTAAGCTCCTGGGTAACCAGTAGTACGGAGCTCAGTTGTGAGAGATTTCTGGCCTTCGGCATTCCCCATGACACTGCTGCCACATGCAGTGTACTTTCCTAGCATAATTTCAATAAAATTATGCTAGGTATTGAAGAGAAAACACAGCCACTAGGAGGGAAGTCTGAATTACCAAGTAGGAGAAATCTCAAAAGAAAAGGCTGCTATCACAACATCTAAGCAGCCATACTTCTTATTCTGATAGATCACACCATCCCCACCATAAATTAATTCAAAACAGAGCAAATCTTCATAAATTTTTTCGCAAGGCTTATATTCCTTTTGTCTCCCCCCACCTCTGAGCTTTGCCCACAGTAGGTGCTCTGTACAGACTTGCTATGTGGGATATCTTCTGTTTCCCCCCAAGACCCATGCTCTACCTTCAGGACATTGGTCTCTACACTGGGACTCCTCATCCTCAGACTTCTAGTTGGGTCCAACTCAAGGGTAGTTCCACCAGGAGACAGCAGGAAAGGAGAGTGAGATCTGAAAATGTATCCTCCTGACTCCTGAATTGCAAGGTCACCTCCGGGAGCTGTGTTCCTCTGCCGAGGTCTGCTCTTCCCAAGGAAACACTGCCTCTCTCTCTACTACTTTGTCCTTGCCAATTTTGGTAACTATGCTTCCTGCCTTTGTCCCTTTGGGTCTAAGGATTGTGACAGCTCTGTTTTTCATGGCCCAAGAAGTACTGCTCTATCTTTGTCATTTCTCTGCCCTGTCACCACAGCTTATTAAATCCAAGTTCTCCATTTTGTATGTGGCATCTGATTCTTGCTGGGCCTCTGCCTGATACACTTGCTGAACTAAATGAGCATGCTTATATATTTATTTCATTTAACAGACACACAACTATACAAGAGCAACTTGGTCGATAATTCTCTATAATTTTAGCACATCCTAAATAAGTGTGCCTTTATATTTTAATTAGTGCAGCCTTCTTATTAAATGGTTCTTCTTCACACCTGCAATTCCCAGCCCACAATCTTTCACACAGCACCTTGCTTTTCTTTACTATGGCACACCACAGTTTGTTGTTACACACATTTGTTTATTTTCATGTTTGATGCCTGCTGCCCATTAGAACTTAAACTTCATGAAGGCAGCAGCTATGTTCTTTGTCCTAGCAAAGCAGCTGGCTGGTGGTAGATACCCAATACATATGTTGAGTGAATGAAACAAATAAATAAAATGGAGAAGGGTCATCTAACTCCTCGTGCCAAATGTATCTCAACATCAACCCTTATCCAGCTTGCCTACCCCCAGCATAGGCCTGGGTTATCATTTTCCTGTTTATTGCCTATCCAAGTACAGCCATTCCATAGCACCTCAAGAACCCATTGGTTTTCTTCTTCTCTCTGCTCTTGTGAATAAGTGTTGCTTTCCCAAAATAGACTTTAAGTTTCTGGGATATTGAGTCTATGGCTTAGATTTATTTTGTACCTGCATAATGTACCTTAAATGAGAACTTTAAATCTGGAAATGAGTCTCACCTAAGCCAAGAGCTCTCTAAAATGGCATGAGAAGTTTAGGGCTGACAAAAGGGATCAAAATAACTATCAGAAATAATTTAGATAGATATATAGTGTCCATGACTCATACTTCATTTCAATAACCAAACATCTTTCAGGCCCTGAATCTCATTCCAGATAATTTAGCCACATAACTTTTTAATAATAAAGAAATGTCCCTCACCCAAAAAAATGTTTCTATTCCAACACAGCAAAAACATAAAACTCTTTAATAATATTTTAAATCTACCCCAAATTCTAGAATGTTTACTATACTTGCAACTGCCTCTAAGGAGTGCTGCAGCCAAGGTGACCATTTCTCCATCTTTCAGGTTTGTCATTTCTCTTTCTATATCCTTCAGTTAGAAAATTATAGATGCAGTTTCCAGATAAACCCAGTCTCCAGGAAAACAGAAAGGAAAAACAGCCCACAAATCTCACAGCATTGTAGTTCTAGCAAAAACATTGAATTCAGCATAATTTAAATCATGTGTTTAATTATCTAATTATTTCAGGATAACTATATTTTGTATTAACTATTTGAAAATCTTTCCTTCTGTGCATATCCTCCTGCTCTCACTAAAAAAAATGCAATTAATAATATTTTAGTAGGCAAGCTAATTTTGGAGTTGATGACAATGTGTGAATTGAAGTACCTACTTTATATAAAGATAACCTTCTATAATAGAAACTCCAAACTTTGAGAATAATTTAATGGAGTTTATTACATTATTTTGTGCTTTATCTCCTTTCTGTTTTCCACAAATGTACACCTTGGGAAGAGAAACTGATTCTGCTTAATCTGCCATGGATATGACCTAACTTCTTTGAGAAGCTTCTAAGTAGGAATGAGTACGATTAAGCACACTTTGGGTTCATTTGCTCTAGTTTACAACATCCACAAAAAACATTTACATTTTTTCTATTTAAATATTCTTTGGAATGAATTACTTCTTTCCCATAATTATATAATATAAGGCAAATACTCAAACAACAAAGAGTAAAACTGCTCAGTCTAAGAAAAAAATAAATTCTAAAAATTATTTTATTTTCTAAAAAGATTAAAATTACAAGTTCAACGTGTAGGAATACATAGAGGAACTATACACAATGGGTATAAACATGGCGACAGAATACAGAGGGTTGTCCCATCATGAGACTGATTAAAATTTGACATGTTTGAACTCTCAACACACTTGGTGAACTTCCGGAAAGCTCTACCAGTCATAATTAACCACTAATGAAATTTTACTAGGAAAAAAATTACAAGCTATAGTCGAAATCTCTTTAAGTCTGAGGGAGCAAATTCCATGAGAATGATTGCCCTCCTATATAAGAGACTGCCACAGAAAGGCTCAGAAGCAAATCTGTCCCCAACAGCTAATAATTCACCTATTATCAAACCCTCTAGAATCATAATACCTCAGTCCCAACTGTGAGCCTGCAAATATGTGACAAAACAATTGATGAATGGCAGTGACCAGCCGAATTGGTAATGTGCCTTGGGATTTGGGAGCTCCACCCACCCTATGTGTGAGAAGAATTTATGAAGATAACATGACATGCTAATATATTTTTACAGCTTGAACAAGATATTCCGTGCCATTTTTGAGCACCACACATAGTTTATCAATATAACTCCTAAGACCTTTATCCGTCTTTGTTTCGTTGCTGCTGCACATAATATAATTATCAAAAAGGTTAAGACTAACTGACGAGTGGAAGCGTTTGAACCCTAGACAGAAGCCCTTTTTTTCCCTTTCTTTCGTTATTTTTGTTCAGTTCATTGGTTCATTTTTATTTTTGTTGTTTTGTTACAATTGTCTTAATATAATTTTCGGCCATAGCAAAAACATGAAAAAAACTTTCAATGGCTTAGATGTGACCTTTGAAAAACCTTATTCTTTTATCTCTTTTTAGATGGGTCAGGTGGTGTGTCAATTCCTAAAGCAGCATTGGCTAGAATTCAGGTATCTTTCAGAGAGAAATCAAGGTCACCACCTCAGACGGATAAAACTCTTAGTTCATAGGTAGGAAAGACATCAGCGCTGTCCTCTCCTGTAGCTGTTGGTAAATGTCAGATCTGCTTTTGAAAGCTTTTCTCATTCTCGAATACAGTTTACACAGTTAATTATGGAAAAGCACTCCAGCCTTCTCTCCTTAATCATATTTAATGTATAAAAATGTATTCTGTTATATCAAATAGTCAAAAAATTTCTGTGAATTGAAAGAGTTAATATAGGGGCTGGGGCCGTCACTCCCTATGATAAAAAGAACAAGCAACTAACATTGGTGAGTCAGTGTATGCCCCGCACGGTGTACTTTTCCTGAATTAGCTCACTCAATCCTTATGCAACCCCGATATATAGGAAACATTATGATGCTCATTTTCTAATTGAAGAAACCGCCTTCTGGAGTTTAAATAAGGTAAAAAAAAAAAAAAAAAAGAAAGAAAAAAAAACTAGTGAGTGGGAACTTGTGCTTGAGTCCAGTTTACTTTAAAATCCATGCTCTTGAGAGCTAGGCTTAACAGTTTCTGCAAAATTCAGACACACTTCATATTGCTTTGAAATTTCTCAAACATAAAGCACACTCAGGAATACGATTTAACCATATCATAAATTCTTTAAAATGAAACAAATATGGATATGAGACTTCGCCAATTGTGAACAATGTGATCTTGGAAATTTTACTTAAAACCTTTATGCTTCAGAATCTTCATTTGTATAAAGCTCCTAAGACTATTAAAGTATAAATGATATCACATATGTCAATATGTAGTAAGGCCAACAAATGGAAGCATTTTCCCCTTTTAGAGATTTTTCATATTTAAGATAATTTCAAAATAAATGATCTTATGCATATTTTCCCTCTTAATGCCTTGCATGTAGCAGGCAATTTCATAAATATCTATTGGAGAGAAAGAAATGTCTCTAGTAAACCCTGGTAGGGAAATATTACCTGACTGAAACTTCAGTAATGACTTTCTCACTTTGTCAATCAAGAATCTATGCAAAGAGCATTGTTGGTAAGACTGCTAACTATTGAGGCCCCTGTGGTAAACAGTCTGTGGGTTCCTCAAAAAAATTAAAATAAAATTAACTTATGACCCAATAGTTCTACTTCTGGGTATTTATACAAAGAAAACAAAAATATTAATTCAAAAAGATATATGTACCTCTATATTTGTTGTAAAATTATAATAGCCAAGATATAAAAGCAATCTAGGTTTCCATCAATAGATGAGTAAATAAAGAATATGTAATATATATTTTAAAATTGAATATTATTCAGCAATAAAAAAAAGAATAAAATCTTGTCATTTGTGACAACATGTATGAATCTAGAGGGTATTATGGTAAGTAAAATAGTCAGGCAAAGAAAGACAAAAATGACATGGTTTTACTTATATGTGGAATCAGAAAACAAAACAAACAAAACAAAAGCAGACTCATAGAAATAGAGACCAAAAGCATGGTTACCAGAAGAAAGAGGGATGAATGAAAAGGGGAAAGGGAAATATTGTGATAAATCTACACAGAGACAGATGATTACTGGAATTAGTGGGGTGATCACAATGTAAGGTATAAAAATGTCAAATCACTATATATTGTACACCTGAACTAATATAACCAATATAAGATTATATACCAACTATACTCTATACTTTTTTTTTTATTAAATAGAAGAAGACTGATATACTCATTCAAAAATATAAAATACATTAAAAAAGAATCTATACATAGAATAACACTGAACCAAAATAAAGTTTATGCTCTCAGGTAAGAGCAAATCTTGTTCTTAAAATGAAACTTCAAATAACCAACATACTACAGATGACCTCAGCCATATGCAGAAGTTCTGCCTTAAAAAGATATGTGAATACATCACTGTTGGAGAAGAGTGCTTTAAAACCTTCTATAATAGGTCTGGAGCTGTCCCATCCACTAGTCATTTTGACTATTGAATATTTGAAATGTGATTGGTTCAAAATAAGATTTGCTCTAAGTAAAATAAACATTAGAGTTTTAAGACTTAATATGGAAAAAACGTAAAAGTTCTCATCAGTGATTTTGAATTGACTACATGATGAAATGATTCTATTTTGGATATGTCATGTATAATATTAATTATATGACATAACACATATTAATATATATTCACATATAATAAAATTGAACTCACCTGTTTCTCTTTATTTTTTAATGTGGATACTAGAAACTTTAATAATGTGAGTTTTAATGGTTCATATTATATTTTAATTGTTCAGTGCTACTCTAGAATTTTACCAAATCTAATCAAAGTAATTAAAAATAATATAATTTATTAGTGAAGAAAATGTAAAAGGTAAGTAGAGAATCTAGGAAATAGATTAAAATTATTCAGAACATCTTCAAGACTATTTAGAGAGAATAAACTCTGATTTTTAATAACCAATATTGTTAAGTGAAATAGAAATAATCTTACAATTTAAAATTTTTTAATCATTGTATTAGTTTGCTAGGGCTGTCATAACAAAATACCGCAGACTGAGTGGCTTAAATGACAGAAATTTATTTTCCCACAGTTCTGGAGGCAGGAAGTCCAAGGTCAACATGGGCACAGGTTTGATCTCTCCTGAAGTCTCTCATTGGCTTATACAAGGCCACCTCCTTATTGTGTCCTCATGTTGTCTTTCCCTGAGTGAGCGCAAGTCTATGTCCCAATCTCTTCTTGTAAGGATACCAGTCATACTGGATTAGTACCCACCCACATGACCTTATTTTACCTTAAGTACCTCTTTAAATGTCCTCTCTCCAAATCCAGTCTCATTCTGAGGAGCTGAGGGTTAGGCCTTCAACATACCAATCACTCAGCAATAGTATTTTGAAAGAAAATTTATTATGATCTTATTTCTTTTTTTTCCCAGTTTTAGAAACTTTCTAGAATCTACCTAACAGAAAAATTCTCTCAAAAAATCAATATTTGTAATCTTATAGACATACATTTCTCTTTACAGAAATAATTTGAACTTCCATTTTATAAATTAATTTTTGTGAGTCTTTTTAATGTGAACTGGTTGCTCAGAGTTTAGCCCCCCTGGAAGATAATACTTATGGTCAGCAACATCAAAAGTGAATTCAAAGCTTACTTTTGATTTAAATAAGAATTCAGGAGCAGGCACGGGGGAAATGGAACCAAAAATAATTCACTCAGAGGTGAAACCAGAGCCATGAGGTGAGTCCAGTTTTCCTGACACATTAGGAAAATGTGTATGAAATAAATCTGAAAAAAGAAAAGCAAATCATCTAAATTAATAGTAGCAAATAACAGGTTTTTATGCCCCCTAACCCTATATTTTTATTCATTAGGATCCAAAAAGAAATTAGAAAATGTTGTTGACAAGATGAGCACTCAGAAATGAAAAAATTATCACCAGCTGGTCTTTCAGAAAGATTACAGTAACATCTGGTTGGGATGCATGCTTATTTTAATCTTTCTTAACTTGAAAAAAAGGAAATATTCAGTTGCTTCAGACATTTGAGAACATTTTAATTGACGCATAACTGTTTTACTTTGTAATATTTTATAAAAATGTATCCCAGCACATTAATGTTGAGTCTTAAGTCAATGGTGAAAACAGCTAATTAAAGTGTTCTAGGTTTATATTTCTTTCCCATGAGACTATTCTTTCTGTGTACTGCTATATGTTTAAAGTGATCTCAAGTGCATTTGATGAAATTTTCGAAACACCAACAATGACATTCTGATCCATATTTCAAAGAAGCACTTTGTCCTGGTTTGTCACACATAGCATTGTCTCAGCACTAAGCCTGAGCCAGAAATCTTAATATTGCTGTAGAATGGTAATATATCTTGCCTCTTCCATTACTTGGATTTTTAAATCTGTGGCCAAAATAAAGATTTAAGTTGTTCTTATTAGGATGTGGCTATTTGTGTTCACCTTTCAATACAGGAATACTTTCATTTGAGTTTAAAATTTAATCAGTTAATGTTTACATTCTCATGGTCCCTTTATGTGTTAACTAGAATTTTATGACTATTTATAAGATATATCTAGGGATCAGATACCTCAAACTTCTCTGGATGATAGATAGGATAGATAGATGATAGATTAGATAGACAATAGATAGATAGATGATGATGATGGATATAGATGATAGATGATAGATAGATAGATAGATAGATAGATGATAGATAGATAGATAGATAGATGATAGATAGATAGATAGATAGATAGATAGATAGATAGATAGATAGATGATAGATAGATGATAGATAGATGACAGATTAGATAGATAGATGATAGATAGATAGATAGATAGATAGATAGATAGATAGATAGATGATAGATAGATAGATAGTAGATAGAGATAGAAATAGATAAAAGATAAGGGATGGATAGGTGGATGGATGGATGGATGGATGGATGGATGGATGGATGGATGGATGGATGGATGGATAAATGGATGGATGGACAGACGGATGGATGGACATACAGACAGGCAAACAGATAGATAGCTAGATGATGAGCTCTCAGTAGACATTAAAAAAAAAGTAAAGGAAGTCAATTGTATGGTGATGGATAATAACTAGACTTTTGGAGATGATCACTTTGTTATGTATACAGATATTGAATTATAAAATAAACAAATTGAAAATGAACAAACAAACAAATGAGGCCACTTGGGTCAAAAACAAGAAAACTGAGACTAGAACAGAGGATCTTGAAGACTATGGCATTCCAGCCAAACATTCTAAAAAGTTCTGACATTTGCTGTGCTCCTGAGATAAACTAGTCATTCCAGTTCCCAATACAAAAAGGTTCTTGTAATTAAAACGACTTTTTTACCTTTTTTAAGTGGGAAAAAGTTTTTCCATCTTATGCCTATCAAATGATTCTTCAAATTTGATTTACCCAGACCACACTTGACCTGTTTGAGTAATTATCCAATGATGTTTTCTAATAGCTAGTCAAGAAAATACATATATATATATAAAATAAGTTAGGGGTTTAACTTGCTTTTGTTTGGTAGACTTGGACTTAGAACAATTGGTGCAACATTTTCAGAAGAGTTCTCAGTAAACATTCAAATATGTGAAAGCATCCTAAATCTCTAATAGGAGCTATACAACATACAGAGATATCCCACAGAATACATCAGAATTCTGTGATAAGTACCTTTAACAAGGTGAATAACCAATATTTCAAAGGTGTATTTTCAAGAAATAAAACATTTTTTGTTAAAACTAAGGAAAGTAAACAAATTTGTGTAAATATAGTTCCACAGATGCAGGTTTTAAATAATAACAACTAAGAAATGCCCAAAATTTTACAATCAAGGATGTTATTTTATAATCAACTGATGACAAATATTTATTATACAGCTACTATGTGCCATATTGATCCCTTGAGAGTAAGTCAAATACGGAAAACAGTGATTTAAAAATACTCAGTTGCTCAATACATACTAAATTCATGAAATCTTCCTGATTATCTCTGTCTACGTGAGGAAATGAACATTACTGAACCTCTGCGGTGTGCCAGATACTGCTAAGCCTTTGAGGTACGAAAATAAATAAGATGCAGTCCATGCCACAGATGAAATCATAGTCTATGGGATGGAGATTACACTGCTTACTCTCTAATGAACTAAGCTATACAACAGCATAATAATGAAGGACAAGATGACAAAACAACTGTTTCATACCATCACTTTAGTTTGAAAGTAAAAGTGAGTTTAAGATTACCTGCAGATTTGGAATGATAGAGCTTTATTCTATCTCCATCATCCTGTATCAAACTCAATCTCTCTAACCCTCACAGGACAGTTCTCTGTAGAACTGATAGCCCAGAAGAAAGATGCAGTCTTTACTGTACAGGTGTGGAGTTCTGGGTGTGTGCCTACCACAGCTGGTGTGTTCCCATTCTTGACTCCACAACAAAAGGAATTTCCAGTTACTGTGTCCCCCCATGAAAATTACACAAAATGCTTTTGGCTGTTCTAAATTTCTCATTCCAACTGAAATTATTCCATCTCTTAAATTGAAAACATCGCATCTTGGTCACAGCTTTTCTCCTTACAGATTCAATACTCTCTCACTACCATTAATATCTATAGTCAACCTCAGAGAATCTGCCTTCTCTTCCTCCATTTCTCTCCCATATCTAGATTAAGTTTCATGGTTATTCCTTGAAATAGTCTCTTGTTATTGGCCTTGACTTTGTCAATCTCTCTTCCAATGCATAAGGACTAAAAACCCTTGGATCGATCTAATCATTGATCTATTCACTTCTAAGTCTAAACTGTGTGAAGAAAATCACACAGCCATGACATCTAGTACCAGGAAGAAATATGGTTTCCATCTTTGATCAAGCCTTTGAGCTGATCAAAAATCCTTTATATATCTCTAATCCGCACCTTTTCTCTTTACTACTTAGATTTACTCTTTCTCCAACTCCTTTTTCAAACCCCATATTCCTCATTTGCAACAGATTATCTTATCCTCTTCTTAACATAGAAAACACAAATCATTCTTAAAGCCCCGTTTTCCTATGGAAATATACCTACATACCTACGCCCATGCTATCACAGAAAATGAAATGTCCATCTTCCTGCCTAAAGCTAGTTCTCCAACCCACATCTTTCCCCTACTCAAGTGAAAGAAATAAAACATTTTTTGTTAGAACTCAGGTCCCTGCTCTGCCAATCAGCTCTGCTTTTCACTGTACTTCAGCCTCTTCTTCTGTTTTGGATTTTACCCACTGCAGATGATATATTAAAGCCTCTTCATATGAAAAACCAAACCTTCTCTCAACTCTGTGTGTTTCTCTTGTACAATCTATCTTCCCCTGATGTTCACTACCAAGTTTCTTAAGAATGATCTTTGCCTCATGTTACTACTTTATTCACTGAACTTCAATTTCTTTCTCCACCATGCCACGAAAACTGGTCTTAAGACCAAATTTCTGTTTACGATAGTCACAAATGGCTATAGCCACTAGATAATTATGCACCCAATCTTACTAGGTTGTTCTATGACATTTGACACTATGGACAACTTTTTTAAACTCTTCTCTTTCCTTTTACAACATATCTCTAAGATTTTTTTTTTTTTAGCTAAATAAATACTTTTGGAGAGTCATTTCCCATTTCTCCCTCTCCTTAAATATTTGCATACCCTCAAAGGCTCCATCCTCAGGCCTCATCGATTCTACATGCTAACTCAGGGTTACCTCTAGGGTTTTAACTTCTACCTATATAAGTATGTCTCCTGAGTCAACATCTCTAGCTTTAATCTCACCATGGATCCAAAACCACAAATGCATCTGACTAAAGGACAATTCCATATGGAAGTCACACAAATACCTCAAACTCAGCATGTTAAAAATTAAATTTGAACTCATAAGATACTGTTAGAGTGTCGTTATAAAACCAGAACCATTATTCACATATATTATAATCTTTTGTCTTCACTTTAGAGGTAACTTTTAGGAACTAATATCCCTTATAGTCTTAAGCTGGGACTTCATCATCTCCCTCCTTAACTTTTATGATGGTTCTTTGCCTCCAGTCTCATTTCCCTTCTAAGCCATTCTCCATATCATTGTCAAAAGCTTCTCTCCAAAACCCAAATTCTGGCATGCTATATGCTGTTCAAAAACAGTACCTTTCAATAGCCATTGGAATAAAATCTAAACTACTTGGAATGTCTTAAATGATCACATAATTTGACCCAACTATTTTCAAAATGGTGACCTTAGACCTTGGGATCAGAACAAGGTTCAAATCCAAATTCTCTATTTGTTCTCTGGTGACTCAGACAAGTTAATTAACTTTTTTGAGCAAATGATATTTTGCAGAATGATTGAGTTAGGGATAATAGCATTTAAGTAGTGGGCATACTTTAGGTGTTCAATAAATAGTAACTATTATTATTTTTACTACTATTATTTTTATTATTTCTATATAGAACCAACCCTGAGGAAGGATAGTGTCTTAATTACCTTTATATCTCTATCACTTATGCCTAACACATTGAAAGGATTCAAGAAAGATATGCTGAACAAATACTAAGTACAGATGATATTTTGGTTGCTTCCAAGTAGGCACTGGGCTTTTGTAGACTGCTTGTGGGCCTTCTAATAATTAATAGTTAAGGTCATCTCATCTTTTTCATCTGAGTCAAATCATAAAGTAAGTCTTACATCTCCATGTAGTCAGAGACTACAGAAAGTTCTTCTAGCATGCTCCCTCATCACTTACTTATAAATATCAGTGTCACACTGCCAGTCTCGATTTGAAAAATTCACACATTTATAGTTCTGGATAACATCAGATAAATCTAAGAATGTTTCTACACATACTTGATTGTATAAAATCATATTCTCTTATTCTTCAAACTTTAACATTTGTTTTCTTGAATTTCTGAAATTAAATTGAAAAGGCCAGTTTCTGAAGTCAATCAAGACTTATCAATCCATGTATATTTTGACCTGCATACCTTACATTAAGTTAAAAACTGGCAACAAATACCAAAGTGTTTCAAAGTGCAAACCAGTTTCAACTTCAAATAGTCATTAAAGTAAATAAAATGCATTGTTTTGACTAAAGAAAAGAGCATTGTCTCTGTAAATTTTTATGGAGTACTCTAAATCAGGATTTTCTCTTCATCTTCTGAATAAACAAAATCTTAAATTTCACAGACCAAAGAGTAAAAAAAAAAACAAAATTAAAGGTTGACTACACACACCTGACCGCTTGGCTGTAACATATGTGATTAATATCACAATTTAGTCCCTAGTCAATAAAGGAGACCGCAGTAATGGTTAGTAATCCTAAATTTGTAGCAGTGTGATATTTTTAAGCTGAAATAGTGTTCTAAATAATAAATACTTTTAAAATCATAATTAAAATACCTCATATATGCATATTTTTCCACTTTAACAGTATAAATTCAATATTCACTATAACTAATTGAATAATGAGCCACTTACATAAGTAAGACATGCCATAGAGCTATGAATACAACTTCTAGAATCTTTAAAATGAAATCAGCAGAAAGCACGATTTTTTTTTCACATTATATCTTGAAATTGCTGGCATGACTCCCCTAAGCTCTAGCAAACCACACTAAAACTCAATGGCAAGCAAAAAGAATTTCAGTAAACTTTTGAGGATGAACTTCTAAATGTATAGCCATTAATTCTAGGAGACATGATGCTATGGTCTGAATGTTTGTGTCCCCCAAAATTCCTATATTGAAATCCTAAACCCCAAAAGGTGATGGTATTAGGAGGTAGGAACTTTGGAGATGCTTAAGTTATGAGGGTGGAACCATCATGAATGGTATTAGTGACCTTAAAAAGGAGGGTCGAGAGAGATTTCTAGTACATTTTCCTGTGTGAGGAAGACACGATGGGAAGATGGCCAGCTATGAACCAGGAAGAGAGCCATTAGAAGAATAAATCCATGCTGATGCCTTGACCTTGGACTTCCCAGACTGCAGAACTGTGGAAACTAAATTTATCATCTATAAACTACCCAGCAAATGGCATTTGTTATAGCAGTCCAAACAGACTAAGACACACAGAGTGATGAAGCAACTATTTAGGTAATATGAAATCATTATATTAGTAAAGAGTGGGAAATTACATATAGAATACATGAGACTCTAAATAAAGTGTGATGAATATGAATAAAAATATTACATTTGCTATGACAAATTCCATTCTATAATCAAATATATCATTGGCAATAATTGTTGGACTGAAGAAAATTACTTTGTTGTTTAAGGTAAAGGAGGTGACCATGAAAAAAATAACATCCCCTACTCTAAAATGTACTCAGGGTAATAACCTGTTCAGGTAAATATCACCAAAAGCAACATGACCAAATAATTCATAATGCTAACACCTCAACAAGGCAGTTAGCAAGTATCTTTATTTCTTTAATGTGACAAAGATACCTAGTAGTAAGTTGCCCACTCAGGCTTATAGAATTAATATAGAGAGGAATAAAGCCCAGAAACTATGTAATAGCATATAGGACCTTCTTGACCACATTTTGTCATAGAATTTTTTTTCTTTCTGATCATGTGCAACTGAATAGTTTCTGTTTTTATAAATTAAAAATAACTCATCAGAATACCAATAAAGTGTGATTGATTTATATTTGGTCTGGAAATAATGAACAGCACACAATGGAGAAAGATTCTGTAACAGAGTAGAGCACTCACAAAGAATGCAAGAAGTGATGAAGTGTGAGATGGGGTGACCAGAGCAGGCTAAAAGGTGATGATATACGATGAAGTGCAGCTGAGAATCCCAAGGAATGATGAAGTGAGATGGGCAGTGATCTTGGGATAGTGGACATCTATCCTTAAGGTAAAAAACTGTATCCTAAGAGATTATTAAAATGACCAGTAGGACACTTGAAAACTCATTGGGCTGAATTTTGATACATGGATATTATAAGAGAAAGAGCAACATTTGGCAACTAAACCTTTAAACACAATATAGAAGATGTCTTGTCTTCACTTTTTCTTCTGTCTTTATGTAACAGTAGTGATATGTGGACAATAAGCAGTCCTCAAAGGCTGTAATCTGCCATAATGTAACTTCTATATGTGAATCATTTTGAAACTCATAATTCGATTTTAATGAATCCTGGATATCAAAGATTCCTAATGCAGTCCTAAATCTGTGTTGTTTTGTTTAAAAACAAAGTAGTAAGTTCCATGAGGCTATCTGAAACACTTAGTACAGTGTCTAACATATAGTATGTGATGAATAAATATTGAGTGAGTGAGTGAGTGAGTGAGTAAATTGATGGACAGATGGATGGACAAAGTCAATATGAATCTATTACCAAGCAAAACTAAAACCATGTCACAGTGGAGGCCAGAATCAATCAAAGAGCGTAAGATACTGATGGGTTTTCCTGACCATTTTTGGTGCTTCTCGTGAAGTCACTAGATTACAGGCCACTTGAGCCAGAGACAGCACCTTGGTAACTGTGGTGCCTCTAACTCCCATTCCTGGGCCTATATTTAAAATGAATTAAGAAAATTCATTGATTCATATAAATTCATATTTTTAATGTTAAATGAAAAAAATGTATCTAATCCATACCTCTTCAGAAACATGGGACTATTTTTAACTGTATTTTCCTCTCCTGAATTATCTTGATCAACTGCTGAAACGAACCGGCCATATTAACTCAATGTCGATTCAAATTCAAGTTCTAAACTATATGAATGCATCTATTTCATTTTAAAGCATGTAAATATAGCCTATAAAATGATATCTTGATCTATCTCTGGTCTTCCTTATTCTCACCTTAGCCTTTCACCTTCTCCATGCCAAACTACCTAAAATATTTTTGGTCATAGTAAATATTGATTTAATATTCATAAGGATTGGGAGTTAATATGGTGATAATTATCTATTCAAACACGCATTCTTTAAAATCTGACATTCAAATTGAAATAGTAGTAGAACCTTTTATTAAAAATACAAACTTTTAGTCAACATATAAATGTGCTTCTATTTCAGTTTGTCCGGCTTTAGGTAAGCATAGCCCTTCTATCTTATCACCTCTGTATTTAACATTCTCAAAGGCTTTTACCAACACCACTCCCTCTGCTGCTATAAAAAGAATCCTAGCATCTCTCCTTTGTCTTGATCCACTTTGTATCTCTTCAAGAAAATCTAGCCTTAAAAGGCTTCTGGTAATCCCTATTTCTTCTCCACATACAGTGCAAGTAGTGAAGGCGGTGTACTTTTCAAAAACAGGAGCCAGTAGGAAGAATCTTAGTAAAGCAGATTCCTGTTTCTTGCTAATGAAAGAAAGATATAGAGATAGGGTATTATCAAGGAAAAACTTTTAAGTACTTTTTAAGAGTTTTAATAAATGTTAAAGAATCATCTTTTCAAATAACCTGCCCTAACACCATAATCACAGGGGCTTTGGGAGAAAAGTGAGCCCACAGGCCAAAGTGCAGGGAGCAGTAAGGAAATCTAAGGTGAACTAGATGCAGGGTCAACTTTATCAAAGATTTGGATTTCAAAGAGACCATATTTGTTTCATTCATCTCAATTTTACACTTCACCTTGTAGGGTAGAAAATGAGCTGTCACAGAGATAGTTTTTTACATTTTACAGGATGGGCATTGGGGAGGAGGTGAAGGATGCACAGTGTCTCTTCTGATGTATTTTATTGTATCATGTGTCATACTGTACAGGACACACCAATCAGTGTGACCCAGGTAGAGATATCACACCACTTCTTGGAATACTCCTTGGATAGCAATCACTCAGATGGCTAATAATTGTAATGTCTGCCCTTTGGCTGAAGACAAGAGAGGAAGGTAAAATCTCCAACCTCAAAGGACAGGTGGCAAGCTCTGCCTAAATACAAAAGCAGAAAGCAAAGATTTAAAATTTACAGCATAGGCCAACAGCCTTCATTATTTACAAAAGGCTGTGTTTAAATTTTAAAATATTCAATCTTTTTGAGTATCTAGCAAGCAAGTGTTTATTGGGGAGGTAATTCTGAGAAGCACCAGGAGAGAAGTAGAGAAGTGGAACAGAGAAAGAAGTTGCCTCATAAAGGGTATGTTTCTGATCAAGTTGCAGCTGTTAGCAGCTGGAGCTCCAGTTTCTCCAAGGAACACAGGGAGACAATAGAGAATATGCCTCTGAGCTATCCCAAGCTGGAGATACTTAGCTTCCAACTCTATCAGCCGTTCACCAAGAAACACTGCCAAGGGACCTTCACGGCTTAGCACTTTCAATGTGCCCTACTCACAGGACAAATGAGAGAAAACTTTGCACAGAGTCTCATGTGCCTGCTGTACAAACCAGCAGAGTGGAGGGGCAAGAGAATGGTGAGTTCTAAGCAGATACAGACAGGGCATCAACAGAGTTTGCTGTGCCTATTGGCCATAAAATTAGACTCCACGTGCCAATATATTTATCATCTGAGCAAAAAAAATGAGGGAAGGCAGGGAAATTACCTGGTGTGTAAGAGAATGCTGCATGCAAAAGAAGCCTAGAATATTATTTTAAAAGAACTCTTTCTACACTAAATTTTGGGGGCTTTTTAGAAATTAATATTGCATTCGTTGAGAGCTGGGATTGGCATACTAGGGACTTCCAGCTCAATCCATCCTGCCAACTGTTTTTGTACGGTTCCCGGGCAAAGAGCAGTGTTTACATTTTTAAATGGTTGGGAAAAAGTCAGAAGATGATTTCATGACATGTGAAATTTATATAATATTCAAATTTCATTGTTCATAAATATGTATTGAAACACTGCCACGCTCATTTGTTTACATAATGTCCCTGGTTGAGCTGTCAATGGCAGGGCTGAGCAGCTGTGACAGAGAACATCTGGTCTTCAAGGCTTAAAAGTTTTGCTATCTGGCCCTTTACGGAAAGTCTGCCAACTCATAGTTTAGACTCAGACTTACTCTCGGGGAATCTTCATAATAGTAGAGGTCCTCTGGGATAGGGGTAGGGGTGGGATGATCTCTTTCTTTCTTTAAGGAGGACTGAAACCCATGATTAAGCTCCGTCAGTATCTGAGATTCTTAGATAAGGAGACTGTTATTCTTCCCTCCCCCAAAATGATCAGAGAAGAATACTGGCAGTGCCCCATTATTGCCAATGTAAAACCTGTGGTTTGTGGTTAAGAAAGCCTGTATTGAGAAATGAGATTCTTGCGAGTAGTGATGAAAATGGAAAAATTTTAAGATTTAGAATCCCTGTTTTCTCCAATACAAAACATAACACTTTGCAAACACCTGCCCCGTTTTGAGTTTTTCCAGACATAAATTCTCACTGGAAACTAATGTTTGAACCCTTGAAAAGGAACTAATTTTGAGAAAGGAGATGAAAAGATACCACACCAAGAGGTAATTCTGGAAAAAAGAGAGGTGGGTGGCAGTGGGTGAGAGCTTAATTAATATTATTTAATCATCAGGCATCAAACTAACAAATTACTGAAGGAATAAAGATTTATGTAAACCATTGAATATAGAGCAAAAGAATTAAAACTAGTAACTTAAATCAGATCTCCAGGGAATCCAGTGTGCCAAGTTTAACCCCAGCACCTAACCACGTGGTTGCTTGTTCAGTCATGGAAGTAAGGACAAGATATATAAACCAGGTTTTTTCCAGGCAGTGTTACAGTAATCTATAAATCATCATTTTGTTCTTCAGAATGCCCACGTCTACTCTCAAGGCCTTGTTTACAGGAGGACGTTAGTATTCTCTGGGCACACACATCGATGTGAAGAGAACTTTAAATAGCACAGGAGAAAAGTGTTCTTGGTAGTCGCACAGCTTATGATAAACTTTGAAGTACAAATGAGAAGTGGAAGTGAATGTTAAACGTATGCCTTGTCTTAAAACTTCATGAAAAATGAAATGTACAAGAAAAGTTGGATCCCTGCCATGACACCCATTACAGTGTAGACGAAGGCTCTGACCTTTCGTGTTATACTCACTGTGTTTTTGACACATTTAGTCAATTAAAACAGGTGAAGTGTAATTTGTTTTTCTTAAGTTTAATACAGCATGTCAATAGAAGTTAACCAAAATTTATAGTTGGAACACTAAAGCTGCCACATGCACTTAAACAAATGAACACAATTTATCATGGTTGAAATAAAGAGAACATCACGGGCATTTGACTTTATACTTCACATAAGCGTGTTGCCAAATATAGGAAAGCAAGCTCCTTCTCACACTTCCAATGGAAAAGACATTTTAGTTCACATTAAATATTGGTGTGAAAAATCTGGCAGGTATCCAGTCCTAAGGAGTGTTAACGTTGGCACTTCCACTGTGTACTTTTACTATAAATTGTTGTAGCGTTTATTTGACATGGAATACCCAAAGGATTGATGAGCAAAGAAAGAAAGATTTTTTTATTGTGCTGTATTACCTTTTTCAGACATCTATACTAAGCCTTTACATCTTCAAAGTCTAAACAAGTAGCCACCTGTATTCAATCGGTGTAAGATATTTTTCATGAAACTATAGCTTGCCTTTTTATAAACCTATAAAAGCACACATTTTCCATTTTATTAGTCAGCAAAGCAGTGGCAGATTTAATAATAAAACTTATAAATACAGTTTCTTTATAGACAGCTTAACTTTTTTGCTTGTTTAAAATGCCACAAGAACAACCAAACTTTTTTCAGTTTCTGTTCCTATCACAGAAACAAGTCGCAACAATTTGTGCATCTTTATATTTAAAAAATTCACCTAGTTCTCTGACCATGTATATTGCAGCCTACAGACTCTTAAAGATTTAAGAGAAATATGATACCACTAGGGGAAAATTATCCACTACTCCAAATACATGTATTTGACTTTGGCAGCCATGATATGTATGTCATTTACATATAGCTACAATAATCATGCACTTTGAATTTCTAACAGCAATTTAAAGTAAGTTTCTGTCTTATTTTTATTCAAATAAAATGCTTCCAATTGTAACTGAAACATAAACGTTGTCTTTTGTAAAAATAAATATAAGGGATATTTGATTAGATTTTAAAAGTTGGGACTGGCATAAGTTAATCAAGCTGTAATATTTGGGGACTAACACGATGGCAAACAGAAACCCTTATGTGAGATTTTAGATTTTAAAAATATACAATAAATACATAATAAATAATAATCATATTTGAAAAATACCTAGTAAGACACTACTGTTTTTTCTAAACACCTAAGTTAAAACTCATACTGGAGAAGACTAGTTTTTAATGTTTCACACAATTATGTTAACATAATCAATAGCTTCAATTTTAATTTAATCAAAGATTACGTCATTATTCTAAGAGACTAACATAAATCCAAATTATGACAAAATTGTTTCTCTTAATCTTTAAGTAGTTTTACCCATTTCAAACTTACAGGACTAGGGTCATAGCCAGAAATGGACAATTACATTTACTCTGTAGAGACCCAGGTAGGTCTAGAAGCTTGCAATCAATCTTTTTCTAACTCAACTACCACACATTTTAAGATTAAGAGTAACCTGAAGTATTTTTAAACATTACAAAAATAAACAGATGTTTACTTTTGAGGTTATGGAATGCATAATAAATTCTTACCTGGCAGTAGAAGCTTTCTAGCTATTTAGTCCTCTGCTGGGTATAAATAATGATAAAACAACTAGTTAATTAGGCAATTTCAATTGTGAACCTGCTTCTTAAAATAAAACATGTGGTGAGATGGTTATTTTACATCGCCAAAAAAAAAGCTGTAGAAAGAATTTTTATTTTTCAAACAACCTATGTGGCCTTCTGCAGACAAATTTATAGTGTACTATGTGTCACTGAAGAACAAATATTTATAGTTTTTTGTTTTATGATATGTTTTAAGTAGCCTAACAATTATATACACACAATCTCAAGGGCTATAAAATAAAAAGGTTAAATAGCAATGAGATATCACTACCTATTTGTTATTGGTAACAATTAAAAGATTTGTAACACCTATTATTGATAGGGATATGGAAAAGTATATACTCATGTATTGCTAAAGAAAGTATAAATTGTTACAGTGTTTTGGAAAAACAATCTGGCAATATCTATTAAAATTTAAAATACATACACTTCAAATCAGCATCTTAGTTACAGGCAATCTATCCTATAGAACTAGAGTACTGGTAGATAAAAATGGTAAATGCAGTTTTTTAGGACAGGAGCAAACAGTGGGGGTAGTGAGGAGTGAATGTCCATTAATAAGAAAATTTTTTAACCATCCCATGAGATAACATGGCAGCAATTGCAAAGAAGTATATCAATCCATAATCAATGATTTAAAAGGTTTCCATACTATGCTCTTAATAAAGGTAAGAGGCAAAGAAATATATGCTATATTATCCTATTTTTCTAAACCAAGCAATACCAAAATATTTGTATATATACACAATAACAAATGTATATGAATATATGTCCACACACGTGAGTATAATTATATGACCACAAATTAAAGTAAGCCAAGATACATATCAAGTTGATAACAATTAAAGCTAGAGATTCAGTTTGTGGGAGAAGAGACATTGAACAAAAAAAAATTGCATTTTTAAAAGGTTCATACCATAAAGGCAAAATTATTATATGATCTTTTTTTGATAAAATCTTTGGGTATATGTGTATATTTCTTTAAAAGATGTAACAATAGTTACCAAAATGTTGGTGGCATTCTTCAGAAAATTACCCAAAAGTGGTATAGTGGTGTATACAGATGTCAAATCATAATGTTATACTGAAACTTACATAATGTTATAAACCAATATAATTTTAACTTTTTAAATGTTGGGTTTTTTCTTAATATGCTGAAATTTTAGATATTTTCTCTCTCTCTTATTGGCTAATTTTTTAAACAATGACCATTATTGTTTATAAAATATATGATGAAAGGGCTGTTTTCATTGGAGGAGAAAACACCTGAACACTATAGAAATGGTATACTAGCTTAAGTTTTTCTCAGTATAAATACTGTTGGGAAAATTTTTAAGCCTTGAAATGCAAAGAAACATCCTTATTTTTAAAAGAAAAAATCATGACAAAAAAAGAGTGCCATGTGCTAACAGCTGAACTCACTATCCATTCTCCCCTTCTGCCATTATGAGATTATCTCTGTGTTTTATCTGGACACAGGGGTGCTAAGAATAAACACTACGTTTCCCAGTCTCCCTTACAGGTAGAAATGCAGGAACATGCTTAAGTTCTGCCAAACCACATGTAAGCAGAGTTGATGTGTGCAACCTTTGGGCCTGGAACATGGAAGCAATAGGGTGGGCCCTATGCAACTACAGCAAACTGCAGGGACTATTACAGAGCAAGAAAAAATAAGAGAGTTATCATATCATAACCCTGGACTGCTTATGACTAGATTATTTCAAGAGAAATGAGTGTTGGTATCTAGAAATCTAGAAATTGAGCAACCTTAAAAAAATTTAAAATATGAAATATTAATTTAGTGGTCAGATGGTGACCAGTAAGAAAACAGATACTGCAGGCTGGAAATTTGGTGGCTTTTGGTATGTCATGGTACATTATTTGATTAACTCTACTATTTGGTTAGCTATAGACCCTAATACCTTACAATGCAATCACATGCAGCTAGACCCCATGAGTGAGACTAACTGGGGGGAAAATCAGAATATTGGTGAGAGCTGGCTTTTCTTTGCCAAGGTTAACATTCTAGCAAGAGAACTTAATTCAAAATAATTATAAGATAGTCTTTAGAGCAGATTTAGCAAGAATAAGACTGGCCCAGTTCTCTTGAAAACATCCCACAGATAAATGGTGCCAGTCAAGTGACAAAAGTCAGATAAAGATGTGGCTTTTTGCCTTCTCATACAAGACTGCTGCTATTTCAAAGGACCTACAAGTAGCTGTAAACAAAACTTAACTAACTTGAAGAAAAAGAAAGTACAAATCATAAATAATAACAAATGACAAAGGCAAAATAAATAGATAAGCCTTTGAAAATCATGAGATTTCATATTGCATAATTCTATGAAAATAAGTTTGAAAACTCAGCTACAATAGTGAATTTCCTGTAAAATACATCTATCAAATTTGGCCTTTCAGTCTAGATAAGTATTAGTTCTCTATAGCCACCACACAAAGTTACCACATACTTAGTGGTTTAAAACAACACAAATTTATTATATTATAGTTCTGTAGGTCAGAAATTCAGTACAGGTCTCACTGCACTAAAATAAAGGTGTCAGTTAGCCGCTTCCTTTTCTGGAGATTCTAGAGGAGAATTCGTTTCCTGCTGCCTCATCTGTAGGCAGAATTCATTTCCTGTGGCTGGATGACCAAGGAAGGGCCTCGTTGTCTTACTGGCTCTCAGCTGAGAGTCATTCCCTACCTCCAGAAGTCACCCACATTGGATGGCTCATAGTCCCATACTTCATCTTCAAAGCCAGCAACCGTGGGTACAGGTCAAATCTCTCTCATGTTGCGTCTTTCTGACCCAGGAGGGAAAAGTTATTTACTTTTAAGTTTTCAAAGTATGAAGCAGTCCAGGATACTCTCCCCATTTTAATGTCCTTTTCCTCAATCACATCTACAAAGTCCCTTTTGTCTTGTAACATAACGTGTCCACAAGTACTGGGAAGTTAGGATATGGACAAATTTACAGGCCCTTATCCTATCATGGACCTAAATACAGATTTCTTTAAAAAAAAAAAAAAAAAGAATCAGTTTTCATAGGAGAAATAGAGAAGTAGGCCTCACAAATTACCATATGCAGATGGTTTCGCCCGGACCTTCAAAGACTAGATAATCCAATGCTAGTTAAATTTTTCCGAGTATAGATAATTCATTTCCAAAAGTTTTATTACAAAAAAATATAGTAGTAATACATAAACCTGATAAAATCACAGTAAAGAAAAACCAATCTCACTTTGGAATATTGAGGCAAAAAATATTAAATAAAATATCAGAAAATGGAATCCAATAGCACATTTAAAAATTAATATATCATGATCAAGTAAGGCTTATTACATGAACATGAGTAATTCAATGTTTAAAAATCTATTAATATGACCATCATTTTAAAAGATCCAAAATATTATTAACTATAGACATAGATATTTTTAAAAAATGAAATTCAAAACTCATTTCTGATAAAACACTTTGTAAAATAGAAAATCATGGATTTTTCTTTAAATTGATAAACTATATTTACCTCAATCCTAAAGTCAACATATTACTTACTGGTAAACACTAGAAGCATTTCCACTGGGAACCAAAGCAAGACAAGGTTCTCTGCTATTCTATTGCATTAACTATTTAACACATTACTAACACAATGAAACTAGAGAAAAATAATTGGGGATAAAAGATTTGGAAAAAAGCAAAATATTCTGTACATGGTATAACACTTGACTTGGAATATCTGAATCAATGATAAAACTATTATAAATAAATTATGCAAAAATCTATAACCATAATATATATAAATAATAAACAGGAGACATCATGACAGAAAAAAATCAACAAAGAAATAAAATAAACATTTTGTAAATTAACAGTGATATACAAAAATGATATGAGGAATATTACAAACAATCCCAAAAGACCAAAGTGAAATTGAGCAAAAGGGAAGACAGTGCTTCTTCATTGGGATGACTGAACAACAAAAAAGGTTATCAGGTATTCCCCTAGTTAATATAACTATAACGTGATTTTTTCAAAACATATATATGAGAATTTTTTTCCTAGAGTTAGACAAGTTGGCTCTAAAACTTGTGTATACATGCAAAATATATGCAAGATTAACTGATAATTCCCTCATTAAAAAAGAAAAGAACCAAGAGGGAAGTGATTAGCTCTCCTATGCATCAAAATGTGGCATATAAATAAACTGCCAGATTAACACACCAGAAAAGGAAGTTTAAAAATAAATTCAACTACATATGGAAATTTAGAATATAATTGAGATAGCATCTCACATCTGTGAAGACAAGATTGACTTTTTAATAAGCAGTTTTGCAACATGGATAGTCATTTGGGAAAAGAAAAAATATATAAAAGAAAGAAGATTGCCAATCTAGGAGAACCCTTGCAACATATTTCAGAAAAAAAAAGTCTATCTGCCCAATATCCAGAGAACTCTCAGGGCAAAAAGGGGCATTTAAAATTTGTATTTTTTGGCTTTACTGAAGTATAATTGACAAATAAAATCATGAAATATTTAAAGTGTACATATATATTTATTCTGAAAATGTTTATTGAGAACCTACTTTGTGTAAAGCTCTACACCTGAATTTGGGACACGGGATGATGTTATGCATGCACACTTTTGTGCAAAGTAGGAAAATCCCCTCAAAGGCCTTTCTACCTTGGTAGCATCCCCTTTGGCAGTCAAGGGCAACTGAATACTAATTTCCTGCACATGTTTTTCATTTTACTATTTGCCTTCTTGAAGATCCTGGAATGCAAAATGAGCCACGAAAAGGACTATAAAAGTCCTTTGATATTTTAAGATAAGAAAAATATCCCTATACATCATAATATTTATTTGAAAACTTTTAAAATGTAGTTACTTAAGCTATTTTTATTAGAATATAAGGTCCTAATTTTAAAAGTAAATTTCTGCCATTTTTTATTGCAACCATTAAAGTAGTCAGTTGTGTGCTTATTTAACCCTGATTTTAACTTGAAATATCTAATATGACAGTAATTACATTACTTTCAATTCAATATTTGGCTCTGCATTTCATGTCACTCGGAGCTCTAACTGTACTATCTAAGAATTCTGAGCTTAGAGCCTTCCATTATTTCTTACTCAAACATACTGAGTTCAAGTTTGTTTAATAATTTGTTTAACAATTTTTTTAAAATAAGACTATTTATTTGCTTTGGTAGGAAAATTGTGTTTTTTCCCTTAATAGGTTATTCTTATTGTCATCAAAGAGAACAAGGGCAATGTATGTTTTCTTTCTGACAAGAGAACTATGCCCACTTTTGTGTTATTTACATGACAATGATCAAGGCCTCAGGCATCTCCTGGGAACTAATGGCTGACTGGGAGACCAGCTGAAGGCCATTAACCTGGGCATTCATCAATTTCCTTAACAAACCTGGGTTGAAGCCATTATTTCTATTATGAAATCAATAACACATCCCTCGTCACCACCACCACACACACACAAAAAAAAATCATTGAAAATAACTAGTTTAGAATTTTTCTTACGTGCATTTAATCTGTAGGTTATAGTTTAAAAGACAGGTCATTGAAATCCTGAACTGCTTAGTAACGTGACAGGCTTTCTCACCTAGATACGAATGTCATGAATGTTTGTGATTATTTCTTTGCTGTGACTTAGGAGTCAAGTTAAAAATAAAATTTCTCTTCCTCTCTCTCTCCTGCCCTTTCTCCTTCCCTCCCACTCCCTCTTCCCTCCCTCTCTCCTGAGGTCTTCAGTGAGCAAGTTTCCACTGAAGGTATAACTGCAAAGCAGTGTGTTGTAGGTCACATGATGTACAAATAATTCGGGAGTGCATGGAACTACAGTGTTTTTATTAATGGCATTTTCTCAGAAATAAATGTGTGAATTATTTCTTCTCAACAACTTATCTCAAATGGATCTAAGAAAACTAGCATTCACATAATTAAATAAGGCATGATATGTCAGTCACTGCTTGATGCCCTAAACATTGAGGCTAGCAAGAGGAAGACCCTGACCCAGGCAGTACCACCAAAAAGCAGCAGCATTTGGAGCCCTGTAAGAAACAAAAGAATGTATTATAAAATAAATGTTAAAGAACCTCACCAAATGCATTTCAGGGCCTGAAAGCACCATGTCAAACCAGGGGACAGCACCCTCCATCGATTATCCGGTTCAAACATTTAAGAGATGTCACCACTCTTCTGTCTCAGAGGTGCCTACATTTTTTTTAGGCTCTAGCGAAGTGTTACTAACTTCCCAAAAAGTAAATAAAGAAATTAGGAAAAAAAATAAAAAAACTGTCTACAACCATGCCACCCTGAACAAACCCAATCCTGTCTGATTTTGGAAGCTAAGCAGAGTCGGGTCTGGTTGGTACTTGGATGGGAGACCATCTAGGAAGACTAAGTGCTGTAGGCATAAAAAAATTAATAAATAAAAGATTGGAAACTGACAAGGTTCTTGCAATCTGTGAGGTCAACCAAGGGTTGCCTCACCTAAAAAAAATAAAAAATAAGTCATCAATTTATTTTCCGCACCCTTAAAACAGAAATGTGAATTGTATTAAAATGTGCTATTTGGGGGAGGCTAGAAAAGAGTAAAGAAGGTCGAATATATGGTAACAGAAGAAGTTTTGACTTTGGGTGGTGAACACACAATGCAATATTCAGATGATATAGAATTAAAAATTTGAAACCTATGTAATTTTATTAACCAATGTCACCTCAAAAAATTTAAAAACTTTTCATACACTTAAAAACTGTGCTATTCTAGGGAAAGTTATTATTATGTAATGTAGTTAGAATAACTAATCATCTAAGATGTACCAGAAATAGTTGATGAAACATGATATGCAATTGGAGTCTCTACTCACCTTCTTTTCATTGATCTAATTTCTGTCTCAGTCACTCCTTACCCTTAAAATAAGGAAGAGTGATAGTGTATTATTTTAATCTGTCAATATGTTTACATCACTTCCTAGTAGGTCCATATCTTGGAGACTATTAACATACCCCTATTTATTGGGCCCTGACGGCTTCACTGGAAAATTCAACCAAACATTTAAAAAGGAAATGATGTCAATTCTACACAAACTGCTCCAGAAAATGAACAGCTTTTCCCAATGAGGACAGAGTTTTCTGATATGAAAACAAGACAGACATTTTCAGAAAAGAAAACCACAAACAATATTCCATATGCACATAGATGCAAAAATTTTAAACAAAATTTTAGCGAATCAAATCCAACAATATATAAAAAGGATAAATACGACATGGCCAAGCAGAGTTCATTACCGGAAAGCAAAGTTGGTTTAACATTCAAAAGTCAGTCAGTGTAATTCACCGCAGTAACCAAAAAGATAAAAACCATGTGATCATCTCAAGAAATGTAGAAAGAGCATTTAACAAAGTTCAATAAGCAAATCTGCTAAAATTTCTTAGCAAAGCAGTACTTGGAGAGAACTTCCTCAACTTAGTAAAGAGTATTTATGGAAAACTTACAACTAATATCACATTTAGTGGAGAAAGACTAAAAGCTTTTCCCTTGAGACAGGAAAAAAGGCAATGATGTCCCCGCTTAGCACAGCTACTCAACATTGTGCTAGAAGTTTAAGGCAGTTCAATAAGGCAAGTAAAAGAAATAAAAGGTATCCAAACTGGAAAGGAAGAAACTGCCTCTATTTGCAGACACAATGATCATGTATATAGAAAATCCCTCAGAAGTTACAGAAAAAAGCTGTTAGAAGCCATAAAAACACTAGAAGAAAATTGGAATTTTTAAGATAATTGTGTATGAGGAAGCTCTAACTGTAACACAAAACCCAGAAGCTGTAAGAGGAAAAAAGTGATATATTTGACTACATAAAAAATAAAAATTATAATCAATGGAAAATACTATAAAGAAAGTCAAGAGACAAAAAAGAAATTGGGATAAAATACTTTCACCTCACATCACAAAGGAGTCATTTCTTAATATATTAACAGTTCCTGTAAGTCAATAAAAAATATCAGAAACCCAACATGAAAACGGGCAAATTGTAAAACCAGAAAACTCACAAAATGTTAAACATGTTTTAAAACATGTTAAAAGATATTCAACTTCATAATATAAGAACTGCAAATAAAACCTATTTTAAATTAATATAAAAATATTTTTTCACCTGCTGACAAAAATTTTTTAAGTTTATAACTTCTGCTAGTGGAGATATATGAAAAGACATTGTAGACAGGAGTGAAAATTGGTGTATAACTTTTATGGAAAGCAATTTGTTGATATTATGTAAAATATAAGATGCACATCCCTTTTGATGTAACAAGTTCCCATCTAGGAATTCCTTCGACAGATATATTTGCATATGTACAAAATAATCTGTACATGGTTAATCGCTGCAGCGCAGTTTATAATACCAAAAGATAGAAAACAACTTAATTATCCATAACTGGAGGACTAATTAATAATTATGTCATATTAATACAATGCTGGCACTAACAATAATGAGCCAGATCTTAATATAGTACTATAAAAGGATTTCCAAGATATGCTGGAGAGTTTCAGAAGCACTGTGTCGGAGACTGACATAGCAGGATGGTGGACTAAGAAGTGCAGAAGAAATCCTGTGGAGCTCGAAACCAGCAGCTGTCTGCCTAGAAAAGCACACAAACATCTTACCTGTGTCACCCCACCCCCAGCCCAGACATGGGAAAAAGAGAGTGGAAGTACCCCAACATCCTCATCACCACTGCGGACTTTGGTAGGCTTTGCTACCTATGATCCCCCCAGTCTTCACCAGTGCTGAGCTCAGTGACATGGATAAGGAGAGTTTGCGGGACTGGCGACAGTCATCAAAGTATTAGTAGTCAGTGAAGGAAACACAGGGGACATCTGTTCTAGCCCTGGAGAAGCATCAGGCTCTTCCCAGATGCCATCAAATGCAACTTTAAATACAGGACAACATCCACATCCACATCCCCACCCTGCCCGGTGGCTCAGGGAGAGCCTGAAGTAACAAGGTCCCCGAAATCTGCAGCCACTGAAATCTCCTGGGTAAGTTTCCAAAGTGGCTTGAAATAACCACGATCTAGGAACTATCCAGAAGTCACAAAAAAAAAACACAAGCAATTGTGTGAGAAGGAGCCACGTGGCAGTTATTAGCATCAAAAGCTAATTGCTATTTAGACACAAAACACTATTTCCAACTGGATAGTCGTGTCGCCTAAAGACATTTCAGGCACTTAAAAAGTAATTGAGCCAAAATGAGCCGTCATGGGCTATCCTAGACATGTATAGTTTTTATAAAACTGAAATCATTTATAATTCAGCCTGCACCCAGTTTTAATTTTCTTGAGGCATAATCTGGCAGCGTGTGAAACCAACTGATTCCTCTGTTTTCTTCTCATTGAAGCCAAAAATCCCAGGAGAAAAATTGCATTTACTGCCCCAAACTTTATCAAAACAAAACAAAATAAAACAAAAAACATTTGAACCATGTCGATTACAGAATGGTTGAGTCAATCACCACAAAGAGAGGTGATCCCCAGGACTAGATCCGAAGTGCAGTGCACACGGGCACAGGGAGACTCAAAACTGCAGGCTCGGCGACCCTGCCAGGCGCTGACCGCGCTGAAACCAGAGCCCTGCCTCTGCACGCCATTCACAAAACCGAACTGATGGTAATGAACTCATGATTAGTTCATTTCAGCTAATATATGAGCCTAAGCTTTTGCTGAGTGATGTAATATTTCAAAAGTGGGACTGTGCGATGGAATTTATTGGACTTCCTGAAATCACCAATGTAATTGTTTTTGCTGTTCACATATTAGGCCCAGTCTCGGGGGGAAAAGCTGATTCTTCTCATATAATACTCTTTCCCTGAAGTTTGAAAGTCTGTCATCTTTCTCAATATACTCACTTCGTTAAAGAGTTTACGGCTTGCAAGAGGGTCACAAAGTCTGAGTAACAAAATGACTGTCCTGACAGATTTAGACAATAAAACCACCAGATTTGGACATAAATGTTTTTCTCAGAGGCTGTTTCTGAAACACATACTAAATGCAAATATTGAAACACCTGCATGCCAAACACAATTCTTTTAACAGATGTTAATCCCCGAGCGTTTAGCCAATGGATTTAGATCACATAAATGTAACTTACCCCCTTCAGACCATCTTGGAAAACTACCAATTACCTTATTTCAATTTGAAAAAGAAACTATTACTCCCTACATTATAATTTCAGTTTTATACTTTAGAATGGGACTACATTAAAAGCAAGCACAAAACATGAAAAGCCAACTTGAAACTCAGCAAAGCCTCCAGATTACATTACTGGTGATTGTGAAGTTATCTACTTTTAGCACAAAGATTAATAAGTATACAAATTTTTTTTTAAATTTTTCTCCATGGCCCTGAAGACTAAATTTTTTATTTAATCTACCACTAATCAGAACAACCCACTGAAGAGCAGTCATCATTTTTCCCTCCATTTTTAAGACCTGGTGAGCACCCTGGCTCATAGCTGAAACTTGCTCATATCCCTTAGGTTATTTCCTGCTTGGAAATGCATCTAAGAGATCTTTTCTTTTTTTTCTCTCTTTATCTACATATAGACCTTATTTTTCACAGCAGTTTTAGGATTCACAGCAAAATTGAGTGGAAAGTACAGAGATTTCCCAGCTACTCCAGCCCAACACATACATAGCCACCCCACTAAACAACATCCCCCACCAAAGTGGGACATTTGTTACAGTGGATAAACCTACACTGACACGTCATCATCACCAGAGTCCATATTTGACCTTAGTTCACTCTTGGCATTGCACATTCTATAGGTTTGGATAAATGTATTATTACATGCACCTACTATTCTAGTATCATACAGAACAGCTTCACTGCCCTAAAAATCCTCTGTGCTCCTCTTATTTATCTCTCTCCTCAATCCTGATCTTTTCAATTCTTCTTCAGCCATCTCCCCCTTTTTCCAGCCTTGAATCATCCTTTTGAGTCAACTGTATAATAATAATGAAAACCACCATTTTCGTGCCCAGTGGTATGTGCCAGACCCTGCACTGAGTGCTCGACACATACTATGTCATGTAATTCTCAAATATACCAAAAAAGCGGGCTTTATTTTTTACATTTACCCTGAGATAACTCAGCAAACTTGTAATATTCCTTGACTCAGTGAACAAGTCGTGCAGTCCAGATTTGAAGCCAGCTCCAAAACCTATGCTATCCACTAGGCTCTCATGACTCTCACACCCTATAAAGTATTGTTCCATAGGGGAGCCTTCTATTTTGATTTCAAAACACATCTTGTTCTTTTTAAAAGATAAGTAGGAAAAAAAGAAAAATGTTTACTTAGGTTGACAAATTATTTTGAATACACACACTAGTCTCATTCTCAGCTTCTGTACCAGGAGCCAGGATGAAAAGACTTGCACCATGCAGCTGCCTAGTTAATTTTTAATAAATATGGACTTGTTGCTTGATTAGTTAGTTATCTACAGGGAGCATTCTATCTCAGAGTTTTGTCTTCCACCTTGCTGCCACCTATCTTCTGTAAATTGCATGGTTCTATTTATCCAAAAGTTTTTAGATAAAAACAGAGCCAGCCTTGTCACATGAGCATCCCTTCCATTCCCTGTGTTTAATCAAAGATAAATCAACACAAGTCACTTACTGGAGATTAAACTCTAGTAAAGTCAAGCCAAGTTTTGCCTGTAGAATCCTAGCATGCTACAGCTATTATAAGAGCTTTCAGATTCCTAATTAGAAATTCTGTTTCTTTGGCCACTATCGAAGGCAAATTATCAGAAACTATGGGTAATCATTTATCATTCTGTTACCATGGACAACATTTCCAACTGTGGCATTTTCTCATACTCATATATATGCTCTAATACTACCTACAATACTGAATACTGTAGTGGATACAAAATAAGCTCCAAAAAATGATTTCTGCCCTCAAAGACTTCAGAACCTCCTTGTGAAGAAAATATTGACTCATGTGAAACCGATAGAAACAGGGAGGTATTAGAAGATGAGTAAGAAAATACTAGTTGAGGCTATAATTGCATTGAAAGTTCAGAGTGAGCTAAGATTTCTCTAAAGTGTAGGCACCAAGATGGTTGACGAAGGTAGCCCTTAAATTTTTGATGTTCAGGAATGAATGATAATTAACAGATATAAAGGAGTAAGGATTTTGTTGAAAGACAATTCTCCAGGGGTCTGTCACAATTCTGCATTTCTCGTAAACAAAGGCACTGTCATTGTTCCAAACTATCTTTCCAGGGATGTTTGTATAGCTTACCACGCTGGAAAACAGAGATAATGTCTACCTCCAGAGTGAAGGAACAGGCTTGCCTACTGTCCATTACAAAATATGCATGTTCCTTAATCTCAGGGTTCCTTTCCTGTGATGTCATTGATTGCACAGATATCACCTCTCCATGTGGCCCTGTCAGAAATGAAGCTCAGGATACACAAATGCTAACACTCTGGTTACTGCTATTGCTGTAACTATGAAACTAGCACAGGTTAACATGTTAGCTTGCCAAGTAAGGAAAAGTATCAGACCCTTTTTAGTCCCTAACAGGTAGATTTGAGACAGAGGGCACAGAATGAATAAAAACCTAGGACCAGGAATATGCACGGAGAAATACAGAGAAAGGTATGAGTATCTATGTTCTAAACAGCATCACTAGAGTTGGCCCTTATAACTGAACGAAGAATGAACCAGTTTCTGCCAAATGAGTTAATTTATAGCCAAAATAGAAATCGGCAACATTGTGAGAGAAATCTTTCTCCCACATACCCTTTGAGGTATTAGAATAACACATTTGGTTATCCGTGGCAGAAAAGATTCAATTCACCTCCCTAAAAAGGACTAGCACATGATGATGGACTTAGAAAGCTCTGATCCACTGTGACTTCACTGCTCAAAATGAGGGTGTAAAAAGCACTGAAATGTTTGCAGAGTTTCTTTTTTGTGACTTAAATTTAGACTTTACAATTATGTTTCACTTTCCATGTTCCTCACAGGAAGTTTAGAACCAAACTGAACTCGACTTTACTCTCACTGGTCTGAATGGTTCTGTTCTAATTCTCTCCAGCTTCCACCTTCACATTATATTTCCTCTGGTCTCGACTCCTTATTCATGCAGATTTTTAATCTCATATTAAAGCATGCATAACTCTTACATGTATCACCTCAAATCTTTTCTGGAATGAGGTAGACTATTAGTCAATATGAGTTTATCAATTATTGAAATAATTAAATAAGCTTTGCTGAATCTATTAACTGCTTGCCCAAAACTTCACCTCCTTTTCTCCATATCCTTCCAAAGGCAGAAGTAGAATTCTAGTTAGACATGCATTGAGGAGGCAATGTGACTACACTCTTCAACCTCTCGATGCTGCGTAATAATTATCTGTTCATTCAATAGACAAATCTAGAAGGAGAAAGGAAGTCATTTTAAAACAACTTAGGTTCTTCCCCCAAAATTCCAAAGTTTCACATGATCATGAAGACAGAGGGTGCCATCCAGATGATGTCTAGATACCATGCTGACTGGCTCTACACAAAACTGTACAAAGAATATGCTTATAGGTTACTTGACATATCTGGGCATATGGCATCGTATTGTTAATATATCCTGCTAAATTATACTTTTCACCTTTAAGTCCATTTACAAACGTAATCTAAAATTAGTTGACACAAGGTACCACCTGGTTTAATTAAATTGAAATAGGACAGGGAGTAGTGTCTGGACAATTAGAAGATGCTTTCCAAATGTTGTTCTTCACTGGAAGCATGTGGATCCGTAAAATAACAATAATTATTTCAGCACCATAAATCAAGGTAAAATATTTGTTTCCAGAAGTGTCTAGTAGAATGAACACCTTCCAAACCTAAGTCATCTCAACATAATGCAGCTGTCTGGAACAACACTGGAATTTCTGTGTTTTTCTTTTGTTAGTGAGAAAGCACCTTTTGAGGCATGGCTGATCTGTGAGATTTACAACATCATACTTAAGAATCTAGGAAAAGGATAAACAAGAGGAGAGTGACTGTAATGCTTTGAAAAAAATGATTTTTAATTTTACTTATAAGGATCTTCTCTAAATGGCAATTGAGTATGCGAACGTAAGGCCTATGAAGTGGAAGGGAGCTAGATACAACAGCAGGTAGGAAAGAACACTGTTTTTAACAACAGTGCCAAAACATAAAAACAGATGAAAGAAAGGATCCATTCTCATAATGGATAAGCCAAGATTACATCTACCTAGAATGGTAGTGCACTGCAGAGGTTAAGAGCCAGACTTCAGGACTGGGTAAATTATCAGGATCAGTCAAATTTGACCCAAATTCGACTGTCTTCCCTTAGTGAGGGATCCAAGAGGGGTTAGGAATGGCAAAGAGAATGGAGTCTGAGAACCAGATGCGATGTCTCATTAGATTTTTCTCTGGAGCATCAGAAATTTTAGATTAGTGACATCAAGCTGGGGCCAAGGAACAAAGCAGCAGAGGAAAAGGTCTGTTACATCCACTATCAGTTTCTGGAGTGAAGTGCAGGCTCCAGCACTACTCCTATGCTCATCACTACTTTACTTTCTCACTACCTGTTCTGGATTAATTATGGGGCTGATGAGCTTTGTGAGAATTTCCTGTACAGTAGAGTCTAACACAGGACAATTTTTTTGGAAGTTGAGGGTGGGGAGATGAATGAGAAATTCTCCATTCTCTGATTCTTCAGTAGAGGTCACAGAGTCATGCTACACTCAAGACTGCTGAGGGCAGAGGGGTTCTCTCATGGTGTCCTCTGCAATGCCTAATAAGTGCCAGTAAGTATTTGCTAAATCAAATTTAATTGAGTTGCTTATCAAGTTCTATTTATTTCTGGATAACAGATCTATATTTTCTTGCAATTTGAGGATTTCTTATTTATGGTCGGTGGTTCCCAACTTCAACATTTTTTAAAAGTAGGGTAAGTTGGTTTGCTTTGGTAAGATATTATTCTTGTACTATATTTGTGCTTTATTCAAACAGAAGAAAAGGCATCAAAGTATAATAAAACCATATCTTGTATATGGCCCCTAAATAGGTAGTTTCTAAACACTTACAAAAGAGTTATAAAATTTAAGATAAATATAAATAAAAGTGTATGTTATAGGCATGCCATACAAGCAAGGCTAGATTGATAACATGACATAATGCTCATTTAGTATCTTGCTCACAGTAGGTACTCAAATTGGTGTTCTCATAGACTCCAAGGTTTAGATCTTCATGAATAGGTCATCCACGTTCACAGGAACTTGTATGTTTCTAGAACTCTGTAATTCAACTGCAGTAATGAAGAGAAATCTTCCCTTTCTGAGATGAAATACTCATTCACCAGTTAGCAAGCTTTGGCAGCTGTCATAAGGTTATTTGTGGAAAAAGATGAGAAAAGTGTGATGCAGAGAGTCATTTAAGGAAAATAATGTGAAAATCATGGTAAGAAAGGTGAACTGAGGCCAAGTTCAAATGATATTATGTGCCATTCAGGGTTTAGTGCCAGAAAGGCATAGAATAATTTCAAATATGTGGATGACATGGTCAGATTTCAGAACCATCCCTTTGGTGATGTAGGATGAACCTCACACTTGAACCATTTGTATTATTAGTTCCCTGAAATCCATGTTCCTATTCCTCGGTCTCTGTAAATGTCATTTCCTTGAATAGAGATGTCTTCTCTTCCTTGCCCACCAGACTCATTCTTTTTTTCTGTACAAGCATGGCCTCCTAGTTGATGACTCTTAGGCAGTCAGTCAATTTGTCTTTTGTGCTCTCTCAGTAGCCACCTGGGACATGGGACAAAGGTTGTTGGTGCATCTGATTCCTCCATCAGACTGAGAGCTCTTTAAAAGCAGGCACTGGATCTGCTTATATTTTGAATTGAGAAGACCTAGCATGGAGCCTATATACTAGGTCCTCAAGAAGTACTTGTCACTGCACAGGGGCAATGTTGTGAAGTGGGTGAAATTCTGCCTTCCTACTTCCTTTCTCTGCCTCTCACACACTTGCTATTGCCTCCTCACAGTGTTTTCAATTGCCTTTGGGAGGCCCAGAACCCTTCATTTAATTATCCCAATGAAACCTGTCCTTAAACATCTTAAAGTCTAGAATTGTCCCTTTCCTCTGTCTCTTAAGACTTACTCATTGCTTTCCAAAGCTGATCGCTGGCTAAACTAATTTATGCTGGATGACCCGTGATCCAATTTTTCTTTCTAGATATAGTTCTTAAAATCCAAAGGAAAGAATACCTAATGGTTGAATTTCAGACACAGAGGCTGCTGGTAGAGACTGGAAGGGGAGGTAATTCTCTGTTATGGTGTACAGCCACTGATCCCTAAAATGACATTCTGTATGCAGCTGTTGACAACTACATGTAGACATACAAGAACTGGAAAAAATTTTTCAATTCACAAAAGCATGGTTATTTCAGTACTCCTCCAGCATACATATTTTTAAAATATAAATATGAGGTTTTCCTTTTCAAAATAACCATAACTTCATTGATTTTTTTGTGATGAAATGATATTATCCACTCACAAAGAAAATAATTGTACACTTTACTATGAAGGAATCTCAAAAAGCATAAGGAGAAGAAAAGTCACACAAGAAAATGTTTAGTATGGTTCCATTTATTTAAAGTTCAAAACAATCAAAATAAAGCCATATATGATTTATAGATACATTCATAGGTTACTAAGCCATACAGAAAAGTAAAGAAATGATTAGCATAAAATTCAGGCAAGTAATTACCTCCATGAAAGAGGCAGGAGAAGAAAGAAGGCTTGGCTTCTAACATAAAGTAATTCTAATTTTTCAGCTAGACATATATCCTCAGTATAAGCTATACATATACCTTCTTTCAAATGTATGACACATTTCATAATAACAAAAGAAAGTCAAGCACTCTAAAAAACTACACAAAGAAAATAATAACCCAAAACCCACCACCCACCACCCAGGGTTAACTATTAACAACCTTTAAGATATCTTTCTTTTCACACACATGCACACACACACATAAAATTTTGTGTGGAAGATCATATACTATAAATACTGTTTGCAGCCTGCGTTTTTCCCCAACAACATACCATATGCATCGTTGTGAAATGAACTCCACGACATATAATTGAGTGAGAAAAAACATTGTGAGCTTACTAAGAACTCACACAAAGAGAAATGTTCTCACCCAATGTGATTAAATGTATTTCCCTCAGATCTCCAGAATTCACATGACAAGAGAATTTTATAAGTTCCAAACAAATTTCCAGAGGATGCCACACAAAACTGACCTTACTTAAGAAAGTAAACTTAGCTATACAACTTTTCTTTAATCCACAGTCAAAGCTAGACTTTTTTCACTTGTAAGCTAAATACTTCTTTACTGTGAAACAAATGTGCCAAAAACGATATTTGTCATTTTTAACACACACACAAAAAATAACCATATTACATCAGAGCCTATAAAATATTGAAAATGGTGGGGTGATTTTCTCACTTCTGACATTCGTGTCATGTTTAAGACATAGACATATGGCATTTAAGTTCTGTTCTGTTAATAACAGAACTGTTTTCATTGAAGACCCCAAATTATGTCTCAATCATGGCATCATTTATGAATCCTAATTGCCTGTTACTACTATGTTAGTAAACTATTGTTTTAAACTGACATGCCTTCTGGACCAAATTATTCCCATGTACAAACTACTTGCTAGCCAGAGCCTCAGTAAATATTTCCTATGAACTTGAATTTTTCAATATGGCAAGCCACAACTGGTAACCATACACTTCACACTCATGGCTTTCTATAAATGTTTTAGTTTGAAATAATAAATGCTTTTAAAAATACCTCCACTTTGATAGGAAAACCCTATTCACCTCACAGCTCATTCCCACTTTTTAGTAATTTTTCTCTCATCAAGTTGACTCAAATTGAAAACATATCACCAAGAACTGAGCCACATAACAGCCTGACATAGGTTTCAGAATTGGGGGTGAGGGGCCAATGAGCGGGACCTGAGAACTTGTGGGGAAAGGGATTTTTCATATCAAAACATGATTGTGGGTTTGGAAATGTGCTCGCAAAAAAATAATTTTTGCTGAAGCAATTCCATGTGGTTCTAACCATCCCCCAAACCATGCTTTTATCAGTCTGAAAAATTGTAAGACTCCACACCTACAATTCAAGTTTCTCATTTCCTCCAATGTAAACTAAATTACATTTCTGCAACGATAGCTGTTTAAAAGGATTATCCCTTTTGAAGGGAATGCAGTGTGCACAGATACTCCCAGTTCATTAAACCTTGTCATTCACAAAGCAGGAGACATTCAGAACATATATTCACGGGTACGTAACACGCCAGACAGCAACATGCCAGGACTTAATGAGATTTGAGGTAAACACTGTGATCAGGGTAAGTAAAAATATCTCACCAAAACCAAGAAAACTTCACTTAGGAATTAGAAATGGAACAAATTCACTGGACACAGGTGAAGATTGTGACACTTAGATGAACTTCTTGGTTCTGAATTGTTGTTTTCACGAGTCCCCATTATCTGCTCTCAATAAACCAATTTGTCAAATGACACATCATCTAGGAAAATGCAACATTGCTCACTGAATCTGTTTTTAAAATTGTCCTGCTTAGATATGAAACATGCTCAGGAGTGGACCCAATACAGGTGAAGTAGTGAGCAAAATAAAAAGCAGGTAAACTTCACGTATTGTGGAATACCACCAGGTAGTCTCCTTTACTGCCAACTTCCGTTTCACTTGATAAGGGCAATAAGTCACTCATGCTGAAGTATCAAAGGCTCCTTACCACAATGAGCTGGACATTAATAACGGAGCTGCAGACAAAGGAAAAGATTGGACCTAAGATGGAATACATGTCCAAAGAGAGGGGGCAAACTCAAACTGGGAAGGCCTTGCAGCTGCGGGTGGTCATTGCAGTCACATGAAATGCCAGAGAAAGATGGCAACAAATCATAGTAGATTCTTCTGCTTCCCTGGCCTAGGAAAATATTTGTGTTATCATGGTCACACCAGTTTTTTGTGTTTTTTTTTTTACGTTAGAATTGTATTCCCATTAAATTTCTTTTCTTTGTACTTTTATCTGTGGAAATGAATTCTCTTCAGAAACATTTTAAAGCACATGCTTAAGAACATGCTGCTAACTTGTTTCTTTCCTGCTTTCCGCCTCATCATAATGTTGATGTTGAATAAATAGTCCTAAAATTCTCCCATTGTTCCTTTGCCTCTCACTCAAAATCTTCAGTGCTTTTCTAACGTCTATAAAATAAGGTCAATGTTCTTACCCTGCTCGTCAAGATTTCTGTAATACAGTACATCTCTCTTTTTCTTTTTTTTATTTTTTCTCCTACACAAATTTCTTGACTAGACCAAGGTAGACTTGTTACTGCCCCTCACACAGGCAGATTTCTGTTCTGCGCATTTGCAAGTTCCGTTCCCTCCCCTTATGGATCTGCAGCTGTACTGCAGTAACAAACAACCCCCCACAAACCTCAGTAAATTACAGCACTTCATTCTTGATCCCATGCCCAAGAAGTTGCCACTATCTGGGACACACTGTAGTCCTAGCAGAGAACAGAAGCAAAACATGCAGACACATTTAAAGCTTCTGCTCTGTTGTGGCATGTGTCAGGATTCACTCATAATTCATTGGCCAAACAAGTCGCATAAGTAAACCCAACATTAATGGGCTAAGAAGATACATTTCCTTGAAAGCAGGCATCACAAATCACACCGTGACTAGGGGGAGTATATTAATCCTATTAAAAGAGATTAATAATTGCAATGAAAATAAAATCTACCCCCGCCACCTGAATGATCTTCTCCACTCCTCTGCTGATAGGTCTGCCCTCTGTCCGAGCCTTGGTTCAAGTCCCATTGTTTATCCACCTGTCTACCTGCTGTCACACATTTGGCACTTGGCTTATGCTCTCCTATAGAACAAGCTATCACACCCTCCATCTATCCCGTCTTCCGGACTGGACCAAAATCTTCCTGAAGATAAGATCTAATCTTATACTTCTTGATAACTTCAGTGACTGGAGAAGGTTGTTCTGCCATAATTGTTTGCTGTTGAAAGAGATGTAGGTGATAACACTTTTCTGAAATGAGAAACAAGTTTCTTTTCAAAGAAGAGATAAAGTCCAAATGAGTACTATTGCCGAGTTTTAATGTACTCTCTTCACTATTTACAGCATTACCATTAATAAATACATTACCATTAATAAATAAGAACATTTGCATACACATTGGGGCCTGACCACTTATTAAAAAGAGCGTGGGCCATGCTTTAGGCTCCACCACAGTGGCTTCACAATAGTTCTGGCCCCAGATGAAAGCAGTAAGCTGGACAAGTAGAAATGAAATGATTTATTTTACTGGAAACTAGCAGTGCTGAAAATGGTAATTTTAAGATATCTTGGTATTTTAAAGTAGTTTTCATTCAATTCTTATAACATTTATATTCCTGAACCAGATTTACAAATCACATAAGTTAATAAGATTTTCCCAAAAGAAAATTCCTTGCAACAAACCAGTAGGAGGCATAGTCACACCTACCCAGGGTGTTATCCTTGCAAATTTTATTTTTAACATTGCATTACCTTTCTTCCAGCTAATCAGCATGCAGCAATTTATCCTAAAGGTTGCATATTCATTTCCCTATATTATTTTTTAAATCACCACTCAAACACAAATCTAATGTCAGGAGGTGACTTCTGTCACATGAGATACAGTATCTTCCTTCGACAGCCGATCAGAATCTCCCAGCACCTCCTCAGACACACCTTCCTTGGGATCACATCTATTCTCACATTCCTGCTCAGCTCTTTTCCCTTATTTGAAGTTATGCTCATGACTCTGAGCAATGCAATCATTACCTCTCCCACCCACAAATAGAATCCATTAAGTAAAAATTCATTCCAAACTCATCTTAGGGTAGTGAGGAAGACTGGGTAAACCCCAAAAGGTCTAGAGGTTGAATTTCATTTGGAAACCTACCCAGAAGTTCAACTGCTTATCCAGTCCTTATCCGAACTATGAGAGTGGCCTAGGGATGTGCTGACAGGAAGGAATTAAGGCTCTACCAGGCACCAGTGAAAACCAGTTTCATAGCCCATTGTTGTACACTGCTTCTGAAAAGACAGGAGGAGAGTGAGAGAAGATGTTGAGGGAGTAACAGGTCAGGAAACCTCACTTCTAACCTTTCCAGAGCCTCGGAGGAATTATTCATGCTGTGTTTCAAACTAGGAAGACCTAGTATTCCTACTAAGAAAAACACTTCTGACAAATAACTCATTTTTAAACAAAGTGATTTTGAGACTCCTATCCTAAAAATAATTTATTTTCTGACTTGAAGACCGAAAAGCTTTGGAAGATAGTGAGAAACCATTATTTCTTGAATTTAAACGGTGATGTTTGGAAATGAGGAAAATTGCATTTGGAAAAAGAAATAGGCAAAGAGGTCCTTATTTAAAAATCCCGAGAATACCCATCATCAGGTGCTAGGCTGTAAACTATGGAGCTGAAATAATTCTTCAGTTAGCCACTCAGTAGAAACAAAGATCTATTTTTTTTTTTTTAATCGGTATGGCTGGCACCTTGATCTGAGCTTCGGTAAAAACAAAATTATTCAGAGATCTGTTCAATTGAACAAGGGAAATACAGGCAGTTGAGGAATTACGTCTCAGAATAGAGCATAGAAATAGAAAATTCCTTTAAGATGTCTGCCAAAACACCTTTTCCTTCCCAGAGCTTCATATAAATCTTCAAGAAAGGTGACAGCTATTCTATTTTCTAGTATATCCATTGTGTGTGTGTGTGTGTGTGTGTGTGTGTGTGTGTGTGTGTGTGTGTTGGTGGTGGTGGTGGTGGTGGTGGTGATGGTGGTGGGGGTGGTGGTGGTGGAGGAGGAGGAGGAGGCACCATGTCCTAGCTCATTATTAATAACACTCATCAGTACTGGTAAATTGTTTTTCACACGTGACCTGAAGGAAAAAATTAAAAGATGCTCTCGCCCCTCTCTCACAATGACTGACATGTTATCTCTAGGGCCTAATCCCATTCAGTGGCCTTTCCCTGGAATCCAAAAAGGATGTATAAAGCACTAAAGATAAGCTAAAGCCTTCCATATGTGTCCTTGCTCTTTCTGAAAACCATTTTCTCCTAAAAGGAAAAAAAAAAGGCTCTATTTCAACAGACACATATCTTCTCAAATCTCCCAAAAATCTAGATAAGATTCTCTTAAGACTGAAGCTGGCCATTTTGTTGATTAACGGCACTAAGAAAGAACAAAAAAGAAAGGAAGTTTGATTATCAAAAAAAAAAATTTATATGTGTTTTTTATAGGATTTACATATATTAAATCAATGAATACCCAGATCCTTCAGGAAAAATAATTTTTTTTTGAAAGAGCAAAAGTTCTGAATTTTCTTTGAATGTAAACTACCAAAAACTATGATGCCAACTTTAATTACATAACTGTCCATGGGGAATTCGCCTATCTGAAAAGAAAGACGTTACATGGTCAGGGTTTGTGTTATTGTTGTTTGTTTGTTTTTGTTTTTTATGATGTGCAGAGTAGGTGGGCATCTATCTTGCTGAGGTCATCATTTTCCAGCATTTCATTCTGGCAGAAAACCAGGTATGTGAGGAGACATAATTTCTCCTGGAGCTTCTAGGAAACGACTTTGCATAGATGATGGAAATTTCATTTTCCTCCGAAATTCACATCCAGATTCTTGTCATCCTTTCTTCCCTGGAGGTACAGAACCAGAAGAATCCAAGAAGTTATTTGGAAGAGGAAAAGAGAACAGGCAGGAACAGAATGGCATCGTGTTCAACATGGAGGGATGTATGCAACAATACCTGTTTCCCGTGGTACCCACACCCTGGAAGGAGCGGGATTTCTCCCAGTGTGGTCGGCAGAGCCAAGCAGCTGCCTCACCACATGCCTGGCGCCCGTCTAACGGTTCAAAAGCCTGGGCTTTGGAGTTGCCCAGCCTGTGCCCACATCCTGGTTCCATTGTTTATGACTTTCATGACCTTGAGCAAATTTCTTGACTTCTATGCCTCAATTTCCCCATCTGTAAAATGAAAATAAACAGAATGACAATTTCATAAAATCGTTGGAAAGACTAAACTGCATAAAGCATATAGATGTGTATCATAGTGCATGGAAATTAGTAAGCACCCAATAAATGCAATCCAGTATTTCTGTTCATCTCTTCAACTGCCCTATTACAGCATGATCATCTTTTTCTTTTATCGGGGCTGATACAGAGTTAAGGGGGAAATGTTACCTGCTCAGTTTCACACCATCAGCTAGCATTCCAGACGGTATCTGTGTCCCAGAAATCCTGGCTCCAAATTAAAGTTGTTTACCTTGTGCTGCCCTGTTGCTCCACTCTCCCAAGACACCCAATTTGAAAAACGTTGACTTAATTAAATGCAAGTAGTCAGTGACATTTGTCTGGATAGCTGGCATTCTAAAGGCCTGAAAGAGTGACTGTTCTTCTCAAACTACACAACTTTTAATACAAGTAACATAGCAGTCAAAGTGACATTCTTAAAAGACCAATGTCTTTCCTGTGTATGTAAGATCCCACTAAAGTAATAGTTCTTAGATTTGATAGTCTTGGAACCCCTTGTAAAGGCAGATCAAAGAGAAAAAAAAAAAAAAACACTTTCCCTGGGGGAAAAAATGCCCACAAGCAAGCATACTCACAAAATGTACAAACAGTTTCAGCAGGTTCGGAGACTTGGGCAAGTCCATGAAATCCAGGTTAGGAATCCCCAATTCCAAAAGGCCTGCAGGTCTGGAGAGAGATTCCATTACAGAGATGCTTTTGTCTATCGAACTCTCATCTCCTGGCTTTGTTTTACTCCGCTTCTGTTTGATTTCTTTCCCTTACTCCCTCTCCGCCTCTTTCCTATCTCGTACCTCTCTTAGTCTTCCTTTCTCGATTCTCCACCCCTCCCTACCTTGGCGATCAGACAAAGCCACTATCAGTTCCCTCTCCCTTCCCTTCCCTCCCCTCTATATCCTTCCTGACCAGCTGATTCCGGAGAGGAATCCGATAACTTATCAATAGGCATAGGTTGCTCCATAGGAATATTGGCCAGCCTAGGAAACAGGCTTTCTTTGAAGCATCGCAGATCAGAACTTTTGACTCCATCAGGGAGTGTTTCCTCCTAATTCTCCGGTAAATGTGGCCACTTTCCATTAAATATCCACAGATTCACTGTATCCTGTTTTCAAGGAAACAGTTTCGCTAACAAGTTAACAATGCTGGTACAGATATCTGTATACTCATGTGTCCTTCTATGTCTGTGGTTTCTGCAATTTTTTTTTATGGTGCCCATCAGCTTAGTAGTCAACCACTCAGGAAAAAATATATTGGAAACAGAAATAGTCCTCATTTAAGCAAGCCTTGCATTCGTGTGTTCCTTTTAGGTTTCTCGTTTCCCTTCAGTGTATGAGTGAATTCCATTTATACAAATATTTGTATAAATATTTATACAAATATTTGTATAAATATTTAAAAACTCATAATGCAATCCTTTGGAATTCTTGACCAACTTTTATAATCTTATATTTAGTTTTTTATATACATTTTGCCCGTAGAGTTGCCTAATATGAAAATCTGGTTAAGTAATTATAAGAATGGAAAGCCTCAAATTGAAATAAAATGTAAAATACTGTATATTAAAATATTTAAATAAAATATCGTTCAAAGGATTTATCTTCTAGTTTGCCTTTTGATGCGTTTTATACCACTATAATATTCCATCATCAAAAATCTGAAAGGTCAATATTTCTATTCCTAAGCAAATAAAAATGCTTTGTGTGTACCCAAGAATTTTCTTTAAGGATGCTTTTCAAGAGAATAGTCCTTTGTATTTTCCATGTGGAAGTATCTACAAAAACCAACAAAGATATGATACCATGGTTTTAATAAGTCAGATTTACCACCAAATCTGAGGTGCCTCAGATTATAAAAGGAACATTTTGTGGCCCGTGGGGCATGCAGAATTCAAGAAGAGAGGTAAATGCTTTATGTGAACATTACACATTTAGTTCAGAGTTTTCTGAACATTTCATAGCAACTTCATCGGCATTTCTGCTTACTATAATGATCATTTAAGGTTCCGTTACTGTGAAGTCATTCACTGGACGGAAACGCTTTTTTTTATTATTATTATTTGGAAAGGGAAAAACACATATAAAACGAATAGCATTGGCAAATGTTTCTAATCATTTCCTTAAAATACGAAACCACCAAACAATCTTTTTATTTACTACGTTTTGCTTGGGTACATAAATCAAAGGACAATAACAAGCCTAATGTCAAAGAAAGTTTTTGACACTTCATACATTTGGGCGAGCTTAGCCGATAAACAGTTTAGATGAAGTTATGGTTTGAAATATGTTTCCCAAGAGGACTGTGGTTCATAAATTGCTATCAGGCTACCTCTGTCATTATTGATTGGAGACGTGTTCAAGGTACCCACAGCTATTACTGAGTCTAGCCTTACTTGACCTGCTTTTTTGGAGAATGGTATTTGGTTATACAAAGACAACCAACCATCCATCCTGTTAGAGATGCAGTTTGCTTGTCATCTCACAGAAACTATTGCATCCTATTTGAAATTTTGACCAACGATTAAAAGAGAAGGAAATGTAATCCTTTTTTCACAGATTAGACAGTTTTCATAATCTTGTGACGGTATTAAATCAATTGTTTGATAACAGCTGTACTGAAAGAGCCTAGGAAAATGAGAGAGAAAAAAATCAAACAAGAAAGTTGATTCGCAGCATTCTACAATTATATAATTTATTATATCTGTGCTCTTAAATCTTCTTACATTGATAAGATATTTAAAAACACACACACAGTCAGATCAAATCAAATATTAGTTGCATAGTGTGTGTGTGTTTATTACTTTCTCTGACTGCAAAAACCAATGCTCCTCATTGAGGCCAAGAGTATGGAACAGTTTACAATCCAACCTGCACCATGCCCTCTGCCTTCTGGATGTGGGAAATGTCAGAGAAAAAAAAAAAAAGATCAGAGCAAGGATCCTGCTACCTTTTGTTCAGATCCTCTCGTCTTAACCTTCAAGGAAATACTTAAAGGTTAGTTATGACTTGATCGTCCTGCATGAGATTTGTCTTCAGTGACTCAGCTTCACAAAAGCCCAGACCCAAAGAGTTTCAGAAACAGACTTTATGAGTGTCATCAACTGCTAGAGATGTGATAAATTTATCAATTTTATCAGCCTTGCTATCTAAAAGTCCTGGTAAGTTAAACAGGCAGAGGTGGAGGTTTGCTGTGAGCCCTCTTAATCATCTGAGAGGCTGCAAGGCTGCACGTTTGAGGAGAGCTACACAAATAAAAACTTGCCCATGTCACTTTCACACAAAGAAACCTACCAAATGTAAAGGAAAATATTTGGCTTTCTTGTTAAACACACACACACACACACACACACACACACACACACACACACACACACACCTCCCTGGAACTGTTTTAAAGCACTTCAGCTAACTCATTCAAGAAAATACTCCTTACAGTACTGTCTTCTACACTTTCAATAAACTTTCCTAACACTTCCACGGTAACCTTTGCTAATTTTACCCAATCATCTTAGCTATCTGGATAAGAAAGTAGATTTTGCCAAAGCAAACTTGAAGTTACATAAGTTTTGAACTTTGAATGGAATCACTTAGGAATCAGAATGGCTACAAAGAGCAAAGATCCTTTTTCTCATTCATAATTTACAGTGCTACATGGCACTGAACTTGTACAAACAGTGCAGATTCTGGTGAGCAATTAAAAAGCTTTCGAGATCACTATCAGCTGCGTCTCTCACCCACCCCTTTTTGCCCCCAAATTAAAATAAAACCAGTTTGTTTTGAATAATTTTAAATATGAAATACCAGATCTTTTCAGCAATTGTTGTTATTGCTAATTAAAGCAGGGCTTCTAATTACAGAATGTCTTTTTTTAGGTTTTAAGCCATAGAACTCTTCTTTCATAAGGACCTTGGGAAATGTCCACAGAATTGGTTTACTCCTCTAAAGAGTATCTAAAAATGCACAGGGCATTTTACTCTGATAAAGCACTTCTGACACATAACTATTAACCTCTGAACAAAGGGTCTCCATCTACTTTTTCTCTTGACCTCCTATCCCACAATCCTTTGCCGTCATTCTGGCCTCACTTCAAAGACCCACGGCCTAAGAGGGGCTGTAGTTATTCTATTTCCTTCTTCCTCCCCCACTTCTTCCCTTGTGCAACCTCTCTCTCTGTCTCTCCTTCTCTCTCTCCGTTATTTTTTTTTACTTTCCTCTTACAACTGTCTTGCCTTTGATAGAAAAATGTCTAATCTCTCTATCTTCCCACAACTTTACAGTTTTCCTGACCATGTGCCCAGCCTTTTTATTTCCTTTATTCAAGGAAAAGTCCAAATTCTGCCTGCTGTAATTTAAAACAACAACATTAGGCTCAATTTCAGAGCTATCTTACTATGTAACTTGGAATGATCATATTTTAGGCAGAATAAAGAAAATATAACCTCAAATTAGTAGACAAATTGGATAATTACGTGATACCCAAAAGGTTGTTTTCTTTGAATCAAAGAACATAAAAAGTTGGGATGAACATTGAAGGTCTGTCCTCGCTCTCCTTCGAAAGATAAGAGGCTCACGGAGGCTACGTAGTTTGTCCAAAGGCACGAGGCTGTTTGTGGCAGAGGCAGAAATGGCCTCTTCGTTCCAGCACTTTCTATTATGACACAGGGTTTCCCTGGGGTCTGAAGAGACTTATTCTTTGCCTTAGATGATAGTCACTAGTGGAACTGTGCCTGCCCAACTCTTTTCTGAACTAGATGAGATAAACTAGGGAATTTCTGCATTCCTGAGTCCACCCCGGGAGCCAGACATTGTGGATTATACTGTTCATTTTGACATCATATTTAGTTCTATTTCTTTTCTCCTTCATCCTGAGAGAAGGGAAACAATCAAACAACTAAAATAAATAAATTAACATAATTTTAGGAGTGTGGAAGTTTAGAGCGGGTAGGAAACTTGAAATCCAGTAGGCCGTGGAGGTAACTTGGCCTCAGCCTACTTAGTGAATAAGCCGGGAGCAGAAGGCTAGGTTTACCACTTGACTCTACCAAATCTCTACTCACACATAATCGAGACTATGCATATTGTTAGTAAACCTTTAATTTGCTGTGTGCATGTGAATCTCACCTAATTACTTTTAGTGTATTTCAAGCATTTCTGATATGTAATAATCAGGATGTCTCATAAATTAACTTTCAATCATTTAATTACTCCTAAAATCTGTTATAAATCCAACTCCTTTGCTATTCCTACAACAGTTTCACATATCAAATATCAAATTTATCACTCTTCTGGGCAGTGGCCTAAACATATAAAATTTCTTTAATGCTGTATTTTAAGAAATATGTCCACTTTGGCTTTTTAACTCGTGTTTTTTTTCCCTATGATAACCATAAGGCAATATTAATTTAGTTTTGAGAAATTTTCTAATAAATGTTTTCAACTAAAGTTTTAAGAACTTTTAAGGAAAACAGCTTGTCTTCTACTCATGTTTGTTTTCACCTTTAAGAACTAAGTCCCATGAGTCAAAGTTTATAGTCAATCAAAAAAGGCACATTACTTTCCTGTTTTAATAGTAGAACAGGGAGCTTTAACTTTCCTGGAGGCTTTGCTTTGGGGTTTATGCCGAGCAGAACTTCCTTCACGCTAGTAATCAGACCCACAGGACATGTGTTAATTGTTCCTGACATGTAAAACTATCTATGGTATCTCAGCTAATAATGCCATTGCAGCATTTCACTTTGGGAAATCACAGTATTGAAACCAATTACGTGTCTGTTGATTTACCTTCCCCCACCTTCCCAAGACATTAGTTTAGTTCATGCCAATAATGTCAAAATTTTAATTTCAAAATTGCAGCAAAAACACTGAAGTACAGAACCAATAATGTATGTCATCACTGGCTGATTACAGATGACTGCCAAACCAAAATACACTTGGGTAAAATATTATTTGTGCAGTCCTACAGAAGCATATAATTGATACGGTTTCACCATGGCTAATAACTTAAAATAAATCATTATTTAAACATAAGTAACCTTAAGACTGGTTACTATTGGGTGCATTGATAATTCAGTTCAAGATGTTGGCATTTGTTTCTACCCTGGCTTTGAAAATTGTTGCATCAATGAAAGGTTTTGTATGCAAGAAATAAAAACCTACTCTGATCGTCATAAAGAAAAGCAGGTGGGGAAGTATATGAAGGCTTCCAGGACTAGAGAGAGGCTGGAGGATCCAGCTGGGAAAATAGCCAGGAATCCAGGAGTCCAACAGAGCTGGGCAGCCAGAACCTGAGCAGCGGGCAGGCTGAGTGGCTTCCAATCCCACTGCCCCACTGCTGCTGCCGCCATGGGAACATGCCCTGCATCCATCCCTCATCTGCTTACCCTGGTGCTCAAGATTCAAAGTCCCAGAAGACCATGCCTGATTGCTCAAATCGAAATTACATGGCTTCCTCTGAGAAGAGCAAGGGAGGGTCTGGCCCCTTCAGCCAGTTGTGCAGCTCCCTAGACTCCATCGAGTGAGATTTCACCAAAACGGAAGCAGGGACTAATAAAAGGGAAGTTGGACAATGGAATCTCTCTCTCTCTCTCTCTCTCTCTCTCTCTCTCTCTCACACACACACACACACACACACACACACACACAAACACACAAACACACACACGCACACACGACAAAAGCTTACTCTAAACATGCTCATTTCATTTGTTGTTTTAAAGAGCCTTTGAATTTGGGAACTAATTTTCTATTTCTGATGAAGTCCACTTTGAGCTTTAGAAATTTAATGTCTCAAATGGGAAACAAAAATAGATATGGCTCACATCAATCTCTTTGCTGCAGCAAGTAAGGTTATAAAATGGTTCTTGGGTTTTGCCTGACTTCCATCATAGAGAGAGACGTGACTGTAACGGAGAGCAAAATAATCTCTTCTGAGATCTTTGACCCTAATAGAAGAAAACAAGAATCCACCATTTCTTAACTAAAAGAATACTTTCAAATTGGATTCCATTGTTTGGTCAGATCTTTTTCATTTTTTACTTTAGGTGATTCCTATCAGTTTATAGTTTAGTTTTCTTTGTACAAAATATGAAATGTAAAAAGATTATTTGCACATAAACATTTCACTAAATGAAGGCAAAACTGCAATCCAACATAGAACTTTACTCTTTGGGACATTTTTACCATTTGAATGAAATAAAAATCAACTTTTTAAAAGGTCAAAAATACTTTATTGCATATTTGCTTACTAAAGTCCAGATGCTGCCTTTGAAATTAAAAAAAAAAGAATGTTCATACTAAGAATTATGCCAAATATGAGCACATTTTCATCAGATTTTAACTCTTCAAAAACTGGCCCTCATTGTGAGAATCACCATCAGGATGAAGCAGGGAGAATTTATAATCTGATTTTCTTCCTTAAAGATTCATTTCCCTGGGAGGTGAGAGAAATGGAGAGATGTCAGTCAAAGTTTACAAATTTTCAGTTTTAAGAGTAAGAAGTTCTGGGGATCTAATGTGTAACATGGTGATCCTAGTTAATAACAGTGTATTCTATATTTGAAATTTGCTAAGAGAGTAGATAACTATGTGAGGTAATGGACACATTAATTAACTTAATTTTGGTCATCATTTCACGATATGTATGCATATTAAATCATCATGTTGTACACCTTTTGAAAGGTCACAGTGTACAACCTAAATATGTACAATTTTTATTTGTCAATCACACCTCAGTAAAACTGGGGGAAAAAAATTAAATAAATCAGTATAATAAAACAATTGTTTCCCATAAAAGATAATAATGTAGAAAGTTGATGTGTGTTAATAGATGCTAAATAATAAAAGTTCTTAAGTATTTATTTACTAATTAAATGAATAACAACTACATTTATATCACACTGTTGCCAGGCAGTGTTATAATTGCTTTACATATGTTACTTCATTTAATCCTTACAACAGACCAATAAATGAGGTATTATATTTATGCCCATTTTACAGCGGAGAAAGCTGAGAGTTAGAACAGTCAAGCAACATGACCAAGGTTTCATAGTTAATTCAATAGGTCTGGCTCCAGAGCCTATGCTCTTAATAGTTAAATTATAATTCCTTCCTAGACACAAACTTTTAAGAAAAATAATGAAAGTACATCCATTAATATAATTTAAAGATAAAATATGCAGTCAGTTAGGATCATTGAAATAATCCTCTGCCTCCACCAGATTTTGGATCAAAAGATATTACAACTTCACCTTCTTGTATCAGAGCCCATAAATCTGGACTAGAGAACCCCTCTCCAAAAAAACAGATGTATTTAGATAACCTTGTAAAGTAATTGTGCATTCCTTATTCAATAGCCAAGTACACACATTTCCTCCAGCATTACCATTGTCCAGGTCTGAACTATGAGGATACAGAGTTGACGCATACAACACAGAGTCACAGCTACATAAATAGATAAGCAAATTCCAAACACTAATAATTTGGTGCTCTGGAGGGCCAGGTGTACTCCCAGTGTCCTGAGAGAATGAAGTAATCTGCAGCGATATCTATGCACAGCCATGGAGAGCTTAATGAGTGAAGAAATCAAATCCCTAATAACATGTTGAATTGTACATTAAAATACCAATGTAGGGGATGTCAAATCTTTATGACACCATATGAGTGTGTTTTGAAAAGTGGACTGAACAGCATTGAAGGAAACAGCAATTACTAAAGGATTCCAGACACACTAGAGTTATTGGACCCTGTTACAAACTCTAACTTCCACCATCAGTTATTGAATTCATTTGCGCCATTGAAGCCTACACTCAGAGCAACTGGAACAAAAATGTTTACATTTTACCAGTGTTTTATTTTCAATTAAACATCTTGGCTGCTATTTACATAGTTGAATGTCATGGCATTTATACCATGCAATTTGATGTTATTTCTTTGTAAATATTTCTCCAAAAGAGACCTAAGTTCAAATTCGTTGTGAAAATGTCACCAAAAATAAAATAAACTTTAATTTAACCTTGTTCACAAATTATTGTGAAGCTAAAGCTGAAAACCTATAAAAATTAAAAATGGAAGGTCAAAGGAATTAGCTGAGATGCCTGTGTCCCAGAAAGTGGATTGCTTTTGCCCTGGCTGAGCCTTTGAGAACTTAGGTTGAGTTAACTCAACTAAGGTCAAGTTAAAGTGAAAAGTGAAGCTATAGGGGCCACAGGAGAGATGGTGAGGCTGAGTTCTACACTTTCACTTCTCAAGCCTGCAGGTCCATTTTGGAATAGAGCACAACTGGCATATCTCACATATTTCACTAATAGTTGTTATCTGACCAGACCGACTTTCCAAGATCATTCATCATGGCTGGAAATCTCTATCTGAGTCTGAACTCCAGAGCCAGATAGGTCGGTATCAAATTCGGAATGGAAATAAAATGCAAGAGGGTCTGCCTAGCTTTCTTTTTGTTGCTGTATCAGAAGATTCTCTTCCCAATCTCTTTTTACTACACAGAGAAGCCTAAGTAAATAAGCAATGTTTTAGGCTTACTTTTTAACATTTGCTTATTGGCTACTTCCAGTTTTCTAGATTCTAACATAGAAATATGAATTTAGGAAAAACAGGCTTTGGGGTAAAACTTGCCTTATACACACAAAATGTAAAACCCAATAATCACAACTATATAATGTAACTTGAGATATTCTGGTCATTATATATGCCAAAAAAAAATTGTAGTCTTTTCAGGTACCAGAGACGAAGGTATGGTTACCATTCTCTTTTCATTTTCAGTAGCACTAGAGCTGGTTACAGTCATTTAAAACTCAGGGTGGATTCTTTCATTAGATTATTTTCCTCTGAAATGCTAAATGAAATAAACAAATAAGAATTTAACAGGAAAACAGGAGAGAATATTTTGGGGTAGAGGTGACATGATATCAAAGAAACAATTTACCAATTTTGCCAATTTACCAAATTTGCCTTGGCTTGGGAAAATAAGATAATCCTTCCCTTCCCTTCTCTATTTAGTCAGTAAACTCAAATGTCTTCAGTAGTTAGGCAGGAAACACAAATTACACAGAATCACCTCTGTAGAGGGGTCTGTGATGATCTAAGGAACACAGACCTCATCATGAAAATTGTAAATTCAGAAAAAAAAAAACAGTGTAAAACACTTTGACTAGCCAGTGAAGATATCTAGATAGATCAGATAGATAGATAGATGATGATGATGATGAAGATGATAGATAGATAGATAGATAGATAGATAGATAGATAGATAGATAGATAGATGATAGATAGATATAGATATATAGCGGCTAGTTTTTGATTCCTAATTTAGTTCTAGCTGAATGAAGTTCTATGCAAGAATGATATTACTCAGTACCTCGTAAATGCTTGTTAAGCCAAGGGCCCTAGAGACAATTCAACTGAAGGGCAATCATTTATTAAGTTTTCTCTAACTTGTATACATTTTTCTGATGAGAATAATGGTTAATAATTGGCTACTTGAAGAAATCTCATGTTACTCAAAACGAATTGGCAGCATCTGATGGGGATGTGTGGGGAAATGGCAGAGAGGAAAGGTAAAGCACCAGCTTAGAAGTTTGGAAGCTGATAATCAGCAGTGTTCATCATTAGCATTCAGTAAATACCCTTTAAAAGTTTCTTCCTTTGTTTCCATATCTGCAGATAGAAAATAATGCTTCCAGTGCCTATCTCAGAGTGGTATTATGAATATTAATCATGTTAGTGCCTTCCAGGTACTTTGAAGATGAAAAGGACTAATTAGTATCAAGGCATGAAGTGGCAGCCAAGACATCCATAACAATTAGAGCAAACAGGAAGGAGGCACCACTGAGAAACTTGGAAGCAATACAGCAATGTACTTGTTTCTGTGCAAACCTTTTAATAATGAAAGCCTCTGAACTCCTCTTCACATGAAAAGAGGCTCGACTGTGTCTTTAATTAGATCATCCTATTGGAGCACAATATAGTACTAAAGAAGATTTAATAAAGCATTTTGTCTTTTTATTACTTTGATTTGATGCAACATATCTGCTCATCCAAGCAAGATGTTTAACTTCAAAAGAAGTCCTGTCTACCCTCCCCTCTGGCTAATAAATAACTCCAAGGGGGGAAAATGCCATATATTTAGAGCATCCCTATGATGCTGAGTGATGAAAAGATTCATCATTTTTTTCTACTGTGGACATAGATCTTTAATGATTCCTTTGCTTTCTTCCTATAACTGGTAGAATTTATAAGACTTTAAAAGTGACTACTTATTGATTAAAACACATGGCAAAGTAATTTTGAAAAAAGTATCTAATTATTCAATGACCGTGGTAAGACTTCCCAATCTGACACGATCCTGGATATCCTCATTAGACTGGGAATTTTAGAAATAAACAAAATTAAGTCATAATCTGTCAGCATAGAATTCTCTGTGTCATGACAAACTTATTCTAAACATCCTTTTTATACATAGATTTATAATTAAGTTTAAGAGGTCAAGGAATTGATCTGGGGAATTTTTTCTTTTTGCCTTTTTTTTTAAATTCATCTTAACAACAATATTAGCATAGATGATCGGATTAGCCAGACAACCATCCTGAGTCTCTACATAAGAGAACGTCAGACATACTCATCCAAGTAAATTAGTTGACACTGACTGAGTAGCCTGGATAAAAATGAGAAGAAAAAGATGGAAAAACCACAGGGAGAAACTAACAGAAGGGAGAATGAGCAATTCAGTAAATTCATTGTCTTAACTATGCTATGCCTAAAAGTCATATTGACTTTTTCACCCTTAACAAAAATTTGACTATACTAATGAATCAACAGGCTCTCGTATTAGCTGACTTAAATCCTCAGATAAGCAGAGAGAAATAAGAAAGAAGTATCTCAGATGAGCCTACAGGCCACAATTGTTAAGGAACAACAGAATTTCTAAGTGACTCCTTAGAAACTTTTTTTGCCTGACACAAACCAATAAAAAATATATGTAAGTCATTTCTAACATCTCTCTTTTACAAGAAAATGACTGGTTTCTATATATCCCTACCTGAGTTCCTCACTACCTCCCTCATACCTTTGGAATCAGAAAGACCTGAGTTCAAACTTCGAATTTATCATTTGTTTTTTCACCTGTAAAAATGGAAATAATAATCCCTACTACATGTTGTTATAGTGCAGATTGAATGAGAAGCATATGAAATTCTTGGAAAATAGCAAGTTCATACACTTACTCGCTCACATTCCACACACATTCACACATGCACACATACACTTATCCACAATTCCACTCGTGTCCTCTGAGCTAACATGTTAACACTCATCTGTGTATTCCCCTACCAGCTTTTGTGCAACGATGTGTGTTCAAGATTACATGTAATAACTGCATGTGTCCAGGTAAAAATTTGTTTTCTTGTCTGTTATTTAAAATTTTCTCTAAAAACAATTATCCATTAATTGAGGGTATTTGACCTGGATGTTTGGGAGCGTGTAGACACAGCTTTAAGACTGAAAATTTCTAGAAAACAGAGCTCATCACATTGAAGGACATGGCCTAAAGCAGCGGTCCCCAACCGTTTTGGCACCAGAGACCAGGGTTCCTATGAAACTCTAATGCCTGATGATCTGAGGCGATGCTAAGGCAGGGATGCTAGTGCTGGGGAGCAGCTGAAAATCCAGATGAAGCTTAGTTTAGCTAGGTCGTCTGCCACTCACCTCTTGCTGTGAGGCCTGGTTCCTAACAGGCCATGGACCAGTACCAGTCTGCGGCCCGGGGATTGGGAACCCCTGGCTTAAATGGTCCTGTTTCTTGCAGCTAGAAGGAGATTGAGTCCACCAGTGAACATATCCACCAACATTGGACAGCTCCTGGGAGTCAGTCCCCATCAGGAAATGATAAGGGAAGGGCCCTACTGACAGGCAAAATGTGACATCCAGCAGTAGGCTCCATCCACCGCACTGGCCAGACTTGATGGAAGTAAGATAATGGACTTGAGGAGAGTTACCAAAAGAAAAGTTTGAAAGATCAGGTCTTAGTCAAAGTCTTTGTGGTTACACATAAGAAAAACCAACTCAATGCAGCTTAGCAAATAAGACTATTTCTAGGAAGGAACTAAGCCCAGATATCTTTCCAGGGCTGGAAAGCCATCAAGAACCCAGGCAGTTCTCTCTCAACATCTCTCTGTCTCTCTCCCTGCCACCCCCCACCCCATCTTTCTTTGTGATGAAACTATCCAACACTAACTCTTGTGTTTGTATCATTGAGTCACAGCACTCACAGAAACTGACACCCTGGAAGGCATTCTGAAGGCCCTTGCTTAGATCAGACAATACTAACATGTTCACCAGACGCTCGTGCCTGAGCTGAAGTGAAGTTCTCAGGAAATGAGACCATTGTGAAGACGGTCACTGTAAATGTTTCAACTACAAAAAAGATCACAAACTTGGAACGAATTAACAACCTAACAAACTGGTGCTAAGCCTCGTCATGTGGGGTGTGTGGCAATAGACATATCAATCATCTGCCTTAAGTAAAAGTGAAGAAGTTCTAAGAAGAACTGAGCCTGAAAGGTGGAGACCAAGTAACTCCATCCACAGAGAGGGAAGGATGCAGAGTTTGGAAGTCTAACTGGCATGACCATCCCTAACATTCGTGGGGCCCAGAGCAAGAATGCAAACCAAGGCCTACATATCTTATATCTAAATATTTAAAGTTATAAATAAGTCAAGCCTAACAAAGATACCTTCACAGCAACTTGGAAGGCCAGGTTCCAATTCTCAGACCCCTTGGAGTTCTGCATTGGAACATAGTGGTGGGAGACAGCTGGCCCAAGAGCCTCTCACTTTCTTTTCTATGCCAGATATCTCAAAGGAGCCCCACATATGTACATAGATAACCCATCCCAAACATCCAAGTTTTGTTCACATCTTTCTCAAATAGCCACCCCCTCTTCCCAGGTGATGAGAAGCACAGATCCTGGAAACAGGCTGTCTGCAGAGAGAATTGCAGGGTCCCAGGGACATCGAGCAGGGTTTCTTACCCTCAGAACTACTGATACTTTGCTCTGGAAAAGTCTTTGTTGTCAGGAAAAGAAGGAGGTGTTTCCTGTACATTATAGGATGTTTTGCAGCATCTCTGGCCTCTACCTAATAAATGCAAGTAGCATTCCCCACCCCTCAAAGTTTTAACAACCAAAACAGTCTCTAAACATTACCTAATGTCTCCTTGGGGGAAAAAAATCACTCCAAGTTTAGAACCACCTACCTACCTAGAAGGCTTGTGCTTTGACAAGTGGCAGAGCTGGAAGAGAGCCAGAATGGGGTGAGGGGCTCTCTAAAGTATGGTGACCAGAGCAGGGCCTGATCCTCCCAACAATTCAGCAAGGTAAGTACTATTAACCTATTTTTATGGATGAGGAAACTGAGGCTTGTGAAGTTAAGCATTCTGCTGACTTTTGCATATCTGCAAACTGGCAGAACCAGTTATTAAACTTAAGTCTGTCAGGTGCCAACCAGGCTGAGACTAACAAGATAAAGCCAAACTAGAATCTCAGGCCTCGAAATGACCTTGATAGCAAAGAGACTCTACTCAATTCTTCATCAGATGTGGCACAGATTTGTTGATGCTCAAGAAATGATACGTGATGATAAAGAAGTGTTTTCTCCTGTTCAGGAAAATATCCAAGAGATGAAAATGAGGTTATTCCTAATTTTAAGACCAACATTGTCTGTTTTAAAATATCATATCTGAATGGAAAAGATCCATATCCCCCATCTCTCCTTCATCAGTTAACATGACTTTAACTGAATAAGAATCTGGTCTCTTCAAATTAGTAAAAATTTTGTCCATGCAATGAAGCCAAGACTTAGGAAAGATGCGTGTAAATTAAGATGCAGAACTGTGTGAGCAAGACCATTAAATCACATACTTCTTTAAGGGCAAGGTCCACAATTTCCTTATTTTCGATGTAACACTGTGTATATTACATAAAAAGCACTAGGAAATTTTGTTAAATGGATGAATGGTTTTGAATTCCACTAGATCATTTAGTTGAAGAAATACACTTTCCTCCACTCTCAGGAAGGTTTTTGAATAATTGCCTCAACTTTTTACTTAACTTTAACAGTATAAAAACAGTCTAAGAGAGAGCAGTGGAGCATATCACATTTAAAAGTTTTAAAATAAATTTTGAATTTGGTTCAGTGCAGTTCACATGAAGCAATGTATCTAGCAAAACTAACTAAGCGTGTGTCACCAGAAAGCTGCAATGCATTAATAAATACATTTGCTGATACTGGACCAAGGGTAATAGTACACAAGGGCAAAGGTTAAACAGTTGGAGGCCCTGGCTTCATAGCAGACCTGAACTGTTATTTAAATGTCACAAATGTCAGTGTTCGTCTTCAAATAGCATTACAGTAGGATTAGTGTCCTAAGCCTTGTTCCAATTTATGGAGAATCAGGGAGAATGATTCTCATCAACTTGGTCCAAAGCAGGAGAAGATTGATTTTCCTTTACCCTCAGTCTGTTTTTATGAGTTTTCCAGACCCTACCTTTCCCAGCCTGCATCATCGATGGAAACTGCCAGATCTGCTTGGAGGCCATATGTGAGCAGTGAATCTGAAAGAGTTATGGCTCATTGGGAAACCAACAAAGAAAATCCTGCGCCTCTCAGCCACCTCCTCCTTACCAGGGCTCCCTGCAAATATCGGAACCAATAGTGGCTTAAACTGATGGAACGAATGTAGGTGGGACCCACCCAAAGCAGCAAGCACAGAACTAAGACTCATTAGTCTTTGTTCAGCCAGGATAAGGCATGTGGTTCTGAAGCTCTTCCAATCCTTATTAGAACTTATCAGTGTTCTTTTAAGTGGTAACACACTTGTATTTGAATACCTGTGATGTGCCAACTGCAATAGACACAGGATTTCATCTCACTTAAGCTCCCAGGGCTAAATGAAGCAGGCATTATTATCACACCTCTTTTAAATGAAGGAGATAGACTAAAGGTCTTAAAATTTGGCAAGGGTTATCTGACTCGAGGCACCTCCCTCCTAACAATTATGTAAATGAAGTGGCTTGCAGAGAGGGAAAAGGCAAAAAGATCTCAAGGCCACAAAGCTTTATTTCTTAAAGTAGTACCCACCACAGACATGGGGTTCTGTGGCTCAAGGATCTGTAGCGTTTGAGGCCTAGGCCTCCCCAGGACCCCTGGCCGGGGGCAGGCATGGCACTTGGCACCCTGAGCAACCTTCAAATGAGAGCGGTGTCTGTTCTTGACATAGGCCTTTCCCCTTCAGAGCTTTGGACGAGTTACAATAATTTTCAAAAAGAAATGAGATTCTAGTTGTGCTGAGGAGTGTTGATATGTGTGGTGGTATGTGAAGGCTGTATGAGGCCCACAATAAAAATATTTGTGCAAATAGCTACTGCTAGGCAAGGAATTAGACACACATTAAGATCTCCAGAAAGATGTGGTACACATATACGATGGAATACTACTCAGCCATAAGAAGAGACGAAATACTGCGATTTGTGACAACATGGATGGATCTTGAGAATATCGTGCTGTGCGAAATTCGAAAATGTCGAAAATCATATGATTTAAACTGAAAGCAACAAATGAACAAACAAAACAAACAAATAAACAAAAACTCATAGACACAGACCACAGTTTAGTGGTTACCAGAGCGAAACGGGGGAGAGGGGAGGTAGGTAAGTGTAAAGGGGGTCAAATACATGGTGACAGAGGAGATTTGACTTTGCATGGTGAACACATAATGCAATATACAGATGCTGTACTATAGAATTGTACACTTGAAACCTGTATCATTTTATTAACAAATGTCACCCCAATAAATTCAATTTAGCAAAAAGATCTCCAGAAAGAAAACACTCAGGGCAGCTAGCCAGGCATCTCTCCACTAAGTTTTAAAAGACGTATACTATATATTATTCCTTTCCTCATTTTAGTATGATCAGATGACACAAATAAACAATAATATAAATACCTGTTTGTGGGGCACATTGACTATTAATGAGATAACACCAAAATACTATAAATGGATGCTAAATGTTTTCTCTGTAATAACTAATCCTTCACATGCTATGAACATAAAATGTACTGAGTACCTACTATGTATAAGGTCCCTTATTAGTCACTTGTAGATAATGAGTTTCTTTCCTCACAACAACCCCATGAGGTAGGCGGTATTATTAATCCCTTTTATAGAAAAAAAAAATTGTGTCTCAGGGAAGCTAAATGACTTTCCCAAAGTCTCACAGGTAAAAACCTCTGAACTGGGTCTTTTGAGTTTAAACTCTTATGCTTCATTGCATCATACTAACAGCTCAACAAAGCAAATGGTATATGTGGGTGGGCAATTGCAAAGACGAGACTTAATGAAAAGGTCATTACTAAGTATAGATTTTTATTGTGACAAAATCTTGCCTAGGTAGGTTCAGGTTGCTATTAGTGGCAGTATCCATGTCTAGACACTTAAGGTTAGATCTACATACATGAAGGAAAGATTTATCTTCATGTTTTAAAAATTATTATTGAAGAAATTAGAATTTGATACTCAAATCAACCATCATATCATTCTAAGCAGTCCAAATTCACCAGGGAATTATTAAATGACTCTGTTTTGTTTGTGTAGACAAGGTCTTCTTCACTGTTGTCACTTCTTCCATTAAATTCTCTTGTTTTTAATAGTTAATGCATACCCACAAACCTTACACACACACACACACACACACACACACACACACACACACACACCAACAAGTTAGATTTGAATAAGAGCAAGGAAGAACAACAGAATTCAAACAATTTTTATTTTATGTTTTTAAGGTAGGAAATAATCTATACTAGATTTTTTTTTAATTTACCATTTTTGAAAAATTGGTTTTTAAGTTTAACAAACTTTGGACCTCATTGCTAAAACTTTTCCACAAGAGAAAAAAAAATACATCCCCATACATAAATGGAAAAAAATATTTTTAAGCTTTTGTTCTGGATTTTTATGTGACATTAGAACTTACTGTTTGTTATCATCTCAAAATAATATTTTCATAAAAAATAATTTAAAAGTTTTTTGAACTAGACTTCAAATTTATGTTGTAAAATGACCAGATTTTTATTCCACTATCTATTCCAGAAAACCTTATGCTCTCATCACTTTTCTCCTCTTCTGTCATACTAAACATCTGCATCCCTCCTAAAATGTTTGGGAATCAGTTGGTCCTAAAGAGTGAGTATATCTTATCTGACAGAGAAGCCGCTTTGCTGAAGAGAAGTAGAAATTAAGGAATGAGGGGGCCTCATTTGAGGGCAAAGGGGTGCAGGGAGAGTGGCGGTAGGGAGAATCAGGGTCCAGGAAGAAAATGTTCTTGGGCTACAAAAAGGCTTTTCAGTTTGTAACAAAAATCCAATTCAACTTACAAATTAACTTTTTTTTTTAGTTCACTAATAATCTGCAAATAATGTCTACATTAAGCTAGGAAGTAAAACTATTCAATTAAGGAATTAAAAATATCAACATGAACTAAGAACTTTCTGATGGTAAATGTATAATGGTTCTTTTGTTAGTTTGTAAAATAAGTCCAGGAAATATTTTGATAGATTAATACTCAAATGAACAGCAAGTTAAAATTTTCCAGTACAGCAATACAGTCTGCTTTATTGAGCACCAAACAGAAAGTCACAAACGTACCAACTGGATAACAATCTCTACACTGTTAAATTTTAGCAGGTGGAATTCCAGCTTGCCAAAGACTCAAAATTAGGAAACTGCTCTTCCAGCCATCTCCAGACTGCCAATTCTTTTTTTGGTGAACTGGAAACTGTAGGAAGATTGTCCTTAAGTATGTGATCAGACCTTGAACCAAACTTTTGTTTTCTATTACATTCCAAAGAGGTTTTTATGTCAGGCAAATAACTCAACAGTACATTATAAAACGGATAAAGAAAGATGGTGGAACATCAGTAAATGCTGATCATGAGCTTTCTGAAGGCTGAATCTTGCCTCTACATATTAATCTAATTTACCCAAAAGGCAATAATGAGAATTACTAGACACATCAAAGAAACAAGGCCCCTTTATTGGCTAGAATAGAGTAAAATAACTAAGCTACATATGAAGGTTTACTTTACTACAGTATTTTCTTTTCCTAAGATGCCTTAAACTGTTTTAATTTAAATATTATACACCATTTTATGTTTTGTGGACACAAAAACAGTCATGAGTGTTACACTAACTCAGTGAGCCATGAAGAGATGAGCTGTAAAACATTTACTATAGGACCGTGGCGGGTATTAACAACTGAATAATGAATTGCATGTCACACAATGCATGATAGTTATCTATGTTGCTGAAGTTATAGCTGAGGAATTATTGGTCTCCCTTATCTGTAAGACCAAATGTAGCATGAGATCAAAAGAGGCAATAATTGTACAGGAAATAACATCTTAACAAAAAATTCCTCTGAGGATGAGAAACTGATTTATAAAGTTCAAGATGAGTTAGGACTGAGTATCATTTTAGGTTACCCAAGTTGGAGCAAATATTTTTCACAATATCTTTAATAGATCATTTGCAGCCAGAACAAAACACTAAAAAATTACCAAACTGCCAAATTAGAAACTGAAATAAACAGAATGTGAGGTTATTTTCAGTCACTGACATGGCATAGAAAAAGGCCATATAATAAATATAATGCAATTACATAAACCTTTTTCATTGGAAAAAGAAGATGACAAAGTCTACTCCAGAAGCCCCACAGACCTAATCGAATCCCTATAAGCAAAGGAGACACTTGGGGATTTCTGGTTCATGCCAATTTATGTCATTCAGTGTTTTCTGAACTGGCAGCTTCTGCTGAGTCAAGGTTGGGCATAAGAAGCACTTGGAGCAAATGGATGGACGATTCATACCAATAATTAGTCAATGAATAAGATCCTAAACCATATTCTTTTACCCCCTCACCAAAGTACACTAACAAAGAAAACTTTTGAAAGTCACTAACTACTGATTACAAGGCATAAGTTGTCAACATCCTTAAAGATGTGCAGAGGCAGAAAAATGCCACATGGCTTTCCCATCTTGCACAGACTTCCTTAGCAAAAGTTCACCTAAACTATTTCTCCATTCAAAATGCAATTAAGGTTAACTGAAAAATTGATATAAAGCTTTCTCTTTTTTTATTTATTTATTTATTTATTTATTTATTTATTTATTTTAAAACATTTTATTTATTTTTTCCCCTCTCCTCTGGATATAAAACTTTCTACAATGTTAACTATCTGAACATTTAAAATTAGGTGTTTGTCAAGAGGGGAAAAAATAACAACGGCTATATCTGAGTGCGATTAAGCGTGATTTTTCGTTGCTTTTTAATCTTTTCTTTGTTTTCCTGGCTGAATACATTAAACACATATTATCTGTAAAATAAGAAAAATAAAAAATCGTAAGAAACATCCACAATATGGACTTGAATGTTAGATACTAGTTGATTTTTCATTTCTCATTTTGCTTATATTTATATCTCCTCTTCCAAACACAATCATGTTTCTAATACTTTCCATTTCTCTCTGTTGACCCTTTGGAATGTTCTGTAAGCACTTGGGTCTCATTTGTTTTGCCCATCGATGGAAAAAAATCTGGAAACATTGTCAAGCAGTGCTAGATTAAGACTCTAGTAAGCCAAGTGAGGGTTTGATTTCCCTGCTATGCCTACAAGGTAATCATAGCCAATACTTTTTCCTCTGATTTAAATACACAGATTTTTGTGACTATTTACCTTTCTGTGATCTAACGACACAGCTTTAAGACTAATTAATTCTATATAATTACCATTTTACAGGAATATAATCCTTAAACAAACCATTTTCCTTTCACATTTTAAAATTCTACTAACAGCTGTTTGTGGTGATAAATGAGCTTGTATGATTAATACACAATGCAAGAACACAAGATCACCTATGGATCAGAAGTTGGCTTCATATCAACCACTGTTACGTTTGAATGATGTTATGTTATCTTTTCCCAACTGTGTTAGAGACTTTAATATCTATCAAGTCTTGTCCCCAAAGCTTTCCCTACCAACTCACCCACGGTGCTCTCCCTAAGTTTCCATAGCCCCTTCTGGGGTTTTGCTCACCAGCCCATGCAGACTACTCTGTTTTCCCAAATTGAGTGTGTGCTCTTTATGGCATTTTGCAGCTCCCCTTCCAGAACTCTCTCTCCTGATCTCAGTGCCTTGCAGCATGTCTAGCACATGTCTCTTGCTTGGCTAACGGGAAGGACTGAGCTTGAAAACACTTTGCTTTTTCAGTCCACCAAACAACCATCTTTAACTGGGTGTAGCCACAGCCTGTCTGTCATAGCAGGAGAGACAGAGTGGTAGGATCAAACACCCACCAAACTGGGAGTCAAGGGTCAGAAGGCCAGGTACCAACTCGGCTTGTCACTACCCCTGTGCCCCTGGGCAAGGCATTTCACCTTCTGGGTTCAGTTTCTCTGTTTGTAAAACATTAGGTCTATTCCAGCTCTTAAATGCTAAGATTCTGTATGTTCAGAATCCCCAAGAATTGTTTAGAGCTGCCCTAACCAATACAGTAATCACTAGTTCCCATGTGGCTATTCAAATTCAAATTTAAATGACTAAAATTAAGCACAATAAGAAATTTCATTTCTCATTTGCACAGGGCCCACTCAAGTGCTCAGTAGCTGCACTTGGTGGCACAGAAATGGAACATTCCCATTACCACTGCAAGTGTAATTGGACAAATCTGATCTAGAATGATACCTTAAATGTCATAGTTGTCTTAGTGATGTACCAACCAGTCCAATTAAGTTTAATTAAATATATTACTCTCATTTCATTGCCAGTTTTAACACTTATAATTCATACATTACAAATGCAATGTGCACATTTTTAATGACAGTTACTTATAAAAGCTCCTTTTAAAAAAAATAAATATAGTAATAAATGTCATGATTAGAACAACAAGCTGAACACAGGAGCCTAAGATTTCACCATTCCCATTCAGATTTCCTAGTTTTGTCACCCCACCCTCACACTTGACAATTTTCTGTGTGCACACCTTTCTTTTTTCTGTTTCTTCCACTTAGAATGATTTCTCTTTCCTTTCACACTCCATCCTAGGTCCAAATTTATTAAAATATTTTCCATAGTTATTCTGTGGCACAGCTGGGAGGAACTATTCAAAATGCAGCGGTGACAGCTTAGCATCAGGGGTCCGGATGGATCATTTAAAAAGGTTGTGTAAGGGTGAGGCCCATGCAGCCAGCACTGTGCTGCTTTGCCTCAACTTGTATCTATCAAATACACGAAAGCTACGTGGTGAATTTGCTAAGGCTGGGACTGCCTGAGAAGGTGCTAGCCCACCTCACCAAAACACATGCTGAAAATGAGAGAATAAAATCAACTGTGAAAGAAAGGGCCTTTCAGTCATAAGCAACAGCTGAGGCATTCTGCCTCTTGTGTGCATCTGGAAAAATGCCAAAATCCTCTGCCTAGCAGCCCACCCAGCCGCAGTGGACAACATGGAACCAGGTTATGCAAATGTGTAAGGTATCAGCCCTGGCCCTAAGGAAAGGTGGCAGGGCCAGCAGTACGTTCATGAGCTTCTGAAAATGAATCCAGCCGATGTAGACTTTGAATAAATGGTCAGTAAACCTATTGTGTTGTGTTTTTGTTACTAACATTGTCTTGTACTTCAGGATAAATGCCACTATCTCTTTCCTATTGAAAATCATGTCTTCCTCCTCGAAAGTGTGATAGCACTTACTATCACTCTCGAGGTACTTACCATGCATTCTTTTATTTTATTGTGCCATTTCTTAAATCCTTTACAAGACTGTAAAGTATGAACCATACTTTGTATTTCTTATATTTTCCAGAGTTTTAGCACAATAGTGAGCATACTAGGAGCCAGGTAAATACAGAATCTGACAAGAAATGGATGAATGAATCAATCAATCAATCAAAATAATAAACTTATAAGTGAATACTCCACAGCGAATCCCATTGCTACAGCCCACAGATAACCCAGGTCTTAATGTGTCTCACCTTAACCCAGTCTTCCACTTGTGACTTACTTAAATCCCCTTTCTTTAAATGAAAGTGGCATATCAGTTACACATAACAAGAAATGCCCAGCAATGTTAACTACAAGGATATGTTATTGATATTGAGCAGTTTGAGAAATACTAAAAAAAGTGCTCTTTGGCCATATTCCCTAAAATTTACCTTATAATCTACTTATTGCTTCTTTATTTAAATTAATTGTTAGAATTCTTCATATCATACTTAATTAGGCATCCAATAAAATTATCTTGATGTAGTAAATTTTTTAAGTTGTACATGCCAATATTGTTACTAGCACTAGTTTTCTCATAAAACTTCTAGCTCAGCAACATTCAGAAGCATTTCTCCTATTTTCTCAACGTTTATAGTATCTAAAAATTATCCACATCTGAAAAATATTACTCATAACAAACATTGCACTCACTCAGTTATCATGGGCTCACACTTCATGCAAGTCATTTTCTATAATCTTAAGGAAAATACGCAGGGTTTTCTTTTAAATTTGTTGTATGGCTCTAACATTGCCTAAAGGACAATAATAATTTCCTGTTATACTTTACTAAAGCTCCTTTTTTGTTGAATTTACCTCAACTTTTTAATTCTTGCTATAGCTTAAGAATCCATATCCTTCAAATGTTTATATTATACTACCAAGCAGAAAAGGCAAAATAATTTATATTCTGAAACCAGGCAAATATGACTTAGAGGAAACTTGGAAAATGAAAATATTTAACTGTGGAATGTGATAATAAATTTGTTATGACTTTTGCTTTCTTAAAATTGCCATTTTTACCAAAATCTGTCTTCTTGGTATTAATTCTACAAATTTTCTTGCACATATATAGGATAATACATGTATAAGGTTATTCATTATAACACTGTCTATAAAAATAAAAGATTAGAAATAACACCCACCAATAGGAGACTAAATAACTAAATTATGATATATCCATTTAATGGAATAATATGTAAATGTTTTTTTAAAAATGAGAATGCTTTCTACATAATGCATTCCAAATTAATTTATTATTTTGCTGTCTATAATAAAAAATATTATAAACTCTAACCATGTTCATCAATAATGACTAGATAAATAAATGATAATACATCCATTCAGTGGAATAATACACAATTATGAAAATAATGAGGCTACTCTGCATATAAGAGAAGATCTCCAAAACACATTATTAAGATTAAAAAACAATATTTATAGTGTGTTAGCTTTTGCATTAAAAAAGAGAAGGGTTTAAGATATATTTGCTTAAAGAAATTCCAGATGGATGCATAAGAAAATAATAAAAATGACTATCAAAAGGAAGTAGAATTGGGTACGTGAGAGACAGAAGAGAGAAAAACTTTTCACAATATAACACCTTGTAATTTTTGTTTCTAACCTTGTGAATGTATCACTTGTTCAAAAAGATTTTAATATATATTTCCATTATTATTGTCATAATTTTTGTTTGAAAAGTGGATTTTAAAAGAATCTGAAATATATTATTCTCCATCCTTCTCTTGCCAATTCCCCTTCTGCATTTGGCCCTCCCTTCATCTATATCAAGTACCTTTCCAAAGCTCACCAAGAGCCAGCTGAGGAAAACAGCTTAGGGAGGGCACTTTGGAACGGAGTTGACATTGATCCAGTTTGAAATCTAACAAGACATTATGCTAAATAATGAAGTAATCTGGAGGACATATTTGCCTAGAAATGAAAGATAGGTGTGTGGGCTGGGTAATGGTGAATAATATGGAATTAATTTTACCTGCTTCTTGCTCACATTTTCTTGGTCTATTTATCAGAAAGCTTAATGAAAATGCTCTCATTCTTAAGTGAAGGTAATAATTATCAATTATCAATTATCTCTGAAGAACTAATTAATATTTTTTTCACTAGCTTAAACAGATTTTACAAAAAAAGGAAGGTAACTAAAATTTCCTTTTAAATACTAAATCAGTCTTTAAAATTTTTAAGTTATTAAGCTATGTTTGGAAATCTGTAATCATCTGAGGTCTTGTACAGCCTTCCGTTTATTAGAAATTAATTCACACACAAAAAAGCAACAATTAGATTTGATGTTGTTCAAAAGGCCCTCTCAGCAAAAGGTATTAAAATGTCAACCTCATTTAAATGAGACATTATTGACCCCCATTAGTAGGACACGTGCTTGGCTTGGCTTTCTCTAATGGTGGTGATGGATTTGCTCTTGTCCATCCACACACCCCTGCCATGTCCTCTTATGACCTGGGGCAGACATATGCTAGACAGCTGGCTAGACCAGGTCTGTGGCCATTGAACAAAGCAAACCTTGCTGGCCCACACAAAGATTGAACCTGTGACCTTGCTCTCATTAGCTCAATGCTGTAACCACCTGAGCTAAACAGCCACCAAAAAAAGTATAGGTTGAACACTGTGTAGCTAGATGTCTGTGTGTGGGTGGCAAAGCTAAGTATAAAGAAGTATGTAACAATGGGCATAAAGCTGGTACTTAGGCATTAAAGTAGGATGTTGTCAGTTATGTATCTTAAATGTCTTGCATCCCATGCCCCAGTGGCATTTTCCAAGCTGAGAACCAAAACTGACCACCTTAAAAGGAATTTTATTTCAGTTCTGTACCACAATTTAATGTGATACCAACCCTGAAATAAAGAAATTAGCCATTGAAATCAGTAATTAAGCAGAATGTATTAGGGGATCCCAGCCATAGAGTCGACATCTCATTTGATCTGTATTCTGCTGAGCCTTGGGCTAAAAGCAAAAATAGAGATAGGAATAGAAGTTGATTGAGGCAGAAGTGAGAATGAGACCCAAGAATTTGTGACTAGAAGATAGAGAAGCTATTTATCCAAGCAAATCTTTATGAAAAAACATCTGTGCTCAGTCAATCAATCCACATGTTTTGGTTGAATATCCATGTTTTTCATGGAGTTTTCACATTTTGTTTTTTGTCATAAGACCCCTTGGTGGTTACAGAGATTCCTAAATGGGAGGGAGAACGCTCAATCATGGAGAAAGTCACTAACGTCTAGATTCTTAGGTTTCTCTTTAGACCTGAATAGACTGTTATTCTGGTGCCAATTTTTAAGCATCACCATGACTAAAGGCCCAAGAGAATAGTCACTGAATGTAGAAAATCCCAGATTAGATGAGAAGTTTAGCCACAAATATAATATGAGCAGTTTCAGCGCCAAGAATTTTTTTTCAAAGGATGAGATAAAGTTCCAACCATAAGCACTAACTTCTCTCTCATTTGAATAGACTCTCCATGCTAGGAGTGAGCTATGACAGGGTCTTGGTCAACAGGATCACAGGCACATTAATCCTCAACCACTACGAGACAACTGAATTCATTTCTTGGTGAGAATAAATGTATTTCAGTTAACCATCCAAAAATACCACTTTCAAGCTCCTCTCCTCTTGAAATTCCCATTCCTTACTTGGCATCCATCAGAAATTCAAGGCTAAGTCTCCTTTGTCTTTGTATCTCCATGCCTAATAGAGGGCTTCCCACATGAAAGGAACTCAATAAATTGTTGAATTAGCAAATAGTGAATGACTGACCCTGATCCTAATTTGTCTTTCTACCTTTCCACATTATCTCATTTCACTTCTCTTACTTAATTCTCTACTCATAAAAGTCTTCTCACTGCCCCATGGACATGGCAAACTCTTTCCTTACTCCATACTTGTGCTCCAACAAAGGGTATCAGCATTTACTAAGTACCTGTCATGTATCACATTATACATGATATCTTGTTTAATCCTAAAACATAATAAAGTAGTCACCACAATGCCCATTTTCCACAGGATGCTCAGAAAAGGTGAGCAACCTCCCTAGATTAGGTAGAAGCAATGGAACCAAGATTTGAACCCAGAGCTATATGGTTCCAAAATGAAACTCTTCCCTTCTATGATATTCTTCTGCCTTCACACACCCAAATTCTGCCTTTCCAAAATTGGTCAGTCTCTCAAGGTTTTGTGCAAACTGTAAGGAGAGAAACTCTTTTTTTGTTCATCCCATAATGGTCTCTCATTCTTTTAACTTAGTGTTATTAACACAATATCCCAGGTAACAACCATGGATTACCTCAACACTCCATCCGTTATTCCTTTCTACTTTTCCTTTTAACTTTCATTAATCCATTCCTTCACAGCCTAACTAAATTATAAGCATAAACAGCAAAGTCTACATGTTATAATTTGCTGCATCCCTTCACGAGCTTTCAAGAGACTTCCACATGTGCTAAGCACCCAACAAATGTGACTGAATAAAAATAACTAATGTTGACATCTTCATCCTCCCACTAATAATTTTTGTGCCAATTCCTATTGTTATAAAGAAACACTTCTTCAAATATTTATCTCTTAAGGTTATTATAACAAAGGAAACTTGATTATAATAAAGACAACAGGAAAATGTGAAAAACTTAAACAGTAAAATATTTTAAAGTATTTAATTATTAACCTCAAGCATCTCTGCTTCTGAGAAGTCCAAACCAGTATTACTGAGATCATCTTAAGATTTTCCTTGTTTCCTTCAAATACCCTCATTTTCAAAGGTTAATTACTTGGTTGTAAAAGTGCACTCCAGAATGAAATTTAAGCCACAAGTTCTCCATCTTCAGGTAAATATCCTTACCAGTTTTTTTTTTTTTTCAAAAATAGAAAGCCATCTGTTTAACCAATTTGAATACATTCTTATAGAAGAATAAAAAAAAATGCAGAGGCTCGTGGATTTTAAGTACTTTTGAGTATTTGTAAAACACATTATGACTTTGATGCTTGGAAAAAATATGAAGTGGGGCTTCCAGCTATAAATCAGCACCAACAAATAAAGCTGAGCTAGAAGTGGGGATATCTTTAGGACAAAATTTTTTTGATCATCCAAAATGCTGATCATTTGTGAGCCATAGGAAAGAAAGATTTATTATCTTTGAATGGTTCAATTTTTAGTAAGATAAAGCACATATAATTTGAGAGAACATCAAAAAGAATGTGGTTCTTATTAATATCACATAACTTTTCCTACAAAACTTTTCCTTTCTCCAGCCTAGCTCCCATTAGAACCAAACTAAACATGTTGACAGCTACAACTTAGGAAGGTGTTAGGCCAATAGTTTCCCCTTTTGAGAAACTGGATTTTTAATTCAAGATCATGTTACTAGTTTTCTAGAAACCAAATACATGGGGAAAGACTCTATCCTGTAGGGTTTAATCACACACAAGTGGCAAAAACCACAGAACACAGCTCCTCATCAACTGGGCCTTCAACCACAGACTCAATCTATGAACATATGTCACTCCCATTGTCATTAGCATGAATAAAATTCAGATTTATTTTATGCATTGGGAAGAGACTGGATCTCAGTGTTCATGATTAGATATTCTCATAAAAATTGTATTGTCTCAGTTCCAAAAGTGTTGACATGTATCGGTATGTTTTAGAATTCAATATTCTCCTCCAGAAGAGAATAAATCATTATTTCCTGAACAGTCTGCGACTTATTTCTTTTTTTATCCTAAATACTCATATGAATCTAAAGTTAGCAATTTTTGTTAGAATTTTTAAGAAAGCCAATTAACTCTAGAATGTCAGACTTGATTTATTATAAGTCTTACATGCAGTAGGCACTCAATAAACATTTATTGAATGAATGAATGAATGAATGAATGAATCACATGAAATTGGGAACCCAACCCATAACCACAAACTAGGCTAGGATCTACCTTATGGAGTTGATTCCAGTTAATTTTGAATTTGAATCCCAGAAGGAAAGATCTTAGGGTTTCCAAAAGATTCAGACAGAATTGGTTAGGCAGAGGTCAAATACAATAGATGAGACTATATCTTTAGAAGATTTAGCTTGGACCTGCTTTCATATAGAAGAAGAGAGTCCTCGAAGCTGTTTCCTAACACCCCTCTGGAGGCCATCCCTGAGTTGGTGAACCCAAAGAGTCATATTCCAGAGCTACATATCAAAACAAAGCAAAAATGAATTAATAACCCTGTACTCTAAGATCACCCACAGTCAACTCCCATCCCTACTCTCAGTGTTATTGGCACAGTTATCTCCAGGTGGGGAACTTGCCCATCTAGTCTGTGGCTTGAGACACAGATCAGAGTACAATAAAGGAGCCTGACATTGAAGATTCACATTTAAGTGAACTGCTTCTTCTACCCACTCAGATGAGAAGCAGAAGGAAGAAGACAACCAAGGCTGTGTGGAAAGGGGTCAAGCTACCTATTTTGATTAAGGAGCTGGTATCAAAATCAGTGTACCATACAAACATTGACTAATGACCCCTCACAGCAACAAGTTCTTCACACACTAGGTCATTAGCCTTTATGCCCAATAGACTGTAAGTGCAAAGAAGGCAGAGACATATATCTGGATTCACTGAAGTATTGTCTGCATGAAGCCCAGGGCCCATCATATACTAGATGCTAATAAATACATGGCAAATGTGTGAATGATAGAGGATAAAAGAACACATTCAGGTGCCAGTCTGCAGGGGTTTCACTTCTGCCTTTTATTTACTAGCTGTGTGCTGCTGGTAACACTTTTGTGCTTCATTTCTCATTTCTAAAATAGGGATAATAACTGCATCTTAGTAATTGTGAAAAATAAATGAGTTAATATGAGAAACATACTTAGATCAGGGCCTGGCTCAGAGTAAATGCTGCTGTTGTTGTTGTTGTTGTTGTTGTTGTTGTTGTTGTTATCATTATTATTATAAATATTATTATTATTATTTCAACTTCTAATTCCTGGTGTAAAGTGGAACAGTGGCATGTCATACTATCTTAGAGGTTTTCATCACCTTGTGAGAATGCTCACTCCTATAATAAATCATCCCCCTTTCGTGAATGAGAAGACAAAGCTCACCACTCAACAAAAGGAATTCTCCAAATGGCCTAATGTCTTGCAATATTTAAAATGATCCTCCAGGGTGAGAAACTCATCTCCACTCTTGTCCTTAAGTATTAATAAATAAGTAAATAAGTCAACGAATGAATGAATGAATGAATGAATAACTGATGCCCAAGTTGCTACCCAAGATCCATTGATATTAAACATAAAACATACCTTTCCCACACAGGCATAATTTACACAAAATGTCATCACTGTAATTTTGATAGGTTCAAGGAGATTCCCAATATTGCTAATTGTTCACAGGGCTTAACCTCAGACAAGGAATCAGCTAAAGGCTATATTGGATTTCATCATTTCCATTTCCACTGCCCATGCAGCAGTTCTCTGAGAAGTTTCCGGTTATCTAGAATGGCCCAAGTGCCTGGGTGTGTGCACATGGGTCACTGTGGAGGGCTGTGTAAGGGGAACAGGAACGGGAACATCTTAAAACGAAACAGCTGCGCCAGGAATGGTCAAGGCTTGGGCGCAATATGATAGCTGCTATTAAACTCCACTTTGAGCTTCTCTTGGCTTTGATGATTTCTTTTTTCTTCTCAAAAGTTTTTCATTCTTTTCCCGACCTTAACTCAACCTCATAAAAGCCCAATTTTTGTTTTGGTTCATGTTAAAGATTTTGTTATATCATTGTTAGTTTAGGGATTTTAATAGTTTGGAGGTTTTGTTTTCGTTTTGTCTGTTTGGTCTGGGAAAATTATAAAGTGGGAAGAACCGGTCATATTAAATTCTCCCAAATAGACATGGAACTAGGAATTCTTGTTCCCCAGTGATCAACTGTCCCACAGTTCCTGCCCTCCTCAGCATCTCCCCTGCTAAGCAGCTGGAAATGCCCACGTGTGCTGTGTGGTATCAATGGCCTTCCCAACATCTCATTCCACTTTGAGCTAGTTGACTCAAAAGGTTTCATTTCAGCATCCAACAATGACACCCTTGAATAAAGTTCATTAGTCACTATTTTACAAAGAATAAGAGCTTAAATGCATTGTTAGAATAAAATACTATTTTTCATTCTGACAAAGGAAGTTAATGCACTTTAAGTTCCTTGGAAAAGATGTGTGCTATAGTAACACAAATAGTTATAGAATTGGAAAGATCATAAAGAAGTAGTTCTAGGGCCTTCTAACCCTCTAAATGAGGGAAATTATTTAAATGAATTGTAAGTAATTTCCCTAGATTAACAAACCTTAATTCCACCATTGTACTTACTTAGCATAATCTTTTCTTAAGGTGATAATTACTAAGTCATCACCTAAAGACTAATGATGCTGAAATGAAGCCTAAACTTAAGTCAGCCAACTCAGTGGGACTTTTTCCAGCTCCCAGCAACCACCTGGCATTCATCTCAATTCTCTGATTCTGTGTTTCAAATCAGCCACTCAAAGATACTATTTGCTGTCAGCAAGTCCCCTGATTTATTTAATCCTTCCCCAAAATATGTCCTAAAATTCTCACAATGTAACCCCTATTTGTCATGACAGCAGCTCCTCTGCAATCACTCTCTGGCATTGTCAGGTGGTTTCAGAGGGCGCTGGTGGCCTGGAGAAGTGAGACCAACCTCCTGCGATGTTGCTGTTACCTTAACTTCTTAGCGAATCATCAATAGAAGTGTCTAATTACACTTGTTATCCAAGCTTACTGCAAGAGCATGTTACTGTGGAGAATTAACATAATTTTATATTTCCCATTTTAAGAATGACATTACTATCTACTCTATGCACCCTTAGTGGGTTTTTTTTTTTTTAGATTAAACAGTTCAATATGGAGAATTATGGGTTCAAACAGAATGAGGGGAGAAAAGAAGAAAAAAAAAGAAGGATAATAAAAACTCTCCTCTGGTTGACTTTAAAAACAGATCGTGGCTTGAAGAGGGTAAAGGGGTCAAACATACAGTGACAAAAGAGACTAAACTTTGGGTGATGAGCACACAATCCAGTATACAGATGATTTATTAGAATATTGTGAACTTGAAACATATACAATCCTATTAACCAATGTCACTCCATTAAATTTAATAAAAATAAAGAATTAAAAAAATTAAAATTAAAAATAAAAACAGATTGTGACAATCAGATTCAATGTAACCTAGTTTTATCTTCTAATGTGTAAAGCAGTCAGGTGATAGATTTTAAAAAAACCCCATGGTTTGCAAAGCAGAAGTCCTGTAACAAAATGTGGCACTTTTTTCTTCCCCAAAATAGCAGTAAGTACACATTGTAATCCATAATAAAATCAGAAGAAAATATTCGGAAGAATTTGAGTGGTGTGCTGAAAATCATTCTTAAAATTTATGACTCCTATTCTCAATCTCATTCTTCCTCCATTTTTAGGTCAGTTCTGGAAATCACTGAAGGTCCATCAACTTTTAATTAAGATTTTTATTTTGAGGTAATTGCATGTTCTCATGCAGTTGTAAGAAATAACATGCTCCTTTTACCCAGTTTATCCCAACGGTAACATCTGGCAAAATTTAGTACAATATCATGACTAAGATACAGGTGAGATACAGAACAGTTCCAGCACCTTTTACAGCCACACCCTTCCACCCCCACAGTTCGTTAACCTTTAGTAACCACTAAAGCTTTTCTCCATTTCTATAATTTTGCCATTTCAAGAGTGGTACATAAATGGAACCATACAGTATGTATCTTCTTGGGGCTCACTTTTTCACAAAGCATAATTCTCTAGAGATTAATTCAGGTTCTTGTATTTATCAATAATGTATTTATTCCTTTTTATTGCTGAGTAGTATTCCACGGTATGGCTGAACTCTGATTAGCAGTACATGCTTCATTGTTAAGAGAATGGTTAACAGTTTATCTGTTGAAAGACATCTGAGTTGTTTATTTCCAGTTAGGGGCTACTATGCATAAAGCTGCTATAAGCATTCATAGATGTTTCTGTGCGAACTGAAATCTTCATTGATCTGTATAAATGCTCAGAAGTGCAACTGCTGAGTCACAGGTAGTTGCGTATTTACTTAAGAAAGTGTCAAACTCTTTCAGACTGGCTGGACCATTTTACATTCTCACCTTTAAAGTATGAGTGATCCAGATTTTCCACATCTTCAAATGCATTTGGTATTGTCATGGTTGATTTTTAAACAAAGGCAGAGATTCCACTGGGGCCAAAAACTGGCAGCAAGGATTTCAAACTTAATGTTTTGTGATGTAAATTTTTTACATTACATATGTAATCTGTCTCCCCCTCATTCAGACAAGCATGAATATAATTATTAAAATAGATGAAGATGATGAAACAGAAACAGCATGATATGGCTTTCAGAAAACAAATTGAAACCCAGCTCTGCCACCTACTAAACGTTTATGTGAACTTGGACAGTTATTTCACACCTTTGGTCAAAGCCATTAATGGTTCACCTCTCATCTTCAGAATGAATGAAATCAGACCTGCTTTTCCTGCCTTACAGAGATAATGAGTTCAAAGGAAAGAAATATAAGAAAGCGATTTGTAAACACTGAGGAGCTTTGCAACTACCTGGCAAAGAGGAAGACAAGTTACAGAAAACAAAGTCCAGTGTACCTAAGGGTCTTATTCATTCTGCCACAGAACATCAAGGTAGAGAAATGGCAGGAGTCACAATGACTTCTGAGTCTAGGGCAGTGGTGCCTCAAAAGATTGGGTGCAAGAAGATCACATTAGAAATTCTCTTTATATATGTTTTCATATAAACAGTTGGAAATGAGTTCACCAACATCCTCACTTGTTCCTAGTCAACAGCTGCCTGGGACACACAGATAAAGGAAGGGAGGAGATCTCAACTGCAAAGGAGTTGACAGAGGTCCCCTCAGAAACTCACATGCATGGAGATGTGTTATGGTATATCTGGCTTAGTTAGGTGGAAGTAGACTATATAATCCAGTTTCAGCTAAATAACCTTCATCGAAAGGATGGCTTTAAAAGGTTCCTGCAAAATATTTTAGATTAAAGATCATTCAAAGAATATAGGTATAAACCATAAACAAGAAAATGGCAGAACAAACTACTCCCCCTCCAAGTCAAGAGCTTTAGCCACAAAACAAGGCGGAAACACCACAACATGAATCAAATGGCAAATCGGCACAAGCATCGTTAAATGACCAACGCTACTCGGAATGTGGGTTTGCATCCACTGCTGATGACGTGAAAATATTTAAACTTATTGTTTAATTCTTCTTTAGCATACCCTTTTTAAGTTTATTTCTGTCTGGGTTTATAATGCACGTAATATATCAGTAAAGTTGTGCCGACATATAATTTGCATATACCTACACTTAAAATGTTTTACTGTTGGATTGTACAGTTAAGACTATGGAGAGACCTTGGCCTCTCACTCTCGGCCTCTGAGAGGAGGCCATGCTCTATCTGTGGAGTGTTACCCCTTTTCCAACAAACTTTCCTTTAAAAAAACTATGGGGAGATCTCATTCACTGATTTCCATTCAGTTCATTGTCTGAACTGAGGGGAGACAGAGCTGTAAAACTGAACAGAAACCATGCTAAGAGGTGCTGGGAATGGACTAAGAGGAAGCACATATATTAAAATATATAAGGATCAAATGGAGAGATGTAGAAGAAAGAGATTAGCATCTACTGAGCACTTATTTCATTCTATGCTCTTGATACACATTATTCCTTTAATGTAGTTCTTTACTTGGAGGGGTAGGTTTTACATATAAGAAGCTTGAGTTTCAGAGGTGGTAAGTAATTTGTTTAAAGCACACAGCTTTTTAGTTGTGACATTTAAATTTCAAAAGAGCTGTCACTAAAAATATATTTTTATCATAGTCTCCTGGTTGCTCGCCCTGTCCTTAAAGGCTCATGATATCTGAAGCTGCTTGATTGTGGAGAGCTTGGTCATTAAAACCCCCTGAGAGTGGCCTTGGCTACATCAGCCACCCTCTTGGCAAGTATGAATCACATCTGACACTTGGTATTAAAAAAAAAAAATTGAGACATCATTGACCTAGGTAGGATATACCATTTCTCTAAAGTGTCATTTTCCCCCCAACAGACCACAGTACATATAGAAAAGATGGCAGGAAACTCAGTTTCCTCTGCCAATCTGGTAATTTCCTATTACTAGGACCATCTCTGAATACATTCTTGGAGCCTCTGAAGACAACCAGAAGCCATTGCTTTCATTCTGTCAAAATCCAAGGCCGGATGCCAATGCAGACTCCCCACGCAGATCTCCATGAAGTCCGTGGGCTGTCAACATCCCCACACTTACGTAGTGGCTCTCAGGAGGGTAACTGGCCGCCACTCTTAATCTTGCAGAGCTGTGCCGAAGAGAAGAGCTAACATTTATTTATTGAGTCCTTGCTCTATGCCAGACTCTCTCCAAGAGCCTTGTGTGAATCATCCCACCAAATGTTCATCATGACGCTGACAGAGTCTGCGATTATGATCCACCTCTTACAGATGTGGTAAGTGAAGTGGAAAATGGTTAAATAATTTTCCAAGATCACATACTGATAAGTGCTGTAGTCAAGATTCAAAACTGTGCCTCTGACTGCTTTGCTCTTTAATTGCTGTTATGCTGCTTTACATGCATAATAATAATTTCATTTCCATGTATCATTATTAAGATGTCTTTACAAGATGCTCAAAATTTATTTTAAAAATTTGTCACATTTCAAATGTGATTTTGCTTCATCTTAGGATCAAAATATTTACCAGAATACATCACTGATCTTGTAATAAGCATTAAAATAAATTACAATTCCATTTACAGAAATTACTTTTACAAGCAAACTTGAAAAAATTCTTAATTCTTGAAACAACTACTTCAAATCCTTACTGACATGAAGCGAGGCATAAATAATAACACATTAAAATATATATAGCTTACTATTTACACTGATGGATCTGATGTTAAAAGTTAAACCTCCCACAATCCAAGGCAGTTAGGAAAATTCCGTGTGCAATCCGGTTGTTGCCACATATTCAGGCAGTGAACAATGAGAACATAAAACATTGAGTGAACTCTTCAGTTATTAATGTAGCTATATTATCCCATGTAATAGTAAAGTATTTCAGGAGGGAAAAAAAAGCCTGGTGAGTTGCAGCTACTCTTAATTCTGTGACTTTTTAGTAAAATACAGCAAGTGGAAGTTTTGGGGAAAGTAGTGGAGAAATGGCAATTTCTATAGAGAAATGCTTCAGGGGCAAGTTCCCATAAATGATTATGTGTTCTTGTCTGTGTGAACTGGGGACCCTTGAGTTTCTTCTTCTCAGATGTCCTCATTGCAAATACCTAGGTAGTGATTTTAAAAGCACTACACTTTACAAAGCACAGCCCACACCACACAGACACAAATGCCACTTTGTTACCATGACTATTTTATCTTCAATGAACCATCAGATTGATCTTTATAAACACTTCATTAAATATCACTCTATCTGAAAAAAGAAATATCCAACATTTGAACTAAGCCTTCAACAGCCCCAATGTAATATATAGTAATAAAGAAAAAAAATAGTCATCTGATTAGATTACATCATTTTATTGCTGGCATTATTTTTACTTGAATAGCACAAGATGCAAGGAGCTTAACAATGTTTGGAAAAGCAGACAGAATCACTAGGACCGTAAGGCAGTTTCTTACTTTATTTATCCCAGATTCTTAATCAGTTACCTGGTTTCTTAGTGAAAAATTTTCTTCACCTTTTTCTCAGCAAGTTGGAGTTTATGGAAATCATCTCATGGATATACTTTGTTATTCTAATTTAAGACAAGTTTTTAAAAATTCAGTGCTTTTGACACCAATTGTTGCAATGTGTATTCATTTAGAGAGAAAAATGGCATAGTGAATAACACCAAGTTCCTTATATTTTAATCCAATATGGAAAATCAAGGTCACTAGTAATTTCTCATACACAAGAATTTGCATCTATTTTCTTAATTGAGCTCCTTCATCCAGTGAGAAATCTGTTTTAAAAATCACTGAATTGAAGAAAACAAAAAATCTATTTGGTAATGTGCATCCAACTCATCATTCTCCTGTTTACAGACAAAAAGCCAGATCCTACCTAAGGAAACTTCCTTTTTCAGATTTTATGTTTCTTCATTTCTCTGATCTCATATTTTGCATCACACTTTAAGCCATCATTTGAAAACTGTAGTTAGAAAATCACTCATTTATTTTCTCCAATCTCACATTTTAACAGAAATTTGTTATGGACCACAAGCAATCCTTTATATGGACCATAAAACTCCTGTGTCTGGTAGATTCTGCAGAAAGCAGGCAGTCTATCCAGTGCACTGTCCATTTGTCACCCAGCACAAATAGGGAATCCTATTACCTACAAAGGTATTAGGGAAGTGCTCCCAGCTGAAAGCATTTATCCAATTCCAATTGTTGTTTGAAAGCCTAAAATACTAAGGGTGGTACTGTTCCAGGAGCTACTGTTTAAAACAATGCCATGCCTGTTTAGAGTGGAAAATCAGTACTTGAAAATCTGAGTTGGCTTTAAAAATAAGTGTGCATCCAAAAAGGAATTCTTAAAGAAACACTTATATGCCAGCCACATGTTTCTAATTTTAATAACATTGGCTTACCTTAATAAATATGTAGATCCTAATAATTATTCTCTATATTTTGATATTTTACATAGTGTTCTATTTTAGTGAGTTTACAAAAAGGCTAATGAATAACAACACAGGAAAAATATGTATCTGTCAGTACAAAATTGCTGTGGTTTATAGGCATTGCACATGCTCTTTTGAAAAAAAGTTCTGTTAAAAAGTAATTGAAAACTGCTCTGATTTTAAAAGACATGATTGTAGCTGTATCTTTATAGAATAACGTCAGATAAAAAGAAATCGTGTTCCCTCTACAATTGTGTTTGTTGGCACTTATGTAAGAATAATAATGCTTTAAGGTTATTTTCATGGTTGTTCACTTAACGTGGGATTAACATCAAAATCTTCGTAATTATCTGAGATCACCCATTTGAAAGCAGCGTAGTAAAACATGTTAGTGGTTAAACATCTAGCAGTTTTAATACTAAACAGATTAAAACACATGAAACTAATATTATAATTTGTGCAATGAATATTATGTCAGACCTTTTTTGTTGGTGAAGAGAGAATTTTTATGAAATGGTACCCTTTCTAACTACTGCTTCCTATTTCTCAAAATACTAAAACAATCAGCTAGAAAACTCCATGGGAGATATATATATATGTATGCATGACTTATGGACTTGAAATATTATTCTGTGGCTTTGTCATTGCACAGATTTAGAAAACCATCATTTCTAAGGTTTACCTTAAATAACATTGGGAACCAAAATATTGTAATAGAAGAGTGACCCAGAAAATGAAGATACAGACCAGGTGGGATTATACACAGATAGATATACACACACACGCGTGAATTTTTTTGAAACATTAAAGAGATTGCTAATTGGCAAAAACAATTATGAATTTATTTTATGACCACCAGGAAACAAATATAGGTCTATATCTTATGCGTTTTAAAATAATAAAAAAGCGCATTTTAATATGTTCCCCCAGAAACCTATAAAACTATTTCTCTACCTCAACTTTCCCACCTCCTTCAGAAGTCAACATGAGAAGATGGGTAGCAATTTAGAAAGTAATATGAAATTATAAATTAATGATCCAAGTCATGCCCATCTTTCTTGAATCCCTGTAAAAATAGATTTCATATCCCAGACCTAATTATTTCATAATCCTTGTTGCAATCGGCTCTATGGGTCAGGGTGGGGTGTGAAATCTTGGAAACTAAACTGAATGTTAACCAATGTGGGTGCCTCCCCCTAGACATGGAGAATGTGTGTTACAAGACAGTATCTGTGTAACTTCAGCTGTGCCTGAAAGGGGCGTGGGGGTGTCGAGGATTTAAATCACATCGTTTCCACTTGTGCAGAGAATCCATTAAAAAAAGATTTATTATCATATATTTTTTTGAAATGTAGTATTTGTTTTTGACTTTAAAAGTGCTCCTCAGTATAGAGCAGAGTAAATATTACATTTTTGTTAAACAGCCGCCAAGATTTAATTGTCTGTGAAATGTAAGGCTTAGGACCTGATTTGAGTTAACTACTGTTCTGCTGAAGCAAACTGGGCTGGGCTGCCCGCGGACCCAACGCACCCAACGTCTGATTCACACGCAAAAGCCGTCCCCCAGGACTGGAAGGGGCAGCCACCAGGCGACAGGAGCCCATCCAGAGGGCCCGAAGCTTCGTTCTTCCTGCCGCAGCTTTACAGTGACTTTGTACAAAAAGTCAAACAAGAGTGAGCAGCTATGGAAAATATAACAAGTCATGCTAGCAGTTTGGCAGCGAGGGGGTGGGGAGAAATCCGGAAGCCACGCACAGATGCTGGAGACGCACGTCTTGGGGACAGAAGAGAGGAGAGTGGGAAGGGGGGAGAAAGGAAGCTGGCTAAGGACGCAACAGGACTGCCCCATGTGTGCTGCACACTCTACTGTGATCGTATGAACCCCCGTGGCTCCGTGGAGAACCCGAGAGTCCGTGTCGTTTCAGGGCGCCCCGAGAGCCCTTCGCACGCGGGTCCGGAAAAGCTGGGCCGCCCGCGCCCCTCGCGCCCCCTCCCCCTGTGCCACCCCTTTCTCCCCGCAGTGGCTGCTCGGGCCGCTTCCTCCACCCGCCAAGGGTGCGGAGGAGAGAGCGGGCGGCCCCGGTGGCACCGCGGCCACAAGCCAACCCGTTAATTGCAAAGCAAACAAGGCTGAAATATTGGGCTTGGTCTCCGTCGTGACAAGATCTGCGCTTTTTGCCGCCCATTTGTTTGTGCAGCTCTATTTAAAGGCCCTTGATTGAGGAAATGTGGAAAATCGCGGTGAGGGTTTCCCTAATGAGACCCCGGGAGGCGAGCGGCGGCCTTCGCCGCGCGCGGGGGGCGCGGGGGGGAGGGGCGCGGTTAACCCCTTCCCGCCCGCCTGGGGCGAAAAGCCCCGGGACGCGAGCCGGGGGGCGGGGGGGGGACAGAGCCGTCGCTCCCGCCCGGCGCGGTCACCGCCTCGGCTCCGAGCAGCGGGGACCCGGCCTCCTCGGGGGCAGGAAGCGAGAGGCCGCTGGGACCAGAACGAGAAGTGAACCGGGGGCGACCGGGCTGCCCAGCGGCCAGCGCCGCGGCCTGGATCTGGGGCGGCGGCTCTGGCCGCGTCCCCTGCCCCCGCCCTATCCCGGGCTGTGGCCGCGTCCAGCCTCGCGCTGTCCGGCCGAGGCCCTCGCAGCCCCGGCGGGGGCGCAGCGGTGCCCCCCACGCGGCCCGGCGCGTCGCTGTCGGGTCGGGTCTTCAGGCGTCTGGGAGGGAGGGCCAGAAACCCAAGAGGCAAGAAGGGAAAATACTAACTATCGAATGAGGGAGGGCAGCTAGATCTCATTTCGTCTTCCCTAAACACACCAGAGGTCGGTGTCGTTGCCCCCATTGTTCGGATGGGGGGGGACTCTCTGAGGCTTAGAGAGCCGCACAAGCTTGTCGGGGGCAGCCGAGAGTCAGGCCTGCCCAGCGCCGACTCCGGGGTCCAGGGTGCTCGGAGGACACTGGCCAGGCCCGGCTGGGGCTCCCATGCTCGGATCCGACCCGCCTGACGCAGACCCAAGGCCAGCGCGATCGAAGGGAGGACGCCTTCCCTGGCTCTCCCGAAGATTTGAAGATGAAGCTCTTTTCCATAACGGACGACGATCGAGTCCTCTACAAGCTCTTGTCTCTTTCAAAAAATAAAGAAAAACAATCCGATTGCAACTGGGAGACGCGGGACTCACCTGATTTCTCTGTAAGCTACCCCGTTTTTTAGGAACGCTGTGTAAGCAGCTACTGGGTGCAATGCATGGATCCGGCGCTCAAGGAACCCACAGTCACAGTAGGTGCCCAGAGATCTACCAGAGAGCAAATGAGCAGGAGCACAGAAAGGAGTTCGGAAGAAAGACCTGGAAAGGCAGTACCTGGAAAGGCTTCCCAGAGGAGGTGGCATTTCAGCTGGGCCTAGAGGAAACACAGAAGTGTGGATCCTTGAACATGAGAGAGAAATGGGTGGTTTGCAGGCTATGCTAGCAAGCCAAGGAATGCCAGACCAACGGTTGAAAACAATATGGGGCCACACTTACGCCACCTGCCACCATCTCCCGCAAGCCCCTCTAACTTGGAGAACTGAGTTGATCAAGCCCTGAGCCAAAATTCCACTCTCAAAACTGAAAACAGGGCTTTTGGACAACACCAGTGGCTAGACTTTGACCCTTCCGCAACCCTGAACCTGGGCTAAAAGGGACTGTCAAGGGCAGGGCAGGAAAATGGCACTGGGGGCGCTCTCACCAGAACTCCCATTTGAGCCACACTTTCCAGCTCCCTCCCAGAGAGATCTGGTCAGAGGTGTACCTTGGCCAAACTGAAGTTTGTCTTTCTGTAGTCAAAGGCAGGTGTAGACTGGAAGAAGGAAGACCCCAGAGTGGGGACCAGTGGAGGCCTGGTTTCGGTCGATCGAACCTCCCCAGGAATGATCTGCGCCTCCTGTCAGCAAAACAAAAAAGCATCAGTCACACTGATTTAGTGAAGCCTCCAAATGTGTTCTGAATGGGATTCTGCTTTTCTTGTATGCAACCAGCTCCTCTGTTTGAAGTCGAATGCTTTGCAAGCAGAACGCAATTCCATTTTTTGTTCCTCGAGGTTTTGGCCTGTGTTAAGTGGGCATTCACACAAGTATTAAAAAGAAAACCATTCTCCTCTGGAAAATGCAACAAAGCTGCGCCTCTCCAATCATGGGGCAAATATATAATCTGTAAGAATAAATTAGGCTCCTAGTGCTGCGCATTTCCAGCAAGCATCCTGCCTTCTCTGTTTATATTATAACTTTTCTGCCTGCAATTATTTTTATTTTAATTTTCTGTCACTTTAACAGAAACCAGAGCCTTTTCTTTTCATGTTTTGTACACAACATGTTCATTTTGATAAGATGTTCTTTCCTATCCTCTTTTAGTTTGCCTTTCCTTGTTTAGAGTTCTGTATCAGGAGTTTCTAATATTTCCCTCTCTCTCTCTCTCTCTCTTTTTTTTTAAGAACTTGTCCCTGTCTTGCTTTATTTGTTTGTGTGAAATTTAGTTTGAAAGGAGATCAGAGAGAGCAGGAGGGGTTTGTAATAAGAGAATGACCGAATGACCCAAAGGCTGATTATCTATCATTAACTGGAGACTCGGGGTACCCAAATTACCAGGGAGACCTCAGTCTGCCGGATCCTTACCCGGCCAAAAAGGCAAGTGTGGAATGCACACATTGAAACAGGCTCGTGACATTGCAAATGAAGACACTCCACTCACACATTTTGTTAAGAAGGTTTTCTTCAAAACTCAACTCGGGCTCAGTGGGCAAATTTATTGGATTCTGACATGTACGCATGTAAAAAATATCTGCTGAAAAACTAGCTTTAACATTTCTGTAACTAACTTTTTTGTGTTGTTTCGTTAGGACCAAAATTGCAGTTAATTGTCTAAGCTCCAGAGAATATTGAGAAATCAGGCCAAGCTGCTTTTGATCTGCTCACACTGCTAAACCCAAGCCTTGTAAAAATCAAGGTTTGCCATTAATATTGACAATAAAAGTGTTTCTTTTTGTTAACCTGAAACCTAACCATCCTGGCTCAAGTCCCTTGTCTAGAAGCAAAGACCCTAGAAGAAAGTAGAAAAGGTTTGAAAGAAACAGCCAGGGCTAAAGAAATTCATCTATGTGAATTTGCAAAGGAGGCTTCAGAGCAGGACTTCCAGGAATGAGAGCAACACTGCAGTTAGAACTGGGAATGGCCCGGCCTCGAGTCACAAACAAACCTTCAGTCACATAAATAGTGTGCCCAGAGCCCCACATTTTAAGTTGCATTTGCTTTCGTATTTTATTCTGAACTCAGATCTGTACTGCAGACTAGTTGGAGTCTATTACTTACTACCTTCATAGTATCTTTGCAAAATTACAATGACTTCCTCATCTGAATGTTGAATGCTCTCCTCCTGGCTTGGAAGAAAATATTGCTAGTGTTTATGCAGTTTGCTTGAAACAAGAATGCAGATGAATAGTTAACATAAATCCTGTGGGATGTATTTTCTTATACCACTTTTGCTCTAAACTCCATATTTAACTACAAAGTAGCAAAGCTCAGACTTACCATACCTCTTTGGTCCTGTATAATAACATGACTAACACCTCCCATGTACACATCATGCTGCCTCTTGTGAGGCTCTTTCACATCCAGTATCTTTGTTTTTCTCAATGAATGAGTATTTTAGTTTTACAGACAGACTTGGATACCTAGCAAAACGTCTAATTCTCCCTTATCAATGAAAATCCTCTAGACCAGCAGCCTATGTTACTATAGAGATCTAGTCATTGATTATTTGGAGAAATGTTCCCACTGCCTGTAATCTCTGATATTAAGATTTTTCTTACACATTATATGCCTTGAACTTACACAGTGTTATATGTCAATTATATCTCAAGGATTTTTTAAATATTTTTTTCTAAAAGAAGTTAGGAGGAACCAGTCTCTTATTCTTCTTCACCAGTTTCAGGTTCAGTGGCATCAAAAACCTTGTAAATCCAAATGTTACTGTAGGGCAAATTACCAGGGAAGAAAGGGAGGAGGCTGTGAGGGGAAGGGAAGGAGAGGGAGGGAAGTTAAGGGGGAGGGGTGTTGCAAGCACCAAGAAAGTCCCAGTTTTCTCCACTGCCTTAGGTTTTGCTAATCATAACTGAACTGAAGAAGTCATAAGCAATCAGCCTCTCCGTAGTCGCTGCAGCTGAATCGGCCCCTCCCTACCACCTTCTCCACAGATCTGCTCTGGGCGAGGACTCACTCACCAAACACTCTGCCCAGACCCCAAAATCCGAAAGAGAAAATGCTCAGAATAAAACCTCCCAAGAGCTAAGAGAAGCTTTTCATATCCTTTATTTTGAGACAGACATAAAAGTCCAATCGAACTTGATTCTGTTCTGTAGATATATATGGTGAGCAACCCCACATTTCAACCCCACAAAGGAGCCACTGTCACTTGACGTCTGTAGACAACTATTTCCCAAAAGGAAAGCAAGAGAGTGAGGGACAACAAAACCTTAGTTAGTGAGAGACCCTTTGTCGCCAGTCAGGCAATATGCCCTGTTTTAGTTGTCCTAACAGTTCTGAAACTAAGATGTTAGCCTAGAAAATGATTCAATTCCACCCTAGTACAGACAAGAATACAAAGCCATCAGGGTGTCACAGAAAGCACTGCCCTTGGAGGAGGTGGGGCTAGAGTTACATCTTCAAGAACACATTGCTTTTCTGTCACTTTCTGGGTTTGATGTTCTTTCTGGGGTTCTTAGCACATCTGGGGGTCACTTTATATAAGAGCATTATAAGATATATGAGAATGCTCAGTCATTTCTACTATGTTGGTTGTGAAATAAGGTAAAACGAGATTTGAAAAACAATGAAGAGAATTGAGCCATGATTCCCATAAATATAAAATGTGTGTTTATGGCCCTTTGACTTGGTTCGTTTCAGGTCCAGTTTATTTTGAGTTTTCAACAGCAAAACACAAGATCCAAACTGCCCTTGCCTTCGAAATAATAAATACCTCAAAAAAATCTGTATTTTTCCTAAAAACAGACTAGAGGTTTGGTTTTGTTTCGTTTTGTTTTTTAAGAAAAAAAAACATATTTAGTTTAAACCAGATTGATTCTTAAATATCTCACAAGACCAAAATGTTTGCCAGGGAGTGCTCAGCCTCTCCCATGCTCCGAATCTTTTTCAGGGGAAGGGGTGGGAGTAAAGGAAAGAGACAGAGGCATGGGTACAAAATAAATGTTTGAACCGGGTTTGGTTGAAGGCTGATGTAAAGTGCAGTGTAGCAGATGCAACACCAGCTACAAGGAAGACCACAGACACAGAGTCACAAACATTCCCCCCCTCCCACCTGGGTTGCCTCCTGTGAAGTCTTCCAACCAGGGCAACAGAAGTTGCAGCCTCCAGCCTCAGAAAAGGAGAAGCTGAAAGTCAGCCCTCACCAGGATTCCCCCTGTGGGCACCCACCCCAGGGCTGCCACCTCAGCCCCAGGGGCCCTCTGAGTACTCAGAACATGTGCCCCCTGGGGAGCAGTGCACCAGAGGCCACACTAGTACAGCCCTGGGGTGGGTTCCCTGGGCTGACATCTAAGCCTGCAACTACACCCTATCCTTTCCCTGCCCCAAACCTCCCCCCAACCCCCCCCTGCCACTTTCCCCCTCCATCACCGCCACTGCCATCAAGTCCATTATTAGTCCCTCCCAAGAAGGTGCAGACTACCCAAACTGGTGGCAAACTTGAGATGGCATCTTTTCTCACAGCTCTCCAAACAAGCAGGCTAACCCAGTGTCCCACTAGACCTGAACAAAATGTGCCAAGATGAACACTAAGGGGAAAAACTGGCCTCATTTTCTCAGGAATGGAGTGGAGCTCATCAACTCTGGCCTCTGAGTCAGCAACTACAGTTGAGGACACTAGATTTCACGCAATTGCCCCCTGCCTCCAAGCTACCTTTCTAAGGCTATAGCCTCTGGGTTTGGCTTTCTGACATAAATGAAGCCCTAAACCCGTGGACAACATTAATTAATTGATAATGACATTGTCAGTGAATACTGATGCTCAGATTAGCTTCTTTTACAATTTTTTTCTGTCCCATGTTGTCCATATCTCTTTTAGCACTTTCCGTGCCATCTGGGACCATGAAGGGACTCGCTTGTTTTTTGTTTCAATACAAGGAGCATGACAAGGGCTGAATATGGCACGTTCTGAAGACTTCACCACAGAGGTCACTTGCCTCTGGTGCATGCAGCATAATGCTCCCCAACTCAGCCCACTGCCTGGCCTCTTCTTCCTTTCAATTCCCAAAACTCTCTCTGGGTCTGAAAGAAACCTACCAATTACTCTCTCTGAATTTTTATCTGTTCCCGGCCTGGGTACAACCATTTTACTTTGTCTACCTGTTCCCGAGGCCTAGACGTTTCTTTATAAACAGACATTTTTTTTAATGTATCAAATGTCAGAGGATTGAACTACCAGTATTTACACATTCAGAGTTGGCCTCCTAGTGAAAATGTAAACAAAACCCTGACCACACTACCTAGATTCTTCCCTAGCAGGACAAGGTCTTAAAAAAGACCCTCCTTGTGTTCACAGCTTCAGACCCACACAAGTTGGAGGTTCAAAGCTCTAGGTCTCTATTTTGTTCCCGGCCCAGATGCAAGACCTTGGCGCCTACCAATGAGTGGTTTCAGCTACTCCTCACCCCGTTCTCTGCCACAAGACATTCTACTAGGGGTGTCCAGGGAAACTGACTTTTTGCTGAAGGAACAGGATGGGGCCTGCATAGACTACCAGCCTCCGTTAACACCTCCCTCTCTGAGTTCCTTTCTCTCTCCTGCTGCCCAGCCGCTGTAAACCTAAAAGATAGTTCCCACTTCTTGCCCAGAGCTTTGCCTGTCGTGGCTGGCCAGGCTGGCCTCAAATCCCTGGAACTGGGTATCCCCCCAACCCCACCCTCCATTTGCCCTGACCTTGCCTTTCATCTCTGAACGATATGCCCTGCGATAAGCTCCCAGCGGGCAAGGAAGACTGTCCCCATGGAGTCTTTGGGGCTCCCTTTGCGTCCTGGAACCTAACTCTGCCTACCTCCAAAGGATGATGTTCAAGCGGAGTCGTTGGTCTTCCCTGGGCGAGGCCACCTGGCCCGCACCATCTTCTGCACATTGTCCTCAGATCCCTCTAATTTAGGGCCCGCACGCTCCTGTTGACGCTCTTTTCCACACTGAAATCCGTGGAGCGGAATCTTCATCTATTACCTTCACCTACACATCAACCTCCCTTCGCAGTCCCGGCCAAGCCCGGGGGATAGTGTCAGTTCCTGCCACTGTCCGTTCCCAAAGCCCCCTCCCCACCACCAGCCTCTCGTGATCCTTCTCAAGAGGCTCACGCCACGCGGGCGGCGCGGCCCGGGTGCCCTGCGGCCCGGTGACTTACAAGTGGAGATCCATTTTTCGTTATAATGCGTTCAAGATCACCAAGGCCAGCAGTCTAAACATCCACGAGCCGTCCTCCGGGCCTGCCTCTTAAACTGGTGTTTAATGGTTCCCCTCCGATAACTAAACCTGCTTTCCACAGATGCCCGCTTTTATGGGAGAGGCAGGAATGCAGAGATATATTTATATGTTTGTTCATAAAAACTGGAAAATAAGCTCTGAACACGCTGTAAAAAATATTCAGTTACTTACCAAACAGGCTAGTTAAATCGGGGGAACACCGATAACTGGCCACACCACAAATTCGGGCCATCGAGGTGCCTGCGCTTTGAAACCGTCCAAGGTCTTCTTCGTAGGGTCTGGTGTCCCTCGAAGAAAATGGAAATAAGAGGATTTCCCATCGGCTTGACCATTCCTTTGGGGGGCTCAACGGGGATCTCCGAAAGCAGCCACGATGACGTGACCCACCCCAAACGGCCCGGGCCCGGGTAACCCGAGTGGGTAAGTGAAGACACCCGAGCCGGGCGTCTCCAGCCTGTGCCCAGGTCCAGGCGGCTGCCTTCCCCGCTGCGCCCCGCTACTCCCCGCTACACCCCGCGCCCGCCTGGGCCGGGCCGCCCCTTTGTGCGGCCCTCGCAGCCCGCCGCCTCCGCTCTCGGCCCCGCACAAAACTGCACCCGGCTTCCTGCCGGCTTTCTTGCCTCGGTTACCTACCAAACGCTTCGAAAAAAGCGATATCTGCATTCCTTCCCCCCCCCTTAACCAGAAAAGAAAGCGGAATGATACTGTACCTGATTTGAGATTCTTCCATATTTGAGAGGTTGGGGGGGGGCAAATATTTTAATAATGAAGCATCTGTTAAACACTTGCATTAACCTCTGGCTGATAAAAAAGTTTTTTTAACCCTGCCCCCCCTCGTTTTAATTATCTTATGGTTATGAAGGGGCAGCCAATCCTGGAAGAGGACCTCGGCAATTAGCGACGAGAACATCAAAAAGTTTTATTGCGGAGAGCGCGAGGCGCCGCCCCCGCCGCCCCGGGATTGGCGTGAGGAGCCTCTGACGACATATATTAACCCGAGCGGCCCTAAAGATGTAGCTGTACATGGAGATCTCGCTGGGAAAATCCGCTGGTTCCCCTCACGGCGTCCAGCCCAGGAAAACAGCCGCCGCCACCCGGGAGCTCCCTCGGCCAGCGCGCAGACCCCTCCGAGAGCCCCGGCCGCCGCCTTCGCGCTCCCGGGCGACCGCAGGGCCCCAGGTCCTTCCCCCCGAAAGAAAGAGAGGATCTGAGAAAATGGATGCACTGAAACCTCTCTGAAAAACCCTCCGGGAGCCCGAGAGGAGCGAGGACACGTTCCTCGCAGCTAAAATCACATGCAAGGACCAAAACCACCACCACCAAAACTTCCATTAAAACAATAAGCGCCCAAGAAACCCAGAGCGGGTGGGGGGAGGGGAAGGGGCGGGAAGGAGAGGGTCGCACGGAGGTAGCTCCGCCGCGAGCGGGCGACCCCGCAGCCTCCCTGCAGAGCCGGGCCGGCTCCTCCGACTGCGGCTCGGACTCGACCCGGGACTCCGAGGTAGCGCCGGTGCCGGAGGCGCATCCTGGGCGCGCAGCCCCCCGACTCTGCGGAGCCGCCTCGCGGGAACCCCGGCGCTTTTGCATGAGCACCAGAGGACTCGGCCTCCCCGCAGCCGCCCGGGAAGCAGCAGCCGGCGCGCGGGCCGTGGAGCGAGGCGGGAGCCGACGGCGGCGGCGGTCAAGGGCGCACGGTGCCGGGACCAGCTCGCCGCGCCCCATGGGGAGCCGGCGGCCGCAGCGCCGCTGAGGCGGGCCCCGCGGGCCAGGCGGGGGACCCGGGCCCGGGCTGCAGCGGCCCCCTCTGCGGCTGCAGGGCCGGCCCGGGCGCCCGGGGGCCGGGGGGCGGGGGGTGGGGGCGGCCGCCGAGCGCCGAGGCGAGGGCCCGGGCCGAGGGCGCGGCGGGGCTGCGCGCGCGCTGGGGCGCGTGGCGGGGCGCGGAGGGCGAGATGAGTCTGGTGGGGGGCTTCCCCCACCACCCCGTGGTGCACCATGAGGGCTATCCGTTCGCCGCTGCCGCCGCCGCCGCCGCCGCCGCCGCCGCCAGCCGCTGCAGCCACGAAGAGAACCCCTACTTCCACGGCTGGCTCATCGGCCACCCCGAGATGTCGCCCCCAGACTACAGCATGGCCTTGTCCTACAGCCCCGAGTACGCCAGCGGCACCGCCGGCCTGGACCACTCCCATTACGGGGGGGTGCCGCCCGGCGCCGGGCCCCCGGGCCTGGGGGGGCCGCGCCCGGTGAAGCGCCGGGGCACCGCCAACCGCAAGGAGCGGCGCAGGACTCAGAGCATCAACAGCGCCTTCGCCGAACTGCGGGAGTGCATCCCCAACGTGCCCGCCGACACCAAACTCTCCAAGATCAAGACGCTGCGCCTGGCCACCAGCTACATCGCCTACCTCATGGACCTTCTGGCCAAGGACGACCAGAACGGCGAGGCAGAGGCCTTCAAGGCGGAGATCAAGAAGACAGATGTGAAAGAAGAGAAGAGGAAGAAGGAGCTGGTGAGTACCGGGGGCAGCGGGGGTGCGGGGTTCGGGGGCTCCCCCGTCTCTTTCCAATTGGGTTGAGCAATGGCATTCCGCGTTCTTCGGCTGCGTCCTGAGCCTGGGTTGTTTTGCACCAGGTTGTGATAGGGATGGTTTCCCGAAGAGGCAAAGGCGGTGGGGGAGGGTGTCAGGAGGAGGAGGAGGTTAAGAGGGATGCTTTGGGCTGGTGATCTCCCCTTAGGGTTATCGCTGCTCCCCCAGGCACTTAGGGCGGGCCTCGCGGACTCAGGGTCGCGATTGATCTTCCAATCACACTGGCCTGGACCCCCTCATTCCTTGTCCTTTAGAGCCTTCCTTCGGCCTTCAGTCTGATACTGCTTTCAGATATTTCTAAAATAATTCGCTCCCAAACGCACAATTCCAATTATTTCACTATCGACTCCCATTTCCACCTCCCGAGAAGGTGGCTGCCACTGGTTCCAAGAGTTTTATGGTGGTTCTTACTGTGCCCGGAAGACCTAAAGGTAAACATAAAATAAGCACTTTTAATTCAAAAACCCAGCTCTAGTTTCTCTTTGTCCATAAGGTTAAAATGTAACTTACCAGAGGAGTATATTTCATGGGTATTTGTTGTTTTATTTGTGTTGACCTGAACATTTCAAGACAAGTGGTAAATATTACTGTGATCACTGTCGTTGTTAACATGAAATTATAACTGAAGATTAGTCTTCTCAAGTCCCTACCAAGTGCCCTTAGAGTGGTAGTGTTCAGAGCAGGGTTTTTGCCAAGAAGGGCCTGGAAAATAATACCGTTTGTCCAGTTTTTCTTCTTTGGGGCCTGTGGCGCTTAGTCGCCGCACAATCGAGTGACCTCCAGAATAACCAGGGATTTTCAGAGGCCTTGGAGGAGGAGAGAACCACCGGCCAACAGGCCCAAGCCAGGGAGGAGGGAACTTCTCCCCATCTTCCCGTTGAGCTCGGATCTGGGATTGCGATTGAAAACAGGGAAACCAGATTTGGCGCCGACTCCCGTTTGCACCCCTACATCTGGAGTCAGAGAAAAGGCCCCCAGCTCCTCCATAAACGACTTGAAAACGGATGGTTGTTTATAAACTTGCCCATCCGGTAGTTGAGCGTTGCATACCCATGGAGGCCTGGGCGGTAGCTAGGGCAGCACCAACTTTCGGAGCTTTTCTGCGGGGGCTAGGACTTGAAACCACCTACCACCTCCCATCTCTTCGTCCCTGTCCCACTGTCTCCTCGGACCAGGGAGCGCAGCGGGTGGCATGGAACCAGCTCTCCTCTCTGAATTTCTCTTTCCACTTTTCTCCCCCCTCGCTCCCCCTCTGCCCAGAACGAAATCTTGAAAAGCACAGTGAGCAGCAACGACAAGAAAACCAAAGGCCGGACGGGCTGGCCGCAGCACGTCTGGGCCCTGGAGCTCAAGCAGTGAGGAGGAGGAGGAGGAGGAGGAGGAGAGCATGAATGAGCTGGGGCCCAGGAGCGGGACGCAGACCCAGGACTCCGGGCAAGCTCTTCCGCGCTCCTCTCCAAGGACTACTTGCATTTGGAATCACCCGGTTTATTTATGTGCAATTTGCCTCCCCTCTCTTTGCCCCCCTTTGAGGCATCCGCTACCCACCTCCCCTCCAAAAAAAAAGTGGATATTTGAAGAAAAGCATTCCATATTTTAATATGAAGAGGACACTCCTGCGTGGTAAGGGATCCCGTTGTCTCGTAGATTCTCTGTGTGTGAATGTTCCCTCCTGACTGTGTAGACACCAGCGTGGCCCTCTCCTCAACCCCCTTTCCAGATAAAGACAGTGGACATTAGTGTGTATGTGAAGTGTATCTTTAATACTTGGCCTTTGGATATAAATATTCCTGGGGATTATAAAGTTTTATTTCAAAGCAGAAAATGGGCCGCTAACATTTCTGTTGGGTTCGGTATCTAGTGCTGTCCTTTCATCTGTGGTTGTTTCCTACTCGAAGATGTTTCCAACAGCTACTTGTTTTGTGCACTTCCGTCCTCTAAAACTAAGTGGAATTTAATTAATATTGAAGGTGTAAACGTTGTAAGTATTCAATAAACCACTGTGTGTTTTTTTACAAAAACCCCAATCTTTTAATAGTTGATACCTCAAGAGTTTTGAAAACAAAACTGTTATATTTGTTTTCATAATATTTAAAATATTGAGAAGTAAACTAAATTATCAAGATTGCCTCTAACTTTATTTGAAAGACTCAGTGGTTCCGACCAATCATCCTGAGGTCAAGGAGTCCCTTAAAGAGAAGGGTCTTTGGTGAAAATTCTGCCAAAGTGCCTGGGCTCTCCCCCAGCCCCCAGAACACCCGAATGAGCAGTCGGTAGAAGGAGTGTCTTGGGCGATAGAAAGGCCTGGCAGTTCCCTCAGAAGGTGGAAAGGTGTCATTGTTTTTCTGAAATCAACCAGCTGCCATTTGGTGGGGGCTTCAGGTTTTGTTTGGGGAGCATGTTTGGTGGAGGATCCCAGGCGTTAGAGTCTTTAATTAAAAATATACGGCTTTCATCTAAGAAAAGGAAAGAAGAAAAGAGGAAAAGAGGAAAGTTTTGCTTGTAGTCTCGAAGGAGATGAGTGGGATTCTCATCTGAGCAGGCCTGGGGGGAGAGAAAAGGGCCTTGGGAAAAAGTCCATGATTAGGTAACAAGGAACTTAGGTAACCGCAAGTAAGAAATCTCAACCACCACCAAGGATTTAAAGCTTGGGGGGTGGGGAGGGCTAGATTTACAAGGAGCTACAGGGAACTCAATATTAACTGTGCGGTGTCTGAGTCTTCCCAGACGAAGGCCAGCCGAACAAGGGGTTCTTTCCCTTGGCTATCAGCCGCCGAGGACTTCACCCCGTCGGAGGTTGGGTCTCCCTGAGTCCCAGCACATCCCGGAAGGAAGTTCCTGAGGCCCCTTTTGCCCTTGGGCTTGAATAGAGCACGAATCTCTGCACTGGGAACCAGGGAAACTGAAGCTCCTTAAAGGACTCGACCGACCAGGGGGGGAGAGAGAGGGAGGGATTCAAGAGTGGGGAGGAGAGAGAGAAGAAAGGTGAAACGTATTAAAAAGCGGTTTGTTTCATGAAACCCCACGTATATAAATCTGGTGTTAGGGAGGTTTGCCAGAGGGTTTGCATCTTGGAACTCATCCTCGGGGTGATGTTCGCACCTTGGCTTCGGTCACAGACCCCCCCCCCATATCCCTGCGATTCCCACGCCTGGCGGGTGCCCACTCTTAGCCTGCCGCCTGCAGCGGGCTAATTCGCAAGTGCCGGGGGAGAGACAAGCGAGTGGCTCTGCGGGTCTCTTCTGCGGGCGGTTGACAACGCGAGGGTGAGGGGTTAGAACAACTCGGCCAAAGCGATCTGAACTTTCTCCCCTCGGGTCAGCGGGCGCTGGGCCGACGTGGTGGGCGCGGGGCTGTGTTTACAGACACTTGCCTTTGTTTATAGCACTGGGGAGGCGGAGGGAGGCGCGCCCTGATTTTCTATTGCTCCCGAGATTCCTGTCTGTTTGACCGAGTGGATCCCTCCCTCTCGTGCCTCCTGCTGCCCTTTGCGTTTTTACTTTAATGCGTTCAGGAGAAAGACATCAGGTTCTAGAGGTGAATGAAAAACATTTACTGAAGTAGTGGAGTGAATGGTGGGAAAGGCGGTGAGGTTTTCAAACCAGGAGCCAGAGAGGAGCTGTCTTCATCACGCATGTGCGCCTGTGCTTGCCGTAGGTAGCTGATCTGCTTTGCTATCTGGGCCTTCACGCATTTTTGCTGGTTTGGTACTTTTTTTCTGGTTTATTAAACACCAGCAGAGGAGAACCAGAAGACCCCAGCAGCACCATTGCTGCAGGGCAGCCGGCTACTACACATGCCTTTAAACACGCGTTCCAGAAACGCGTCCTCTTTGTCTGGCCTAGGCCAGGCGCTTTCCGCCTCCTCTGTCTCCTGCCTGCTACTCCACTTCCTCTGGCCCAGCAGCACCAGGCCCCCACATCTCAACCACCTCGACCTTCTAACTGGCCAGGAACCCCAAGACCAGACATCCAGCAGACTGGACACCCCCTAACCCAACCCACACCCTACCCAGCCAGACCCTTCCATCAGCAAGACACCCCAGATTATCTATCACTCCAGCCACCCAACATCCCTGCCTCACTTTGTCAAGTCCCAGGGGAGTGAGCCGTGATGGGCAGGCGATTCTTTTGCGCTTCTATGCTTTTCTCCTCTATACATTTCTTTTTTGTTTTAACTCCCTTTCTTTTTTGCTTAAAAAAAAAAAAATCCAAGCTCCTGTCTTGCTGGACAGGCTCAAAGGTCTCTGTTTTAATTGCTCAGATAATGTGGTTGCAGCCATTTTGTTAAAAGCAATCACTCCTGCAGCGAAATCACAAGCTCTCTAGACAGGCCGGAGCCGACAAAAATGCAGGATTTGACGTTAAAAGCTAAATGGGAAGCTGGGGCGGCGGAAGGTAAATTGATGGTAGATCTGGCTGTCAGGGCCCGGCCCCAGACCGCGGCGCAGACCCAGCGCCTGATAACCCTGGAGCACCAACAGGGCGAGGGCCTGCTGTGTGTGTGTGTGTGTGTGTGTGTGTGTGTGTGTGTGTGTGTGTGTGTGTGTGTTCGTATTCCTACGAACCCATTCTCAACAACTTGGGAAAATTTTTGGAAAACTCAGAAGAGTGGGACCTGAGCGTACTCCCTAATCCCAGTTGCGGTTTTCCAGGACTTTTGCCCCCAGCCAGGACACTGGCGGGCAACTTTAAGAGCTTTTTCAGGCCAAAATGCAGGGAAGATGACAGCAAGATCACTTGAGGTTCTTTTTGTCCTTTAAATTCTGGGGTCCCCGCTTTTGGAGAATCGATAGGAAGTTCCAGCCTCCTAGTAGGATAACCAAATAGGTCGGCCACCTAGGAAGGATGACCTCCCGGCCTAGGATGCCCTCATCGGATGTGGCAGACCCAGGCAGCCTGGTCATCTTGTGGTGAGGTGAGTGCAACAGTGGCTCCAGGGAAGGAAGCCTCTGGGCCCCTTGGGAAGCAAGTGTGCAAAGACTCTCGGGGGCGGAGGGTGGCTTGATCTCTACCTCCTCACCTTTGCCTCTGCTGGCCTGGCTGCCCCCCGCCCCGCCCTTCTCCTTGGTGAGGATGGCAGAGCTGCTACCTCACCCAATTTTTAAAGTAGCAGGAGGGTAAGTTGTGTGCACACGGATTTCGCAGGAAGGGGTGATGAGAGAGAGCGTGAGCTCAAGCGCAAAGCCACAGGGAGCAGAAAGAGGCCTTCGAGCTGCTTCCAAGACTACCTTTGCAGAGAAAACCAAGACACTTGGGAGGGCTTGAGGCGTGCGTGCAAGGGTCAGTAAACTGAGCAAAGGATGCCACAATAGCCGGGACTACATTCTCAGTGCGGGTCTGCAAAGCGCGGGAAACCTCTCAGTTATTCGTGTAGCTTTAAGGAAACGCAATGTCTAACGCTGAGGGTGCGGCTGGCGGTTTTCTCTTCCACAGTTCTCGTGCGTTCTCCCTGCTCGCCAGTCCCAACCACGTGCCTGGATTTGAAAAAGGGACTGGTGGTAGATGCCGAGCGGAGGTGATCCGGAAAGGAGGCTTGTGGCATATGCCCCTTAAAGGGGTGAATCTGGGCCTTTCCTGGCTTTTCTGGATCTTTTGACCTGAAAGAACCCATTCTCTCTACCGGCCCAACTCATGCGGTTCCGATGCCTAAGCGAGGAAGGGGCGCCACCGAGTCTCCAAGACACTCAGGATTTCCGGCCCATCGAGCCCACGGATTCCTCGGAGAGAAGGACCCTGGATCCGTCCTCAGGCTGGGGCCCAGGACCCAATCGAGCCGGGCCCTGCTGTAGGGTTTAGGTCTACCGAGGGAAAGGGGGACAAAATATTTTTAACTGTTGAAAGGGGGGAGGGGAGGGCCAACTCCAGAAGAAGAAACACATCGCACATTTCCGGGGGCTGCCCAACGCGCATTTCGCTCCCAGCAACAGTCTGCCAGGGGCTTCGGACCGGCGGCCTCATGGCAGTTAAGGCGCCCTGGGTACGTGACTTAGACGCGCACAGAAGTTAGACTCGCTGCCCCTGCCCAAGTCAGTTTCCTCCGAGGAGCGCGCCCCCGCCTCTCCCCTACACACGACCCCCCCACACACACACATTCCCTTCCAATTCTCCCGGCATTCGGGCCGCTTTGATGATCAGATGGTAGAGCCCTGATTACAAATTTATTCCCGGCCGCTCCGTCCGTCTTTATCTGCGCTGCTAAGGACATCTGGGAGTGGTTAGCGCCGGGCCCGCGCGGGGCCGCGCTGCCGATGTCGCCGCGGCGGGGCCCGGGCCTCGCTGACGTCAGGGCAGACGGCTCGGAGCCATCCCGGCCGCGCTGGGTGCAACCCGCGGCCGCGCGGCCAAGTCTTCCCGCGGCCAGGGCGGCAGCTGGACCTCGCCGCCCGCCTGCGCGCAGGGGACTTGCTAAACGTGTGTTCCTAGCCCCCAAGACGTTTTTGTTCCCCTTGTTTAAGGTGAGGCAGGACCGGTTGACGTTTCTACTGTCCCTCTCCCCGCTTTAAATTGCCCAGCTCTCTGGTCTGGTGCATTCCGCCTGGAAAAGCTTCCCGCGTCTGGCCCTGAGCGGTGGGCTGTCGTCTGCTGTCCCCGTGCCAGGGAGCTGCTCGCCCACGCCAACAGCTGCAGGCGGGGCGGCGGTGCCCAAGCCGGCCGAGGGCGGGGAGGGATCGGCTCTGAGGGGTCCAGGCTGATCCTAGGGCTGCGCTCCGCGCACTAGCACCCGCTTGGCCCCTACAGCCCTTGGGCCAAAATAGTGGGAGTTTCTGCCTAGCGGGGCGGCGGGGCAGACGCTAATTATAGAACGGGACGCTTCTCCAAGCCTCTGTTTTTGCACCTGCTGTTAGCACCTAATGAATCTAAGGAGCAGGAGCGCTAGACTCTCTTCTGCCTCCTGCCCCTTCGCCCTCCAGAGTTGTCTTTGACGCAAACACTGACACCTCGCAAAGGGCAAAGATGATGGTAACAGATTTCTCCCCTACTATGTGTCAATGCTCCGCCAGAAACTATGTATATTTGTCTAATTTGTGAAAGGGAGGACGACACCTCAAACCTCTGCTGCGGGCACCCCAGGGTTCTGTCCCAAGTAGCTGGAATGAATCCAACTCCAGAACCCTTTAAGCTGGAGGTTTCCACGCCAAGCTAATTATCTGAAGTCCCCAAAGAACTTGAAAAGATTATCAATCCAGTCCTTATTTCACCCAGCTTCACCGGAAATTCTGATTCAGCGGGTCAGGTAGACCCAACGTCTGCAATTTTCAAAAGCTTCTCCAGGGAATTCAGGAACCATAAAACCTGAAGCCACACACACCCACTGCAGCCAGTCTCTCACCCTTGGCACTCTCAACAGCCAATGTGAAACACTGGAGGATTCAGGGTGGCTTTATCAAGGATGGGGTAGAGGGAGGGAAAGGCCTGCATTATTTAAAGTCTCTCCAGAGAGAGAATTGGCCATATTATGGATCAGTCCCACACCTCTATTTAATTAGGCAATGCAAAGACTCAAAGCAACCCCCAGAAGATGCTATTTATTTCCACACAGGCTGCAAAGCCCAAACTGAGTGTTCAGTCAAGGGCTACAGTGAATTTAGCTAGAAAGAAGTCATAAGCCATGATTTGAGTGTAGTGACAAGAAGATCTATTTGGGGGGCAAAGGGTATCAAAAATAAACAGGGAATCCAGTTGAGAAAATTTCTCAAACGTTCACCCCTCCTCAGTTCTTCAATGCAACCCAATACAGCAAACTCCAAAGTGTCTTCATGTAATCTGGAACGGAAGAGGATCATTTCCTTCTAAGTCAGTGAAAATGTCACATTTGAGAGAGCTTGTGAGTACTTCCACCCACTCCTATTTCCAGCAGAGGGTGAAAGAAATATTGAGCTGGGGGTGGGGAGTCTTCGGAGGCTAGGAGTAGACAACTGAATCCTTAACTGATTGGAGACAGAGGGACCTATTTGTGCTTCTAGAAGAGGGAAGGTCAGGCAATGGCTGAACAAAGTAGCTTCCCACAGTGCTGGCATGTAGCTAGCTTCTCCACAATCTTAATAATAGTCTTCTCAGGCAAATAAGGCAATTTTCTGAATCATTCAAACCACTCAAAAACAAACAAGAAAAACAACAATAAAAAAAAACGTAACTTTTGCCCCTAATAGTTTCTTGTGTGTAGTAGCATTAATGAACTTTTACTGAAATTAGATAAAATGTGGGCTAGAGGCCCAGAAAACCCCTGATTAAATTGTCAAGCAAAGGAGACAGGCTAGAGGCAGTTAATATAAAGGATCACAGGGCACTCACCAGCCCCCACCCCAACCAAAACCCAGTTTTCTCAAACAGTATATTTAATGCACAACTAATCATGAACCAGCCATATCCAACCTAATGCTTTCCTGGGACCACATGGAATGTTTCAAAATAGCATTCCTCGTTGTAGTACCAAATCTTTTTTCAATCCATTGATAAACAAGAACTAAGGAGTTAGACCCAGAGATTCTTCTGTAAGAGGTGGGATCATTTGCCGCTCACTTGTTTGCTGCTACAACATTGAAAAGGATTTAGAATAGTGTGGACTTAGGAACAGAGAGAATTTTCAGCCTTCATCAAGTACAGTGCCTAGAGAAGATGCCAAAAAAAGACATCATTCTAAATTGAGATGGCAAAAAATACCTCCTTGATGAAAAGATGGAAACCAACGCCACAGAAGCCAGGATATGGTTGCCTTCTATTTTGTCTTTAGCATAAGGCAAAGATGTTGGGGGGGGCTGTTTGTTGTTTTTATTTGTAAAGAAGAAAATGCAACCTAAGTTCGTAACTGGAACTCGGAGATGAAGGAAAGCTGGTGCGGTTTTAATCGGATGAAGTGCCGACCAGGCCGCCTGACCATCGCCTTCGCTTTGCAAATCTGGTTTTCATATTCTCGCTCAGTAATCACCCAAAGCCATAACTGTCTCTGAAATTATTCATTAAAGTCATTTTCGGGGATTCTCACAGGATGACTCTTTTACGTTTATGATCTTTTGAGAGCAATGACATCAGCCTCGGTCTCTTTCCCGCTTTTAATTAATGTGCTGGGAAGACGAGAGGGGCCGTGGCTGTGTCTGTGGGGAGGGGGCGGGCCGGAGTGGAATTCGCCGGCGCGTTCCGCCGAGATCGGGCGCGCAGACATCCTTTGATTAAGGAGGGTATTTGGGGAGTGCAGGCTGTGCAGAAGATCATGGCTGTGCCCTGTGGTGCTGTCAGCAGTGACAGATCCCAGATGGGGCCGCTACTGTATGGCAGATTGAGTTTCTCAGCAGAAAACTCACCCTCCCTCCTAAACGTCTTCAAAAACCTTCTCCAGATACTCCAGGTCGCTTCGTGTGAAATTGAAAAGGTCCAACCCCAAAGTTGGTTTTGCGGGCGTGTGTGTATGTTAGGATTTTTTTTTTTTTTACGTCCTCTTCTTTTTTCTCTGCACTTCCTCCTCTTCTGAGCATCTTCGACCCACAGGGCTACTCGGTTGCTAAGAGCACAGATCCGGCGGGCCTGGTGGTTCCTCTTCGCCGGGCCACAGCGCCGCACCTTCGAGACAGCACCGAGGGGCCCCGAAGGCAATCCGGTGGGTAGGGGCGCGGTATCCGGGACGTGGGGGCAGCTTGGAGTCCCCCAGGAAGCTGGGGTGGACCGCACGGCGGAACAGTAGGGAGAGCTGGAAGGGGGACGTGCCGGGGCGGATTGAACCTAAGGCGAGAGAGAGAACCCGGGGCCTGGCTCCCGCTTCCCTTCCTACTTTTCCCCGGCGGAGCCCTGTCCTGCCCGCCGGGCGATGCTGAGGGGCAGCGCCAAGCCGAAGAAGGCGCGGTGTCGGGGGGTGGGGTGGTGGGGTGCTGTTTGCTGGGATTGCTTTGCCCTCAGGCCCCCCCTCCCCGACTCAGGATGGGGAGGAAAGGGCAGCGGTGGTCTCAGCTGCGGCCCATGCCGGGAAGCTGGACTGGGGCATCTCCAAGGTGAGAGGGGGCGCTGCGGGACAGTTTTCTTCATCATAAACAGTCTCCAGTCTGGGTCCTAGTTTTCCCATCCCTGGACACACAGCGGGTTGGAAACTCCGTTGAAGAAACACTTGGACTTATTTTAAACCTTTATTTAAAAAATAAATAAACAAATGCCCCGCGGCCCCGCCTCCTCAGTGGCGATGGAGATTCCTCCCTTCCTCTCTTTCCCTCCCAAGGGTGTCTAGGCGCGATACCGGGCAGCGGCAGTGGCCGGAGAGATGAGATGAAAGGCGAGAAGGAAGGTGCACGGCACCCTGATTCTGCTCGGATTTCTAGACCCCACCCATCCTCACCCCACGGTTCTCTTAACTGTGGAACCTGGCGTGTTCCCAGGAGCTTGGCCGGGAGGGTGGGAGCGAAAGAGAGAAAAGGAAGGAAGGACAGAAACAGGGAGTTTTGTTTTGTTTTAAAGATAAGCCATTTTTCTTCAAAATATCCGTGCAGCCTCCTCTACCTCCTCCCACCTCACCCTCACCCCCACCCCCGCCCCCGCGAGTGAGGGCAGCTTGGAGAACCTTCTTTCGGCTTACAAAAGAGCCTCTAGGGAACTGAGAGAGGAGCTACAAATACTGCAGGCGCGAGGCCTAAGGACCTAGCCTCCTCCCCAGGCCCGGCCCTGTGCTGGAGGGGCTGCCTCCTTCTCCACCTTGCGGCCTGGACGGCTGTCGGGTCCTTGCTTTGAGCCAGGGGCGGGAGGGCTGGCTTAGCTGGACTCCCACACTGCAGCCGCCTGGCGAGTTTCGCCCCGTCGTGGCGCCCAGACCCGGGTCTTTTGTACCCGTGCTGGTGACTCTTAGAGGAGCCTTCCGGTCCACTATCTGGTAGAGTCAGATGCCGCGTTGTCGACGCGTTCCATTCTGCCCGCTCTGCACGCTCGGTTTTCTAAAGAGCTAAGACCTCTAGATCCTATTTTATGTCAACAAGAATGGGTCATACAAGCCTTCTCCTCCAGTCTATATAATGATCTACACAGATGTGTACCGTTGCCTACAGTCCTGGGACACAAAGCTGATTTGGGACAAATCTGTGAACCCTTATGACAGCAGTAACCCGAAAAAGAAAATCTAGCGGTTATTTCCCTGTCGATTTCCCCCTAGGTTATCAGGTAAAACCGCAACAACTATATGAAAGCAAAACACACTGAGTTTCAAAACTCCCGCTCGCCCCCCTCTATAAGACAGCTTTATTTTCACTGCCCACGCTGGATGAAAGTGGTTTGTTTATTTATTTATTTTTCCTTGGACCCACATGCCTTGTAAAAGGTTCCTGTGCACCAGCCCGGCCCCCCTCTGATGACCGCAGGGCCTTGCTTCCAGACTGCAGCCCCCGCCACTTGGTTTTTAAGTCCTTGCCCAGAGCCGAGGTGTAATTGTGACCCCGCCCGAGCCGCGAGCCTCCCGGGGGGACTTTTGGCCGGGCCTGCGTTGGGGCCGAGACCTCCCAAGTGGCGGACCTGAGAGCCTGGAGGCGCGCGGTCCTCTCCCTCCCTGCCTCCTCCCTCTCTCCCTCCCCTTCAGACTTAAGCGATTTGTCCCCGGTCCTACGGCTCGCCTGCGCCACAGCACACAGCAGTTCTCTCTCCCTCCACTTTTTTTTTTTTTTTTTTTGGTTTTCTCTTGCCCTCTTCCTCTCTGGCACTTTTTTCTTTTTTTTAACCGCTTTCCCGTCGCCTTCACGTTGCCATCCCAGGCCCTAAAGAAGCGAAGCGCGGCTTTGTAGGCATCAGGGGGAAAGAACCGGGAGCCTCCGGCCCCCGCGGCGCCGCGGTGGAGTCCCAGCCCCGCGCGCTTCTGCGTAGCGTCAGCGCGCTGGGTAATTTACCTTCCCTGGGCGTCTGTCAATATGACTAATTTCCACTGGGGTCAAAAAGCCCCTCTCCGGCAGTCCATCTTGGAGCTCTCTCTCACAGAGCAGACCGGGTTAGTAGTTTTGTTTCCAAAAGCCCTAGAAATAAATACTCTTGGAGGCGTCCGTGCCTGGGCCGCCGGAGAGAAGCAGAGGCATATACATGGTGTCAATTAAAGACAGTTTTCCTTGAACTAAGAACTGTGCTTGGGTTGAAACGACAGCGACCTGGTTGTTGCCTTTTAGTTCACATTACCTAATTCGTCCTTGATACCGATGCTTGCTTTAGGAACAGGAAGTCAAAAGAGAGGGAAATTGTGGCTCGGGTTTTGCTCGGTCGCTTGTAGATCCCTATCGAAACATTTCGCCCCGTTTCAGGGTGTGATTTAAACAGAAGAGAACGCGCGCGTGTCTTGCTAATCTGGCCTAGACAATTTATCATCCGGCCGGTGTTTTACAATAATTTCAAAACTGCTACCGGCTTCTTAGTGCGAAATCAGTGCTGTGGGTTTAAACAATCCCCGGGACTCGATGCAGGCGGCTAATTGATGCTGGTTGCGTACCCCCGACTCACTTGGAAAAATGCGTTGAAAGAAACCAACGCAACTAGCAGAGACAGGGCGATTCTGTCTGCAAAATCCTCTCCTGCCTGTTACAAGGAGGCGAGCCTTCACCTCTGAGGGCACCCAGGCGCACTCATTGGGGGTTCGGGGTGCTGGCGGCGGTGGTGGTCAGCCTCTTCGGTTACGGAATCGAGGTCCAGCGGGAGGTGGAAGCCACCAGACAACCCATTTCCCTCCCACCAAGGCTCAGGCACTGAGACCCCAAGTGATAAACTTCTCGAGTTAAATTTTTACCAAACTCTTTTGACAAAATACACTTCTCTCACCGTCCCCACCCCAGCTTTTGTGGCCTTCACGAGACCAAATGCTTGGACTTTGGGCAGTTAGGAGCTTCGATAGGGCCCACGGGAAACGTAGGAGCTAGAAAGCCAAGCAGAAGCCCTAGGAAGCCTCAGTGAGGGCGGCCTCAACTCGGTGTCCCTGACCTCTGCCCGCGGAGGTGGGTGGCATACACCTGGCGCCTGGACCTCGCTTCCCACCACACCCCAAACCACAGACTCAGGCTTTCATGCCGGGAGCGGGAGCGCACACACTCACACACACCCCTGCACACACCTCTCTTTCCCTCTTTCTCATCTGTTGGTGCATTTATGACCTAATGAAAGTATATCCTTTAGGGAAAAGACTGTCTATAAAACGTGAAATATGAAGAACCCGTTTAGATATTGCCACTCCGAGCCAGGCCCGATCTTGAGGTTTCTTTAGCCCAAACACCTTCACTCCTTCTGTAGCTTCCACAATCACTCCGTTATTTTAACTAAATGATGAAAATTGGTTCTAAGTGGCCTCTTCTCATTCCCGTGGAAGGAGAAAATGTCTCCAGCCTGAAGATACATCTTTACTTGAGGAAAGGCATGCCTTTGGAGGAAAAATAATTTTGTTTTCTATTCCTCTTTTTTGAAAAATGCTGGCACCATATGTTTCAACTTCTGCAAACCCAGGGCTTTTCAACCTCCTTCCCTTTCCTTCCTGCCCCACTATTTCCTTCAAATGCCACCTTCATGGGTCTCACAAACTTTGGTTTGTTCTTTCTCCTGGTCCTTCTTCTTCAGAGTTTCCAATTTAACTCAGTAGCTCCTTGGAAATCACATAGCTAACCACCTGTTTTCGTCGAAAAAGGCTATCTGATGTTGTGTTCTAGGCAGGATTTGTTTATTAACATAAGTGGATAGAGCAGAGATTCTTCTTCATGTGGTTTTCTGTACATCATACCTTTAAATAAGGGTTTTTAAAAGTTCCTTTCATTTTGCAATTTGACCTTTGCCATGGACTGATCTAAGTTGTTTACTAGCAGGGACTATGCAACAGGAAAAGCTGCAGAAGACATAAACATTTGTGTGAGCTGAAGAGCTAGTTAAAGCCTAGGGAAAGGGGCATATACATCCTAGGGCAGAATGTTCAGCCCACCCGGAGTGAGGTAAGATTGCACAAAGGGGCAATAGGCTGAGAGGCAGCCATTCCTATGGAAGGGTCTTGTACTTCATGTACAAGAAATTGTCCATTTTAAAACATCTATTGGGAAACATCGATCCTTTTTCAGATGTGCTCTAGCGTAGCCTTTCCACTTAGGACTGAGGGCTCGGTCAGTCTTGCAAGTCTGATTTCACTGACCTGACTTAACTGGAAGAGCACATGGCTTTAAACTAACAAATACCCCCATCTGGGAATAGATGAAGAATATTTAAGTAGTGTGCATTTTGCCTCAGTAAAGTTTTATATTTATGCATAAAAATATTATTCTTTACATTTCCAACTTGTGACCCATTGAGCAAAATAAAATTTATTACTGTTTTTCAATACCTTATTCTCAGCAGAAGTCTTCTAGATCCTCCTCAATATGTAATATTGTGTCTAAATATATTTAGTATCTAGCAGCTCTCATATAGATTCTGATTAGATTAATTTCTAATGAATAGGCGGTACATTCTCATGGTTCAAATATGTAAAATGTGTATGTAAATAGTCTTTTTCAATATCTATTTGCTTCTCCCATTGTTATTTATTTCTTGCACATCCTTCCAGAGCTTCCTAAGGCATAGAAAAGCAAATACAAATATAATTTCTATGTATCTAGAATGATGCAAGTTATTCCATTTGTATCTGTTTAGCTGATCAGGAGGGGTAGGGAGAAGGACACCCTAGGAAGCTTTGAAGAATTTAAAGAGGCTCACACCAAATACAATCTGGTCAGGGTTGGAGATGCCTTCTGACTGTAATTTAAAATATCCAGAAAGGGAAAGAGAAGATGGGGTGCATATAGAGCAAATGATCCCTAAGACTCCAAATTGAATGTCTTTTCTCTGTGGGTGAGTCTAAAGAATAAGGAACAAGGGAAGATGGGGAGGAATAAAAGCAAGCAGAAAGCGGGGGGGCGGTATCAAGGATTCTGAGAATGTGGCTCCTCATTTTGTGGTGTGCCCCCACTGCTCAAATTTAAAATAACTAAATTATTATGCATCAAATAAGTAACAAATTCCCTCCTACTGTAAGAGGGTTTTTGCCATCTTCTAGCCTGTAGATATTTTGTGTGGGTTATAAATGGAGGGGGTAGGGATTAGGAAATGCACATGTATTATAAAACAACAGAGATAAATTCTGCAGTGTAATAAGTAAGTGCAGGTAAACTTGACAGACCTCAGGATTTTGTCTCTTACAATTCAATAAGAGACAAGATAAAGCCAGAATTGATTGTTTCCTATACAGAGCAGGAGGTACCCTCAGTTGCATCAGTGTGGCCCCAGAGAGGCTAAGTGGTTTTGCTGTCCAACAGTGACTGACCCTGACCATCCTCTATCTAGGGGTCAGATGTGCATGGAGAAGAGAACATGCTTTGTGGGAAAAGTGCCATGCTCAGGGCCCCCTGCCAAGGATGGAGCCAGTTCTGCTATCTGGGGTGTTTTGTGACTTCCTGGTACCTGGCCAGAATGGCAGTTGCTAAATTGGCTCAAGCCCACGCTCCTCCTCACAGCGCCTTCTCTTTTCCTTGTAAATGAGATGGAAGCATTTTCAGCTTTTCGATAAACCATAGTCATTACTGTGTATGAATGTGTGTGTTTGTGTGCACGTGCACGCACACATGTGTTCAGGGAGAGAGTTGGTGAATAACAAAAATTTTTCTTCTTTCTCTTTGGGCATTGCCCTGTCTGCCTCTCATAATAATACTAGACAATGCTAGATAATAATGCTCGATAATAATAATGCAATAATGACAAAGCCGACTGCTGGTTCTCTTTTCTGCCTTTGAAAAGATTCTTGCCTGTCCTTCTTAGGGATCCACTGCCAGGTTTTAGCCTTAATTACTGTGGTTAAGCCTCTTTCTAAAGGGGGTTAGTTTTCAGATCACTCACTGTGTTCTACTGATGCCTTAGTCGGACCCCAGGGCACGAGTAGGTGAAAAGGATACCAAGCCCTCTGCTCCCTGCAGGCCTGGAGCTGTTCATCAAGCTGGAAGACAAAGGCCTGCATAATTCTAATTAATGAATGCATATGTTGGTCACCTTCTTGGCCGGTTTTATGGGGTTTTGCTGATGGTACATGAACAGGCAGTGTCAGATGGGGATTATAGGTCCTAATGAATCATATGACCAAAGGTGGACTTGGTTGATGGTTGTGTTCAGGAGACCCACGCTTGGTCCTCTCGGCTTTGAGGGGCTCTTTCTGTACCCACAGAGAAAGGCCGCCAGAGGCAGCATTATCAGAAGTTTAATCATCTGCACCATAGCACAGAATTTTGTTGAAATATATATATGTATCCTCAATCATTCAGAAATACAAAAGTTTGTCATAAAAGTATTGAATTTAAGAATAGAAATGTGTCTTTAGCATGTATCTGTCTAACCACTTCTGTACGAGAAGACTCAGACTGAAAGCTGCTCCTGGTACCTGACCAGCATGTGCCACTAATTAATAAAACTGGGAGTGGGCTCTTCTTCTCTCTTTAGGTAGTCATTTCCAGGGATCTCTTGTTTAAGAAAGATAAGGGCATAATTAAAGAGGATGTTGCGGTAGAAACGTTTTGAAGGAAAAAATGATGTAGAGGACAAGCTGGAGAAGAAGTATCCAGATATGACAGTCTGGGGGGCAGTTAATTTGAGCAAGCCTATCTCATTTCCTGAAAGTCTTTACTGAATTCCAAGTCAGCTATTAGAGGCTGATGTTTTCACACCGCAGAAATTTTGCGCTCTCTCTCTCTCTCTCTCTCTCTCTCTCTCTGTGTGTGTGTGTGTGTGTGTGTAAGCCAGTCCAGGAGAATAGATTCTTCTCTCTTGGGAAGAGAGACTGTGTTTCCAAAAGGGAAGCGGCTCTCATCAAAAGCGCTCCTGAGTCTGGTGACAACACAGACACGCGCTTCGCTTGGAGCCTGGAAATTGTCAGGCGGCAGAGACAGGATGGGGGACAACTAGGACTGTGGGTTCCCAAGGTGAGCACATCTGGCCAGCAGTGTCCCTTGGCAGGAGAGATTCTGTGGCCCAGCTAGAGAACTAGAGATGATTCTGAAGGAATAGCAGAGGGAGAGAGCTTGGTAGATCACATGGACATAAAGATGAAATGGGGAAGAAGAGAGTATAAGAGGAGGGAGATTGCAGCGTCACCAAACCCAGCCCCTGGATCGCTATGGAAAACATTCCACATGCAGGGTGGCCAGTCTCTCTGCTTTCAGGGATGAAGATGCCACTTGGGCTGGATGTGCCTCTCTGTGCAGAACTACCAAAGTGGTTCTAGGTTTTGCACAAATTTACGCTTTATTTTTTTAAATATTTTTTTGGCATGAATCACGATGGAATCTAAGGCTGAAGGCTCCCCAACCGGATACAAAGGGGCCTCAGGAGCCATCAACTAACTGTCATTCCTTATTCCTCAGAAACAGAACCGAACAAAATTAAAAAATCAGCCACAGACACTAAACAACAGCCCCCACAAGCCATCGTTTCTTAGCTGGGGACTGTGTTCTAGCTCAGCGCTCAGGTTCAAAATTCGAATAAATGGAGCCAGATCTTGGATTACACCCCGGGGAAAGCATTTTAATGTAAATGTAAAATATGCTTGTAATAATCACTTGTGGGCCCTGAAGCACCACTAGAGTCTCTCTTTAATTATGGGGGCATGAGAGGAGCATTACCAGCTAATTAAATCCAATCCGATGTGTAATTCTCCCTCTGCTGCTGCCGACTTTAAAATGCGAAATTGCTTTTTGAAACGTGCCCGCATATGAATTTTTAAAACACATGTGAAAACCAGAGGAGAAACCGGGAGATGGGCGTGGGGCGAGAGAAGGAAGGAAGAAGAGAGACGCAGGCTGCCGGGCCAGGTCAGGGAGGACTCGGGACGAACCTCCCGGCCGGGCCTCGGCCTGGGGCTCGTGCACTCAGACCCCGCGCTCGGCGTTTGGCCACGAATGGTCCTTTTCTTTTTTTCCAGAGGTTTCGGCTTCCCATTTCCTCCCAGTGGAATCTCTCTCAGCCTCCGGATGTGGCCCCGAGAAAAGTCCAGGGTCGTGGAAACGGTCCAGCGTCTCGCGCCCCGCGCGCTCGGCTACCGCGCGGGCGGGGGCGCGGACTGGCGCGAACACGCGGGGGGGGCGCGCGAGGAAGTGAGCTCACGTGGGAAGGCTGGCAAGGCCCGAGCGGAGATGGGGTGCGGGGGTGGGCAGGGCTGCGAGCCCGGGTCTGGCCGCTGGCGGCCGCGGGGGAGGCCGGGGCCCAGGCGGGACTGGCTCAGTGCGGGCCGTGGGCGCGCACTCCAGCGTGGGCCACGCGGTCTCTCCTTCGAGCTCGGAGAGAAAGAGGAGGGCAGGGCGGGAAGGACGGGCGACGCACAGGCCTCGAGGCCAGAAACTGGAGACTCCAGACCCCCAAGGGCTTTTATTCAAGCGATCGCAGCCCCCAGGTCCCCGTCCTTCCCCGCGCGCGCGTGCACACACATGGACACGAACACACACACACACACACACACACACACACACACACACACACACACACACACACACACACACACACACACACACACCTCCCCATCTCTTTCCTCAGCGGCCCTCGCAAAAGCAGGTCTTGGAGCTTTGATTTACACGACGCAAAGGCTGGGTTATCTGCATGAGGACATGAGGGGGCCGTGGGCGACTCATTCCCGAATCCACTGAGTCAGCACGCGTGAATCAGGAGGCGGGATGTGCGGCCGGGTCTGTTTCCAAACCGGGTGCTGGTGGCCCCCAACTGCACCACCCCCCGCCGCAGTCTGGTCTAGGGAAGTGTCCTGAAGAGGAAGGCCACCTCTCTCGCCTTGCACTAAGTCCTGAAAACACAGAAATGAGCAAGCACGTGGGTACAAGCGTTTTCGAACTGACGACGCGCCCAACGGATGCAGCCGCACCTGTCCCCAAGCCAGGCATTCGCACTTGGGCCTCGGGGACCACGAGGCTGCTCCAGCCAGTCTGGCCCTGCGTGCGGAGTCTGTACCTGGCGGTCGCGGAGTGTGCATCTGGGAGGACTGGCGATGGTCCAGAACTCGGTCTGGGGCAGAGGGGTAGCTCTACCATATACCGTTAAGACCCCGGCCCCAGGCCTTTCCCAGTGCCTTTCCTGAGGGCCCCGACCTCGCGGGAGCAGCGCGGAGGCGCCGCCTGAGGTCTGGCTCCCCCTGTTGCCGGCCTGTGATCTGGCAATAGGGACTGCTGAGGCCGGGGAGGTGGAGAGGTTCTAATCCTTCTGTGGGTCGGGGATGGAGATCCTTGTTAGACCGAAAGAAAGGGGTCCTTGACTGCACAATGTGGGAATGCTCATCCGGTTTGTGCACTCTTTATCCACGACCCATCAGAGAAATTTTAATTAGGACCTTGTCATTTCACCTCCACTTCCAGTTACCGCGGAAAGCATCCTCATACCTCTCGTCAACTGAACCCAGTGGATTGATAGATTGTTTCATGAAATTAGTAAAATCTTGTTTTCAACCTAATTTACAACATGATCGTTGTTGTTGCTGTTGTTTTTGCTCTAAGTCTTTCTCTGTACATTTAGGGGGAAGGTGGTGAAGTTCCACGAAGCCTCCTGGTGTCAGGCAGCCAGGAGGTGGAGCGCAGAGGACATTACTGAGGTTTCTCCCGAGTGCTGGCAGCTTGGCTCCCACCTCCCTCTCCCGTCATCTCCGAGAGCGCAGCCTCCCGGCCTCTGGTCCCCAGTCCCTCCCTGGTGTTCACTTTGGTTCCAGGCCGGTAGCAGCGCCTCCTGGCGCCACACGTGGGGCACCAGGGACTCTGGGCCTTCCTGGCCAGGCCGCGGAAGGGCCTCGCTTTGGAAGCTCTCCATTTTCCCACAGTATTTCACATTCATATTACTTTTCACACCCTGTTAGGCAGTAATACCGCCGGACCTGCTAAATACTTCCATGCGCCAAGCCAGCCCTCCTGCGACCACTCCAGATCGTCTGCCTTTCCCCTGGTGATAGGAAAGCGGGCTACTCGCTCATCACGTGGTGTTCTTGGCTTCCTTCTTCTGTTTTCCTCTCCCAGGACCCACCTCCAGACCCTAGTAAAGTGGTGCTGGTCATGGCCGCTGGAGGAGGTCTTAGCCCCCGCCCTTCAAGGGTGGAGGAGGTTGTGGGGGAATAAAAGGACTTGAGGACTATTCTGACTTTTAGTAACTGTATGAGGCTAGACTGGCAATTTTTAAAAGAACAAGGTCTTGTTCCAGGCCTTAGGCAAGGAGTAGGGTCTGGTCTACATAAAAAGCACTATCTCTATCTAACCTTCCCTTCAGGAAACAACAGACCCAACAGGTAGCATTTGGGCACTAAGGGATTCCCCCAGAGGCAGCAGAGCACAATGGCCCCCACTGCCTCCTCTGGCCACCATGCCACAGCTCCTTTACCCTGGGGGTGGGTCAGGAGGGGGCTGTTAGAACCATGTACCCAGGAGGACAAAAGGAACGCTCCAAGAGCAGAGAAGAAATCATTCAAGCTAACACAGTGAAACCACTACTCCCCAAACCAAGAGTCCCTTGCTCTTTGGCTCAGGCATGAGTAGACTCCAGTCACTCTCTCCTGAACCTATAGCAGGAAGGACCAAAGGTGGGAGGATTCTCAGAGTCCAGTTACAGCGAACTGGGCCTTGATTGGTGCACTAGGACATCACCATGCTGGCTCTCACCTAGACCTGTGCCTGGGCTCCTAGAGGGGACTGCAGGGGTAGAGTGGACTGTGAGACAGCCGCCTTAGCAGAACTGAGGCTGGTGGCATTGGACTTCAATCTGAGAGGCCGGAGGAAGTTAAAGGTGCCCCTCGGGTGCTCCCTTAAGGATCCCACCTCAATTCTTCCGTCAAGAAAAGAGGAATAATAAAATCTGCCTGACCCTACCTCCAGGACATGGAGGAAGGAACTAACTTTTAATGAGAGCCTATGAAGTCTCAAGCATTTTACAGGCTGCATATTGTTTAATCTTCACAAACTGTAAGGAGGGTATTTCCAAACTCTGTGTGCCTGCAAGAAAACTAAGGTGCGAAGGAGAAACCTTAGCCAAAGCCATAGATCTGTGCATGCAAACAAACTCTAGGCCCCCTCACTACCATTCTGTGCTTCTAGTAACCATCCTCAGAGTTGATGATACACTGAGGGGTCCTGAAGCCTGGGCCAGGTCTCTTGGTGACCTTGCAGAAGGAGTTGAGCTGCCTTCCATGAGCATCTAACATACTCCTAGAGGATGATATAGATGATGGGAAATCTATAGATGATGGGTTCTTTATACCTATTCCTCCAAAATATCTGTGAGTCAAAGTTACCGGGACTCTCTTAAGCAGAGGAGCTCAGTGTGTACATGTGTCCCTGTGTCACTTTTTTTGCCCCAGAATACCAAGGTTGAGAAGATTTAAATCCTCAACTGGACTCGAGTATCTGCTGATACCACTAACATCTAAAATGAGCCCAAAGCTCCCCCCTTTAGCCTGGGGCTTAGTATCTTGGGGAGGCTTAGGAAGAGGTTAACTTGGCTCCTAACTTCCTTGTGCCACCTTAGCCATTTCTCCACTTGTCAGGGCCAGAGTTTGTTCAGTAAGTGAAAGGGGCCACCCCTAAGCTGGAGGAGGATGGAGTACAGAGCTCTGGAAACCCCTGTGTCCACTTTTGGAAGTGAAACCCCAGGAGCTCCATCTCCCAAACATTGTTACTTTCACATCCACCTTCCAGCTCTTCAGTGGTTGCTTCTTAGTGTCATGGACTTCCTTCTCATCTACAGAAAAGCTGTCTGGTGACTGCTTACTTATCCCCTCAAGAAAATGCTTTAGATTTTGGATTTGAGGTGTTTTCAGAAGGTAGGAGGGTTGAGACAGAACAGGCAAAGCCAGAAAGTTAAGAAAAAAGAATGTGCTGCTGGTGGAGGAGGCCACTGTAGTTTAGGAGTTGTTCGGGAAATTTTGTTTCCTTTCTTACAAAGACACAGTCCCAGCCCAGAACCTCCTCATTGTCTATCTACTTTCCCCTTTACCTTTTTCTTTGTTCTCCTGTTGGTGAACTTGAGCAAGAAGAATTAGGGAGGACTCCACATCCTTCTCTTTTGGGCACTCAGCTATAGAGGGCATTGACAAATTGTTCTGAAGAGTCCCTGAAGCCAAAGTCAGCGCTCTCTTTCCCTTTGGGCATGGAGGATGATTTCTGGGGGCATCAGGAGCATTTCCTGAACTTCTGGTTAATCTAAGTCCCCTGGATTCTAATTTCCCCTGGAGCACTAGTCCAAACCTGGATGCAGCTAAATGAGTGGTCATTTAATAGACTTTAAAAGCCTACCAGGGTATATTAATTCATTTTATAGACACGGCAGTGGGAGAGAGCCGGACTATGGTGATTTCCTAAATGACCCCGCAACTTTTCCCGCATAGTTATTTATTACTTAACTCAGCAGGGACAATGCTGACAGACAAATGAAAACCAAGTTAGGAAAGCTGCATTGAATTTGTGTACTTTCCCCCTATCATACTCTGCCATTGTTTCCACTGCTACTTGTGCCTGGTGGCACCACATCCAATTTTAAGAACACTCAATGGAAGAGCCTGACCAGAGAAATTCAGGAGACCTTGGCAATGGGATTAGGTTGCCGATTTCAATTGTACTTGGTCTTCCTCTGACCAGGAAGGTGGTGACCTGGGAGTGACATCTCCTCTCTTCCCAGGAGCTCTGGTGGTCTGAAAACTCTAAAACTCAAGAATTCAAACGGGAAATTAAAAGAATGAGAAACTGTAGGAAGAGAGGGAAAGAAAAAATGTCTAAAAAATATGAAGGGCATTCATATTTCTGCACGAGTTTCCAACAACAGAAGCTAAAGTGTATTCCTCTCAACGTTGCTGGGTTTCTCCCGTAGTTTCTAGAGCCCACTTCCCTCCATCAGTCTCTCTGGGGTTCTTTGCTTGGGAAGAGCACATCTGCAAACAAGGGAGCTGGTCCCCTGAGGGCTCTCAGGACTCGGCGCCGTGGGGAAAGCTGGAGGCAGCGGCAGGGCATGGGGAAAGCCCTGGGAGGTAGGTGCGGGTCACGTCGAGGCTCTCCCACACCCAGCTACGGGAGGAGCGCGCCTCGCCCACCGCCCTGGAGGAGTCTCTGGGTTCCTTGCCATCACAGGCGACTTGGTCCAGAGTGAGCGTCTTAATGGTCGTTAATGGCCAAAATGATTTCTTAGCCAAAGCCAAAAAGAAATGGAATCCAATGAGAAAACCAGTATAGCTTGACCTCCGCAGTGGCTGCGAGCGGGGAACTGCACGGGTTGACAATGTTCACCCTGTTTCTCCTGCATCCACTCGGTGGCGGGCGCAGTGGTTCGCGGGGTGGATTCTGAGCTCCGGAGTTGGCAGTGGTGCGGGGCTGAAAGAGAGCGACGTGAAACAATTAGCCTATGCAGTGCTTACGGTCTGCATAAAATAGGAGACACTCCTGGCATAGGTAAGACTTACTAACCCCCCCACCCTGCACAACTTCTTCCCCAGTAATAGGTCTAAGGGAAGTGTCTCCTTTGCTAAGAACGATGCCCGCTTCAAAAGCCATCAGGACCTTGGACGGATCAGCAACTTTGTAAAATCAGGAACGTCGCGAAGATTCGGCTTGAGCGCTTGTCGGAGGCTGAGTGACAATTGCTTCATGCATTTTGAAGCCAACCCCCGGTCCTGGCTTGTACACTCACTGGCTTTGAGCCAGCATCTTGGCTTCTCTGGGTTTGTTTTTGCGTTTGCAAAACGGGAACGTTTGCCCAATGAGGGGGTTGAAAGTGCCGACCCAGCGCTGGTGATCCTCATCTGTGTGCGTTTATTGGTCTTCAGGAGAATCCTAGCGTTTTCTTCCTAGAAATGCGGGACACGTGATGGAGCTGCCATCTCTTCCCTCAGCGAGGTGTGGCCCCCTAGGCCGACTGCCTGCCTACCCCCGCGGACCCACACTCTGGGAACTCCGTCTTTCCCCCTGGTCTCACAGGCGTCACCTGGAACCTGCCCGCGTTTCCGTTCTCCGACCCTGGCGAGTGAAGTCTGAGTCTGTGCTGCTCGTGATTGCTCTTCAGCGGGTTCTGTTTCCCTCCCGCTGCACGTCGGAGAAGCCCACGTTCGACAGTCCGGGAGGATATGGTCCCTCGAAGCTGGCAGGAACCGGGGCAAAAACTGTCCCCCATGATGCCAGTGGAACATGGCCTCCCGCTACCCATCTGCGGACCCGAGCGGTCCGCATGTGCATGACTAGGGGCCCGGGCGTGGGAACGATGCGAGCGCCAGCTAGCCACAGGGACCGAGAGGCAAAGGCTGCACTGTGGCGGGATCCCCCGCCAGGACGAACCCAGGAATTTGGGCCGCAGGGAATCGCCGGAACCTGGGCTCCTCCGCCCCTTCTCAACCCTCCCCCATTGGAGAAAGGGTCAAGGTCGGCGGGTGCTAGGCCCTTCTTCAAGGCGCTGCTTTCCAGGGAGCCCTGCAGTGCGCGCCAGGCTCCCTTTTAATTTTTATCGCAAAGAAAATAAACATCTTGCACAAATTTCCATCGTGGTCAGGAGCTTATCATGGAAGATCGCGTTCTAGAAACGCGGCTATTGAGCCAGGAAGGAGCCCGGCTGCGGAAGATGCTTGAAAATCTATAAATAGGAAAAAAAAAAAAAAAAGCTTAGTTTGGACCGTTTGGGGAGGGTCGGGAAGAAACAGGCTGATGGCTGGAAAGGGGGAGTGCCTGGATTCTCCACTCCGAAAAAGGAGACCTCTTTGTCATTTTGCAGATGAGAGTTGGAGAGGCAACAGGTCGGTGAGATGGAGACTGCCCCACCCGACGTGAGCGGCTCCCGCGGCCGGGTCTCCTTCCAGAGCCAGCCTTCGGCCAGCACCCCCATTCAAATGGGATCCAGTACAATTTCTTAAACTTTCAGGCTTGGAGAGAGAGAGGAAGGTAGCCAGGCAACGGAATTACGGAAACATCCTCTCGGTCACGTGCACTTTATTGCAGACCAGGAAGTTATCTAACAGCTGCCAAAAATCTTCTGACTCCAGTGCTCCAAATGTTGACTGTTTCTCACACCTCACCACCGGTACGGAGTCTGCTGCCTTGAGGGTTGATAGATTTCCTATTCTCTTTCAGCTTCGATCTACCCCCACCTGCCTAGTTGCATTTGGAGATGATTTCCTTTTTTTTCCATTCGCGAGACCATGTGGCTCCCATACTTACCTGGGCTGGCTGTTTCCCCACCCATCCTCCGTAAAGGGGATTCAGATCTCCTGAGGGGGGAAAGCCGGGTTTAGGAAGGGTCAGAGAAAGGAAGCCGAGCCCCGAAGTATTATATTCTTCTCGGGGTGCCTTTGATTCATTCCAGAAAGAAGTGTAGCACAAGAAGTAATTTCAATGGGCACCCTCTCTTTCTTCCACTAATTCCCAGTCCTGAACCAGGTTCACGGGCAGGAGCCTCGCCTTCTGTGGCCTTGTATCCCCCAGAGGGACGGCTAAAGATCGGAGCACACAGTAGGCACGGAGACAACAGCTCCTGGTTGACAGAACGTTTGTCCCAAGGACAGGGGGCGATTATTAGAGAGCAGCTGTAAATAAAGGCGCGCCCGTGTGTCCGCCTGTTCTGTGAATTTCAGGCTCCACACGAGATCCCTGCTGGGGGATCTGCTCCCTCTTTCAACCTCGTGCCTATTCCTCCTGGATAACCCGCACCTTGGCGGCGAGGGAGCTCCCTCCAGCTGACCCATTTAACGCGGCCAAGGCGACACTGTGACCTCTGCCCGACAGTGCTCCTTTCGGAACCTCGAGGGCCAGGGTGCGTGGCGTCCACTCGACCGAGTCTAGACTCACTCCAGAGGACCCAGTGCAGAGACCTTCCCGGAGGCCGGAGGGCGGAAAGCCGGACCTTGAGCGCCCAGTGCATTTGCTCTGGTCAAGGGCGCCCGGGCCGGGCCGAGGGCTCCTGGCTGCGCGGATCCTTGGGGCACTCCGAGCCGCTGCAGGGACGCCAAAGAGCAAAGGTCGACGTGCCCTCTGGGGGGGCCCGGTGTCGCCCACCCCGACGCCATCCTCAACCGGCGTTAACCCCCGCTTAGCCATTTGTCGCGTCCGTCGGAGCGGAAAGGGGCCGCGTGGCGCGCACCCCGGAAGCGCTTGCCGAGACCCGGAAGCCGCGGCGGCTGGGCCAAAGCAGCTCTCGGGGTGCGCCCTCCCCGCCCACCTCGGGGGGCCTCGGGTTGCGAAATCTCGCGTGGCGCGGGAGTGGGGCCCGCGCGGCCGCCAACGTGTCCTGCCTCTGCGTCCCGGGCCTCCCTGGCCGCGGCAGGGACCCCGAGGGGCCGCGTTCCTCGCTAGGGTCGCCCTTCAGTCGGGCCGTGGGTAGAGGGAGGCACAGAGAAGGCGGCATCTACAATCGGAGCACGAGGGACTACTTCCTGAGCTCCCCAAAGGGTCGCCAGTTGCGATGCTTACTCCGGGGCGCGGGAAACGCACCGACCCGAGCCCCCAGCCCGCCCGGTCCGCGCCCGCTTTGCCGCCTTCTCCCCGGGGAGCCGGGGTGGGCGAGAACGCGGGCAGCGCGAGGCGGGGGGGCCGGGGCCCACCCCGCGGCTCGCGGGCAGCCGGGCTCGCGGGCGCCGGCCCGGCCCCGCCACCCGCCGTCGTAAGACGCGGCAGATCCGACCTGGGCGCGGTCCCGCGACTCGGGAAACATCTGGGGACTTTTTCGTCGGGCGTTTGGCAAAGTGCTCACTTCCGAACTTGGCGCTGAGGCATCCTAGGATCCAGACAAGCCCCCGGCCTGGAAGGGGGCCGGGGCCGGGTGGGGGTGGGGGTGGCAGCCCTGCCCGCTGCCAGGCTGCCTTCGGGGGCGCTAACCGGTGGCAAGCTCTTGGGTGAAGGACGAATTAAACACTTAGAGCCGGGGCCGCGCGTTCTGGCCTCATTGTTTTAATGTCTGGTGTACTTAGGCGCAGTTTGAGAAAGAATAATGTCTTTAGTTTCAGAAAAAACATCAAAGACCGGGGGCTGCTCAATATGGAGCACATATGGTAGTCTCCGAAGGCCTTGCCTGCCAAAACATGTTTCTCAGTATTTTCCTTCTTTCCTTTTTTCCGATTCCTGCTCGGCCCCCACCCCCATCTTTTTTTTTTCTCCTCAAACGGGAGGGAGCCGAGGGCTCGGGTTACCTAGGGTGTCTTGCGTTTCAGCGAGGCAGTTGGCGGCTGTGCGGAGGCGATCAATGAGGCCTTTCAGGAACTGAATGCAGCCCAGGAAGGGACTTTGAAGATCAGCAGGCTGCAGGGCCTAGCCGTAGAGGCTGGGGTTCGCCCAGGACCCCAGAGGCAGCTGTGACCGAGTTGAGGCATTTATCAGATTCAGAGACTCTCAAGTCGCCTTAGTCATTATATCCTGTTGGTAAGTGTTCATGTGGTCAAGATGCACTGTCTGTATCCCCAGGCCTTAGCTTATTGCTCATTGTATGGGGACACTTAAATCTTTACTGAATAAATATTGAACCAACTAAGTGAAGGCAATAGCCTGCAAAGCATGTTTTTTACTTACTTCAGTCTCAATAAGATTCAGTTGCAAATCTCCTCTTCCTCATTAACTGCTAGTATTTCTTTGTTTATTTACGTGTTATTATCTAGATTGCTATCCTAGTTTTTTAAATTACCTAGCAGAGAGAGGCTGGAGACAGCTGGCTGAAAGTTAAGGCGGTTTGCTTTAGGAATTTCTCAAGATGAATACTCAGAATATTAGGAGTCATTAAAGTGATCTCATTCAACTTTCGAACTTCCCTGAAGATGAAGTGAGATCAAGAGCACACAGCTCTATTGGGGCTGAGAAGTGCCCTCTTTCCTATGTCTAGCGACAGCTCTGCTCACTACCCCACATTGCCCTCAGTGGAAGGACAGGCTGGATAATTTCCTCCCTTCCAGCTTCTTCCGTTAAATGGATTCCTTTCGTCACCTCTGAAAAATGATCTCAGGATGTTCTACCTCCAGAAATTTACATGTAGAATTAGTATTAAAGACAGGGCTAAATTCTCGGGGGCTCCCATTCAAAAGAAGATCCATGCTTTCTCCAGAACCTGCAGCCTTTTTTATTTTTTTTTTTTTAAGCGATATCAATGATGATGGAGGAAAGGAAGCACACCACACATGGAGCTGATTAAACAACAATCTTATCAAATCTTCCAGTGTTCTGGTGACTTATATGACTTATACACAGAGACTAGTGGTCAAATTACCTGACAAGTAGTTAGAAAATCTGGACTTTAGACTTTGTTTTGCCATCAACCCATTGTATCTCTTGACCAGTCAAGATTCATTCATTCATTATATATATATATATATATATATATATATTTTTTTTCTGATGCTATCAGATGTATCAACATACAATGAGCTCCTTACCTATACCAGATGGAGAAGCCACAGAGCCAAGATTAGAACTCTGCTTATTCTTATATTAAGTACTCAGAGAATATTAACCTTGCAAAGCACTTTAGAGGTGTTTCAACCCCTTCATCTTATGGTTGAGAACACTGAAGCCCAGAGAGCTGAGTTCCCGGTCACACAGCTGGAGAGCCCAGGTGGTTTTCCTGTTCAGTGCTTTACTCTTCCAAGAAAGTTCTAGCAAAGATAGGGTCTATCAGTCTCTGTGATAGGTTTAGGTGAGCATGGATCAAGTCTTTAGGATACTTTCTTCCAGCTCCCTGACCATTCACACTCATTCTATTTCTTATTCATATCAGGAAGAGTCTTGGGTTCAGGAACAGAAATTTAAAGCAAGTTTCAAGCAAAACTTAGCCAATACCATTTCACTTGGGCAGTGCTTCTTTAACTACAAGAGCTCTATTGTGTGAAATGCTCAAGGACAACTGGGACAAGGGAATGGTTCTTCTAATGAGGAATACAGCAGCAAGTCTTAAATGTTTTCAGTCTTGAATCCACTGTAGAGCAACAAAAATCCCTGATCAAACTTAAAAGAGGCAAAATAATAACAAAGTAAAACCAATGTTCAGAATAATATTTAACTGATCCTTTACCCTCACACAGCAAACTCCCAAATTATAAATGCTAGGGGCAGGTGGAGGTGCTAACTAAGAAATTATCCACCATTAAAAATAAGACAGTAAGGCTGCCCTTGCTTTTGGAAGTACCTTTTTGATGTGAGAGATGACTCAGAGTATTGTCTGCCATGTTGAAAATTAAGTCTAGGGCACTTTCTTCCTCCTATCTGCCTGGCCTGGTTGACCTAGTTTGACTGATGCTGTCTGGCTGGATTCCAAAGTGTTTCCAAGGAACAGCTGTGATTTTCCCCCCCTCTGGGCGTGTAGTGGAACAGGCAGTTTCTTTGCACAGAAGTAGTTTCCTCTATCACCTTCAGGCTGAGGGACCTTGATAACTTGGCAGCTAAAAGAACCCCGCATAGCACCAGGTCTGAGAGAGTCTCCCTCAGCAGGGGCCTTAAGCATGTAGGAATGGGCTATATAGCCCAGACAGCCCTTCCAGAACGTTGCCTAGGCTGGAATGAAGAAGGGTGGAGCTGAGAATTTAGCCAACTAGAGTTAGACATGTTTGTTGCCTTTTGCATTTAAGGCTAGATGATTACGTAAAATGTCCTTTGCAACTATAGCTGTGCAATATAGTAGAAAGAGCTCTCCTGCCATTCCTCTTAATCCTCAGGGTCCTGTTTTGGACCTTTTCTCTTCTTATATGAAAACCTCTCCCTGGGCTATACATAATCACAATACTTCTTGAGGTTGCTGTGAGCATTAGATGAGAAAATCTACCAAAAGCGATTTGCACAGTGCCGGATACATAGTAAGTACTCAGTGCCTTTTAGCAAATATCGTTATTAGCCCCTCTGTGGTTTCAGTTGATGTTGATAACATATTTCTCTACAGTTTGAACCTTTTCTTAGAATGCTAGACCTGAATATCCAACTCCTTGCTGGAGGATTTTGAAAACTCACTGTGCTTGAAACAATTTATTTCTAGTCCCTGTTGCACATTCATAGTTTGTTCCCCTAGTGTCTGTGAATGGCACCACCATCCATCAGGTGCTCAGGCCAGTAACCTGGCAACTGTCACCAGGTCCTCCTAAATATCTTTCAAATCTACTCTCTCTTCTCCCAACCCCTACCTTCTGCCTTAGTAATGCAGATACTGAGTTCAGTCTGCATCATTCCATCGTTTCTCCACTGCCAATGCACTCTCCAGTCTTGTCCTCACAGCAGCCAGAGTAATGCAATTTGATCATGTCATTTCTCTACCTGAAATCTTTTATTCACACCCCACAGACCAGGAAACCCCAAGTGCTGAGCATATAATGCTCATAATCTCCTTTCTTGCCATTCTCCCTACACACATGCTAAACCTTAGCTCTGTTGAATTAAATTGGATACCCTAGTGTCTTTGGCTTCATGTCTTTGCATGTATTGTCTTTCTGCCTGGTATACATGTTCCCCCTTTCCAATCAGACTTCATTCTACTTGTCCTGCAAGAGTTGGCCTGGCTATCTCCTCTTCTTGGAACCCTTCACTAAGTCCCAGGATGATCATGCAGTTTATAGCCCACACAGGATTGCATTTTCTCTCTTCTCTACTAGTTGTGAGTTCTTTGAGGGTGGTGGAATAAGTCTTTAATCCTTGTAACTATGTTTCAGTTACTGGCATAGAGTAGGCTTCCCTCATGTGCATGCTGAATATGAAAAAGGCTTAGAATTCAAATAAATGGCTTTGGTTCTATAGCTTTGTATCATCAGGATTTGGGGGAAGTTATTTTTCTGAGCCTCAGTTTTTTCATCTTTAAAATGGGGAGTACCAATGCCCCTTATTGTTGTGAGGATTAAGTGAAGAGTGAATGCAAAAATTCTGTAATCTGTGTAGCACTGTACACGAATCATTATTATAATCAATGCAAACTCACATTGCTCACACATGCACAGATTTTCAGACATGTACTTAATGTGTACACGTTATGCGCATGTGCATCCATGTATCTGTGTTTGTGCACCTACATGGTTACATGGAAAAGCAGTTTTCAAATATACCTTCCTCTAGATCCCACTCTTTAAAAGGCATGCTGAGATAGGTGGGTAAATAATTACTTTTGATAGCTGTGTTCTTGATAAAAGTTTGCAGCAGCGTCCTCCAATCAGCAGTCATTCTGCTATTTCATCCAGACACACAAATACAAGCAGCACAAATTTATAGAGCACTGAGAGGGTAATTATAGCCTGTTACAATTTTTACTACGACTATCACTCTGCCTTCCTGTTAAAATGGTAACGTTGAAAGCACTTTTCTGCCGGGCTTTCATTTTATTTTCACGTCGGTCACTTGGAGCAGTTACTGAAGGCAGTGAGTGCTTCCCCATTTTTCATGTGAACAAACCGAGGCCCAGGGGATTCTTGTAACAATCAGCGTCCTTTCCAGTGTGGCAATCAAGTGGAGGTCAAACCCTAAGAGGCCATTTCCCCCATCCTCTTTCTTTTCCCACAGGCTGGTGCAGGAAGCTTGCTTAGAACAGGCAATTGATAGGAAAGAGTCAGAGCTAATCAGTGCGTCAACTGAACGATGCTTAGTTTTACTGCTTTAAGTTGCCACAGTTATTGCTGCACGTTGGACCTGCTTGAAACCTGGAATCGCCTATTCTGACATCAGTAGCAGGCACGTTCCAGGTTTGCTTTTGTTTTTGTTTGTTTGTTTGTTTCGTTTCGTTTCCCAGGAGGGCAACTGCCTCTCTTCCAGCCGCAGGGCTTAGTTGCCCGCTGCCCACTTGCCCCGGGGGCTTTGAAATGGAAGGTGCACCCCCCACCCCGCCCCGGCTGGTGCCCGGGGTAGAAAGGAGGGCGCGGGCCCCTCTTCACTCTGCTCTGCCTCCTGCCTCTGGTTCTCCTTTGAGAAGCCAGGGGGCGCCAACTCTCAAGCCCTGGAGGAGCTGGAGGAGCTGGAGGAGCTGGAGGAGCTGGAGGGGCTGGAGGGGCTGGAGGGGCTGGAGGAGCATCCTGCGGCGCAGAGCGGAGCGCAGCATCGCAGGGGGAGGCAGAGCACAGCCGCGGGCTGGTGCTCCCTCTGCGCCCTTGGCCTTTTGGAAATAAAACTTGGGGTTTTTTTTTTCTTCTTCTTCTTCTGCACCCCTCGCAGGAAAAACGGCAAGCCTTAAGGGAAACGAGGTGTCCTGTGTGCCACATGGAGCTTGGGGGAATTGAAATAATTAAAGCCATGCGGTTTCCCGGCTCGCCGCGGTGCTTACGGTGGGTTTTGATTCGGGGAGGGAGCGCGATTCGCAAAGGTGAAGGCCGGGTCCCATCTGCCAGCATCCTGTACCTTCTGTGCTGCAGATGACGTGTGCGGCCCGGAGGGCACGCGCCGCCCCGGGTGCGCGCAGCTATGGGGACAGGATCCCGTCTCCTGGTGTCGTGTGCCGTGGCCTACCTATTCCTAAGTGACAGAGTAGGTGCATGGTTATAAAGAGGCAGAGAGCTGTGAAAGGAGGGCTTGGAGGTTCCCTCCCATGACGGCTGAGGGTCGGAATCTAACACGGAGGCACGCGTTGCAGTTTTCAAACCTCATTTTTTATCCTTGAAATGTTTCCCGTCTTTGAACTACTGTTATGTCGTGGGGAGAGGAAAGGGACTCCATTATGCAATTATATTGATGATATCGATTTACTAGAGTTAAACCAAACTTGGACAAAAATGTTTGTTAAAACTTGGAAAATAACTGCTAATCTGGTAAAGAAAAGTCAGCCATCCACATGTGCTGCTGTTGTAAATCACCACCGAATTGGAAGCTCAGATGAATTTCCTCACTGGAATGCTAAGAGAGTAGAGTTGATATTATGGACTATACTAATTTTAAGATTTTAATTGAAAGGACGGTAACACATAGAGGACTCCGCGTCCTCAGTAATGATGTTTGTGTGCCACTAATGCTGCTTTTTATAAGTTGGTGCCCATGGTGTGTTTGTCACAGTGTGCACTTTAGAGCAGTGTTTTTCATACGGCAGGTTTTCATCCACTAGTAACTCTTGAAATCAATAATGTGGGATTTGACTGGCATTTTTTAAACAAAATAGAAAATATCAGAAGGATGGTAAGGATATTCTTTCATAAATCTTTTTCTTGTATACACGTACATGCATATACTAGGTCACACTGTAAAATGTATTTCTTAACATGAATTACATTAAAAAGAAATATGAAAGCTATGCTTTGAGAAAAATCCATGTTTCTCTAACAAGGATCACATCGGTGTTTATGCTCTTCAGGTTTGGGGTGCCAGGCTGAGGCCCCTGCTGACCCCTTATGTACTACAATGAGTGTGCCCCTGGCAGACCTGACACTGTACTTGATCACTCCCTATACCCCAGCCTCAGAGATTGGTGGCAGTGGGAAGATTAGAACAGGAACCCCAGAGCAAAGACCGAAGCAGAAGCCTCCTTATTCAGACTGGTATAGGGGGTTGGAAGGGGATGGCTGGAGTCAGAAATTTGGGAACAGGGACTCACTATCTTAACAGGGAAACATGGAATAGTCTTGAACCATAGGAAGCAATTTAGGAGCTTTGAGATTGATGCTGGGGGTGAAGAATGCTTCTGTCCATCCTCTTCCTCTCTGTCCCATTGTCCCAGATATTACTTTTATTGTTCAAGTTTCAGGACACGAATTAAAATATATTTACTAGAGGGCAGGTCATTTTGTGTTACAAGGTGATGGCTCTCTTTCACTTTCAAATGTTTCCTGGTAAGTGAACCTGCCCTAGGGAATGTCAACCTTCTCTCTCTTTTTTTCACTCCAGCTGCTAAGTTTGGTTATCTAAGCCAAGACCTAGCCTGGGTATGGCTTTCCCTCTTTCTCTTCTCTTGAAAACAAGTTGGCCATGGCTTTGGGTTACCAGACCATGTGGTCAGCCAGAGGGAAAGGTGATGTAGATTGGAACTTTGGGGGAGATTGGACCTAGCAGCAGGCTGTGTGCTGGTATTGCCCTAGTAATCAAGTGGGCATTGTTGCCTGTTTTTTATTGTTCCAGAAATATCTAATTCCCTGCAGCAGTTGTCCTTAAACTTTAGGGTGTGGCGGTATCACCTGGAGGGTTTGGTAAAGCAGATTGCTGGGCTCCACCCCTTCTTTTGACTCTCCAGTTCTGAGGTGGGGCTTGATAATTTGCACTGGTAACAGGTTCCCAAACATTGCAGATATTGCTGGCCCAGGACCAGACAGACTCTGATAACCATCGCCCTTTAAAATTTTGAGAGGGGTGTGGTGTGGGAAGGCAACTGGCAGGGCAAGATGGAAGTGCTCCTGAGTTCTTGGCCTTAGTACCATCTTAATTCCATGAACCCTGCTCCCCGTTAAGCCAATCCCCTAAGACGCAAGGCTGCCAGGGGTTAAGATCTGGAGAAGGGTGACTTGATCACTAACACCAGCTCTCAGTGATTAAGTTTGGGGACTCCTCATCTTGAGGGGAACACAGGGAATAAGGTTTTGGTGCACCTTATACTTGGACAGACCACTAAGGAACGTGATTCATTGCAAAGCCCTGGTAGGAAAGCAGTGCTAGTTATTGTCTGTGGCGCTTGGCATGCCTAGGTTCCCCACCACCGTGTATTGCAGGGTCTGGAAGTTTAAGAACTATCATTTCCACTCACCACTGCAGCAAGAATGCAGTTTAGGTCCTTCTAGTGACATGTAGTCATGTTGTATTTGAAAGGCTGAGGAGAGAAGGAAACTCTTTTTGTGTAGCTGTGTAGGTGCAGAAGAGGGCTCCGGAAGGCAGGAGTGTGGCAGTGACTGAATTCCATGGTTCACTGACTAGTTACCAGCCTCGTGGGTGTGGGGACTCTGATGGTTACCCATGACTCGACAGTTCTAGTTATCCACTTGATAACTCGTATTGAATCCCTCTGAGCTTGAAAGATCTAGATCTCTTTCCTGTGTTGAACCCTGACTGGTACAGGGAACAAGGCTCTGTGAGTGCTTCACAGCTGATTCGTGCAGGTTCAGAGTCCTGTAGATGCCCCAGGTGGTGAGGTGACTGTCCCCAGTTGGGGGACACTGGGGGTGGTGATGCAGGAGAGCTGCCCTGCTACCCACAAATCATAGGCTGAAGGGATGTGTGTGCTGGATCACGCTCCTCTCCGTCTACTTCTCTTGCCATAAAGCCTCACTTCTACTTGCTTCCCTTTGGGATTTTCACAGGAAAGCAGGAAGAACAGCAACTTTGGGGGGCACACAGGTGAAGATTTTCCCTGGGGCTCAGTGACCATCGTTCTGCCCTGCTGATGCTTTGCACACTGTATCGTGCTCTAACTTCTGCACATGCACTGCCCAATGAGGCTTAAGGGAAGATACTGAGTTTTCAGTTTCCAGCCCAAGTCCACTTTACTCCGTGTGAATCGAGATCTAGATTGACGTTGCAAATCTGCATTGCAACAGATGGTAGGGCCTCTGTCCACCTTGCTGCCTAAACCCCACAAATATTATTCTGGAGCTAATTCTTTGGCTCATCCATTCTTTCTGAACAGAGACGACACTGAATATATGTCACTTAACTAATGTTTGTCTAGAAGGAATCGATGGCTCTAGTAACAATGTCATTGTTCACAAAGGCACGGTACCCCTCATTACAAGAGCACACATCCCCACTCTCTGGCACTTGGTTGTGACCACATGACTGCCTCTGGCCAATGAAGTGTGATTGGAAATGACTGTCCTTGATCTTTAGCCCTAATCACATATCAGCCATGATGCAGATAGAGGGAGCTCTGCAGCTTGGGCCCCAGAGTGAAGCACATGGAGCAGGGCTGCAGTAATCTAGGATGGATACGTGGCTAAAACTTTTTTAAAAATATGAATTCTGTGTTAATTAATTCACTTCTGTGAAGCGGTTGGGATTCTAGAGGACTAATGAATTATACCTCTCATCCCGGGCACAGTTTAGTCCAAAAGGAGGGCCAGACTGGGCATACTCAGGTTCTTCTTCCAAACACACCAATCAGGTAGCCCCTCCTCCCTGGCTGAAGAGGGAAGGGATGCAAAGGAGTGCCCACCCCCTGAAATCTTTAAGTGATGGAAGTAGAGGTTTCTGAAGAGATTTCATTACTATAGAATTATATCACTCTACGTATTTATCTCAGAGAATTTGCCAGAAATAGAAATATTGGAGAGGCCATAAAAACATTCATTCTGTCTCACTTTTATTCTTGCATTATTGAAAGCCTAGGGGAAACATTCAAATAACAGATCAAGACATTGAAAGTTTAAGCAATGGTAATTCAAACTATTATCATTAAATAAAAGTAATTTATTAGCGCATTGCTGCAATAGGGCAGTAACTCCTCCGTAAATGGGAACTGAGGCCCAGACATTAATATGACTGACTTTCTGCCAAGACAGCCCTTGCTCCGAGGTCCTGGCTCATTGTTAACTGATGCCCTGTGGCTCTCAGCACAGTGCTCGGCTCTGGCCGCTAGGCCTGAGGGAAATGGGGTTGCTTTGAAACCCAGAGCTCTTAATGAAGCAGTTCCTGATCCTGAAATGTGTGAGAAAATAACCTAAAAGTATGATGAAAACTAGTCTGTTGGAAAAATAGTGACCCCGGAAGGATTGATTTTAAAATAATAGATTGCTTTATTTTGGTAAATGATTTAATAAAACATAACAACGTCAAAGAAATTATCCAGTGTGTTTCATGTCCTGCAGCCTGGAATATCTAAACTACATACTTGCAAATGAGCATCCTTATTAGTGAAATTTTATTGCAAAATTTGTCATGGACTATTTTGGAGTGTCAGACTCATAGGCGCTATCATAGAATTGGCAAGATTTAAGGGATTGTTACTGATTTAATAACATTTTTCTTTATTGTCCCCATAATCACCTGCTTTATAAACTGTGGCTAGAGCTGATGTTGCAACTGGTAATTTTCTTAAAACCCAAATGCATTTACATTTTTCCATCTTTTGAGTTCCATCATTTCTGGGAATTGTTAGTAGATGAAATAAAAAGAGAATACATTATAAACAATTCAAAACACCGAAAACAAAATTCTCTGGACCTTTTACAGATACCACACATGCAAATAAAAGTTGCTTTGCATTCCAATGGCATTTGAGTGGGGATGACATTTTCCTCATTAACCTCTTTCTTACCCAAACTGTATTGTTTTTCAAGCCCGTTTTATCGAAATCAAGTTTGACATTTTAAAATAATTCACACTGATTCAGTTCAAGCGAAGAGGCACAATGTCTTCTTTCGACCTCAGTCATTTGTGCAATCCTGGTTGAATTGCACCTTAGCAGGAATGCCTACTGGCTTAGGATGAAATCAGGAGATGGATTGTATTGCATGCAAAACCCAAACATCTGAAGTACTATGTTTCTTCCTGCACTACTAAAGAAAGAGGGGGGAAAAGCAATGGTAATCCTAACCATTGTCATAAAATGAAAGTAAGTTATTAGCACATTGTTGCAGTAGGTGGGTAACTCCATAGTAAATGGGAACCGAGGCCAGAACATTATTGTGGCTGACTTTCTGCCAAGAAGGCCCTTGCTCTGAGGGCCCAGCTCCTTGATGCACGCCTGAGATCTGAACATTCTTGCCTTCCAATGGCAAATCATTTATAAAACGAACACGGTGTTTTCAATCAGTCATAACCAATAATTCCTCTGCTAATATGGGAACCTTAATTTGAAGCCATGAATCTTTTTTCTCCAGGAAAGTCAACATAGTTGTTTAGAAAGACTGTACAATTTTGGTAGGAGTTAGAAATGCAACGTGATTTTATTTTTTTAGCTTCTGTAAACACTTGTGCATGGATCTGCCATTTTTGCCCTAATGCAGAACAAAAGTATATTTTGTTTTCAGTGTTGATATTTGGCAGTGGAGAAGGAAACAGTTGTGTGTATTTAGGTATGTCCACCTGAGTAAAATAAAAGAGAAATTAAAATCACTCTCAGTCTAGAGTGAGAGTTAAGTCTACCAATTTAGGAAACTCTGGATCCGTTGTCTTCACTTATCTGTGAACTATCTTGTCAGTCATTATTTTTCATTCCACCATCTTTTCATGCATTGTTTTCAGACTCCTCCTGTAATCTCAGCTCAGGTTGGCATGAGTTAGCATAGGAGAGAGAACCAACACTAGTTTCCTTAGTGCTCAGTTTCAGAATGCACCCTTTAATGTTATTTGACACCATTTTCTACATGCATTTGCTTTAGAAAGTAAAAAAATACCTTACGGAGAGTTTGTCAGCTGAAACCATGTCGCAAAACATTTGCAACACTAAAATACTGACAAAATGCATGTGATTCCAAAAGGGCCTGCGTGATGGAAAGCAGTTGCAGTATTTCAACATGAGAATGTTACTTATCCTTTCTGCTGTCTATCTGTTTTCGGATTCCTGCAGACATACCTCTGGACTCCTGCTGTCCCCAGATAGCAGTTTCTATACAGCTAACTCAGAACAGATTAGAGCTAGAGTCTTAGAATATTGTATGCCTTTTATTCCTTGAGTAAGCATTGACTGTTCTCCTGCGGTCATCTCTTAAGTCATCAGAGGCTGAACTCCCCCTGCGTGCCTTTAGTGTATAACAAACAGCACCTACCGAATTGCATCATCACACTCAGCTGTTCCCAGCACGTGCTATGGTTGCCGAGGTGCACCCAGGCTCTCGGTAGGTCATTCAAAGAGATTCTCAGCCCAAGTCATGACACTTCAGGTTTGATTTGCCATTCACTCTAAAGTGTCCCGGTTAGGCTGAAACTTAGTTTACCTCTGAGAATGACACCAAAATCAGCTCTTCCTCTAACCAAAAATAAGGCCACTTCCATTGTGAAGGGAGAACAAGAGTCTTGTAGAAAATTACATTTGCATACTTTGTGCAAATTAATTCTAAATGAGCATTTAGAATTAAAAGGTTTTTAAAGCCCACATGTGTGGTGTGTATGATGTGTGGCGAAAGATAACTTTAAAAAAATCTAATGTATTTGACATCTCAATTTCCTTTTGACTAACAATATCCTGAAAACTGACCAAAGGAGAAAATAATTTTTTTTTCATTTAAATATTCTTCCTTTGTTAAAATTATTCTCTTTACTAATAAGAAAAACCATCAAGAGCAAAGTAACTCATCTTTATTTAGAATTTCAGAAAAGCGAATGTCCCAAACTGTCTTCTGAACTTCTCAGTGAACTTTTGGCTGTCTGGCTTCAACTTGTTTAAAGATATTAGAGCTGTATTGAGATTAATATCAATAATCAGAAAGTAATATAACGGTTCTGATTGTCATTATCCTATCTAGACAATCTAGAACTAGATTGTCTGTGTAGAAACTTAACTGACTAGAGACAAGAAGGATGCAAAATCTTCATGATGGGGCCATCAACTACCCAGGCATCTGCCAGCTGTCTCATTTTCTAGACTCAGAACATCTGATAAATCCATGATTTGCCTCAGTTAGCATTCTCAGCCCTGGCTGTACGTTAGAATAATCCCAGAATTAAAAGAAATTGATAGGCAGGCTCCACTTATTCTAATTAAAGAAGGTAGAACCCTAGATATTTTTTAAAGTTCCCCAGAGTGATTTGCATATGTAGCCAGGTTAGTTATCGCTAACCCACGTGATAATCTCATCTTTCGGAAGGGAGAGGAAGTAAGGAAGAGGATTAGCACCCTGCTTCTAATTCTGGCCAAGTCAGAGGCCCCGAATGGAAAATCAGAAGTGACAGGGATCCTGAAAGAGGGCCACCTGACCACCAGAAAATTCCAGAGGGATGTGATCACTGCCAGACACACACTTGGTTAGTTTGAGTTTTAAAATATCTCAGGAAATTATAAAAGCCTGACTTTGACCTCCCAGTCTGAGATTCCAAAAAGAAGTGGGGGAGACTCCTTAAAATAAAATTCTGATGTTACTATTGTACAGGGTCCAAAGCATGGGGGAGGGGAGCGGGTGGAAAAGTAAAGAAAATGGAGGGTAGCCAGAAAGGTTTAGTGTCTTCCTGCAGGAAGCTGTCTGCTAAGATCAGATGTAATTTTAAATAATGTATGTAAAATGTGAAATTTGATCTGGAAAAACAAGTATAGATACAAAAATTCTGTCAAGAATATGTGAGAAAAGAGTCAGGAAGACTAAACCCAGAAGGAGGCTAACATGAAGATGTTAGATGGTTGTTTGAAACAAAAGCAAGTATAGAATTCCTGTAGGACTCTGCTGGCATTTTGTCAATATTATGTCAACTGGGAAGATACAGATGGCCACACCCTCAGACTGTTTCCCTCATTAGATTGGAAAGCATAGAGCAAAGTTTGGTAAGAGGGGATTGAAGACTAAGATCACTTAGGAGCAAATGCTAGCCATCCTAAACAAGATCAAACAACTTATAACAAACCAGAATATTAATAGAATTTTCAGATGAAATTGCTTCAATGTTTAAAAAATGTGGAGAATGAAAGAGGTGCCTGAACACTGTTCACATTTTTTTTTAAGAAGAAAGTAGAAAAAGTCTTTGAACTACAGATTCAAAAACCTGCTGATTCTTCTGTTCAAAAATCTAGAGTTTACTTTAAAGTGAAATTGGAATGCAAGGTTTGCCGAATTAAATATAAACTGTTGCATAGCTTATGAAGAAAGTAGAGATAAGCGATCCTAAAATTTTAAATAATTCAAATTCAGTAATTCATTACCTTTGAGAATTAGATAAAAGCTAACTACGTTCTTGAAGTATTTAGATATTGTGGTTTAATCAACCATCTCCAGATTTAGGGGCTTAAAAAAGCTACTATTAATTTGCTCACCATTCTGCAATTTGTGCTAAGCCCAGCTGGGTGGTTCTTCTGCTGGTTTTGTCCGTGGTCATTGAGGCAGCTTCAGTCATCCGATAGCTTCGCTGAGGCTACCTTGTCCAAAATAGCCTGTCACATGCTTAGTGGTTGTTGCTGGCTGTCAGGTGAGCCACTTGTCTGCAGCAAGCGAGCCAGTGCTAATTTACGTGGTGGGAGCAGCATTTCGAAAGAACGACAGCAGAAGCTCCAAGGCCAAGGCTTGGAAGTCACATTAACATCAGTTCTCCCTCATTCTGTTGGTCAGAGCAAGTCATAAGGCCAGCCCAGATCAGGGGATGGGGAAATAGTCAATACCTTTTGATGAGAGTTGCTGCAACTCCCATATGTGATCTGTCAAACTTCTCCTCCTAAAAACGCTTCCACACTAACACACATGACCTACAGTCATGCACCACGTAACAACGTTTTGATCAATGACAGACCACGTATATAATGGTGTCCCACAAGATAGTGGAGCTGAAAAATTCCTATCGCTTAGTGACATGGCAGCGGTAGTAACATCCTGGTGCAACATGTTACTTCTGTGTTTGTGGTGATGCGGGTGTAAACAAACCTACTGCACTGTCCGTCTTACAAAAGTAAAATGTCCAGTTACATACAGTATGCCCTACCTAATTGTGATAATAAATGACTACATTAGTGGTTTGTGTAACTTACTATACTGTTACTTTGCGTTATTATTTTAGAGTGTACTCTTTCTACTTAAAAATAATTGCTGTAAAACTGTATGCCATGCTGTACCAGCAGCAGCCTCATACCTCTCGTGTTTACCATGTCTTTTGATTGCATCTTTTTCTCTTGTGCTAGATTTAATTTCATGTTGTTTTGTACAGTAACATGCTGTAACCCAGGCTTGTAACCCAGGAGCAATAGGCTACATATACCATATATAGGTGTGCAGTAGGCAATACCAACAGGGTTTTGTAAGTGCACTCTATGATTTTTGCACCATGACAAAAGCACCTAACGACACATTTCTTAGAATGTATCCTTATCATTAAGTGCATGACTGTATTTTAATTCCAGGGGATTCATAAATCCTTCCAACCCAATTTAAGAGCCTTTATTCCAACCTCTGGCATATTTAAATAAGGAAATTAAAGCCCAAAGAAGCTAAAGTCTGGCCAAAATCAAACAGATCTTTATCTAGTATACAAGCATATAAGCATGGCCTGTCATGTCAGTTTCATAGCTCTCAGGCCTGTGCCATTTTCATTATGCCCAATTGATAATCACTTTATTATTAGAGAAAATGAATTTCAGCAATTTTGTAAATCAACATTTGACTACTAAATCGGGACAATTTACGTCAAACATATGCAGTAAAATATAAACATTTTATTTAATTAGCATATACTACACATCCATCTAGTTAGGAACATAGGCTAATTAAAATAGATGTGATTACCACAATAAAAATAAACAATAAATAGATAGATAGATAGATAGATAGATAGATAGATAAAATAGGTGTGAAGAGTAAACTTTTATCAATTAGCAAACTGGCACAATTATTCACAAATTATGAGCAGTTCCCTAAAGTCTAGTTGTCTTTTTCTGCCAGGTACTCTCTACACTTCAACTCAAAGTTGGTTATAACAGATTACAACATTGGAAAATTGATTACAATAAATAGTTTACAATTAGTAAATAGTTTTCACTTTTAACCCTCTACTTAAAAAATCATTCATTGTTCAGGACTGCAAATTTTACTGATTTTAGCTTACATAAAACCAGGCAGTTACCACTTCAAATTTTTGTTTCTTCATAAGATGAGGATCATTAAAGGGAAATTGATGTAGTTTAGCCTTTCTGTTGTTTTTGCCAGTAGATGACTTTTGATGTGAGGGCTGCATGTTCTACCTAGTTTTTTTTTTAATTATTAGTAATCTATTTATTTGTTTATTTTTATATTTTGGTGAATTCAGCAGGTTAACAGGTCCAAATGGATGGAGAGAAGCTAATTAGTTTTGAGACATCCAATTTTCAGAACTTAAGTAATAAAGGTAAGGTTTTAAAAACAATTTTAATATAAAAATTTTCAAGCATGTACAGAAATAGGAAAAAAAACAGTACAATGAACACCCATAACCCAATACCTTTAATTAAAAATTACCCTTTGCCATCTTTGCTTCATCTGCCTACCTATATTTTGTTGTTGTCAAATCATTTTAAAGTCACTCACCCCCAAGCACTTCACCATACTTCCTCTTACATAACCTAATTCCAATATATCCCACTTAATAAATGAATATTAATGACCTAATATCATGTAATATCCAGTTCACATTCAAATTATAACCTTGGTATACAGCTTTCTTTCCTATTTAGAATTCAGTTGAGGAGCACTTGTAAAATGACAGTTGATTCTTGAGCAACACAGGTTTGAACTGTGCGGGTCCACTTACTGTTTTTTTTTTTTTTTTTCCAACAAATACACAATCGGCCCTCCATATCCTTGGGTTTCACAACTGTGGATTCGACCAACCAAAGTCAAAAACAGTATTTCCCAAGGTTTGGAATCTGGGAATACGGAGGGCAGACTCTGCATTGTTTGACACCCTGTTACACAGAGCACTTGAGCATCTGTGGATTTAGGTGTGCGGGAACCAGGCCCCTGTGGACACTGAAGCTCAACCTGGAGTCAAAAGTTGTATGTGGATTTTTGAATGTGCAGGGATCGGCACCCTTCATTGTTCAAGGGTCAACTGTATTACATCTTCCATTTCTTTTAATAATCTAGAAGAGGATGGTGTGTGCATGCGCACACACACACCCTTTTCCATGCTTTTGACTTTTTAAAGAGGCCAGGCCAGTTGTCTTATAGAATGCCCCAATTCTGGACGTTTGAATCCTGTTTTCATGGTGCTTTAACTTGTTCCTCCATCTTCTACATATCCTCCAGAATTTAGATCTAAAGTCTTGATGAGAGTCAGGCTTTAGATTTTGAAGAATACTCCATACACAAAACCATCTACTACATAGAGAGTGACATCAGTAAGCCTGGTTGCCCTGCTATTGGTGATGCCAAGTTTGATCCCTGAGTTAAAGTAGTGGCAATCACCACTCTCTTTACTGGAGAGATGCATCTTCCCTTTGTCAATTAGCAGGCCATCAGTGGGGTGATAATTTTGTGCAATGAAAATATCCAGTACCCTACAGTTAGTTTTTTAAAAAACATAACTTGTTGTGTTTTTGATTTTCATAAAGAATTATATTGTTTTTCAAAGTTTTCATCAAGCTGTGTATATCCAGCCTAAAATTATGAAAACAAACCAATGTCTGCATTGAGCTGTTAGAGAATTCTTCATTCTCTGCTCATAACTTTGTCATTCTGAGTACTATTCTAGTTTACAGCCCTCATTCATACCTGGGCTAGTAAATTGGGCATTAGTAGGTTCTCAGAGCTGTGTTGTGGTTCCCTAATCCATTAATCTCATTTTATGACTATTATATGCCAAGTTCAGAAATGGAGCAATGTAGAATGCTGTGGAGTGAATGCCACATTGTCACGAGTAGTGAAAGATCTCAGCAGCACACAGTGTACCAAGAAGCCAGGTGTTACTGTAGGTGTGGTGGCTACTGGACTCTTCCCGTGAACTGTTGTGCCACACAACGCAACTGAAATGTGGGTGCCCTGAAGTGACTTCATGATTTCCTTTTTTAAGAAGGTCAAAAGATATGAGTGAAAACACACCATTAACCAAACATGGTGGTATCAAGCCTAATTAGGAATAGGAAATCATTTATAAACTTGGTGGCTGTTCATTTTCTTTATTTCATTTGTTTTTGTTTCACCCTCATCTGTGACTCATTTGCCTTTCGTCATCTCTGCAATGGCTTCTGCAAGAATATCAGTCTTGAAATGTACAACATGGCTCGTACCCACTTCAAACGTTGTTTAAAATCTCATTTATTATTTTGGACTGTGGTCTCACTTAAAAGCCAGTGTTAATGACACTGCAGGGTACATACCTTTAATTCCTAGGGTGAAAGGGGAAAGAGAGTGAAAGAGCCAACAAAAGGGAGGGCTAAAACAGTGAGTTGCTCCCCAACAGACCTATGAGGAAAACAAGAGTATTCAGAGTCTTAGAGGCATCTGAAGTCTCTAGACACAAGAACACTGGAAACTGCCCAAACCTGGGCTTGGTAGAGTATAGAAATGTGACAAAGACCAGGACTGGTATTTTTTTTCCCAACAAGAAGTTAGTTATTTAAGGACCACATTCCCAGGATGACAAAGATATAGCTGCAGAGCATGGGGCCCACTTATCTGCAGTAGAAATAGTGAAATGGAGAGATTGGATTCTGTGTGAGCCACCTATTAAGTAAGACTGTATTTGGAACTTGAAATTAACACTGGGAAAAATCATATTAAGTTGATATCAGCCGATAAAAGCTATATTAAGTAGGAATTATGTTTTTCTCGTTAGCTTAAAATTTCAGATACTGAAATCCAGGTGTTTGGGGGAGTCAAACTCAGCCACTAGGGTTCAGAATCATTCCTTTAAAGAAAAGCAGGCACAAGGCCATGTGCTGAACATCTCAAGCCAGGAGCTTAATCATATTCATTCAAGTCACCTTCCTTCCTTCACACCCAAGTAGAAAATAGTCACCTGCAGTGGAAAACTGCTTCTGTGTGGGCTCTGCTGCCTTGGAGGGAGTGTCCCAGCGTGTGTCTCACTGACGTGCCTCCACCCCAGCACTGTGCAGAAGCATTCTGTGAATGACAGAAGAAAAGCATTTTTACCTAATAGGGAAGAGAAGATGGGAAGGAAACTTTCTTGTTTCTGGTATAGCATTTCCTCACTCCCCCTTTTTCTAAGAAAGCCAAAAGCTGCCCCTTTATAAAGAGCTCAACTTTCAGACCACACATGTGTTTCAGGTAATTGTTTGCTCAGTGGCTCACTGCAGCAGGGCCTCCTCCCTCTGGAAGGTGCATGTATGCGACATAAGATAAGAGAGTAACAGACATTGAACTACGATTTTCATTCCTCTTGCTGTAGAGAGCTTAGCTGGGAGAGCCATAGGAGGCAGTGCCCTAAGCTTCCACCTTTTATCTACTTGTTCATTTGAATAAACTTACATGCAGTGTTGGCTATTTATAACTTTAAATTCTTACAGATTGGAAAGTCAATGACTTCCCTTTATTCCAGGTAAAATAAAGAATCAATAGATGAGCCATCACCCAATGATGCTAATTGAAGTCAATAGCAATAGAAAATCTCATACAAGTGGACAATTAGCATGGAATGTTATTATGAAGGCCCCAAGTGGCTGGAAAGGAATATATAGATGGCTTTTGATATTATGCTGGAGATTCAGGGTGCAAGAAATGTAACTTTTTAAAAAATATTAAATTTTTTTATGGTGACATTGGTTAGCAAAATCCAGTAAGTTTCAGCTATATACTTTAACGTTAAGCCATACATATATCTACACTGTGTGTTCACCTCCCATAGTTAGATTTCTTTCTGTCACTACATATTTGACCCATTTTACCCTGTCTACCTCTCCCCTTTCCCTACCCCTACCCTCTGGTGACCACTAGTCTATATATAGTCCATGTCCATGAGTCTCTGTTTGTTGGTCCTGTTCCTTTGTTGCTTTTAGGTTTATATTGCACATATAAGTGATATCATGTGGTTTTTGACTTTTTCTGTCTGGCTTATTTTGCTTAGCATGATTATCTCAAGGTCCATCCATGTTGTTGCAAATGGCAGTATTTCATCTCTTTTTATGGCTGGGTAACATTCCACAGTATATATATGTACCACAGCTTCTTTCTCCAATCATGTATCATAGGACACTTTAGTGGCTTCCATGTCCTGGCCACTGTGAATAATGCAGCTATGAACATTGGTGTGAAAATATCTTTTTGGATATTGGTTTTCAAGTCTTTGGGGTAAATACCTAGTTGAGGGATTGCTGGATCATATGATAAATCTTTTCTTAGTTTTTTTGAGTAATGTCTATACTGTTTTCCATAGTGGCTGTACCCCACCAGCAATGTATGAGGGTTCCCTTAAGAAATGTAACTTTATGAGGCAACTATAATTTCATTTCAAGCTTTCATTCAGGCAATTTTCTTTGTTCCTGCTATCACATATGAATCCTGGAGTGGCCCTGGAGAGGATCACTGGTTCTCCATGTTGTCTGTCCGCTCAGGATACACGGAGTTTCCCATCATTCTGGGTTGTCCCTGGTCATAAATTCAATCTTGATGAGGTTCCCTTCAGCTTCCATCTATCTGCCTGCCCTTCAGGTCCCGTGCCTCTTCTGCCCCTTCTCCACCACTCTTGGGCACACAGCAAATTGTTGTGCTGCCCTTATACCCACTGGGGCCTGGGGATTTTGTGAGGCTAAGTAAGACCTGGATGGCCAAGATATAGCACGTAGCCATAGTTTTGCCTCTTTAGAATTTTTGCCATTCTCTGGCGTTAATGAGGAAGTGAGGGCCAATCTCCCTATCTTAGATCTAGGAAGGGCTGTGCCCACTCCCCACGAGCAGGGTGCAGGACTCTTTCTCAAGAACCCATCACTGTCTGCCTCTTGTTCTTGCCTCCCTTGTTTTCTCTTGTCCCTGCCTGAGGGAACTTTTTTTTGGTACTAAGTGTTTAGTATCAAAAGACTTGCTTTCAACGTCAGGCTGCCTTTACCACTGAGTTTTGTTTTTTTAATTGACAACATAAAATTTACCTCTTTAACCATTTTTAATGTCATTTTTCAGTGGAATTATATCCATTTGCATTGTTCTGTGACCATCACCACTACCCATCTCCAGAACTTTTTCATCTTCCCAGACTGAAACTCTGTCCTTGTTAAACACTAACTGTTCATTCTTCCCTTCCCCCAGCTCCTGGCAACCAACATTCTACTTTTTGTCTCTACGACTTTAAATATTCTATGTACCTCATGTAAGGGAAGTTATACAGTATTTGTCCTTTTGTGACTGGTTTATTTCACTTAGCATAATGTCTTCAAGATTCATCCATGCTGTAGCATGTGTCAGAATTTCTTTCCTTTTTAAGACTTTCCTTATTTCATCTTAACTTGTACCCTTTGATCTTTGGGGGAAAATGTGTTTAAAGTTTATTGCTCACAGAGGATTTTTTAAAATGTCTTTACTAGAATCCACTGATATTTCCTGAGATCTGTTCATTTTAGTCACCTTTTAGTACTCAACTTTGAACATATCTAACTCTTAAAAACTATTAAATAAAATCTACATTCCATTGCTATTAGTTAGGATGACTGTGCTTCTAAAAGTTTCCACAATGCTAAAAATGTCATATAAAACAAAAACTCATCTTAATAAGCAAATGTTCATATGAAGTACATTTAAAACCGAAAATGGTAAATGATCCAATTTGGGTCTTCATTATTTAATTTGCTTTGGTGGAAGGCTGGTTTCTGTTTCTGTTTTTGTTTTTTCACAGTCGATATGACCACTTGCCCAGCAACCAAACACTATTTGACAAACCAATATGACGGAACCACTCAGTCACCTGTGAGCTGATCTCAGTCATTTAGATTGTAAACTCCAAATGGGAGGAATTATATTTCAGTCATTTTGCATCTCCCTTATGACTTGCATCGCGGATTCCATATAAGAGATGCCCAATATAGGTTTCTGTGCCAATTTAAAGCCTTATTGCCTTCTGTTCTTATAATAACTTGTGCCACCTGGAAAACATATTTGCAAGTGCTTACCAATGAAAAGTGGGGAAAAAATAACAGAAGAGGGAGAGAAGATAAAAGGGAAGCAGATCACTACTATGAATGTACCCCTTGTTTCCAGCTCTGTCTGGGTTCTCTACCTGGGCTGGTCAGATGCTCAGCCTCCCAATGAAAGATAAGACTCCCTGGAAAGGCACACACACAGAGCCTGAGGTATGTGACAGTATGTGCCCCTAATAGTGGACTCAGTGTCCTTGTGTGGACCAGTGATAATAAGCCTCCCTAATGTGGCCATAGATTCTGAAGGAGTTAGAGGGGGATTCCTCCCCTCAGTCTGTCTAACCCCTCTGAAGGGGAGAAGCTATGAGTGGGAGGATGGTGTCCTCTTCTTCCCTGTGGGTTGTTTTGTTGGTGTCTTATGTTAACAGAAGAATTCGGCAGATAAAAATTTATTATTTACTCTTATTTATCTAACATTCCCCCTCCACTTATAAGAAAACTGTTCCTCACATTCAAAAACATCTAATTCCAGTAGGGAGTTTATAGAATTTGCTTCCCACCAAAGCAAAATCCTGAGTACATGAAACCTGAGTACTTGCCAATTTAATGGGTTCCTAATAATTTTTAAATAGCGTGTATTATTTTAATGCTTTACACAGTTGGAAGGTTATTGAGGGATAAATTGGCAGAGTCTCTATTTTCTTTTGAAAAAACTAATTCATAAAAATGAAGTATTCCATGTTTATTTTATATTATTATTTTGGCAGTTTCACTTTTATGACAAAGTTCTGAGTCAGTTATATTGTCTGAATTCCCAAACGATTCGATTATAGAAAAAATCTATTTTAAAAATTTGCTTTGCCATCTTTTTCCTCTGGATAATTCCTGAGTTTTTTATACTTACTATTTAAAGGACCTAATTTATTTTTCATGGCCCATCACCAACATCCAAGATAGTATCTAATTTCTTAATTCTGAACTCTGCCTTGAGTGACTTCCAAACTAAATGAAATAAAAATACCGTGGGCAGACTTTGTTTATACACAGTGGCAAAATTAACTTTAAGTTACATGGATCACTGCACTGGGGCGACTTTTGAGCTTCTACTGTGTATGCCCCAATGCAGAAGGCTTCTTCTTTGACTTTAGATAAAACAAGATTTGAGCACCTACTCCGAGCAAAACACTGTGCTGAAAACATGATGGTGAATCTGGCTGAGTCCCTGTTGGAATAGGTTCTTGAACTGTGGTGTCACTGTATCTCTAGAGGTGAAAGTTTGTTTTCATCAATGGGTTTCAAAATTGGGATGAATTTACGTATAAGCCATGTATTGGTTCATCAGTCTGCTCGACTATGACTTCTCATTGTGGAGATTTTTTCTGCTGCCTGTCGATGTAAACAAGGTACATCAAAGGCAACTCTGATTGTCTTTTCAAAGGCCTCAGTCTCCTCCGTTTGGATTGTGAGGAAATATCAGTGGTAGAGACTAGATGGCACACAGGCAGTTGTCCATGTCTGGTTGGGGCCATCTCTGAGAATGGACACAGGGTACTTTTTTTTCTCATTTTCATTACATGTCAAGTGTTGTCTTATACCCAAATATATGCTTGACACATAGTAAACATGCAACAAGGGCTTTCCTCAGTGATTGGATAAGTGAGTGGATTTTATGAGTATATTTGGGCTAAAACATGTAGGGAACCACTGTCTGACTTAATATTTAAACATCATTCTACTGATATTTTTAATAATTCTTTTTTTGCAAAGCCTCATTTCCATGGGTCCAATTACTTGGGAGAAATCTCCTCACTCTCCACCTTCTTATAATTAAAAAGCATGTTCTTTTTAGATTATTTCAAAGTACTCTCTTCCGTCAATTTCTAAGGCTTGCTGGCTTGATCGACTCAATGTGACTCAACATCACTGGAATATAAGAACACATGTAGATTTAGAATTCAGGTGAAGTGAAACTGGGAGCAGATTCTGTCAGCCTAGAGATACTAGACCTCAGAGGACCAGTTTAACACGAAAGTTTTAATGCTAATAATTAGCTCCAGTTGGGAGGGGTTATAAGAATTAGAGGCAAATGTCCAAGTCATCATCTTTTCTAAATTGTGAGAGAAGTTCTCCCAAAACAACCCAAGGCAAAGAATCTGGTCTTGGATGACTAGCAATTTTTGTCAACAAAATCAGTCTTTTCTACCCTCCTCGCATTCACGTGAATCCCAAAGGCCATAGTTAGCGTGTCAGGGATCAACTGTTCTATGCCTGTGCTTGCCTCCTAGGTAGATTCATTCACTTTTCTAGTGCATCGACTAGTTACTTAGGTTAAATTCTAGTGATGCTATTTGCATAATAGAAAAGATGTCCAGATTCTAGACCAAGGCCAAAAACTAGATGACGTGATTCTTTAGTACAATAGGAAAATGCCTTTTGTCAGTGGACTATTTACTCACATCCAAACAAGGAAGAATAAAGGAAATTAACATGATAAGTTATAATTAAGAAAAATACATTTTATTTAAAAATACTGCCTAAATTCATTGTATATTCCATGAGAAATTTTTGTTAATGCAAATGATTCAGAAAATTTCCAGTTTCCTACTTTTCATGTATGTATATATATATATATATATATATATATATATATATATATCCTTAATTGTATTAATATTAGGCTGAAATTTAGAAGAAGGTGAGAACTCGTAACTGATAACATTCAGAAACTAGAGGAACTGATGTATATAGCCAAGTTCATTTTTTTTCCTGTGGTTATTCATGAGTAAGGTTTCCCCTCAAATGAAGTAAATCACCATAATAACATTTCGGAATTATAAAATTTTACATTTAAATCTATTGTAGCCTTCAAATTGACATTTAGTTTTATGATTCACTATACTTTTGCAGTTTTTAGTATTAATTCCATTTGTCAAATATTACATGGCTGAATGCTAAAATTTCCTTACTATACCATCCATTTTATTTCAGGTACTAAGGAAAGAGACTGAATTAAGCATTTGGAATTTTTAAGTTTGTGTCAAATATTTATCAATTCTGACTTATTATTTTTTTTATTCTCCCTAAGTGAAGGTTTTATACGAATCCCAGCATTGCCTTCTTATTGAAACCTTGGTCTCCCTTAACACCCACACTGTGATGGTTCCAAAGCTCCATATAAGGTTTCAATCTTCATTTTCCCAGTTGACTGTGTCTCCCTAACTGGAAGATCATGGAAAAATGTTGTGAACATGAACGAAAGGACTTAGAGGCTTTCACTCTCTGTAGATGGAACAATCGTTTGTTGGGAATTGTTCACTTGGATCCCCTTACGAGGATGGAATGTAACATATTCCAGCTGACGCTATTCAAGGCAAGAAAATGTATCATGATTAACTTGACAAATGACTCCAAACCCAGCAACACGGCTTGGGAATTTTCCCTTTGAGGGCATTGCTTAGGACAAGTTTATATAGCAAATAAAAAGGCAACTTTGTTCCACTTAACTGCAAGTATAAGCCCTCTGAAGTTTCACAAGAATTTTCTTCTTTTCCTTCACCTCCCCTTGTTTCCTCTCCTTTTTGAGTCTGTCTCACCCAACCCCCCAACACCTTTTTTTTTTTTCCCTTCAGATTGGCCATTTCATCCATAAAGTTTCTTTAAACCAAGGGAAAGTAAGCCTGTCTCTAAGTTAGTGCCAAGTGTTCCCTATCCCTCTTTTTCCTCTCTGTTCAAAGGAAGGCTTGAGAAAAACAAAATGACACTCCTTTCACACCTGGGAAGATGGATCACTTGCCCCGTGAACAAAAAAAGTAAGGTCCGGACATTGTACTGTCTATGCACGCTCGCGTGCACTCACACCCACACAAATTGTGGTAAAATTCATATTACATAACATAGTTAACATATTCACTGATTTTGAGTGTATAGTTCAGTGGCATTAAGTGCATTCACATTGTCATGCACCCGTCACCACCATCCATTTCCAGAACTTTTTTATCTTCCCAAACTTAAACTTGGTACCTATTAAACAATAACTCCCACTCCCTTCTCCCTCCAGCCCCTGGTAACCAATATTCTACTTTCTGTCTCTATGACTTTGACTATTCTGTACAGTTCATATAAATGGAATCATATATTTATTCCTTGCATCTGGCACATTTCACTTAGCAAAATATTTTCAAGGTTCATCCATGTCATAGCATGTATGTGAATTTAATTCCTTTTAGAGACTAAAGAATATTCCACTGTCTGTAGACACCACATTTTGTGAAGCTGTTCATCTGCTGATGGACACTTGGGTTGTTTCCATCTTTTGGCTATTGTGAATAATGCTGCTACGAAATTCGGTGTACAAGTACCTGTTTGAGTCCCTGCTTTCAGATCTGTTGGGTATAAGGTACCTAAGAATGGCATTACTGGATCACTTGGCAATTCCATGTTTGACATTTTGAGAAACTGCCAAACTGCTTTCACAGCAGCTGCACCATTTTAATTCCTTTGAGCAATGCACGAGGTTTCTCTACATCCTTGCCAACATTTAACATTTTCCTTTTTTTTTTTTTTTTTTTAATGAGAGCCATCCTAAGGGATCTATGTCCACTCATATATTTTTAACATTTTGAAAATGATACTTTGACAAAGGAGAGATACGATTCTGGCATTGTTTCTTTACAACCACAATTTTTGGTTAATTTGGTGGTTAATTTGTTCATTGAGAGATTGTATTCTGGGAATGGAAGTTTGTGGCACCGCTCCGGATCCAGGAAGAGTCCTCGACCCCATCCCTCTACCTGAGGGCTAATACTCGTGCCTTCCCCAGGGCTGGGTGTAGGATCTGTCGAGGCAAAGGGCAAGATTAGCCTTGCCCAGAATTCAGACAGCCTGAAAAAAGGTTTACTCAGTATCCTGTTTTATTTTCTTCACATCACTTCTTACTAGCAGTAATTACTGTCTATTCTTATTTGCTTACTAATTTATTGCCCAGGTTAGACACTTAGGATGTAAACTCCTGGAGAGCAGGGATCTTGTTCACGAAGATCACAAATGCCACATCCCAAGTATCTCAAACAGTGTTGGCTGAATGAAAAATCACAAATAGAACATGCACATACTCCAGGACAACACGTTGCTAAACTGTTAAGAACCACTTCACTGAGGAGATAAAACCACAGAATTGACAGATTTAGTCACTGACTAAACCTTCGCCAGCTGACATGGTAGCCACTTGCTAGTCTCACATGGTTGTAGAGCTCTTGAAAGGTGGCTAGTCTAAGAATAAAATACATACCACATTTTGAAGATCTGGTAAAAAATGTAATATATATCATGAATAATTTTATACTAGTTATTAATTAAAATAATCACATTTTAACTATACTGGATTAAATAAAACAACATTAAAGCGAATTTCACCCATTTCTTTTCACTATTTTTGATGTGGCTATAAAAACATTTAAAGTTACATTTGTGATTTGCATTATATTTATATTAATTATTGTATTTTATTATATTATATAATCTGAATTTTCACCTAACTGAACTTAAATTCCCTGAAATAGTATCAGGATGGCTGGACTCCCCCTGGTGAAGCCCAGGCCCCTAATGGCCCTATTAGGTACATGTTCATCCCCTGAGTTCACGTCATCTCAGTCAGTCCTGGCTATCCTAAGGGCAGTTAGGGATCTTGAGATTCCCATTCCCATTTAGAGAACTCAAAGGACATTCCATTAACAGCCCAGCAAAGGCCTGTCCTGAGTGTCCTTGTGCCCTGCCAGATACTCTGGAACCCACAGCAACCCATGGTCCCCTGGATTTAGAAACATAGACAGACCTTATACAATGGAATGCTTTCCCTCAGGGAACAAGGATTATTTTAAGGAAACAGGGAAAAGATGCTGGGGCTGGAGCTGGGGTGGGAGTGGAAGGCGGGTGAAAGAAGAGGAAAAACAGGACACAAAAACAGGACGAGCAGAAATTATGGATCAAACTATTCGGGTAGTATAGGTATGACATTCACACACTCCTTAGCTACAAGATTATGGTTACTTTTTTAGCATGCATGTACCCCTAAAATACCACAAATGAGAAGTGTAGATAAAGCCTGAGTTAAAAGTAGACTTAGAAAAGAGTATCGAGTTAGACTAAGTTTTCTAAGTAGACTTAGAAAAGAGCATTAAGTTTCAAGGAGATCTCATGGTCTCGAGTGCAAGCCTTGATGGCCCAGATCTAAGTGGGTGGGAGCCTGTGTGTGGGCTGGACCCCAAGGATCAACTACGCTTGACTAAGGATGGTTACTCAATGTTTTGACTCTCTTGGAAAACAGACAAACTCAAGTTGAAAGCAAAAATTACATATATATTTTTTTATAACAATAAAAAGATATAAGAAATTGGCTCCAATCTCCAAGTCTTCCTAAATATGGGAAAATGCTCTTGTTCTTTGTTGTGCCATCATAAGCATCATCAGCATCCGAACAAAGCACCATTTGCGTCTTTCTGTCTTCAGAATGTGCTTTTCTACCAGAGTTCTTTTCTTCATCCTCTATAGTTATGTGGGCCGTGGCCTGGGTATAGTGGTGAGCCCTCCGCATCCTGCTACCCCTTCCTTTGCAGAAGGCTTTTCTAAGCAACATAGGTAATGGCAGAACTGAGGCTGCCCTGGCCTTGGCACATTCAGATGCTAGTTTGGGTGAGAAGGAAACAAAACGATTGGCCCCTAACTCTCCTCTACATCTCTGGCCTCCTGTGTAGAGAAGGAGGAAAGAGCCTTCCTGAGCCCCTTTCACAGCACCTCTGAGATACAGGGTCAATTGCTGACCATAGGGCAACCAAGACTAACTGCCAGACAGAGAGCCCCTGGGAGACAGGGACCCCGACAGCTGCTCCTCACTGCCACCTTGATGAAGCACAAGAAAGGGAAGTTATCTGTTATGACACCAGACAAAAACCCTTCTGTTTTCTTTGGAGCAGTACAACTTTTCCCACTCTTGCTATTTTTCCTAAACCTTTATACTTATTTTCTCCAAGTCCTGTCTAATTTTGTACATATTCTTAGCTGTTCAACATACACACCCATTGCCTTGCCAATGTTGAAAATACAGTGTTTCCACCTGTGGCCCCTGTAATTTTTCACAGACGTTTATAAATGAGTGGACATTATATAATACAAAAAGTATTTTTTTAATATACTAAAGCAACTCAAATGTTAATTATAGCAATATTTATACATGTTGTGTCCACAAGTGCATGTTCTAGATGACGACAGGATCACCAAATGAAATGCTGCTACTCGAAAAGGGAACTTTGCGGGAGAAAGCACGGAGTGTGACCCAATTAGAACTTCAGATTCAGCTGAGACCAAATCGGCTCACACGATTATCCACAACTGAAAGTAAAAATATACTTTGGGATGATTCCTATTCACTCCTGTGAATTTCATTACCATACAACTTTTAATTCATTGAGTCGAAGTTGTAAAGTTTTCACAAGGATGCTCTGCTTCAGATTCCAGCTCCCCGTGCACGGAATCACAGAAGCCTGGGGGTGAAACTGGCTGAAAGTCACTTCGTTCAGTGATCAGAGGCTGGAGTCCTGCAATATTCTTCTGCTGTGGGTGTGCAGTCAGGGCTTCAGTGTCTCAAACGACAGACTCAGTCTCTCCCAAGCTGCCCAGTCCATTTTTGAAGAGCTCTATTTTCAAAAGGGCTCCGCACTCACCCCCTTTTTCAGCTTCAGTCTGTTTTCATGGTCTCCATCATTTATTGCTGGTTTCCACCTCCCCTGCCCTTGGAAGACCCTTCCCCTTGACAGCCTTCAGAGTACTGGGTCCTCACAAGTCTTCTCCTGTCCACGTACATCCTTTTTCTTTAACTGTTCCCAATGTGCCATGGTTTTGTGTCCCCTTGCCAACCTGGTTGAATGCATCTTCTCTGAATGCATCACATTTTTGTTTTATATCCCTCTTGAAGTGCGCTATCTGCAATCAGACACAGTCTATTGAGTGTGGTACTTTCCCATTGATAGTTTGGCACTTGGATGGCTTTCTTCCCTTATGACAGATTGCTTTTCTTGACATGAGCCCTCACCATTCACTCCAGTTCTCCTTGAAGGTTTACACTGGTCACTGGCTATGAAAACTTTCCGGCTTACTTTCAGGGAACAGTTTAATAATGGGTCTGAGTAAGGACATGGGGTACTGTTCTTTTGCTAAGCAAAGGGGTTTCCAACCGGCGGCTTTATACACCACAGGTGGCCAATAATGATCAGGGGACTTCCCATTAAAAGATTGCCAACCGTGACTCTGTGTCAGTGCTAGAACTTAGTGCACTTGACATCTGCAAAACAACATCAGCCTTCTCATTAGGTAAGTGTTATTTATTCCCTTCTGGAAGGCCTACTGTAGGTTTATGTTCCATGACAAGTGTAATGTGTTTATAAGCATGTACATAATAAATTATTGGAAATAGCTGTGTTTTTAATACTCCCTTAATATATAAAGTTTGACTCCTGTCAGCCATGGGCTCTATTAAAAATATTTAGGAGTTGGCTTACACGGTGGTCTGCCAAAGCCTTAGATGATGATCTAGTGGTCTCACTGCAGAACTACTGAGGACTCAGGATTGTGGGAGGCCCCTGGAGCATGATGGGAGCCCAGGAACATGTAAGGTTGCACTTCATTCATTTGTGGAGAGGCAGGTGTGAGACTTGCTCATGTTTCTTACAACAAGGTCATAGATCCACGGCTATTACATAAGAATAATAAGAAACCACAACAGGACATTTCAATCTCCAATCTTAGGGTTAAAGACACAATGGTTAGCACTGACTTTGTCAAAGGGTTTCCTCTATTCCAGCCATTTGTTTGTTAGTTCCTTGGGTTTTTGGGGGGATATGTCCTTTGAACTAGTTTTCTCATTTTGAGAGCTGAAATTGTAACTGGTTGCCCACGTACAACAGGTGTCACCTCTGTCCATCTGCCACCCTCCTCCAAAGCTCTCCCTTATCCTGGCCAGGAATAATCCCCTGAGGTCCTTAAGGCCTGACCCCTGATACCTTCTGAGAATGGCCTGATCCCATAATGCATGAGAGAAGGCACTAAACACACCTTGATGACACCCTCTTGAATGACAAAGTTTATGAAAGTGCCACTAAAGGTAACAGATTTATTAAGGATGCTATAAATCAATCCTTACACATACAAAATTATCTAGAATGTTTGTCTTTGGTACTCTACTGTAAAGAAAACTAAATTGAAAAAATACAGGTATGTTTCCCTGTCATGTAAAAAAAATTCAAGCATTCAATACTTTTCCCCAGATCATTGCAATAACTTTCTAGTAGTCTCTTTGCCTTGCCTCTCTTCACCTCCACTCTGGCCTGTTCTATGCTATGTCACCACTTAGCATTGTCCCTGTCCTTCCTCATTAATGTAGGGAAGTTTCTTAGGCATTCCAGGTCCTCCAGAGATCAGTCCCAACTCTTCTACAGCTTTCCTAAATACACTGTCCCTTCAGCCAAACTTGTCTGTTGTAGATTTAAAAATGCATCATCACATTCCTGTCTCCATACCAGTCTGCATAGGTAGAAGTTCTCTCCTTATTCTTGGTCCACGTTCTCTCTTCCCTTCGAAGTCCAGCTGCTTTTGCAGACTGTTCAGCCTCCAGTGCTTGCTTCTCATTCCTAAGGGGAATGGCTGTAATATCTTGTGTTTCTGGTTCTTGTGCAGCACTTGGCATGCACTGCCTTGTATCTATTGGGAGACAATTTTCCATGAGTCTCTCATGTTTCTGCACATCTTGCAAGCAGAGACACTGACTACCTTTATTCTGGACTTTATAAGGATGTTTCTATAGTGAATAGCCTTGAAATACAGTTGACTCGTGAGCAACATGGAGGTTAGGAGTGCTTTCCCCCACACGGTCAAAAATCCACAACTTTGACTCCCTAAAACTTAACTACTAATAGCCTGCTGTTGACTAGCAACCTTACTGATAGTGTAAAGTTAATTAATGCATATTTTGTATGTTATTTTTATTATACTGTATTCTTATAATAAAGTAAGCTAAAGAAAAAAATGTTATGAAGAAAATCATGAAAAATAGAAAACATATTTATAGTACTGTACTGTATTTACCAATACTATAAGTTTGTATCATCTGTTTATAAGATCAATTGTTGGTCAGTACCTTCATCAGTATTATCTTACATGGTACAAAACACTGTAGATATTATAAATATCACTAACACTAGCCATGAAAAATGAAAAGATAATATGGAAAATAAATTCATATTTGTTTACAAGTATAATAATTCATGTATTGATAACGAAGAAGCAGCAATATACTTGCTGTATGGTAGCACAGTGTAATCAATACAATTGCTTCATAGTAGTAAGAAAATCTCCAAAAGTTTTTCCAATATATTAATTGAAAAAAATCTGCACATAAGTGAACCTGTGCAGTTTAAACCCCTGTTGTTCAAGGCTTAACTGTTCAGAGACAGAATTAGAAGTAAACTCAGGGAGCTCTCCAAATTGAGCTAACCTGTGGACCTGTTCATCTCTGGCAGACGAGTTTAGATCCTATCTTTGTTACTTAGCACTTAAATGATCCTGGTGCAATAACTGAACTTTAATTTTCCCATCTATTAAATGGGAATAAGAAAACAGCTGTCATACAAGAGGCCTGCTTACTCTCGGTCCCATTCCTCTTAGGTCCTTAAAAAAAAAACCGAAGAGAACGAGAAGATCAAAGGCTATTTCTCCAATAATCGAAGGCTTAGGGAATCTGTGCTCCACTTCTAGCATCCTTGGAAGATGGAGAATAGCTTAAAGCTAATTCAGAGACATTTCTTGGAAAAGCAACTTCAAAAATTGTGTCAGATGGGACTATACTTTTGGCTGATCTCATATCAAAGAGGAAAAATTGTGAAGTAGGCAAAGAATGTTTTCAGTTCCTTCCCCCTCCTAATTTCAGGCCTCTTCTCTCTCCTGATAAGATGCCCTTTTTTGAACACCCAGTATCCCTTTGTTGGCCATAGATGCTTTGGGTGAAGTCTTTTCCATCTGGGACAGCCCAAAGATCCAGGCTCTCATCCCTCTAATTGCTCTACTAGCCTCATCAAAACCTTTTGGATGAAGCTATCCTCAGTTCAGACTCTTCTGGAAGATCTGATAAGGTGATTCACTCAAGGGTTAAACAGCCAGTAAGATTTTTTTTGTGTTTCACTATCTAAGACAATTTGCAGTTTTCATACACAAAAATTTTAAGACTAAGGCACCATCAGGAAGCCCTTTTACTTTCCTTCCTAAGCCCCATCCTGAAACTATGTGTAAAAAGATTTTTATTCGCCATGAGGCAAAGTAACGAGCAGCCAAACAGTGCTTGCTATCAGCATGAGATAACCAGTGTTGTCTCTGACCTGCCCAAAGCAAGTCGCCCGAGCAGCCAACATAGAGAGCTTTCTGAGATATTTACAATGGCTTGTGAATGCACCCATTAGGAGGCATCAGAGATGGCGCTTTGGAAATTTCTAGCTTAAGAAAAATTTTTTTTTTGAGTATAGGCTGGTGTGGAAATATTTCTTTAAGGCAACAAACTGTTTAAGCATCTACCTAGTCCACCTGGAGGAAAGGCATACCTTTGCCAAAAGCATTTCCTCTGCTTCTTCTTGTTCCAAGACAGGCAACACTGACAAAGGAGTGGAGGTGGGGGTGGCGAACTCTCCAAAATTCCACAGTAAGTTTTCAGGTGGCAAAATAAAATCACCAATAAACAAAGTTATTGAGGAACACAGCCCACTTCAATGTGGTCTGTGCTCACAAGCCACAGTACAGACTGGGGGTGGCACTAGTCTGCCTGGCTAGCCTGGCATGGGAGATAATAAGCAGACAAAGCAGGAGGTATGATTGTCACATGACCCCAGAGGAAAGACGTTCAAGCAATGGAGACATTTGTGGAATGCCGGAGGCAAGAGGCATTGGCCAGAGCAGCTGGGTCTGCTGCGGGCAGAGACACAAAGATGACTTTGTGACAAGGCAAGCTTTGTGCTGGGAAGCCAACAGACACAAACCAAAAAAAGGTTCTCCACGCACACTCTGCAGAAAGGCCTTATCATCTGTCACACTTGGGTATTTTCAGCCACACTTGCATACAGGGATAACCACGGTGTCAACAGTATCATCCCTGACTACAAAGAACAACAGTGACAAATCTCAGGGCCCTTTGAATTTGAAGATAGCATTGTTAGCGACTGTGAATGCCAGATTTTCTATTGTCAACAGAGCTTCTCGAGTTATTTATGTTGCAACGACTTGTATTAGATCACCCCCCTCTTTTAGCTGCTTCCCTGTGACATGTCACAATGAAAGTGAGACTGTTGTCAGCAGTAACATGTCCTACATTGCCTGAACAACCAGTGAAACTGGAGTTCCCAAACATAAGCTCAAGACCTCTCACTCTGTTAACCACTCCACTTTAGCCTGTCTCTCTGATTCCCCTGGGAACTTATCAATGGCACAAAATGATATCTCATTCTTCATTCTGGAAAGTTTGAAAAGCTTCCAAAAGAATAAATCACTCTATGAGACTCCTTAAATGCTTAGTCCAAACCATGGCTGCAAGGATTTTTGAAGAACCTGCACAAGGAAGCTATTGTATGTATATACAAATAAATGACACAATTCAATGGTTTAATACTATCTGCCAAGTTAAACTACTGTGGAACAGCTGTGCACATTTAAAATGATGCCTGGCAGAACTGAAGATCCATAAATCATCAGCAGCATACTTTCGTCCAATTAAGAGAGTTAAATAAGAAAAAAATCCACAAATTAAGATGTGTCCAGGACATGGATGACATCATCATTCCTCTCTGAATGCAAAAATAAATAAAAATAAAAACAAATCTTCATTTTGCTGATGTTAGGGTTGGGGTTTCTTTCCTAGGGATACAAGTGTTCCAGCAGGTCAAATCCTGGCATAAAACTTGGTTCTCAGGAGGGTCATTTTAGGCTCTTGGGTTTGTCTTTCTATAAATAGCAGTGCAAAATAGAAGAGATGACTTGACCTGAAATGCAGTCATTCTTTAAAGGGAGTGGATGGGGAAGCCAGGATCCCAAGCCTTTCCTGGGGAAATTACAACTATAAGTTTGGGGTCCTGTCTCAGCAGGACAAAGACATGCCAGCAGCAGGAGTGATGGACAGGCCAACAGATGCTTCCATCCACCCTCGGCTGGTCTTGGGCTTATACACTTGGCTCAAGAAGCCAGGCCAAACTAAAACAACGTTGCGTTATTATAAAGGTAGGTCACTGCAGAAGAGAGAGACCAACCATCCAGTTTGTCTTAGTCTAGAGGGTTCCTGAGATGCATAAATTTTAGTGCTAAAACCAGAATAATTCTGGACAAATTGGGATGAATTGGTCATCCTAGTAGAAAACAAAGTTTTAGTCTATCCATTTAGTCTATCCATTGGTCTACAGAAGCTGGTAACTTTAAGCTTCCCTAGCTGAATAAGTCAATATTAACAATCTAGGCCCCAACAGCACTACGTACAATGTCATAGATGCCCTGTTGATATCTATTAGTTGAGACTTTGCTTTGTGTTCAGCATTGTGCTATGTATGGAGTAGGAATAAAAAGGGAAATGCAACGAATTCCTTTCCTGTAATTCACCTTTACAGAGAACAGCCTCTGCTAGCTACTAGAGGCTTACAATCCACAAATAGAAGTGCTTTTATTTAGTCTGAGAGGCTCCTCCCCTGCAAGTGGCCCCATGGCCCTCCCTAACAACTCTCAAGGTCAATATCAACAACCACACAGACTGCCAGCTTAAGCTGGCAGAGGATGGAGGAAGAGATAATGCTGTAAGTTTATAAAAATATAAGATTATATCTTTATATAATCTCTCTGCAGAGCATTCTTCAATAAGCATTCCAAGAAATATTTGAATAAACACATTCAAAGGAATAAACTCATTTGATTTGGGGAAGCTTTTTACTTAAAACTCTTACTGTCATATAGTCAGGTATATTCTTATACATGACAAATAAAAAGAAAACAATGTTTTTTTGATGACGACCACTATTTATAAGGCAAATGTATGATTTGTAGTTAGAATTGAAATGTTATTCTTGAGTATAAAAGCACAACTTTTAATAAACTTAAACATTATTTTTTAATTAAAAATGAATTATTGTAGAAAACTTGGAAAATCAATGAAAATTAAATAAAATTTGAATTATTTCAATTATTACTTTGTAGTATTTCATAATATTCCTTTCATGAGTACATACATTGTTTACATAATTGAAATCACTGTATATCTATTTTAATATTCTGCTTTTTACCCCTTGACATTGTATTTTCAATATTTTCACGTGTCATTAAGTATTGTTCTAAATCAGGGTTTGGTTCTGGACTCCTTTACAGTCTTAAAGATTACTGGGTACACATTTACTATTCATATTATGTTAACAATAATGAAAAATAACTATGCTTTTAAAGAAATCAGGGAGAACAGAAGCAGTGTTTAACACTTTTGCAAATTTCCTCACAGTCTGATTTAACAGAAGACAGTTGGATTCTCCTATCTTCTCCTGTAATCAATTCATTACGGTAAAAATAATGACGCAAGTGCTCATCTCTCAGACAACCGCTGGACTTCGGTATACAGCAAAAGTGCTTTATGTGAGTGTCTCTTTTTGTTTTCCAGGCTATTAAAACATGAATGAATACAAGGGGTCGAGATTTGATCAACATACTCATTTTTAATGATTCTTCAAGAACACTACTAGTTGAAACCCGCTATTTTTTGTTCCTGTGAGTGAAGCACTGAAGAATACAATGACTTCTAATTCATTTAGTGCCACAATCCTGTTTCATGCTAAGATATCAGCAGTTTTACTAACCATTTGTTTTGCAAACATCAATGCAGTGAAAAAGGCAAATAATGTCTTGTTATTGTTATAAAAATTGCTTTGATCTCCTAGACCACCTGAAAATCATGCTTATATTTGCTATGGGTAACCATAAACAAACAAAAAAAATACTAGCATCTTCAGGGGCATTCAGGGGGAATTATTAGTTTTACTTCTGTACTATCTGAATTTTAAAATGTGATCCTCTAAGACTTTTGAAGTTAATGAAATAAAAATAAATAAACAGATGTAGAAATGGAATGAGCTTTAAGAATTTAAGAATTTATCACATGGGCCTAAATCTCCTTAAAGTTTCTTCAAAGTCTTGTGAAATGTTTCCTAAAAATCTTACAGGACTCTGACTTGCTTATCTATACTTTCTTCACAGTTTAAGAATTATGGAGATATAAGATAAGAACTTTATATACTATATACTTTTAAAGTATATGAATTCTCCCCTAAAATACCTAGACAGAATTCTGGGTGGGCTGAGCAGACCACTGTTTTTTTCAGCTTCCTTGTGTTTCATCATTCACTCTGAAAAGACAGGTTAGCAGCATGCTAAGGTCTGCTCTAGCATTTCCTACTCATGGATACTAGTATTACAGGCCTGTAAAGGAATCCCCCTAGGCTTCCTTATGTCATTAGCTTTAATCATTACATAATGCCAGAGTTGATTCTAAATAAAAAGGTTGTCCAACTTTGTTGCTACAAGCCCTGTATCAGTTCTCTCCTCTTCTGTGGTACTTTTTTCTTGTTCTCGCCTATTAGAATGTATTACAAGGGGTCTGAAAGCATGCATGGTAAGGAGTGAAACTAGAAGCCTCACTCCAGTCAAGAGGATTTACATTGAAAGGGATTAGAAAACCTTTGAGCTAAACTAGAAAGAAATCTGTGACACTTCTCATTATCCTCAAAACTACCACTTGTAGGTACTTTCTAACCTGATCTTTTAAATGTGCATTACTATGTGCCAAGCATTGTGCTAAATAAAAGACAAATATTAAAAGGATATAAGGATTTGAAGATACATCCTTCAAATTCTTATCCCATCTGTCCTACAGGACTCCTCAGAACACTAAGTTTGAAGTTTAGGTGATGACTTCCAATTTGTCATGAGTTTCATGAGGTGAAAACTTGATGGGAAGCAGTCATAATAATTTGAAGAAAAGAGCAGTCACAGAAGTATTTGCCTCAGCAGTGACTCTCATCCATTAGCAGGAAGCTCTGAGAGACACATCTGAGCAATGGTTGCTCATAGGAAGTAGCAGAAAACTTGTGTGATTCACAACAAAAACGAAGACAAGGTGGCAGGGATCCCAGCAAGGTTCAGTACTGCATTTCAAAGCTGACAATGACTCAGAGGCTTAAGGAATTAAGTACATTTTAGAGATCCGGGCAGGCAAGGGCCCAGAGTCCAGGTCTCAGGAAGTTTAAGATTAGAAATAATTCCTTCTGTCCTACAATATTTAAGCCCTCTTATTCAAACCCAGTAAGTATTTCTTGAGTAATTATTGTGTGCCAGAGATTGCATGTATTACTTATGTTTCCTTTGTCCTACTAGATTAGATGATTAACTTTTTGAAGATAGGACATATATTGTATTTATCTTTTTAATCTTCTCCATACTTAGCACAGTAGTTTGCACACAGTTAATACACAAAAAAGTCTGCGTCATGAATGAGTGAATTTGTGAATAAATGAATGTAGTTAGTTCTGTTTCTAATAGTTCTTATTTTATGCTTCCTTATGAATGAGGATAGTCCTAGATCCAAAATCAGAAGAAAATGAGAGTCTACAAGTGTTCCATGTTCATGTTGGAATAAGGCCAAGGGGGCTGGGATTACGGAGAGATTCTTGCACCAGGAAGTGTGAATGTGATAAATATTTAGCACATAGCCTCTAAATATTTCACAGCTGAGAATAAAGTAGTATTGCCTGGACTAGTGCAGCGAAGGAGGCATTGCTGTGGGGAGAGATAAAATAAATGTTTGAGGTTGAACCTCATCTTCATTAAAATAGTAGCAATAAAATTTTCTGTGTAGAAAGGCTTTTTAGAATTTGCTTTATATGGTATCACACAAGTTTAGGTGACAAGCCAAGATGTAGCTCAGTTATCATCAACTCTTGGAAACATCCTTTGATCATCTTTCTGACTTGCCCTCATCTGGGTTAGAAACCTATACTAGTTTGAACAGTGTCCCCTCAAAGGTCTGTCCACCTGGAACCTGAGGAAGTGCTTATTTGGAAGTAAGTTCTTTCAGACACAATCAAGTTAAGATGAGGTCACATGACATGTGGATAGGCCTTCAATCTAATACGTCTGGGGTCCTTATAAGGAGAAAAAAAGTTTGGACTCAGACCCAGTAGGCCATAAAAAGATGGAAGCAGAGATTAGGGTGATGCATCTACAAGCCAAAGGATGTCATGTATTATTAGCATCACCAGAAGCTAGAAGAAGCAATGAAGGATGCCACCTGAGAGCCTTCTGAGGGAATATGACCTTGATTTTGGAGTTCCAGTCCCCAGAACTGTGAGAGAATAAACTTCTGTTGTTTTAAGCCACACAGCTTGTGGTAATTTGTTCCAGCAGCCCTAGTAAATTAATGAAGAGCCCTTTTTCTTTTAAATCCACTTACACACCACACCGTTGCACCATTTTGGATGTGTCTTTTCATGTATGTCTCCCCTTCTAGATCATGATTTCTTGGAGACAAAAACATATCTTACCTATTTCTGTGTCCTTAGCACCTCACACACTATCTGGCAAAATAGATGTTATTAAAGGAAATTGATGCAAACACAACCAACAATTAATTCTAAATGTCCAACCCAAATCCAAATTTCTCATGCCTGCCAAGATCCCAAACTCCCAAAAACCTGTGTCAAATTCATGCCCATTCCCCTAGCAGTAGTCCTACCCAACTCCACCACTTTTTCCAGGGTAAGGAATAGAAGAGAAGAAACAAAATATGGAAAAGCAAATTTATTACCACTAAATAAAAGCCTTTAGTGGATTTTAAATCTTCCAATCTACACAGATACCGTAGAGGGCAAAAGTTAAAAAAGGAATTTTCTATGGTAAACATTTTAAAAACCACTGGACCAAACAATAGAGGGTAAACAAACAAACAAACAAACACAAAACCTGTAGAAAACAGGAAGCAAAAATAGGAATAAAATATGAAATTTGCTTAGGTTCTCCTTAATTCCTAAACTTAATTTTGACAGAAATATTACAGTTTTTCTGCAAGATCATTGCTAACATCTCAGAAATACATCTCTGAAACTTCACCTAGAGATGTTCACATGATTAGTTGGATTCAGAGCCATATAAGCATCCACATGAGAACCTAAGAGGAAAATCAGTTCTGTGGAGACGAGCTCATATGTCCTTATTCAAAACAAAGAAACAAGAATAAGTAACCATATTACAGAAGCCCAAGCAAGAGCATCTGATTGCCACATGCCCATGCTCTTTCTTCTGGGAGGAGGAACAAGAATTATCTATTCAACTTTAGCTACAGTGACAGGAGATGAAGACCTGTTTTCACATATTTGCTACAAATAGGAAAACTTTTATATGCTGGAGTACTTCCTATATTTTATAGTGATATAATATATGTATGTGTGTGTGTGTATAGTGCATATGAATATGTATGTCACACATACACAAATATATATATGTATGTGTATATATATAGATAGATAGATAGATAGATATAGATACACACACACACATATCTGTGTGTGTGTGTGTGTATCTCCAAAAATCTTTAACACATACAAAAAGTTTATCCCTTAATCACAAAAATGGGCACTCCTGACCAGTGGGAAGTATTCTTTCAAGTAGTAATTACGGGGACTCAGGTTCCTTCTCTCTTGTGACTCTGCCATTTTTAGAATATGGTTTCTCAGGGCCCTGCACATACTTGAATCTAATGTAGCAGAATAGGAAAGGAAGAGCATAGAGAAGCAATCATGGGGGACTTTGAGGGGGACAGACCCAGAAGCATCCATATCATTCTATACATATCCCATCAGCTCAAGACTCAGTCTAATGGCCACATCTAATTGCAATGGGGCCTTGGAAATCATGTGTGTGCCCAAGAAGAGGAATCTGGTTTTGTTAACAACCAACCGTCTCTGTCTTATTATCTATAATTACTGTGCACCACATCTCAAAAAAATTTTAAAGTCTTAAATCAAAAGAAGCTAAGTATCATAATCAACTCTTACAAAAGTTAGATAAATCTCTTAAGTCCAAAAAGTAATAATTGAAAGAAAAAATTGTATAAAAAAAACCAAAAGATTCATTGAAAAATGTGAACTGTGACATGAACAGGGTCTGTGGATATTTAGAATCTGTCAATCAAAAGTCTGGATGATGTTTATCTAACATCTGGATGTTTTATTGTTAAGAAGCTAAAATTAATGTTAGTCATTGATTAGTTAATAGATTACTCAGATTCCATTATTTTAGGGGAAATAAAACTCCCTATCTCTAAAGTTTAGAATTTAAAATAATGTAACACATGACAGCTATTTTAATGTGGGATTAAGTTGTAAACTGCAGATTCCCCTACAAAAATCTTAATTGTCTACCTCCGGTTACCTATTTTTTCCATGAATAGCTAGGTCTACACAATTACAATTTTGACCCAACCCACTGAACTTTCTGATAGGTAACTCAACAAAGTTTTGGTGTTTCTTGGAATGATGTGGTATGGCAGGTCTTATGGATGAACCGAAGAAAATTTAAGTTCAGCACAATGTTTAGAACTGTTCTTTCCTTAGGTCCATTGGCATGGCCTGTTTTTTTTTTTGTTTGTTTGTTTGCTTAACTGCCTGTGTTTCACATTGTCTTTTCCTGCAATTAAGATTAAGGCAGCCAGGCAGGAGCTATGTGTAAGTTACTTATCTTTAGTATATAAAAAGACAGACTGTCATCAGCCTACTTAAAAAATATCAGATCCTAACAAACAAGATAAGCCTTACTAGTTTTCTGCCATAGCTTTCCTTTTTTTTTCTTTTCTTTCTTTCTTTCTTTCTTTCTTTCTTTCTTTCTTTCTTTCTTTCTTTCTTTCTTTCTTTCTTTCTTTCTTTCTTTCTTTCTTTCTTTCTTCCTTCCTTCCTTCCTTCCTTCCTTCCTTCCTTCCTTCCTTCCTTTCCTTCCTTCCTTCCTTCCTTCCTTCCTTCCTTCCTTCCTTCCTTCCTTCTTTCCTTCCTTCCTTCCTTTCTTTCTTTCTTTTTTCTTTTTTTTTTTTAGCTAATGTATGACCCAACAAATTACCACTCTAACTGGATATTATTCAGTCAATTCAAAAATAGAGTTTAAAAGGAAGGCAAATGAACTAATAAAGCCCTTTTGTTTTTCTTAAGAGGTTTCTTAAAATCTAAATGTTAAATAATAGGCCATTATTACAAACCTTCCCTTATTTGATGACATCTGTGGCTAAATGTTTAGGCCTTTTGGGAGGTTTAGGTTATTGCATTAAATACTGCCAGACAAAATAAGTTGGTGTACGTTTTGTTAAGTATATTATTGAGTGAATGAGGTTTAAAAACAAGAAAAGGATGCCCAGACTGTTTTGTTCTGATACTGTGTGTGTGTGTGTGTGTGTGTGTGTGTGTGTGTGTGTGGTTTTGTTCTGAATGTCCTGCATAGTAAGTTGTTTTAAGATTGCTCAACAGGATTGCATGCTCTCCGAAGCTTGGGTAACGTTTGCTTCTTTTCTAAAGTAAGTCAGCAGAGAGCGTACAGTAGAAAGAAGACGATAAAATCAGTTGTTGAAGGCAACATATATAGACGGCCTGCCTTTTATGTCTTCCTGGACTCCACAGAGAGGAATCCCAACCTCATTACTGAGCAATGACCGTTTCCGGTTAATGTGGGTGTGTGGGCAAAAAAGGGGGAGAGGGGAAAGCCAGCAGCAGGCTTGGGCTGCTAACTAATCTATTACAGTCTTTGGAGATGCTTAAATGAGTGGAGCAATTAAAATCTACATGCCTGGGAGGCTGGGAAGAAAAGTGGAGAAGAGTAATTAACGAAAATCCAAGCTTATATGTGTTTACATGAAGCCTGTGAAGGTGGTGGTTCAGCTAGGCATCAAGGAATCTTTTAAGCCCTAGCATAACAGCCAGATGCTCACATATACAGAAAAACAGATGACATGCCCACATGCAATTTGTGTACAGATGTGCACACAGCTTCAAGTTTACCCGTCACACATACACAAATAGTTGATGTGCTTTTGGGGCAGTGTATATGTTGACACACACAAAAAGATTGCATAGAGAAGGATTGTTTTGCTTCAGGGTGGAGGTGAACTTTGATGGAACTTAGTAAAACACAGAGCATTTATTACCATGATGAACGGCTCTCTGGGGAGTCGTTTCCCTGCCCTCCCAGCTGGAGTATAGGGCTGCAGTGACAGCGCTGGGTAAGAAAGGGACGGAACAATAGGTTCTGTGACTGCGAGGAGCTGAGGTTGCCCTCCCTGAGTGGGTGGTATGAGCATCCGTCCTGAGCAGCACATAATTCAGAGGGGTGATGGATTCTCATGAAATGTGGAAATAACAAAGGGAGTAAAATGAGAGGGAACTACGAAAGGGCATTTGAATCACCCGGTGTGCTAATGATTTTTTGTGTCGACAGATTCCACTTTTGAAAAGCAACACTCCTGGTGAATTTCCAATCAAATCCGGGACCACACTAAGTAACATAGCGACACTGCCCAGACAGGGCGACCGGCCGACTGCAGCCACTAAAACACAAGTAGCTTTTCCACCCTTTAAAAATTTTTTGCTTTATATGTTTGTTGGTTTGAATTTTTTAATTTTTAATACAGTTAAACCAGTGTGTCTGGTTCATTTTGGCTCCCAGGGGCAGGGACGGCCTCGTGTCTCTGCGGGTCAGGGGTGAAGGCCTCTGCTGCACTCGGCTTTCAACTTCATGTTACCCTTAGTTTTCTTGATCTGAACAGCTTTGGCATCCTCAACCTCTGACCCTGAGAGGAAAGTTCATCTCCTCACTTTCACAGACATGATGCGAGGAGGCACACAGGAAAGGATGGGTACAGCTGAGAGTCACCCTTTTCATCAGAGTTTTAAAAACAATACTGAGGCTCTGCTCTGCTCTGTGTTTCGCTGCAAAGGCACAAAGCAAGAAAACTGACCCTGGCTGAAGTTAAGTGAGACTTTTTCTTGCTGCTGACCCGAGCTATGTTCTTCCATTTATCTTGTTTCCATTCTCTTGATAAACTCCTGGCAGTGCCTGTGGATGTATGTGGCTCTCTAAGTCGGATACCTTGTCACTCCACCTGAGACTCCCATGAAGGAAGCAACCTGGAAAAAGCTCTGCACTGATGGCAACAGGCCCACTGACGACGTACATCCCAGCATCCCGACAGCAGGTGCCCCTCAGGCGCCCAGCACACGGACAGAGGTGGTATCGCCGGGTGGAGTCTGAACCTGCCAGAGCTGCCTCACTCAGGTGCAGGTTCACCTTTGACGTTGGGTGGAGAGGGTTGAAAGCCCTTCAGATGCCAGCTCCTGGGAATGCTCCACTGTCTCTTCTGCCTTCCAGGCCAGGGTTTCCCCACTGCACTGTCAGGGAAGAAACTGTCCACACCTCGGTGCTCCCAGCTCAGAGCTTTCACGGGGGAAAAAAAACCCGAAGCACTGAATTCTGAATCTAAGTTCTAAAAAAAATAATAATAATAAAAAAAATCAAAATAAAAAAGTTTTTATTTTATATAATAATGGATTCTAAACCTGTTATTCATCAGAATCCCTTGATCATATGATGTTTTCTAAAAATTACCAGTTCTAGCGTTCCAACCCAGGAGAGTCTGACACTCTGGTCCTGGGGTCAAACTCAGTAATTCGTCATTTTAATGCTCTCTCAGATGATTCTAATGATCAGTCATATTTGAGAACCAGAGATTTAATTTAGTTACTCTTTTAAACCAAATATTTTAAAAGGTATCTTTGGAGATTCCATTTGGAACATATTGTTTCCATTTTACTCCCAATTCCAATATTCTCCCAAGTCATGCTGTCTCCTTCCACAGTCTTTGAATGGCCACTGCGTTGTTTAGACTTGTGGCAAAGATAGTTCTGCAGGAGGATACGTTTCCTCCCATTTCTACTAAAATTGCTGAGTAACGTTGAGTCGATAGATGAGAAAAAAAATTATAATCCTATTTTTATAACATCTCACAATGTCTCCTATTACCTCAAGGGAGGTCATCTGAAATTCCTTTTAGTTTGCTTCAATTTCTAAAGTTTGAAAAACACTGCTTTAGATTCAAAGAAAGAATTCAAAGCTCTTCCTCCCCAGCCTCCTCCACCAGCTCTCCCACCCTGCCTCCGCTGTCTGAGGCAGAGAAGCTCTCACAGGCAGTCTTTCTGCATCAAGGCTGACTTAGGAAAACAGACACCACGCTGGGTATTTTAACAGAGGGAACTTGACGTGGGAAAGTTGTTACAGATATTGGAGGGCTAAAAAAGCAAAAAGGAACACTCAGATAACAGAGATTGGCAGGATTCAACTTCTACTCTTAGGAAAGAGGTTGGAGTTACCGGAATTGGAAATTGGGCTAGGGCCACATAGAGCTGGGACCTAGGTCTCAGGGTGGGGCAGTGCCAAGCCACTGCTGGTACCTTAGGAATTTGGAGGAGAGGCCTCTTGGATCCAGAGTTCTGACCCAAGAGACAGGCACTCCCTGGAGCCACTGCTATCTCAGACAGATTGCAGTGAGGTTCTGGGAGCATGGGGAGAAGCCGGAGACAGCAACTGACTATTGCTGCCCATTGATAGGATGAGACCTGGAAACAGTGAACAAAGAGGAAGACGGAAAATTCCTCTTCCCACTGCTGCCAGGCCCCTCCTGGGTACCCCAACAGGATTCCAGCTGACCAGAGCAAAATGTGGTTTCTAGAGTCTCGGCACCTGCATCACAAAGCAGTGTGCAGAAGGGAGCATTTGGAGCTGGGTGACATTATATTAAGCACAGCATCAGACTATCCTTTGGGTCAAGAGAGCAGGAGAGCAGTGAAACTTGCACCGGCAGGACAAAGTTCAAAGCTTTTGTTTCCACAACTACGCTTTTTTGAGAGTCAAATAAATTTCAGAAAGCTGTATCTATAGTCTACTCTTGAAGTGTCACAATGCCCATTAGCATAGTAAAGGATCTGAAAAGTCATGTAGTAAAGAAACCTGCCCTGTTTTGTTTAATTAACTATTTCTAAAACTTTTTAGTTTGAATTCCTTTTTTTTTTTTTTTTCAGATATAGTATTCCTCAGAACATGCAAATTGTGTTGTAAATGCTGTTCTAAAATAAAGGTAAGACTTAAGTCTAAACTGCTTTTTTTTAAAACCTTTTTTTTTTTTAGCTTCTAAAGCTGGAAAAAAAAGAACAAATTCAAGTGAAATAGGAAGATAGCTATTAAATGGACATTCTCTTCTGCCATTTACCATGTCATTAGGAAAAGAATTCCTCACTCAACCCCCAGAAGAATCACTAACCACGACCTATCACAAAGACCACCAGCTTCAACAAATCCAAGAGAAACAGGAGAGTGGTCCACAAAACTATGTGAATCATCCTGCACAACCTGGATGCCAAGCTGCCCTGAACACACTGGGAGCTTGAAAATTATCCCACAGGGCAGAGTGGCTCTATTTTTATGCAAGGAGATAAAAAAGAAACTCTACTCTTTATCATTCTAAAACTTTTAGGACTAGATTATTTCTACACCCCCTTGCCTGCCCCAGGCTGGAGGAAGCATCTGATTGTAACACCTGACACAGACTAAAACACAGAGTGAAACACAGTAAAACTTGGGGAGTGGGGCTGAGGCCACCATGTGGCAGCTGCAGATGAGTGGGTAAAAAAGGCTGTCTGCGAAGGCAGATGCAGAGATAAAAAGGAAAAACCAGGATGAGAGAGGAGGAGAGGAAGAGGAAAGAGAAGGATGGAAAGGGGAGGAGAAGGAAAGGAGGGAGGGAGAGAGGGAGGGAAGAAAAAAGAAAAGATAACTGCCTGAAGATTTTCCAGCTCCCTTGGGGACTGGCTCTAAATTATTCCTATTTAACAAGAATGTTTCATTTTATAACACCACAATGTTGTACTACTATAACTGTCCCTATCTAATCTGGCTTTTACTTTTCAGCTGGATTTTGTTCATAAAGACAAATGATTCCTATTTGGAAATCTGGAAATTTCATAAGCAAAAGTCATTTGAATTGATTTAATTTATCTGTCTATTCTATTTCTAATTCTACAAACAGGTACCAAAAAGTTCCAAACAACTGAATGTAGATGAAAATAACCATCACATGACTTCAGCATCCTTCCTTTCATCATGATGTGCTACCAGCAGACCTGACAGGATGCTAAATTTATACTAAAGTATTAAGACAGAAGTCTAGTTCTGAAAAATTTCTCTGTATTCCATTCATTTAGAAGCTGATCAGCCAAGACAGAAGACTGGTAGTTTTGTCTCCAATACCCACAAAACAAAGGAGAGAAGTTCCTGGGCAGAGATAGGAGAAACCAAGTCCAGTTAAATAGAGTTTACCAATTAACACTTTCATAGACCTGAAAAATTATTCTTAATAAATATTTCAGCAGGGTTTGCTTTTTCTCTTTAACAATTTTAAACATACTCATTTGACAATTGTATTTGCTGATGACTCTGGATTTTTTTTCTTCATATATTTTGTAATTTAGAATTGTGAGTTCATGTTGGGAGGGATTTTATCTATAAGAATACTGTGCAGGTCTGAAGATATGTCTTTCTAGAGAAGGTTTTAATTACTTTTATTGAGGGCACCAGTATTATCATCAGCCTGAGACTCCTTTTCATGTTATTTTGTTGAAGAATCTAGGCCCTCTAAACAGTGTAAATTCAAACCCTAAACTTGAATGAGGACAGCTTGACGTTCTTAGGTTTTTCTACATTCGCAGGGTTTTCTTCCCTTTCCTCTTCCCCAATCAATCAGGCTAACCAAAAGAGTTTTCTATAAGTCTCTTTGGAAGAAGGGGTTAAATTTTTTCAGTCCTCCCCTTTCACAGATGTATTTTAAGAGTTCTTTATTTGAGAGTCTTAAATCTAAATTTCTGCCTTTCATGGCCCTAGTTTTGTCTCCTGTACTTTCATAGCCATTAAAACACAAACTCTTTGGTAATCAGAGTGGCAGAAAAAAAATCCAGAAGAGTCAAAAGATCAGTTTCTGGGGTATTTCCTTTACTTTCTTATTAGTACTTAAAAGCACCCTTGTTATATTTTATTCAGTATTTCTAAGCAATTCTTAGTAAGAGAGTTTTTAGATTAGTCAGCAATATTGCTAAAATTGAAAGTCTGTTGTTATTTTTCATGTATTTCTATTCTTTGCGTATCTGTTCTTACTATCTGTCAAGATTCCTTTGTGTATGAAGTCAGTTCTGAAAATGGACTTACTTGGTAATGACTTTTGATTCCTTATAGACTTACATTGAAAGTATCTTCTTAGGCAAAGAGAAAAGAAGGTCTGTGCAATTATTGTCAGCCTCACTCAATGGAAACAATAGACATGGAGAATGCAGTACTGCCTTTCTGTTCACCTCTCACAACCACAGTTCGAAAGTTTCTGGTTTTCTCCAAAACAAAACAGAGATCATGAATGCTTTCTTATGAGAAAGGTTCTTTGAAATTAGCTTTGGAGAGGATGGAAGGAAGGAAGGAAGGAAGGAAAGAAGGAAGGAAGGAAGGAAGGAAGGAAGGAAGGAAGGAAGGAAGGAAGGAAGGAAAGAAGGGCCCCATCCTTGAACAAATCTAGGTCTCTGGGAAAATCAGGATTTAGGCCTTAAATCTGATATTTAAAACTCTCTCCATTTTCAGTTTTTCTTTAACTTGACTTTAATAAAAATCTTTGAGGGGGAAATTATAAGGCTGCACTTTTATAACGTTAATGTTAATTTTCAATTAGATCAATTTTGTCAAACTCAGCCATCCCATTTTTAGAAATATATTATTATTTAATTAAGTAATAATAATCAGAAGAATTACTCAGAAAAGAGAGTGAAATTGGAAAATTGGGTAGGGTAATGCAAATCTCACATGCTAGATAGAATATTCATAAGGTTTTATGGTTTTGAAAACTATTACCAATGCAATTTTTGTTATAATTTTACATATCTTCTTAGTAATGGCATTTCTTAGCCTCTCTTTTATTTTACTTATTACCAATACAGAGAGTATTTGGATCTAGCCTAAATTCTTCTGCAAATCAAACATATTTCCTCTTGTATTCCTAATGGAGACCAGATTCTTACATAATAACCTTTCATCTTCCTGAAGACCCACCCACTTAGCCATGCATTCCATTGCATTGTCTTAGTTACCCAGCCACCATGGAGGATATCCTGAAGGGAAAAGTTCAAGATCAAACGAGATGTCTCTCTTCATGAACTAACAAATATAATTTCCTCCTTTCTAGTTTTATTAACAATGAGAATTTCTCTTCAAGTAACACCCGGAAAGCAAAGGTGTCACGGAAAATGCATCACTTTTAAATACCACAAAGCTTTGAAAATGTTACTCTATTAAACATTTTCTAAGTAATGGTGTTTGTGTAATAATTACAGCTTGAGGTTTTCTGTCATCAGAATCAAGTGGCTGATTTTCTAATGACCCTTTTTGCTCTAAAAACACAATGATTCTGATTGTTTCTGGCACAAATTATGTTGTTCAATGGTAGACTTTGATTCTCCTCTATCTCTTTTTGACTCTGTTTTCAAAGTGAAGTAAAATGGAGTGTTAATTAATTCAAAATCAGTTGATCTGCATAGTTAAATTCTATCACCTCTATTTGTCATTGCTCTTTCCTTCCCTTTTACCCCAAAACATTATAAGCATAATGTCTTTTATTCTCCATAACTGATTCTTATGTCTGATACCTTCTGGATATTTACACATTTTTCCCACCTAGACCCTCTCTCTGTACATATATGTATGTCAAGATTGGGGCATTTGCATCAGACCTTTAGGTCATTTCTCTGTTCTGTGGAATAGCACAGAGCACGCTGATTATTGTAGAGTCAGAAAGCAATACTTTATAAACATGCTTGTTTTATGCTTTTGAGATTTTCCTTTTTTTCCCTTTACTTTCTTTTACTATTCTCGGAGAGTCCTTTTTGTTGAACTAATGAAGTAAAGAAATGCAATTCATGTTTTTTGCTTTATTCTGTTGGAACTAAAGTTTCAAGAGGAGAAACACATGAGGAGTCCTGTATGAGGTGCTTGTTAGACAGCAGACGGGCAGAAATAGGTGGTAATGAAATTCTGGGGCTCACCAGTTAGTGAGATCTATATATGTGGCCAACCTCTGCTGTGTAAATTGGGCAATTAACTTCCTAAGTCTCATTTTTCTCACTGTAAAATGAGAGCTTGTTCATTCATGCAACAAATATTTACTAGGTGGCTACTATGTGCCTGGTATTATTTCAGTATTCCCAGGGCAAGTCCATTTTCTTGTAGACTGGGGTAAGAGGAAAAGGAAAAAGAGAGACAATAAACTAAAATACAAGTGTAATTCAGTGAATGAAATCCCTCTCCCCACCAGTACATCAATAGACATTACTCTTTTGCATTTCTTGGTATCCTGTTAGCCAGAGCCACCTATCTGCCAAGGAATGGGGAAGGGGATACAGTAATGCAGTAGAAATACAAAATGACTTAAAGATTTAATCTTTAGTTGCTGACATCCAAATAAGATTTCCAAGTCAACATCAAGATAGTAAGCCTTGAAATCCATGTTTTTTGAGCAAACCCTATGTAAAGGCCCGGCTGACTAGATCATGGAGTTTTAAGCATACCTGGAGCAGAGAGAATGAGGATATGAGGTCGATAGAGGAAGGTAAAATTTAAGAAGTGGGGGAAGGATAAAAAGGAAGTTAGACACCAATGCCTTGTTCTCTTACCCATTTCCTTGGGCCCAGCCTCAAACATCTGGATGGATGTGGAGAAGGCCGAGGACAGCACAGTTATGGATCACTTCCTTGTGCAGCACAGGAAGGCTTCCAGATAGGGCTGCCAGATAGCTACAGAAAGACCAATTAGGTTTGAATTTCAGATAATAAATAATTTTTAACACACCTCCCATGCAATATTCGAGACATTCTTACATTAATTTTTTCCTATTGTTTATCTGTAATTAAAGATTAACTGAACTGCCTATATATTTTGTTGTTGTTAAATCTGGCAACCCTATCCTAGAGGAACTTTTCATTTGGGGCCCCAGCCACCAATAGCATGAGAATGATGGCATAGAAGTGACAGCAGGAGTGTTGATAGCTAGGCCTAAGGAAGCACTCTTGCTCTTTGATTGTAAAATTCTTAACATTACCTTAGATTGTCTGGTCTATAGTTAATGCTCAACAAATATTACCTATTATTATCATTATAGAAGTTGTGAAACACCCTCTTAGATGCCTGGAAAAGATATAGGGATCGAGGAATACAGCAGGGATGAAGAGAAGAAATAGGGCAAACATTATTATTCTAGGGGTAGAATGGCACTGGCAAGGCTTATGTAAGGTAGAAGATTGGTGAGGCACACTGGTTTAAGGAATGAATGTTCTCAACCCAGCCCTCTTGTGAGCCTCAATAGGTCTTGAGCCAATGAAATAAAAGAATACAGGGTTCTAACAGCACAAAGAACTATAGGCCAGGAAATACAGTAGCCAACCATACTTCTCCATAGGGGAAACAAGAACAGATTCAGTAGATGTGTGAGAGACACAGAAATAAATGTCTTTTAAATTAAGTGGAGTGAAATAGTAATAACCGCACTGGAAAACTTCTGGAAAGCCAGCTACCAATTAAAACAACCAGAAAATTCCTTGCTGTTGAACGAAACTCAAGAAAAGCAATCTTTTTGAACAGCTTTGCTTTCTGAATTTATGGCTAAACCTTCCTAATTAGTAATGAGTAATCTTTTGGAAAATGAAAAGAACGTCTTAAGACCAAAAAAAATTAAGTCAAAATGGTGGTAACGAAATTGGCAACTTACTGATAACTTTGCTTTTTTTTTTCCCCCCTTTAAAATATACTTTTACTTCTGGTTTTACTCAGCCTTAAAATTTTCAAGTGATGTTACAGAACCATGAAAGTGTTTCCACAGCAGCAAATTCTTGTCGGCTGAGAAGTCGTAAAGTGTATATGTAATTTTCTTTCTGATGATTGGCACAGGAACTTGGAAAAAGGCAGAAATAGGTGATGACTGACAATTTCTACATAGCATCTTGCTTGATTTGGCTTGTAAAATCACTCAGTGTGATGAGCTTCACACAGGCTCAGTGTATATAGAAAGCAGCCTTGCATGGTGATGAACCAGAAGGTTACTCCTTTGTGCCAGTCAGATGCATTCTGACCTGACACATCCAGAGTTTGCATTGTTTGCTTTAGTGAGGCTATTGTGAATTAGTGGGAAAAGCAGCTAATAATATTTTTTAATTTTCAGTGACACATTGACACAAAATGGAGATATCTCTTTGCAGCAGAGTTACCCTGTGAACTTTTTACATCACCATTCAGCCTTTGAGAAAAAGATACTATTATATTTTGTTAAGAAAAGAAACATAAAACCAAACAGCTAACTGTTAACAGTATAAAACACCTTAAAACATAGCTAAACAAGCAGTTTATGCTATACTCAGATATCTGAAATTTTTGTGGCCTCCTCAGGTTATTCTCTAAGAGCATCTCCCAATATGAACTAATTGTGTATTTTCATCAGAGGGATTATATTCACAGCAAAATTCTATTAGGAAAATGTTAACAAAAGAGGAATAAAGAGAAATACACTATGTGAAAATATTTATTCATGTTAATTGAGAATATGAATATAAGGTTTTCTTGTTAATAATTTGAACTAAATTTCAAATGTAGAATAATTTTCCCAGATTGCCTCAAGTTTAACATTTTTAGCAAATATTTTTTTTCATCTACTATGTAAGTTAACATACTACACTGATTAGGGAAGACTGATTAAAGTACTGAAAAGGTTAAGCAACTCTTCTGGGGAAGATTGCTTCATTTCAATTTAAAAAAAACTGATGGGCCCAGTTAGGTTATTGACCTCTAGGAGAATAATGACTTGGACATCTAGACTATGTAGGAACTTAGATTTGCAAACCTTAGATCAAGTCTTATCTTTTACTAGGCAACAATGTTATATCAAGTGTGTTATTTAAAATGCTAATATATTAAAATATTTAACATATGAAATCAGCTTTTAAAAATAAAGTACCCAATTAGTACTTTAATAATTCAGATTATTTTTTCTTCCCAACAAATCTAACATCATGAGGTTCATAACAGTTTCTCCTTAATTTTTTTGTGAAGTAAACCAGGATCACTCAAGTCTCCTTGTAGGTAGCTGAAACAAACACAGCACCAAAGGAAAAACATGATCCTCTGAGCCTATTCCTTATAAAATAAGGTAAATTCTGACCCTGCACAGATAATATGAATGTTAGATCACCTCTGATAAGCAATTTTTAATTGATTGCATAGAGTTGTAATTATGGTGAATGGATTTGACTTTTAAAATATAAAATGAAAAGCCAAGATATTGATAAATATTTTGTGTTAAAATATCTGTGTTAAAATAGTCATATTTATGATGAAACATTATCAATTCAAGTCACTACATAAAGCAAAATGTCAACCTTCTGTCATTTATCAAATGGTTTTTGATATCAGATAGTTGGAACCATAATATAGAACCCTACTATATAGAGGTCAATTATTTAACAATTTAGAATCATTATTTTTCTTCATTATCCCGGTGATAATTCTCCTTCCTTTGACCTTTTCATTTCTAAAGATGTTTTCTCTAATGGCAATAAGTAGAAAGAGGTAAAATTCAAATTAACACTTATCCTCATAGCAATTCTGGCAAAACTATGAATGGGAAGAGGTGTGAAGTTATTGGCTCCAATTAGAACCAAGTGTATTACCATGAACATAGTAGCTTCTCAATTAATTCAATTAATTAATTGATTAGGGGCTTGATCAATCTTTTGCCTTCTGGCCATTACCACATCTAAATTGGAAGTTGGTTATAATTACAAAACCATATAAGACGACCAGTGATCATAAGTTACATTTTAAAAAATCAATGGGAGAATTAATGCTGACTCTAAATGCACATGTGCTTATTATTCGAGTCTCACAAAGCATTTGAAAGCCACAGCTGTTGATAATGCTTTTGATTTGCCAGATCCTGTAACAGTCCACTTACTTTGCCTTGAACATGGCATTTGTACCACATTAAAGTTTGGCAAGCTTAATCTTTGCTAACCACTGGCAAATGTGAACATGCTATAAAATATAAAAATATATTTCAGCCAAAGCCATTATCAGGTATATATTTGTTTGGATTTGACTAAGAACTTCTAATTTGTTCATGCACACTTGGCATCTTTGCATTCTGTGTGGTGGCTTTGCTTGCAATGAATATATTACATGCATAGGAGTCAACTAAAGCTCCAAGTGCTGTAGAAGAGGAAAGAGAGGAGAGGAAAAAAGAAGTCCTATTTTACTTATGTCAGAGTGAGAACGAACCTTCATAAACTCTTAGGGAGAACTCTTCCAATGTCCACTCTGTCCCATCCTCCCACCTGAGCTGCCCCATACTAAAAATATTTTTGAATAGTTTGTTTATTCTGTTTCATATCATCACATAAGAGAACCTACCCTGGCATTTACCTGGTTAAAAGCTTCATAATAGAATAAAATCATACCATCGGCTATTTACCAACACAAAGCTCGAAAAAACTATCATCTTTAATATTCCCTCACCATGGAGTTCTTCAGTCTAAGAGTCCACAGCACCCATAGAAGCAGAATAGGTGGAGCTGGCATATGATATGGAAATTGTTGTTCTGTTTTGTTCATTCACGTATTTAGACTAAGACAGACAGAGCAATAAGTGTTATAGGATGGATGGAGTTTGTAATTTAGTCCTACTTCCTCTCCAAGGGGCATAATATAAAATTTTTCGTTAATCCTCCCCTCCATTTGTCACCCAACTCTCCTATTTAATCACCTCAAAATCTTTCAAATATGGCATCTCATATTTATCTCATGACATGTCATAAAGGTGAAAAGGTTAAGAATTATGTAATTATTATGTTCCTGTACAAACCAAAGAAAAGGTTGATTTCAGAGTAGCACCAGAATCAACATCTGCTCGTCTTAGCTCTCCAGCAAATGGACACATGTAATGAATAAAGAACACTGAACATAAATGTACCTGTGTTTCAGGTTTAAATAAAATTTAGTTCTATCAAGGAAATATAACAGATCAACCCCCTCAAATAAACTGAACAAAACAAAGACACAGATCCTTTCCCTAACATCATTTATTCACTCATTCATTTATTCAGTAATTACTGAGCTTCTCCTAAGTTCTAGGCGTTATCTTTGACATTGTACACGTTAGAGAGTGAGTGAGATAACATGTAAAACTACTTAGCACAGAGCCTGATATATGGGAGGCAACTAATGAATTTAAAATTCTTTTTTGAATTTTTGCGTTTGGACTAGACAATCACAATCAATATTCAACCTAAAGAAAATGATTTGCTTCTCACCCAGTGTCATCATTCCTTTAAATCCTCCCTCTATGTAGTTATAGACTATAAATTTAGGCATGAGCTATTGAGCCAGGGAGAATAAATCACACTCAGGCCAAACGATGGCTCGTGAATCTTGGCTTGCCTTTTTTTTTTTTTCTTTTTTTTTGCCATTGTAAAAGAGGAGAGAAAAAAAATCAGTTAAGAGTCCCCAGTATCATAGGCTGTATCTGTAAACACAAACATACACATATACACTTATGGTAGATTGTGTTGTTAACCTAGGCAAATAACTTTACAATTAGTTGAAAAGAATCATTTACTATCTTCTGTTTGACTTATTTATAAGCAATTTATATAGACACATTCTTAAAGCCAGCATTTATTTCTGCCCTATCTTGCTTCCTATTTTCTATATCTATTTGCCTTTTTTCTTTGCTTGGCTCTCAAGACTAGGGCACATATGAAAGAGAAATCAATCAGAGATATAATCAATTTTTATCTTCCAGCAGAGTTTTCATGATCTATGCTAATTGCCACCACCAAATTGATCATGTGGCCATCCACACTAATCCCTGATATCCAGGGTGAATAGATGCTTCTATAAACACAGACATAAAAGTAGTTGCAGGCGAAGTTATTTAAAGAACTCATCTATGACCTCTACTGGTCACGTTATTAAAATACAACAGCTATCATTCAGAGCTGTTTTCATATTTTTATTCAACAAATATTTTTAAAAACTTATTATGTGTCAGGCACTGTTTTAAGTGATGACAGCAAAAAAAAAAAAAACAGGTAGTAAAACCCAACTTTCTCAAAATTCAGTTGGGGAGACACTTCAACTAAAAGCATTAAAACAGTTAATTGTAGAGTACATTGAAAGCTAATAAACTTTTAAAAAGAGAAAAGGTAAATCAAGGTAAAGGAAATTGAAAGTAATGAGAGGGCATTGCTAGAGAAGCAGGTTGTATAATTAAATTGAATGTTCAGGACAAGTTTTCATGAGAGAGTAGAATTAAACAGACTTGAAGGGGGTGAAGACCTCAGCAACTTAAGACCTAGCATATAGGTTCTTGAATTAGTTAAATTAGACATCATCCTGGGAGCAGGTGTCTTTTTCACAGAGGATTTCCAGAGAGATTTTGGAGTGAGACTTCTGTTCAAACTCTGTATTGGTCAGCTTTTGCTGGAGCAACAAACAATCTCAAATTCTCAGTGGCTTAAAAAATGACTAAGTTTTTGTTCACATTTCAGGACTATATGAGGGTCAGGTGTGGCTCTGATGGGTACAGCTCAGCTGCTTTCAACTTAGATCTATGTGTCATCTCATTCCAGAAGCCAAGGTCGAAAGAACAAACACTCTCAAAAGCATGCTATTCTCACCGAGAAGGAAGCCAGGACTGAAGTGCGCCTAATCGACCACACAATGTAAAGCTTTGCTCTCATGTGGCATATATCAAATCCATTCACATTTGATTGACCAAAGAAAGGTGAATTGGCCAAGCCCAAAGTCACTGAAGGCAGGGAGAATATATCTGGCCCATGTACAGAAGTACAACAAGAAGGAAGAAATGAACAATGGTGCATAGTAATACAACATAACTTTAATGAGTTATCTAACCTTTCTGAATCTTACTTGCCCATCTGTGAAACAGAAATAAAAAAAAAAATTACCTGTGAAGAATAAGTGAGATGTTTGTAAATGTATTTAGCACAATAACTGGCTAATAAGGAATCAGTAAATGTTAGTATCCTTGTTTTGTCTTCTTCAAAAGTAGCATCATCACTCTGGCCCAATTCCTTTGGAGGCTTAAGCATCTATGGGGATGTGTTGGAACATCGAGAAGTCTGGGATTCAAAAAATCTAGATTCAGTTTTTCCTCTAAATCCTGGCTAAATTACTAATCTATGAAATGAGGTGGCTGTCTAAATAACCTCTCAGTTTCCTTTCTAGTGCTAAAAGATCCTAATTTGGGGATAAAACATCGAAAAGTAGGTTCTTACTTTATCTCGAGTCACTGGTGTTTAGTTTTAACACCAGGTGGCGCAAGAAAACAACTTAAAAGAAAAAGACAAAGCCTTTTTTTTTGTGGTAGAGTTCTAGGCTGTTGTTTCGTTATCACAGTTTTTTATAAACAGAACGCTTGCATCAGATAATTCCTCAGAAAGCACCACTTTGAGGAAATGGCCTACAAAAATATAAAATAAGCACTCTAGTCCTGGAACCTCATACTTTGGGAGAGTACCCTAGGAAACTAGTGACTGTCCCAGGCAATTTCTAGGGTTTGATTTTGGAATTTGGAGACTTCCCTCTTTTTGAACAGAAGTATGAGATAACTGGAGCTGTGTTGTAGTGTGATATATCTAGTTGCCATGTGATGGCAGCCAGAAATGTCTGACAAGGGGGGAAATTGTTTAGGAGGCTTGTAGGACAGACCAGAGTCCACATACAAAGCTCTGAAACTGAGTGGTGGGAGTGGGGATAGGAAGGGACAAGAATGCTGCAGCAACAGAATCTCAAGATGTTGGGAACTATTTACATAAAAAGGCTTCAAGTAGGATGTCATTATGAAAGATGACTCCTGGATTAGGAAAATGTTAGGGCCACAGAAAGAAAGTGGCAAAAAGACTTTGGAATGACAGTATTGCAGTCATTCCTGGTCTTCTCATATACACTGAGAAGAAACCAAGAATGTTTCTGCTTTCTTTGGTACTGAGACCATCATCCCCTTGTATACAAAATGCTAGTCCTAAAAGTGCCAGATTTACCTGCTGGACTTCCTACTGTGGAGAGTAGTGAAACGATTCAATATAACGATTGGTCTTTTCTCAAAAATGTTTTTGTACACATAATGTTAATGGTGGTAGTTTAAAATCCTGTGGATAATTGGAGAGCTATGCATCTGTGGGGGCCGGGTGTATATAGGAAATCTCTATATCTTTCACTCAGTTCCACGAACCTAAAACTACTCTAAAAAGATGATATCTATTTTTTTTAAATCCTGGGGGATTCTAGGAAGATAGTGGAGTAGGAAGCACTCAGAATCCCTCTCCCCCAATAGACAACAATTGCACTAGCAAAATATGTATGATGTACCTATTTCGGAACTCTGGACAGTTTATTGAAGGCTTGCAACTTCCAGGGTAGACTTGGACAGTTAACTTTGGTCTATTTTGGCTTTCAGCACAGTAGCAGCTACCCATTCCTCACCCCCAGCCATGAGGCAGGCAGCTGTGCATATGTCCTGGAGCAGCTTGCATACAGCTTTGCAGGAGCCAGGGTGGGCAAAAAAGACCCTGTCCTCCAACTATCACAGATCTATGCTCTGATCACTGAATGCTGCTTCTGATCACAGAGGTGAAGACAATGAGGCAGGCAGCCATTATTGTTGCACCTCCCCCCATTAATGCAAGTCCTGCCCCATCTGGCTGAGGTAACATCAAGCAGATTTAAAGGGCCAGTGCCCCCCCTTTTGTACCCCCTTCATTTTTCTTTTTTCCCTTTGGGTAGTCAGACATTAAAGACTAGAACATTAAAAAACAATTTTATATATGGCAAATGTTAAAAAGTGACTAGGTGAGCCCAAGGAAAGGCTCAGAAAAGATCTAAGGAGACCTTAAGTTTAAACTTGAGGCTGAACCTTGGCACAGAGACAGCAATAAAATAAGAAACAAAACAAAAACAAAAACAAAAACAAATAAACCAAACACAAAAACAAAAACAGAAAACCATGGGAAAGGAGGAGAATCTGATTTACAGTTACTACTTTATTAGATTCAAATGTTCAGTTTTCAACAAAAAAAATCACAAGGCATATAAAAAAATAGAAAAGTTTGATCTATTTAAAGAGAAATAATAGATCAACAGCAACTGTCCAAGAAAAAGATCTGATGGCAGAAATATTAGACAAAGACTTTAAAACAGCTGTCTTAGAGATGTTCAAAGAACTAGAGGAAGATGTGGAGTAAAATCAAGAAAATAATGTATGAATAAGACAGAATTATCAGTAAGGAGATAGAAAATCTAAAAAGAAACCAAAAAGAAATTCTGGAGCTGAAAAATACAATAACTGAAAAAAAATTCTCTAGAGGGATTCAAAGGCAGATTTGAACAGGCAAAAGAAAAAAAATCAGCAAACTTGAAGAAAGGCCAATGGAAACTATTGAGTCTGAGAAACAGAAAGAAAAAAGATTGAAGTGAACAAAGAATGCATTAAGGATCTATGGGATACCATTAAATAGACCAACATATACATTGTGTGAGTCCCAGGGGAGAGGAGAAAGAGGTAGAAAGAATATCTGAAGAAAAAATGGCTGAAAACCTCCCAAACTTGATGAAAGATATGAGTATAAACATCGAAGAATTTCAACAAAGTACAAGATAAGCTCACAGATACCCACAGCAAGGTACATAATTAAACCTTAAAAAGCTAACAACAGAGATTATTTTAAAAACAGCGAGAGAAGCAAATAATCATATACAAGGATATTCAATAAGATTATCAATAGATTTCTCATCAGAAATTTTGGAGGACAGAAAGCAGTAGGCTGATACAGTCAAAGTGCTAAAAGAAAAATGTTGTCAACCAAGAATCTTATCTCTGACAAAGCTATCTCTTCAACAGTAAGAAATAAATGAATGCATTCCAAGATAAACCAGGGCGAGGGAATTTGTTTCCACTGGACCTGCCATGCAAGAAATGCTCAAGGGAGTCCTGTTAGGTGAAATGAAAGGACACCTGAACTATAACTAACTGAAAGCTATATGAATTAATAAAGATCTCAATTAAATATTACTCAAAGATTACTACAAAGCTACAGTAATCATGTAAATAGATGAAAAATTATAAAAACTAACATTATTTTAACAATAGTTTGTAACTGTACCTTTTGTTTTCTATATGACTCAAGAGGTATTTAAATAAGTAGTATAAAAGCTAGTATTATTATAACTCTGGTTTGTAACTGTAAATCTTGCTTTCTCCATTGTTTCTCCAGACTAATGCATTAAAAGAATTAGTAGTTTATGTTTTGGAGTACACAGTATACAAAGATGTAATTTTATGACACTGACAGCTGAAAGGAGTCTGAATGGAGATGTAAAGGATAAGAGTTTTTGTATGTTATTAAAGTTAGCCTCGTATAAAATTCAAATTATAGTGTTATAGCTAAGTAATTAAATGTAATTCCCATGATAACCATAGAGGAAATAGAATATACACAAAGGAAAATGGTAAAGAGATTTAAACATTTTACTACAAAAAAAATCAATTATAATACAAGAGAAAATAGTAATGCAGGAAATGAGGGATAAAAAACCTATAAGGCATTTAGAAAACAAACAGCAAAATGACAGAAGCAAACCTCTCCATATCAGTAATTACTTTATATGTAAATGGATTAAACTCTCCAATCAAAAGACAGATTGGCAGAAAGAATGAAAACACATGATTCAACTATATGCTGTCTATAAGAAATTTAGTTTAAATCTAAAGACACAAACTGACTGAAAGCAAATGGATGGAGAAAGTTATTTCATGCAATAGCAGCCAAAAGACAGCATGGGTGTATTTATGTACTAACATCAGATAAAATAGACTTTAAATTGAAAAAGTTCACAAGAGTCAAAGAAGGACATCATATATTAACAAGATGAAAAGGAAGTTACAAAAACAATTCCATTTATAATATAGCATGAAAAGAAATAAAATACTTTTACAATAAAAAGTATAAAACATTGCTGAAAGAAATTTTAAAAATATATAAATAAATGAAACATCCATGTTACTGGATTGGAAGACCCTATATTATCAAAATTTCAAGTGATTTACAGATTAAATTCAATTCCTATCAAAATCTCGATAATAATTTTTTGCAGAAAATAAAACCCTAAAATTATACAGAATCTCAAGGGACCATAAATAGACAAAACAATCTTGGGGAAAAAAAGAATAAAACTGAAGGACTCGTACTTCCTGATTTCAACGATTACTGCAAAGCTACAGTGATCAAAACAGTGTGGTACTAGCATAAAAACAGACAGCAACTGACTATTGCTGCCCATTGATAGGGTGACATATAGAAATAGTGAACACAAAGAAAGAAGGAAAAATCTACCAAGTCCTCTCATGGGTACCCCAATAGAAAACCAGCTGACCAAAGCAAAATGTGGTTTTCAGAGTTTTGGCACCTGCATCACAAAGCAGAGCACAGAAGGGAGCGTTTGGAGCTGGGCAATAGTATATTAAGCACAGCATCAGACTATCCTTTGGGTCAAGAGAGCAGTAGTCAATAAGTATGTGAAAAGATGTTCAACACCACTAATCATTAGAAAAATGCAAATTCAAACTACAATAAGATACCACCTCACATTCATTAAGATGGCTACTATCAAAAAACAAAACAAAACAAAACAGGTGTTGGCAAGGATGTAGAGAAATTGGTACCCTTGTGTACTGTTGGTGGGGATGTAAAATGGTATAGCTGCTATAGAAACAGTATGAAGGTTGCTCACGAAATTAAAAATAGAATTACCATATGATCCAGCAATTCTACTTCTGAGTATATACTCAAAAGAATTGAAAGCAAGGAATCAAAAAGACATTTGTACACCCACTTTCACAGCAGCATTATTCACGATAAGTAAAACATGGAAGCAACACAAGTGTCCATTGACGAATGAATAAGCAAAATGTGGTATATATATATATACATGGAATAGTATTCAGCTTTAAAAATGAAGAAAATTCTGCAATATACTACAACATGCATGAACTTTGAGGACATTATGCTAAAATAAGGCAGTCACAAAAAGATAAATAGTGTATAATTCTACTTATATGAGGTACTTAGAATAGTCAAATTCAGAGAGACAGAAAGGAGGAGAGCGGTTGCCTGGAACCAAGGAGGAGGAAGGAATGAGCAATTATTGTTATCTATATTATGTGATTTTTATCACAATTTTAAAAGTTGAAAAAAATGCAGAGCAGCAAAACAGAAAAAAAAAAAGAAAAAGAAAAGAAGGAAGCTTCTTCTATGTTAATGTGGTGATGTTGTTACATGGTACAATGGAAGGAGTGGCTCTGGGGGTCAGATAGCCCTAGGTTTAAATCTGAAAACTCAGCCCTGCAGGATTATCACCTCATCACTCTTGTATAAACTTGACTAGAAGAAAGCATGTTTGTTTTAGACTTCTAAAATATTCTATTGCCTTGAGCAAGTTACTTAATGTCTTAGTCCCATACATAATATAGAAGAAATAATATAAATCTTATAGATTTGCCATGAGAAATAAAGGTAGTATGATTATAGGGTAAGTAATCAGTAAATGTCAATTCTTTTTTTCATAAAAAAAAAAAAAGGCTATTAGTATGCCCTCATGTGAAAGTGTCAGACAAACTCAACCTCAGCACAGAGACAGATATAATGGTCTTCGTTATTTATGGCCACTTTTTTGTAAGAAATGCTGATTGAGCTCTCAAAAATTAAATCTATTAAGCTGGCCTATAGCTTAGACAGGATGTTCACTTGTCCACAACAAAGGGGAAGAAGGAATTGCACAATGCATCTCTGTTCTCATTACTCAATCTCTACCCAACTGAAACCTTGCTTCATAAGAGATTAGCCGCAACCTCTGAGAACAATAAACATCCTGAATTGCAAACCCCATTTTGTCACCTCACAGAACCATTATAAATCTCAGTTGCAGTAAATGCATCTCTTATTTTACTTATGGAATGACCATTTAGAGAGAAATTTTACAATAGTCCTTATTATCAGTCTTTTAGCCAATTTTTCAAATTGGGGGAAGAAGAAATTAACATGCAATATTAATATTTATATTTTGCATTTAAAGGAAGGATAGTTTGCTCTTTTCAAAGGATACAGAGCAATTTCTGGGACATAAAGCTAGCAGATAATTTCCACAGTTGGATCATTTTTGGTTCCATCTTATTCTGGAGATGGGTGAAAACTATTGGTCACCAAAAGATCAATGGACAAATGCCCTAGAGCAAACAACAAGTGTGCAGTATACACCAAGAAGTGTCAACAAGAAGATAACTAAACAAGAGAAATAGATGATACTTCAATTTCATAACAGTGAGGGATGAGAACATCAGGGCAAGTCAAGCATATATTTTCTCTGATGGTGGTGGTGGTGGCAGGGGGAATGGGCAAAGCTCTGCACCCTCCCACAGCTACAGTGAGCACAGCGGACAGAAAGAAGTTTCATTCTAGTTCTACTCTTGTAGATGAGAACACTCTACCCTTTCTTCATTTAACCTAAATCACTCTCTGTTTGAAGTTTATTTGATCAAGGGGGCACAAAGAGTTTGGGGTAAGAACTGGTTGGTAGCATAATTCTGCCTTTCCCACACCTTGCTGAAGAATCTTGATACACCATCATGTGGCCTCACCATGGCCCACCCTCTCAAGATGAAAAGGACAGCAAGGACCACAAGAAGCTATAAGTTTACTTAGTGAAACTATATGGTCACAGTGTGATTACAGATAATGCAACGTGTTTCCTAAGGTTCAGGCCTATAACACATTAGAATGCATTACAGAGAAGATAATTTAGAACTATCCTAGGCTGATTTTAAAGAAACAAGTAGAGAGATGACTTTTTTTTCAATGGTTTATGCTAAATTTAAAGAGGGGCATGGATGTTGAGGAAGCAGGCTCAGGGCTGCTTGGGTGGAGCTTCACAGGATGGCAGTACGAGGCATGGTCACAGTGTTCTGGGTTCTGGCACCCAGCTGCGCAGGTCTGAATGGATTTTGTCTGTACTGCTGGGCAATTAGTTTGCAGGATAAACCTATGCTAACCAAATCCTCAAAAGATTGACATGTCAAACAAAAGACAAATGTATTTATTTGTAATAGATATATAATAAACATTTTCAGTGATTTCTACACTTCATTTCCTCAATCCTACCCATTATCAAGATAGCTGGGAGACCAAATTCATCATCAGATTGTTATTTGTTGAACCAAGATTCAGAACAAAAAGAGATGAATAAGTTTAAGGAGTATTTCGCTGGGATATTGAAAAGACTTCTGAGTGGAATATGCTTTCCAGGTGATCTGAACACTAGCATCTCTCTTCTCTGGAAAGTGTTAGATATCATCAGCAACAAATCCTCACTGCCTAGTCTCCCCTTTTTAAACAAATGCAGATAGATTATCTGTCTACCATGTCTCCAACCATACTAATCCCAGTTTTCTTCAGATGAAGCACAATACAATTCACACTGCTCTGTTTTCTATTCAGTTATTTTCCTCAACCTATAGCCGACTCATCCTAACTATCCCAATCCTTTCAGTCCCTCATTACCAGTTCTCAGAAAGGGTTACTGATGGTCGGTCTCTTCAATTATGTATTGGTTCTTATTACTTCCACGGATGAAATTATTTTCAACTTCTGGAGGCACTTTAATATGTATGTGACAAGTTCCCACAGCCTGCCTGGAAGCACAAAGATGCCTCCCATAGGCTTGTTCAGCATCAATTATTCTGTTCATCTGTGGAATGTGTTTGTAACGTGTTTTATTTATTTTGCCTCCACATATTCCTGCCTTGCTAGAGGAAGAGGTGAATAAACCACCCTGCCTCTCCCCGCAAGAAAGTAATTTTTTCACCTTAGGTGGGCCATCTGTTTCTCCTAACACAGTTCTGCTTTGACTTGGATTGAATACATCTTGTCCCAGGCATTTTGCCAGCTGTAGGCTCCAGGAAATGGAGTAACTAGAAGTGGTTTCCTTGTGATGTCAGATTTTTTTTTTTTATGCAACTTATGGAATTAACCTAAAGGAAATTGTGCATCACTGTTCACAGGAGTGGTTCACAGAGTGGCAAGAGTCCCCACATCACAACCAAACTGCATATGAACTTCCTAAGGAATCCCATTGAGGCAAGTCGGTAGATCCAGCAGTGGGCCTGACAAATGGAGAGGAAAATTGTATACTTGCTTTTGACTCAAAACAGACCCCTAAGAAGAGGGTTCTCAACTCTTGATGCAGATCCAATTCACCTGTGGAGTTTTCAGTCTTCACGCCTTGGTCCCACTCAGCTAGCTGCTTCTGATGAAAAGCCATGCTGAGAACAATTCCCCTTAACCTTTGGGGACCAGGGACCTCTTCTTAAGCTCATTGGAGGGGAAAAAAATTACCCAAGGCAGAAAAAGTGTCAAAAGGTACAGACTGCATAGTAAAAGAAAAGATCAACAAAACGAAAAGATAACCTACAGAATAGGAAAAATATTTGCAAATCATGAATCTGGTAAGGGGTTAATATCTCAAATATATAAACAACTCATCTAATTCAGTAGCAAAAGAGCAAATACTCCAATTAAAAATGGGCAAAGTTCTATTTTTAGCTCCTTAAAAATAGAACTACTGTATGATCAAGCAATTCCACTTCTGGGTATATATCTGAAGGAAATGAAAACACCATATCGAAGTGATATCTGCATCCCATTCATAGCAGCATAATTTACAATATAGCCAAGACGTGGAAACAACCTAAGTCCCCATCAATGGGTGAAGGGATTAAGAAGTCGTGGTATATTAATACAATAGAACATTCAGCCTTGAAAAAGAAGGAAATCCTGCCATTTGTGACAACATAGATGAAACCTGAGGGCATTATGTTAAGTAAAATAAGTCAGACAAAGACAAATACTGTATGATCTCACTTATATGTGGAATCTCAAAGATAAAAAAAAAACCCCAAAAAACTCATAGGTAAAAAGATCAGATTGGTAGTTACTGAAGGTGGTGGGTGGGGGCGGGGAGTGGGAGAATTGGATAAAGGTGGTCAAACGGTACGAACTTCCAGGCTCCTGATTAACAAGCACTAGGAATGTGATGTACGACATGATGACTGTGGTTAATGTGGCCCTGTGAGAACTTTAAACATTGAGAGTAGATTCTAAGAGTTATCACAAAGAAAAAACTTTTTCTTTTCTTGTATCTATATGAGATGATGGATGTTAACTAAACATATTGTGGTGGTCATTTCTTAATATATGTAGGTCAAAATTTTATGCTGTATACCTTAAACTTATACAGTGCTGTATGTCAATTATGTCACAATAAAACTAAAAAAAATGTACAGGCATAATCTGGAAAATGATGAGCTGTGAGATGCAACAGTAAATTGAAGGTGGTGTGATACTCAGGTTGTTTTCTGATATTGTTATTCAGAGACTCAGAGTTGTGGCAAGGAGTAAGTCACAAAAAGAATAAGACAGCCTTAGCAACTATGGGCCACTCAGGCCAATAGAGGGAATTTTCTCCTGCTTTAGCTCAGAGATAGAGCATCAGCCAGGGCAATAATCCTCAAATGAATCTAAGAGATAAAGCAAAATCAGTAGCTACTTCAGGAATCAACAAATAAATATGGGACCCATTTTATGGAGGTGAGAGAAAGAAGAAATGGCAGATAGAGATAGAAGCATTCATGTCTTATTCTAACATATGTTGGAGAAGAGTTTGAGTCTTTCTGAACTATTCAAAAGGGATCAAGCCATGGCTGATATTCAGGCAAAACGTAGGTTAAAATATAAAAATACTGCCCTGATGGTCAGTAAATAGCTTAAGTTAGACCAGATGCCACAAAATGACACCAACCAATGGCCATTGTGTAGGTGGTAATGGGAGTTGGGACTGGTACTTCTGGACTTTGAGGCATAAGCTGAGCAGACCAAAGTGGTAGCTGGAGGGAACACAGTCCCTGCCTGCTACTCAGGAGGGGCCCAGGATTTGCAGGAGTGGTGGGACAGGCCCAGCTGGTGGCAGTGTTGTAGGTGGGGGTAGAAGTAAAGACCCTATAGGTACAGGCTATGTGAGAAGTGCTAGCATCTAGAAAACGAGGGACAGGGCATGCAGTCATCCTGCCACTGTGTGCCTAGTCCAGGTCTAATGACCATGGATTTAATGGGGAAATCATGGAAGAATATGGTACAGTTTCCTTCATAAAACTATAGCTTAGAGACAGGCCCACTTAGTTTCGTGAGAGCTCATCAAACATAAGACTACACCAGTCATTTCCATAAATCAATAATGATTTAGAAATCACTACAATGTCTTGATGGTTGTTTTACCTTTTATCACATGGTAGTTTCATGACATATAGTTTAGTTTAAAGGATAAGAAATGTTTTAAATTTTTATTTATATACTGATTATTTATGTATTGCTTATATTTATTTTTAAAACTTACAATGACCTACAGGTTGTTAAATATCATCCATAGATTAGGCAATGTGGAACTGAGGGGATAGCAATTCAGCTGGTAGAGTCTGAAATGGCTTCATTGTAGCCCTGGCCCCATCCCAGGTTGGTCTGACTTGGGTAATCATGGGTTTCATTTGATTTACAAATAAAATGTTATTTTGCATTTTTGGTGAGGATCAGGCCTGCCAAACCTTATCAAGATTTCCTTGTCATTAGTTTTCTCTGATTTCCTGAACATACAGAAGGATCTGCTCTGCAGTCACAAAATACAAACTAGGCAAAAGACAAGGTTAGGGAGGTTTTTAGTCACTCTGCCAGGGCAGTGAAGGCCTGAAGTTCATTCACTGAACAAACAAACAGCTACTGAGCACCTAAACTGTGCTGGGCACAGCACTGGCCACTGAGAATACATAACAGAATGAAACGGACAAAAATCCCTACTCATGAAGCCTACAAGTGATTGCAGGTGGTGGTCTTTATTCAAAGGCAAAGGAACGATGGAACCAAGGAGAAAGCTCTGATCTCCTTTTAGCGCCCTCTGCCTTTCTTGGGTTGGTACCGGAACACTGAGATTGACACCACAGGAACTGTGGAGCTAGCCTACTCTGAGACAGTTAAGTAATCATATGGGCAGATACCAGGAAAAGCCTCCTGTTCCAAATTTACTGCTGCTTTGTCATGACAGTATTTAAAATTCTGCCACTTGCGAAGCATTTTCCATCAAGTGTTCCTTGGAATCTAGTCACTCAAAATGCTTATTTTTTATAAAAATGTGTTCAGTGGTCAAAATAATCTGGTGAAAACTTTAGCTTTGGAAGATTAACGTTGGACTGGTATATTAAATAGAATCTGTATGACTTCCATTGGTTTTCGATTCAAAATTTGGGCACTTATTTTTCGAATTACTTGCCTAAGCCTCCATTCCTCCATACTGCAGGTAACTCAGTATCTCTCTCTTATGGACTCCTCATTCCCCAAATTGCTCAGGAACCCTGGGAATTTACTTAGTACATAGCAGTCTTGTTTCAAAGTTCCACGTAGGAAGAACTAAGTCCATTAAAAGTTCTGATTTGAATGACTTTTACATAGTGTCACTGTTGAAAACTGGTTCCGATAAACTTCAATGAGTCCTTGTCCAGCACTGAGGACATAGACTCCCAACATGACAGTTTATTGAATTTACACTCACATAATCAGCCACCATTCCTTAAACACAACAGCTTTGCTCAGGTGACCAGGTATAACTGGGTTTCTAGCCACAGCTACACACTGTATGTAGAACATGCTATCTTTCACAAAACTCTAGGCCCTGGTGTTGAGCCTAAGTCACTGAGCCAAACTCCATTTTTCTTGGGGGAACTTTAATGATTTTTTTTTTCTACCAGGTGACCTTCATCAGGGCTATCTCAGCCCTTCAAAAAGCTATAATTAAGTTGAATCTCAAAAGGGGCTAAGGGGAGGAGATTGGGTCTTAATCCCTTTCTTCCTGGAGGATTATTGGCCCTAGGTAAATTCAATTTGGGATATGAGGGGGATACTGGGAAGAAAAATATTTGTAAATATTCCTTCCACAGAGACATGTATGTGGACTCACATATTGGCATAATTGGGGGTATATAGGAAACTATCAAAGAAGATTCAGGGGGTCAATGTCTTACTCCGTCAGATCTCTTCTCTAGCTAAATAAACATATTAAGTTTGAAATCATCACAAATGTTTCTGGGAAGTTGGAATACTTGAAAACCATTGGTTATGAATAATTTGGCCCAAATTGTTTATCTGATTTCTTCCAATTTGAGAGGTAGCTAAAATCTGGAAGGATATAGAACATAGCACTTAAAAAGTTTCATGGGAGCAAGGAATAGAAAGAGATTCTAGGATATTTTAGGCAATTAAGCACTTGAATGGCCCCTGTCACATGGAGAAGGGCGATGAAAAAAAAAAAATAGAGGAAGATTTTTATCTGTTATTTTGGGGAGGGAGGCAGGTAAAGGAAATATAAGTGTTCCTTGTTCTATTTTTATTCTTGCAACCATTCTGTGAGTTGGAAATTATTTCCAAATAAAAAGTTAAGGAAAGGAAGAAAGGAAGGAAGGGAGGATGGAAGAAATCATCTTCATTATAATTTTTGTATATTAAAAGGGGCATTGCCTATTTGCAGAAGCTCCAATCTAATACATCATAAGGTATGTTCTTCAGAGAGAATTAGACTCCAAGAATTCTCTCCTGAATTCCTTCCCCTGAACTAAAAAGCCCTAAAACCCTCTGGGGTTCTTGGCAAGCCGTTCCTCATCTCTCAGTGAATCGGGCTCCTCCCTAATGGAGAAATATCAGTGCCTTTTAGGTCAGGGGGAAAATTCCAAGCATTCACCAACATGGCTTTGAACTCATTAATTTTCTGACACTCAAAAGGCCATAATTTCTATGGAGAAGACTTATATGATATTCTTCATTTTCTCAAATATTTTACATCAAGTAACTTAAGTAAGATACAAGAAAAAACAGCATACACTGCTAAAGTTTTCTTGACACTAGAATATTTTATACTCATTCTTAATAAACCAATCAATACAAGTCACTTGGATACTCTGGGAAAATTGCAATGAAAATTCTGTAAGGTGGTAACAATGTGGGGGCAATATTTAACTTGTCTCCGAAGAAGGAACCTCTCTGGAATACTAGAATTAAAGGCAAAGACTAAGTTCCCATTTGATAGAAGATAGTGTTACAAAAAGGCCTTTATTTTTGTAAAATTATTATCATGTTCTAGACTTTCAGTGAACATATTTGCCTCTCACTTTAATGTATACGCATATTCAAAACATAACAAGTTGTGTTTTAATAGGATTATCCTGTATGTAAAACATATCGCCTGTTTAGAGAGGAAATATCCAGGGAAAATATTTCCATTGCTTACTATTTCTTGGCATTTCATGTGTCCTATCTGATGTGTATGTGCATAAAGGAAGCTGGTTTTAGTTATCTAATACTGTGTTATATTTACTACTTCAACTTACAAATGCTTTTATTTGAATTTCCAAACATGTAATTTTTAACATGTTTTATTAGTGAGAGAGCTATAAGGGAACAATTCTGCAGCTAATTTAACACCTATAAATTTCCCTGTTTGTAATGTAAAAAAAGTGGCCTCAGCAGACCATAGGTCAGCTCATATTTCAAAGAATATCAAATGTAAATATTTCAAAATTGCCCTATATTTTATGTTCTCTTATTCCATAAAATATTTATGGGTTCATTGTTTATACTTTTATAACCAATGGTACCTGATTCTGAACAGATTTTTCTGTTCAGAAAGTGTTTATTATTTTTTAAATAGCTATATTTGAGAGGCCATATAAAAGCTAAATAATTTCAAATCAATAATTACAATTAGCACGAACACTAAATGCTAGAAAAATAGTGATTAACTTATTTGAAAATTTACGTCTACACAAAACCCGCACTCAGATATTTATGGCACTTTTAGTCATAATTGCAAAAACAGTAAGCAACCAAGATGTCCTTCAGCACGTAAGAGGAAAAAAAACTGTGCTATATCTCTCTAATGGAATATTAGTTAGTGATAAAAATAAATAAATTGTCATGGCACAAAAATACACAGATGACTCTTAAATACATATTGCTTAGTGAAAGAAGCCAGTCTGTACAGACTATAGACTACATACTACGTGGTTCCAATTATATGGCAATCTGGAAGAGGTAAAACTATAGAAATAGTAAAAAAGGTTGATCATTACCAGGAGTTTCAGGCAGGGAGAGGGCTGAATAGGTTGAGCACAGGAGATATTTTAGGGCAGTGACAATTCTGTACCATTAAATAATGGTAGATATGTGACACTATGCATTTACCAAACGCATAGACTTCCCCAGCACAAAAACCAAAGCTTAACGCATGCAAATTAATAATTTATATATATATATAAAATTTATAAATTTATATATTTACGAGGTTGAGTATTCCCTGAATGGAATGCAGAATATGACAAAACAATCTACTGTATTACAAATTAATGAAACCCCCTCACTGAAGGGCAGGGTGGAGAGAAAGGTGTAGACCTAAGTAACGTTGAAGAAAGAGTCTATAAAACTGAAGTAAACAAATACTGTATATAAACACTGTACTTTAGTTGATAAAATTATTTATCAAAGGATATGGGTTAACAATTCTTGCTGTACGTGTATACTGCCACTGAACAACTAATTAAATGGCAGATGGTGGGAGATAGATAGCTTCTCACTGTTGGGGTGGTAGGTTACAGATAAGAAAGGGGAGGAGGCTAGAACATTTCATGTAGTAATGGAGACATCAGTAAACTCATGTTTAGCTTGGTATAGACACAAATGTTTACACAGAGAAATATGCAGATATGTGTACATATACAGATTAGTATAAACATATATATTTCCTTGCTCTGTCAGCCGAGAGGGCATACAAGTTATGACACAACAGTTGCCATGAGCCCACCTAGTGCCTGAATCTTGGTTTCTAATCAACTCTCCAATAAAAGAAAATGCTCCTTGGAGAAATGGTTGATTCTAGGACTGGGACAGGATATATACAAGATAAGCCTGGAGCATCCTGAGGTGCCAGAGAGTAAAAAACTGTTAGGAAAACAAAACAAAACAAAACAAAACACCTGATGAGATTATATGTATATATCAAAAGGGCATAGGAGACCACCGTAAGAGCTTCTAACAGCCAAAGCTGGAACAACTTAAGCAACAGTGATATTGAATTATAATAGAAAGTATAAAGTAAATATCCATGAGTTCATACTGATGCACATAAAAAAATGAGGGAAAATAGATAAATTTCATGTGCAGAAGAATTCCAAAAAAGTTATGTAGATACTCAAGAAGGTGGAGCATAAGTCCCAGGTTTTTAAGAGTGAGCTTCACAGAGTGACTTCCTCCCAAAGAGTGCAGTGCGGAAAGGGGGAGAAAAGAGTAACTTACACTGGAGGAGACTGCTAGACTCTACCTCAGTCAGGTGGTCAAGGTTCATATTGATGGCAATGAGTCATGGTTATACTATGTACCCTTGATAAGATGGGATGAAATAGCACTTTAACGCTCTTTTTCCCCAAAACACATAACCCAGGCTTCATCAGAAGATAACTATTAGACAAATCTCAATTGAGAAACATTCTACAAAACACCTAACCAGTTCTCTTCAAAACTTGTCAAGGTCATAGAAAATAAAAAGAGTCTAAGAATCTGTCACAGTCAAGAGAAACCTAGAGCCATAATAAGTAAATGTAATAATGTGGTGTCCTGGAGAGGATCCTTGAACAAGAAAAGAACACTTGTTTCTTAGTAAAAGCTAAGAAAATGAACAAATTATCGACTTTAGTTAATAGTAATGTATCAATATTGGTTCATTAACTGTTAACAAAGGTACCACCACTGGTTAACTAGTAGAGGAAGCTGTGTGTAGGGTATATAGGAAGTTTCTGTATTATTAGCAATTTTTTCTATAAATCTAAAACTTTAAAAATTTCAAAGTATATTTTAAAGGGAGATTGAAAATCATACACTCATAAAAAATGAGAAATGGAAGGGACTACAAAAATCGTCAATTAAATCCTTTATTTTACAAGGGAGAAAACTGACGATTAACAGGATTCAGTAGCGTGCATTTCAGAGAAGGCCTTGAGAAGACAGTGGTGGCTAGCTGCTAACTTTGTCCTTAATGATACTAAATGTCAATCACAGTACATAGTAGACACTCGAAAATTACTGAATGGTGAATAATTCCCCCAAACCTACCTTCTATCCAAATATTTCAACCATTCATTTATTTATTTACTAACTCATTCATTTATTTAACAAATATTTATTCAGTGGCACTACAATTTTACTTCTAGAATTATAATCATTTAGAAACTCTGTCCAAATAAATGACATTGTAGGAAACTATATCTAGCTGACTCAAATTTTTGTGTCCAAGGAAGAATTGTTTCAAGCCAAGTATTAAGAAAAAATGGATTGGGGAGACACATTAAGAGTGATGGCTCATGTACCATAGAGAGTACATATAGTTCATTTACATACAAACTATGGGCTACAACCTTTTTGAACAGTATTGCTATTTCAGATTCTCCAGTCTCTCATTCTACTTTTACTATTAATAGAGGCAATAGGTTAAAAGCATAGTTTTGTCTTGCTTTCCAGTTTCAGTTCCACAGTGTTGGCCAAGTTGCCTAATCTTTTTGAGCTTCAGTTCCCTGATGCGAAAAATCACCTCATAAAAAGAATGTTGCTTAGATTAAATAAGCCAACATTTCTAAAGTATTTAGCACACTTGGCAATGACATTATTATTACTAGTATATTACTATTATTGTTATCATTACCAACCAACCAGATGCTTGTACCTGTGAAACAATTTTGGGAAGTTTAGGCCAATAACTCAGGTTCTATAAAAGAATACACATTGGGACATTTAATCGATCTTTTCATCTTTCTAGGTTTCATAAGCCACAAAATTATCATTGGGTTCTGGGCTATGATTCTATTTATTGTCAGTCTAATGCCTCTTTTTCTGAAGGGGTTATTTTCAAATTCCTTTCCTTCTTGGCCTCTTTTCCTACTAAAGTTTATCTTCACATTAAACATTATCATTCATTCTAAATCTTCCATAGGCTCCTAAAACAAGATAGTTTTCCTTAATATGCTTCTCGCCTGATGTTTATTTATCTGACTTTATTTCTACCACCTTTAAAGATCATACTCAGGGTATTCACAACCTCTCTGTATAAAAGCTGTGAAAAAGTCCAGCACTCCCATTGGGCGCCTTCCTCTTTGTCCCCAGGTGAAAGAGGTCTTGTATTTGTTATTCTGACTAAACGTTTCTGAGCAAGAAGACTCACCATTGTCTGACAACGCTGCCTGTTTGGAAACTCTAGCAGTTCCCAAGTACCTTATACCTTTGAAACTGCACTTAAAATCAATGCCTCTAGGAAGCAGTGCTCTTCATGTAGTTGTAGCAGCACCAGCTCAACATCTTACACAACAAATCCTTGTTCATTCTTCTCTCCCCTTAAGAGCCTCGCTTTAGACTCCTCGATGGAGTCATTTTCACAAGTTTCACTTCAGTGGCAAGAAGCTAAGTTTGAGTGATAGAGGTTGAAAATACCATTCTCAGCACAAATGTTTCAAGTTCAGAGGAAATCTCGGGAAACTTTAAATAGTTTTAATCAAAAAGAATACTCTTCTACTGAGTTCAAAAATAAGTTAATAAAACAGGTTAATTGTTCCTTTTAAACTGATTTTAAAGAAATTTTAAAAGGTAATTTTGTCTGTAGCTCATTATTATTTCAACAAACATACTGTGAATTAGTGTTCAATTAGAGTAATTATCAGAAACTCCTTTTGTCAAGGATACTCACATAAAATAAATCCTACATCTCTCCTGGGAGGAATGTGTGAAGGTTGAAACCAGCTGCTGCTTCTCCCCACACTGCCAATCTCAATGACTCCAGAAGGATTTAAGCCTGGGGGAAATGAGAGAAAGTGGTCAATTCCAGAACAGAGGAGTCACAGATTCTAAATCAGGTCATACACATTAGCTCCCAGGTGGAAGTCAGAGGAAGAGTGTATGCGTTCTCATTTTTTCACAAGCTTAAGATGTCCAATGTCTAAAATTATTTATACCTGAGACATCTCCTGAAACTTCATCTGATTGGAAGAATTTTGTTGTTGTTATTGTTTGTTTGTTTGTTTTAGGAAATACTAATCAGCTTGTTTTTCAAATTTAATATGAATACTTTTAACATAATTGCTTAAGTTCTATATCAAATGTTTCTCTACTCATGAATTGGCTCTATCGCTGATTTGTGGGGATTTTCTATTTGTAACAAACCCGATCAGACATTAGAATGATAATATATACCTATATAAATAAAACACACACATACATGTGTGTGTGTGTATATATATATATGTGTGTATACACACACACACACACACACACACACACACACACACACACACATATATAGAGAGAGAGAGAATCAAATGAAGAAATTTTCTAGCAATCTGGACAGAATATCTGAATGGCCTTACCTATCCCATATAAAAGGTTTATTTTGGGGGGTTCCAGAGGCTGTCTCAAAGAGACAGCTGGTCTCCAGAGCAACATAAAGCAGGGTTCAACAAGAGGTCTGAGTAACAAGCCACCAGGAGAGAAAACAAAATTAAAAAAAATGCTCAAGTTTCCATATACAAGAAAACAAATAGTGGTTTCAGATTTGAGCCCCATATTAACAGACACAAAGGCAGCCTCTCCAGCTGCAGCCCTTGGTTTGCAATTCAACTGCTTCTCAAATGGGCAACTCTGTGTAATGGCTATCAGGATGAAGAGCAGCAGGCATTTTTAAATTTAACAATGTTCGACAATTCTCCCTTAAAATGATGGGAAGCCCAGCTAGCAAAAGTAAATGTCTGAAATACAACAAGGGGCTGGGAAGCCAAGGTAAGATCCAAACGTACTTTTAGGGTAACTTTTCTAAGCTATTAGGAATATAATCCAGAGGCACTGGACAGTTATCATAGAGCTGTTGTGTACCACTTGAAGCACTCAAGCAAGAAATACATTGCCAGGTATATAGTATGGATTTGAGTATTGCTGAATATAAAAATGATCCACTATTTTGAATAGCTATGGATTAAATACAAGGAAACAAAATAAGCAGTGAAACAAGGGGAAAAAAGTAGACATACAGGAAAATAATGGAAAAACAAGAGGGAAAGAGAAAATCCATCCACAGAAGAAAGTTAATTTGTTTTGGCAACATACTTCTGGCCTAAATCAATGTGAAGTAAGATGGATAGCTCTTAAGATAAAGTGAAGGCTGAAGAGTCTCCATTTTCCTCCCCATATTCACATATTTCTACACATTTAAATTATACAAATAAATAAGCCCTAACTGTGGCATAATTTTTATTTAGTAAACATCACAGGAAACTGATTTATAAATAAGCAAAGGAAATGTGGAATCAACTGCGCATATTCCTCTCACCTCTTTTCTTGAATTCGGTGCTACTTGCTCTAGCACAGCCAATGCTCCCTAAGATTCTGATCTTAGCTCTATTCTCTTCTCACTCTGCAATCCATTCTAAGAGTCACAATGATGAAGAGCCTAGACACTAGAACCACTTTCCAGAGTCTCACCACTTTCTGGCCATGTGTGTGTGTGTGTGTGTTTGTGATCTTGGGAGGTTACCTATCACCTCTGAGGTTTGCTCACTTATAAAGTGGAACTAATAATAATATCTACTTCATGGGGTCATGAGGAGGAGTGAATGAGTTGAGACACGTGAAGTACCTGGCACACAGTAAGTGCTCAGTAATTTTTAAGTAGTAGAGCCATGGCTTCCACTGTTATTTGAATAACTTGATTAGTTACTTGGTTGATATTTAGTTGATGAGTTGAAAAACCCTAATTATCTAGCCCATGCTACTATTCTGAGCTACAAGTCCATTTAACCAACTGCCCACTGAACATTCCTAATTTCATCTGGGGCTCCTTAAATTCAACATTCACGAACTAATTCAATTCTATCTCCCCACTCCTGCCTCAGCCAAAACTGCTCTTCTTTTTGTATTCTTCCTCCAAGATGAGCAGCATCATCCATGCAAGAGGCCAAGTCTTTGAAATTTAGTAAAGTCTACTACCCTTCTCTCAACTACCTCTACCCTGAACATAGAAATCTAATTAGTCACCAAATCTTTTCAGTTTTGCTTCCTAACTATCTCATCTCCTGAATTACTGCAAGAGCCTCTCTTTGCCTGTCTCTAGTCCTTTTCCTCCCACACCATCCTTTTTTACACTGCAGTCAGGGGGTCATCCTTTTAAATTTTTTTCATCATCTTTCCATTCACCTCTAGGGTAAAATCCAAAATTTTTAGCATAGTATATGAAAAAGTACTTCATCAACTTATCTCTCTTTATCCCTCTAATTTTATCTTCCACCATCCCTAGTCCCAGGACACAAAACTACCTGTAATCCCCAAATTTATTACCCTTTCTTTCACCTTTATACCTTTGTTAATACAACTTAGAATGATCTCTTCATTCTCTATCTAGAAAATCTCTTTTCTATTATAATATTTCCAGTTTTAGCAACACTACTCCAAATTGAACTTAAAAACAAAACAAAACAAAACAAAACAAAGCAAAACAAAACAAAAAAACCTAAGAACTGAAGGACTGTTAGAAGGTGTTATACTTCCAGTATAGTTTGCTCAACACAGAATGAAATTCCTTTTGTGCCTTTGTTTCTGAGACAGAATAAATTTCTTTTCTACTCATTTTATTTTTTGTTTTTCATTGGCTAGTAATGACTCTTTGGGTGGTAAGCTGGATAATTGGAATATACATTCAACCAAAATGTTATATATTAAGAGCTCTAGATGGTGAGAAAAAGTTGGTGAAAAAAATATAAACTGTGAAAGAAGAGGTGCTCAGCTATTTTCCTAAGTCATATTAGTCATTTCTCCTCCTCTTCCTCCTCTCCCTCCTTCTCTCTCTCTAGCTGTTTCTTTGTTCCTACTTTTCTGTCTCAGTGTCTCTCTGCCTCTCATATACACATACATTTCTCTTACGGTAAAAATCACTCTCTCTGTGTTCTTTTTAAATCCCTTGGGTTTTATATTTTATTACCCAAGTCTGCCTCCCTGACATTCTTGTATAGACTCATTATTTTTCTCTGTAAAGAAGCTGTTTAGTTAGTTCTCGCCTGGTTTGTATGTAACAAGGCAGCCAGTTCCTGCAGCCCAGTGTAGCCCAGTCTACTTCTCCCCCCTGCCCCGCCTGTCTTGGCTGGAGCAGCAGGTCTGTCAATTCCAGGAGAGAGACAAGGCAGACAAAGGTTCATTTGTGAAGAACCTCTTTCTAGCACCTCCTCTCTTCTCCTTTAGCCCAAACTCACCCAGTGAGTTGGAGCATTTTAAAAGATTCTTCTGCCAAGAAGACCAAAAGGAAAGAAAAGGGTATGTAATTTTTTTTTTTTCTTAAAAATCTTTTTATGCCATTTATTCTATCCCAAACTACTGTTATAGATTAGAGCAAATGTGTTTATGTGTTCGGTCATAAGAGAAAGAGATAATAGATGTACTTTGAAAAAGAAGATGATTCTTAGAATAAAGGATAAAGGAAAAGAATCAGATCAAAGAAAAATAGGAGCTGTACATTCCTTAACTGGGAAAGTCATTTAATCAAAGTTTTAAAAAGAGACAGCTTCCTCTCTGTTATTTCTTATTAATGCACACATCCACTCTGAATCTAGTCCAACATAACAAGACTTTATTATGCTGCCTCTCAATACTAGGTTGAGGATGATGAAGTATGTGATTTTTTAAATGTAGGAGCTATATCTCTATAATCCCTTCTGTACATGAAGTTAACTGCAATGTCTAAGAAAGCTAGTTTTTTGGATTTTTAAAAAAACCCTGATTCCTAAAAAGAAACTAGTATAAATGTGTGATACAAATAAGGAATTCATTGAAATCATCCTCAGTGTCCCCACCATGAAACACAGTGCAGTATCTGTACTGCTGAGCTGCTGTGATAAAGGGGGCCTTATAAAACTTCCTCTTAAATTCCTTAACTTAGTTACACAGTCTGTGAAAAGCTCTCCCAAATGCTGGTCTTCTTCTCCATGATGATGATCTATTGTGTTCAGAAAAACTGTTAGAATAAAGCAAGACTGAATATTAATATCATCTTCTAGCATTCTCTGACAGGCCTGAGGGCAGATCACCTTCAGGGAGGATGTAGACTTTGTTTTTTCATTGATGAAGGTCTCTTGGGTATTTGGGCTGATCATGTCTGTTTTAATGTCATTTGAAAGGCTTACCCACTTTCTAATATCACTTCAACTCCTTTAATGTACATTTTAAGAAGTTTCACTTCAGGATTCAGTCATTCTAACACAAACATCTTCTCACAGAGTTAATAAGAAAGAGAATTTTTAAAATAACAGTGATTTTCATCCTCCAAGAAAGATGATGGAAAGCATTACAGACTGGACGGCAATTTTAATCTCTTCCAACTGTAATTTTGATATTTTAAATGTCAAGTTCTGGTCTGTAATTTTCATTTGCTTTTGCAGCTTTTGCTTCTCTCTCGCTGTGTTTTGAAAGAAATCTGAAAATGAAGTGCCCTTTCTGTCTAATTCATCAACTCTGTTTCATTCCACTTCTTTTAATATCATTTCCCAGAACTGACATCATGTGCCTACATGAGCACTGCACCATAAATGTCTCAACACTTAAACTCTGTAGCCCTGTTAGCTTTGGCCAATAAATGGGATAATTTTTCTTTTTAAGTCTCCATTTAACTCCAACCATTCAAAAGCTTGGTAGTGCCAAATACCCTCACACAATCAAGATTTGCAATTCCCTACCTATATGATGGTGGCAATGCTTCATTGCTTAATTTGAAACATCTTACCCATAATTCTGTATCCTCTGCTTTGATCTTTTAAATATTATGCCACTATTAGGATATGAATGGTATAAATTAGGAGCAATATTAATTACATAAAATTGAACCCAGAAACAAAACCAATGAATAACTATCTGTGGATCTCTTGCTTATTTTTTCAGATATTCAGTTTTTAGCTTTATTTTCTTTTATAATTTGGATGCACTCCATAGGAATTTTAAGTGCATGCATGTCAACCGAAAGAGAAAAAAAATAGAGCAATTTGCTTCAAATTTGCCAAAGTTATTTCATCTTGTTGGAACTTGAAAATATATGGTCTTGATGGATTGTCAAGGATTAAGGTTGGTGTCTTCTAATGAAAAAACTAACGAATGTATCACAGGAACAAACTAGTTCAGACATTTTCCACTTGCTAAATAAGAGTTAGAGCTATTTATCTACACTTAAGCAAAGGAAGAAGAGAAGACTTCAGTTCAAACATGTAGTTTCTAAAGTGTTAAAAAAAAAAAAAAAAACCAGTAAGTGCTGCCAGGTGTGGAACTTTCCATCGTAGTATGTGACTGAGACTGTGACTGAAACACTGTTTTATGCTCTGGCATGAACATAGTCATAAGAGGTGCATGGTATGGCAACATACCCACTTTTCCAGCAATTTATGTTTCATTTCTTCAATGAATATTTTCTGAATGCATACTGTGAGCCCAGGATTGAAGCAGGCTCTTTGAGAGATGCAAAAAAAAGTAGAAGTTACAGTCCTTGCCTTTATGATGCTTGCAATCGCCTCTTCCAGTCATTTGAATGTTGGCTCACCCTAGACCTCAGTCCTTTGCCTCTTCTTTTCTCAATCTATCCTCACTACTATTATTGCCAGTCCCATAGCTACAAATACTATCAATAAATATCCTGATGACTCTCAAATGTCTATTTCTAGCTCTGACCTTCAGATTCATATTCAACTGTCTATTCTGCATCTTCACTTGAATGCCTAGTATACATCTCAAATTTAATCCAAAGATTTACTCTTGAATTCCCTCAAAATTGACTGCATCCAATTCTTTCTCAGCTCAATAAATATCAATAGCATTAAGGTCAAAACCTAAGAGTCATCCTTGATTCTTTTCCTACTGCATTGTATCTTCCATCAACTTCCACTGATAGGCTCTTCTACTTCCAATTTTATCTCACTATGACACATCTTCATAGAGTAAAAACAGAAGATGAATTTTCAAAAGACATAAATCAGATCATGTTACTATTCTATCAAAATCTTCCAATGATTTCCCAATATACTTAATAAAATCTAAAGTCCTTAGTATGTCTTATAAGGCCCTGTATAATCTTCATCAATCCTCCTTCCTAGTTGTAGGTAAATTCACAAAATGACCATCACTAAATGGCCAAATGGCTTTCGGTGCATTTCCCACTCCCAACTGTAGCCATATTCTCCATATTGCTTACTGGCTTATGAAAAATGTTGACAATGACAAGGCATTACTTAATCAAATTCACAGTTCTTGTAGTACAGATCATACATAAGTACTACGGGAACAAAGAGCAAGGGAGCGGTTAGGAGTGGTACGGCCTGGATCAGGGAATGCTTCTTAGAACATAGGAGTTTGAAATTTGTCCTTAATGAATGGTTTGGTCAGAATTTAACAAAGGGGAAGAGATGAGAAGGAACAAGGCAAAGACACATGTGAAGGACTGAAGAGGTAACCGGTCTGACTGTCTATTAGCTCAGTGGTAGTGAATGATACATGTAAAGAGAAAGTAGAAAAAAGACCTGAGGATTAGTCCTAAGAAGTTCATTCTTTCAGATAACTTGAAACCTCTGTAGGCTCTTGCTCAGGATTAAACGTGTGTTTTCAGAGAAGCATTCACGTAACACTATAAATATGGGCCAAACATTGTATTAACCACTGGGTATGTGGTGATGAACAAAATAGACTGCCCTCCTGGAGCTTTCTGTTGAATGGGAATGCTAGACATAAAATGAGGAAACTCACAAATATACAACTTAAATTGTGATAAGTATTATTAGGGAGAAGAACAGGAAACTATGAAAGAATCAGGTTGAAACTACTTCAGAATGGCTGGTTTAGAAAAGACTTTGAAGAAATGGCATTTAAACTGAGACTTGAAAGTTGAGAAGAAGCCAGTCAAGTACAAAGCATTTCTGGCAGAGAGGGCAGCATATAGAGAGGCCCTACTGGAGGAAGAAAGATTTCTTTCTAGTTACAAGGAAATACTCTATGCATCTTTATTGTAGTATTTTTTTAAATAGGTGATATGAACTGTTTTCTAACAAAATATAACTAATCACGATTAAGTCAAGAAGTATAAACTATGTAGTATTTGTGACATATTTATACTAAAAAGTAGTCATTATTTATCTAAAATTCAAATTTAACTAGGTATCTCATATCTTAAATGGCAACGTTATATTTTAACAATATCAAATATCATTGAGTGGCGATATCATGTATATCAGAGACACAGGACTGTAGAAAAGGTCAGAGAGTGCTAGTATGTGGATTTTGAATTTATTTGCTTTTATGTAGCAGAGTCTAATAGAAACACCCTGAGGAATAAACATAAGTCAAGACCAGTCTTCAAGATGAGTTTGTCCAAACATGCCTCAGGCTTCTACTCTTTTACCTTTCCTCCTTTTGTTATTATCTATGACCTTGTACTTCCTTCTTAATCTCTTTCACTGGCTTATAACCTCTTTCTCTGATTAATCTTCTACCCAGTCCATAAATGTTAGAGTCACTGGTCATCTCAGTTTGTCCTTCTTAGCATCCTCACTTATGCATACCAAAAAAGAAACACATCAAAATGTTAACAGCAGTTCTCTCTTCACTGAAGTTCTAGTTAAATTTTATTCTATCTATACTTTTCTATATTCCTCATGTCTTGCATTGGGTATTATTACATTTTTGAGAAAAAATATTTCTTAAAAAATATCTAATCAGGTTTATGGCTGTAATTAGAATCTTAGTTAATAGTCATGAAACAAGCTCAGGAACAAACTATACCCATATACAGGAAATTTAAGAAGGCTAACTGTATAACTTTATCCAAAGCCATAAAAATTGGACAAATAAACTAGATTACCAAAAATAAGAATAATATTACTGCATAATAAAAAACTAAGAAAATCAAAGCTGTAAGATATAAAAAATGCCAAAGACCTAAAACAATAAAAAATTCTTCAAGCCGATTAGGAAAAAAGATTAAAAAGAATTTATAGCTTTCCCTCAAAATAAATGCTAGTCGTTACCAAAAAAAGGGAAACAAAATAGAAATTGAGAAGTACATTTTAAAGTCAGACTTTTTATATATATATAAATAAAATGTATCTGCTGACATGAAAATTTAAGGATTTGACAGCTCACTAACCTCTTTCAGAAATAAATAGTTCTCTGAAACTAGATATTGAGTTTAGCAATCTGAGAAACTCCTCTTTCTCTGACTATAAGTATTTAGAGATTAGGATATAGCATCTATTCTTTCACTAACATGCCAAGCACTGTTTCAGATGTTTGGGATACACATCAGACAAAATACTGCCTTCCTAGAGCTTTAAGTCTGGGGATACATAATAAGAATATTTTAAAATAAATTAGAGATTCATAAATGCCATTGAAAAGCAGAGCAAATAAGGCAGATTGAGAATACGTGAGAGGAGATATAATTTTAAATAGAATAGTGAGGCCGATCTTATGGAGGAATAAAATGAAAAAAGACCTGAAGAGGGTAGGGGAGTTAGACATGCAGAAACCTGGTGGAAGAGCTTTCCAAGCAGAGGAAATAATAAATGCAAAGGCCCTAAAGCAAAAATATATCTGGTATTTTGAGGAATAGCTGGAACAGAATGAATAAAAGAAAAGGTAGATGATTTCAGAGAGGTAATGGGAAGCCAGATTGCTATGGAAGCCATTACAGTGACTGTAGCTTTTGCCCAAAGAAACTGGAGTTATTGGAAGGGGATAGAATGAGTCATCGATTGATATTTTCCTTAATTCCTTTAGTATTCCTGATACTTAGGATAGTAACTGGCATAAAGGAAACAATAAAAAAAAAAGGTTTGTTATCTTGAACCAAATTAAACCAGCTTGCTCCTTTTTTCCTTTCTCTCACATAATTAATCACTTTATCAGTGAGCCTCCACATATCAGTGCTATTCTCTGACTCCATCACTCCCAATAGTGGCTGCTTTTCTCCTGTATATCATCCTTGCCAGTTTGGTCTTGGTATGGGCGAAAGGATTCTAAGTCATCTCAGGAAGTCATATGATGATTTGAGCTGATGATAAGAGAATGATTTTAGGCTATATTTCAAGAGCTTATTTCATCTAGAAGAAAATATACAAGACTCATTTCAGAAGTAGGAAGGGCAGCCTAAATGGCTCCTTATGTAAACCATAATGGGTCTTATTTGTTGTTTTTTGGGACCCAATAGCTACTTACTTTATTCAAGAGATGGGAGTCAGAGTAACTATAATTCAACTGGGGAAAAGGAGTAGAAGGGAGAAACATAGTTCTGAGAATATGGCTTACGTATTAAAATTACCAGCATACCACACAGTCCATTTTTAGATTTAAAAGATTTGGGTATCTATCCTTCATATTCCTTTCCAAATAGCTACAAATAGTAAGAAGGATATAAAAAGCTTTGCTTCTGCCCCAAAATGGAGTAACAAGAATCAAATTTATCCATTCCCTTGAAATAACAACAGAAAACTAGACAAAATACTTGAATGGCCTTGGCCAAAACACTGATTTTAAGCAAGGAAGGACAGTGAGCCCTAAGAAATAGGAAGCAAGTGAGGTGAGACCTACAATTTCCCTTAATCTGCTGCCATCGCAGATGTATCTAATCATTGAGAACTGCATATTAAAATTTCCTTTCAACAATACTGTTTTCTTTCAAAGTACAATAAACATATCTGTCTGACTCTCTTTTTAATAATTCACAGTAAGAAAGACACTTTGGCACCTGTCAACAAGATGAAATCTGAATGGCAGCTGTTTCTGATTCTGGTTCCTCTACTATCTTACTAGTCTTCTTTACTAAAATAGCCTCCATTCTTATCATTTCTAATATAAAACACAGAGAAGCCTGATTAAATAGATGATTAATATTCCATAGTTGTATGTAAATACAGCATTTAAAGAGTTATCTCCGGGAAGAGAATTAGAATTGTTTGGTACAACTCCAAGAGTTCAAACTTCATGGATAGTAGCTATAGAAAAATATTTTACAGTAAGGTAAACATTAGAATTATATCAGTGAGATATGTTGACTTAGTCAATAATGAGTTTCCTATCATGGTAGGTGTGTAAGAACAGGCAATATGATTATTAGGGGGAATTCAAGCCTCTGTTTTCAACTGATGCTGAAATAAAGTAATCTATGAAGAAATAAAAGTTCACAATATGACTAAAAATTTGTAACAAAAATATGTCCCAAAAATAACTGTGGAAGATTTTAAAAACTTAATTGAACTATAAATATATCTGCAGAATACCTTTTGTCAATGTCAGGATGGGACCAAAGTTCTTCGACAAAGTTGTTATTATAGGCAAAGTCAAGAACCACTATACTTAATGATGCTATTTGTTCTAGAAATTTACAAGAGTTTTGCTACGTTACAAAGCAGTTTTTCTCTACTAATATACAAAAAATAAATATACAAAAAAAATTACTTTGGGTACTCAAAAAATGCAAATTATGGATCTTACCACCACACCCTCCCCCAGCATTTCACATGCACTATTTCTTTGTGGAGCATAGGCATTTAATTTGTATCAAATATTCTAAGTGATTTTTATTGTATATGATCTTTAAACTTGGAGAAACACAGGATCAACCCTTATTCTTTCTAAGAGTTTATGAGAATGCTACAGAACTTTATGTTTGGATGAATTTCATCTTAAAAAAAAAAACTGACACATTTTGGATTTTCTTTCTATCGCAGGGCCAAAAGCCAAAATGAAATTTATAGTACTTGCTGTCACCGTTGGGCTAACTTTGCTGCTAGGAGTCCAAACCATACCTACAAATCGCCTCTCTTGCTACAGAAAGACAGTAAAAGATCACAACTGTCACAACCTTCCAGAAGGAGTAGCTGACCTGACAAAGATTGATGTAAATGTCCATGAACATTTCTGGAAGGGGAAGGGATGTGAGATACTCTGTTACTGCAACTTCAGGGAATTGTTCTGCTGCCCAAAGTAAGAAAATACAATCATAAAATATATTGTTATAAAATGTATGCATAACAATTCTTTTTTAAGACACCTTTTCAAATCTCAGCTATTTTGTAGAATCATCACCATTGTGTATGAAACTGAATGTTTTACTTTAAGAAACTAAATAAAATCAAGAAAATTAATAGAACTCCAATCTATTAAATTCTAAATTCCCTATCTGATTTATAACACAAAATAATCTACCAGTAGCAGAGGTCAACTTCAAGGTTGATACTTTAAATCAATATGAAAATTAATAAAAGTCTTTAGATAAGAGTCCAGTGAACAAGGTCAAGTAATTAACTGGACAAAAGGTTGGTAATAGTCAAAGAAGAAATTTCTAGCTGAGTTAACCTGAAATGGACTAAATATAAGTTATTCACAAACTTGAAAAGTAGACATATTTTAAGTATAATACATTAGTAGATAAATCAATCAACATTTTTAGCTCTTGATTTTAAAGTCATCTTCCCCTGGTTACTGAAGAATCTTTTAAATACTATGACCTTGGCTATTTCATAATAAAATTCATTTTTTCTAATTACTTTTAACATGTCATAATATTTTCATTTTTCTAAGAAACCTATGAGGCAGATATAACTATCTTATCAAGAAAAGGCACAGAGAGGTAAATTGACCAGCACTATCCCATCTAACTAGTTAATATCAGCACTGACTCTAGAATTCAGATCTGATTTGGACTGGATATTTTTTTCTACCAACCCAGTTGGTTCTTAATATGTGCTTCCCAGAACATCAGTATCAATGTCATCTGAGTTCTTGTTAAAAATGCATATCTATCATTGGTCCTCAGACCAGAGCTACTAAATCAGGAATGCTGGAGGTGAGGCATGGCAATAATGGCTTAAATGTCTCTATATGATTCCAGTGCATGATAAAGTTTGAAAAACACAGTACTAAATAATGATAACAATGTGAGTTAACTGACTTCACAAAATGACTTAATTTTTCCCAGACTACATAAATGAAATACTGTCCAATATTAAAATACCATGTTTTCTTTTTTGTAACTATAAGGCTTGAATCAAATTTATAGAAATGTACTTGTATTTATTTTACAATATACTTCTGTGATTAGCTGTGCTAATGGATAAGGATAGTGTGGATATATGAAAGTAATTTCTATCTGATTTTGAGTTGTCTTTTTTCCCAGTGGCAACAAATTTACTTTGCTAAGCATATTTCTTTTTTTTTTCTGCCTATAAACACAAATTTTAATTTCCCATCCTATTTTTCATTGCTATCGAGATATAATTGACATACAGCAGCACTGTGTAAGTTTATGGTGTATAGTATGACTCTTGACAAACATATATTTCAAAATGAAAGACCTTAAAAAGTTCATAGTTAACATCTATTACCTTATACAGTTACCAATTTTTTTCCCCTTGTAATGAAAGCTTTTAGGATTTACCGTCTTCACGAATTTCAAATATACTATATGGCAGTTCTAACTGTAGTTATCTTATACATCATTATATACTAAGTATTAAGGATTCATAATTCTATATATAATTTTATTATTTCATGCATTTTTAAACATAATCTATGTGATATTTCTAAAAAGCATGTAATAGCTTAATATTTCTCCTTCCCTATAAAAGCTAGAAATTTATTTATCGATTTGCTGAGAAATTTTTAATCCTGTGTTTTATCTTTTAAACTTCATGGCCCATCCCACTCATATTAAAGAAATGAGATTTTTTGGTATGATTATAAAGTTTTTAAATCACCTAATCTTTTTTTTTTAATAAGTAAATGATAGCATAATATCAGTGGCAAATGGGGGTGAAAGCAGAAGAATTGATTAGTTTACCTTCTTGATCTTTGTGGCTTCTGAGGCAAGTCCTCCCTCTCATTCTTTTCATTCTTTGTACTTTATTCACCTAAAAAAAATAGTCATATCTGAAATCCTAGAAATAACTGTCCATTTTTATCCCAGAAAAGACTAAATATATATCTTAGCTTTCAACTACATTTAATTAATGTTTTATTTTCTTTCAGAAATATCTTCTTTGGACCAAAGATCTCTTTTGTGATTCCTTGCAACAATCATTGAGAATCTTTGTGTATTTTGAAGAACATCATCCCTAATTTCCTCCAAACTGCTTTATATCAGTGTAATTGCAATTCTAGTTTCGATCCAGTACAATAAAACACAGACTCTATAAATTTTTACTTGTCTAGGAGAAGTGTTAAATAAGTAGCAATAAAAATTAATTCAATTTAATTTTTCTCTGTGGACATTGTTGACATTGGTTAAAATTTTTGGCTAGAAAATTTTCCTCTGAGGTGTTCACTACACTCAGTAGAACAATTCTGTCCTCCAGATGAAGAGCCATATCCTGGCTCAAAACTGACAATTTTCTTAGTTATTGACCATCTAGTAATACTTAACTGAAAGAATCAGATATACACCGAGGTTCTTAAGAGTGAAACTAGAAGTTTTCTAGTAAAAAGGGGCAAGGGAGCCAATATTTGAGTATATATTATGCATATCAACAATTTTAAGTACATTTTCATTTTACTCTCTTAAAAATAACAAGAAAAACCTCCAAGGTAGGTATTCATAAACCCATTTTTTCAGATGCTAACTGAAATGTAAGATATTTGCTAAAAATCAAAGCAAGAATTTGAAAAGTCCTAATTCCAAAGCCTATATATTACACTTGCACATACAACTGTACTCTTAAAATTATGATACATATGCCCAATGTATCAACTTTTTTGAAAATAACAAAACACATATTAAAAAAAAAAACACACATGGATAACAATTAAAGTCACATGAATTTTAAAAGTAAATAAAACAGATGCTTTAAAAGATATTCTCTGACTGTTGGAGATAGCTTTGGACTATGCCCTCATCATGGGGCATAAGAGGTGATTTCAGAATCCTTCAAGCTATAAAAATTTATTAAATGCTTGCTAAGTGCCAGCTAGTAATAAGATTTGGGAATGTAGTAAAGAATAGGATGTACTTGTCCTCTTGGCACTTGGATTCTAATAAAAGTGTAATAATTACAAATAATTATTTATAAATGTGAAGACTAACAGAGAAGGTGTAGGGTGCTATATATTGTTTAAGAAGCACCATGCCTGTAGTAAATCTAAGAGATATCATTCTGAGAAAAAAAGTGACATTATTTAATTGAAAAAGATCCTTGGCAGTCCCTAATCTGCTTGTGAAGACCACATCAAGGACAGTATCTGGTATCTACTCAGTGTTCAATAAGTGTTACTGGGATGGACCAAACAATTCTGAGGTAGTCAGAATTCAGTACCTGTTAAAATCTGCACAAACATAAGAACATGTTTTCAAATAGTATGACTGCCTACAAAAGTGCATGAGATAAAATTGTTTTAAAAAATCAAATTTGTTTTTATCAATATAACGTGATTTGACTGAACGTTTTTCTTCACTGAATTAACTGGCACTAAAATGGGACTAACTCAGTAATAAAATTCTCAAATCCTTTCTAGAACAGTGTATAGAATAAGTAAATAAAGAAAAGCATTACTAACCTGTTTCATTTTCTATTCAGTATACACTATCCTTAAAGGAGAAAAAGTAGTATTCAGTATCTCTATAAATGACACATCACCATGAGGGCATATGTGAGACAACAATGTCTTTTGAATAAATGTTCTCTTATTACTGCAATCAAAACCTAATGAGAAAAATAGTTTTTGAAAAAGCTAAATATTTAATAGATGAAATTGTGTAGATTATGATGATTATACTTCATCATATTCTCTCCTTTCTGGAAATAACTGTTATATGAAATTCACTTATGTCCTTTGACAAATGAATGTATTATAAAGCACATTATTCTTTATACTACCAAATAAATGTAAAACCATGAATGTTCACACAACTTACCTTATGCAATATTTTCTGACTAGGTCAGTATGTTTTTAAAAGCCGAATTTCACTCAATTATATTAACCAATAGATTATTTTTTCAATAGGTTTTAACTACAAGACAACTAAGCTTTTATTAAAAACTTACTATTCTTCTAAGAAATGTAGATACTATCATGACCCCTGCTTTATGACCAAATTGCCAAGGTTAGGAGAGATTAGTAGCTTGTTTAAAGTTACATTATTAGGTTAGTAAAGCCAGGTTTTAAATAGTTGTCCTCTAGCATCTAGAGTCTTAACCACTACATTATTTAATAGCATCAACTAATCTGATTTTTTTTTCTTTAAAGAAAGCAACCCTTTACATGTAAGAAACACATGCTCGTACATTTCAGATAGCTCATATATACTAAACACTTACTCAATAATAATTTCTGTATTTTTCTTTGATTTTCTATATCCTTGTTCTTACTTTGAATTCTATGGTCCTGCGCACAAATTTGACAGTAATACTAATGGCTCATGTCTTCTTGATAAAATTTCTCTTTTCTTCATCATAATCCATAGGGATTCCTTCAATATTTTTGTTTACTAGGATTAGGTATTAATCCTGAAGGATTATTGCTTCCAACATGGAGAACCAAAAAATGAGCAACAACTATTGAAGGAAGATAGATAACATTCACAAATTACTTTGCAACTATAACTTCCTTATAATTGCCAACAGGTACACGAGTTCTCTCCAAAATAAATCATTTTGTAAAATATTGTGGCAGGTATTTTTAAATGTAAATAATCCTGTCAGTAAAGCACTACAGGCTTTAAAATAATTTTCCCAAAAGGAAAAAATGATCCAAGTCACACATTTATAAATCATTTTGATTAACACCTAAACCTAAACTTTTCTCTCAAAAATTTTAAAATAATAATAAAAAATGATATTAGGTAATTATAGTAAATCAATACTAAATTAGCTTTCGCAGTTTACTTTTACAGAATGGTAGCACCATATGTGCTCATCTTGTAGAGTAGTATACCTGAAAGAAATGTTTGACATATATGTAGCCCATATATTCTAAAAATTGTACTAGTCTACAGTAAATTTTCAACAAAAGAGTTTATGTGATCTAATTTCCAGAGGTTTAGAAGTCAAAAAATAAGTGTATTGGGTATTATGGGTACAAAACTGACTTGATACATTAAGTATAGATTAAAGGGAATACACATACACACACATATGTACATAAGATGTATCTACTCACATATGATAATATAGTAGCAATTAATACAGCTATTATTAGAGGCCTATAGTAGACAATATAGATTATCAATGAAACTAGGACATGACACTAAAGTTTATAGCATCAACTTTCAGCTAAAAAGAAATATAAGGAATTCCATCTTAAAGGAATGAATTCTAGAGTAAACAGTACTTACACATAAAACTAAGTATATAAGCAAGATGTTGCTTGACATTTTAACTAACTCTATAAACAAATAAACAATAACATGACAAATATTTATTTTTGAACCAACATCACTTGCCTAGATATCATAATTTAAATTTTGCTATATAAATTTTATATAAATCCATGTAAATAGTACCCAAGAGACCTGGATGGCTACATTAATATCAGACAAAATTGATTTTAAATAAAAAATTGTCATAAGACACAAAGAAAGATGTTTTATACTTCAAAAGGCTCAATTCACAAGATGTAAAAATTATAAATGTACAGGCATTAAACAAGAACCAGAAAATATGAAACAAATACTGACAGACCTGAAGGAAGAAAATAGTTCTAGAATAATAGTTGGAGACCTCAATACTTTACTTTAAATAAGAGACATCTAGACAGAAGATTAAAAAGGAAACAGAGGATGCGAACAACACTATAAACCACTAGACCTAATAGATGTATAACAGTCCAACCAACAAAAGCGAAATACATAATCTTCTTAAGTGTACATAGAACATTCATTAGAACAGCGGTCACCAACCTTTTTGGCACCAGGGACTGGTGCTCCTATGAGAATCTAATGCCTGATGATCTGAGGTGGAGCTGAGGCGGTGGGGAGCGGCTGCAAGGACAGCTGAAGCTTTGCCTGCTCTCCTGCCGCTCACCTCCTGCTGTGCAGCTCAGTTCCTAGAGGCCACAGACTAGTACCAGTCAGTGGCCTGGGGACTGGGGACCCCTATTTAAGATATATTAGTCATAAAACAATTCTCCATAAATTTGGAAAAATTTTAATCATAATCTTCTCTAACCACGGCGGAATAAAGCTAGAAATCATTAACAAAATAAAAACTGAAATATCTGCAAATATGTAGAAATTAAACAGTACATCTTTAACAACCAATGAATCAAAGAAGAAATCACAGGGAAATTAGAAAACACCTTGAGATGAGTGAAAATAAAAACAAAATGTACCAAAATTTATCAAATAAAGTGAAAAGAAATACTCAGAGGAAACTTCATAGCTGTAAAAACGTACATTAAAATAGAAGAAAGTTCTCAAATTAGCAATCAAACTTTACATCTTAAGAAACTAGAAAAAGAGCAAATTTAATCCAAAACCAGCAGACTGAAGGCAATAATAAAGATTAGAGCAAAGATAAGAGACAGAGAATAAAAAAACCCAACAGAATCAATGAAATCAAATAAAAGATCAACAAAATTGACAAAGCCTTAGCTAGACTACTAAGAAAAGAAGATAGTCACACACTGCTTAACAAGGACACATTCTAAGAAATGTGTCATAAGGCAATTTTGTTGTATGAACATCAGAGCTCACTTACGCAAACATAGATGGTATCACCTACTACATACCTAGGTATATGGTATATATAGCCTATTGTTTCTAGGCTATAAGCCTGTACAGCGTGTTACTATACAGAACACAAGATTAAATCAAGCACGAGAGAGATGATGCAATCGAGATGCGGTAAATACAGTGTATGAGACTTCTGCCAGTGTAACGCACTATGTTTTACAATAAACTTTTTTAAGTAGGAAGAGTACACTCTAAAATAACAATAAAAAGTACAGTAAATATATAAACCAGTAAGAGTTATTATCATTATCAAGTATATGTACTGTATATAATTAGGAAATTTTCAGCTCTATTATAATCTTATGGGACCACTGTCATATATATGGTCTGTTATGGACTGAAATGTCATTATGCAGGGTTTGACTATAACTACAATTAGAACCAAAAGCAGGGACATTAGTACTGACCTTACAGAAATTAAATACTATAAGAGAATGCTACAAACAATGGGATGACAATTAATTAGATAATTTAGATAAAATGAACAAATTTCTAGAAACACACAAATTACCAAAGCTGACTCAAGAAGAAACAGAAAATGTCAACAGTACTCTAACAAGAAGACATTAAACCGGTAATCAAAAATCTTCCATCAAAGAAATATCCTGGTAAAAGCAACAAATGAACAGGACGAACAGAGACTCATGGACGTGGACTGTGGACTAGTGATTACCAGAGGGTAAGGGCTAGTAGGAGGAGGGAGGTAGACAGGATAAAGGAGGTCAAATATGTGGTGACAGAAAGAAAAAATCTAACTATAGGAGGTGAACACACAGTGTAAATATATATATATATATATATATACACGCCTTACTGTTAAAGTGTACAGCTGTTCTGCTAACCAGTCACCATAAAAAATAATTTAAAAAATAAAAAAAATATCCTGAACCAGATGGCTTACTATTAATTCAATCAAACATTTAAAGATAAATTAACATCAATGCACCTTTTATTTTTCCAAAAAATAAAAGAGGAGGAAATACTTCTAACACGATCTGTGAGACCATCATTACCCTGATACCAGGGTCAGAGATAGCACAAGAAATCTCCATCCCAATACCCCTTATAAATATAGACACAAAAAATCTTCAATAAAATATTAACAAACCAAACCCAACAGCACATTAAAAGGATTAAACACTATGACCAAGTGAGATTTATTCCAGGAATGCAAGGGTGGCTCAACATAAGAAAATCAATTGATGTTACACACCAAATTAACAGAACAAAGGTGGTGGTGGTGGTGGGGAACCATGATCATCTCAATAGTTACAGAAAACATATTTGACAAAATTTGACATCCTTTCATGATAAAAAACACTCGGCAAACTAGGAACAGAAGGGAACTTCTTTAACATGACAAAGAGCACTTATCAAAAATCCACAACTAACATCATCCTCAAAGATTAACATCATATTAAAAACTCTCCTCCCAAAAAAAGAATAAGGATGGTTGCTTTCACCATTGCTATTCAACATTGTATTGGAAGGCTTACCCAGAGCAATTTGGCCAGAAAAATAAATAAAAGGTGTCCAAACTGAAAAGAGAGTAAAATGATCTCTATTTACAGATAACACAATTCTATACAGAGAAAATCTCTAGAATACACAAAAATACTAGTAGATAGAGCTAATAAGCAAATTAAACAGTTGCCTGGTCAACATACAAAAATCAGTTGTGTTTCTATATAGTAGGAACGAAAAACCCAAAAAAGAAATGAAAACATTTACAATAGCATCAAAAAGAACAAAATATCAGGAATAAATTTAACCAAAAAGGTGAAAGACTTGTACACTGGAAACTACAAAACACTATGAAAAAAAATTAAAGAAGCCCTAAATAAATGAAAAGATATCCCATGTTCATGGATTAAAGTACTTAATATTGTTAATATGGCAATCTTAAAATGATCTACAGATTCAATACAATCATCATTAAAATTCTAATGGTCTTTTGGCTGCAAGAGAAAAACCAGTATTCAACTCATGTGGAACTGCAAGGGAGCCCAAATAACCTAAACAATATTGAAGGAAAAAAAGGAGGAAGGCTCAGACTTCCTGATTTTAAAACTTAATACAAGGCTACAGCAGTTCAGAGTATATAGTACTGACATTAAGAAAAGAAATACAGATCAATATAATAGAATTGAGAATACTGAAATAAACCTAAACATTTACAACAAAAAGATTTTCGACAAAGGTGCCAAAACTATTCAGTAGAGAAGGAATAGTCCCTTCAACAAATGGTGCTGGGAGAACTAAATAACTACATGCAAAAAAAAAGTGAAGTTGCACCTTTAACTCACTCCATATACAAAAATTGACTCAGAATGAGTCAATGACCTTAAGATCTAAAACTATAAAATTCCTAAAAGAAAACATAGGGGTTAATTTTCATAACCTCAGCTTTGGCAATGGATTCTTAGATCTGACACCAAAAGTATGAGCAATAAAAAGAAAAAGAAAAGCAAGTTAGACTACATAAAAACTAAAAACTCTTGTACATCATAGATCATTATCAAGAATGTGAAAAGGCAATCTACAGAATAAAAGAAAATATTTGCAAATTGTATGTCAGATGTGGATTTAACATCCAGAATAATATCCAGAATAAAGAACTTCCACAACTCAGAGGGATACATAAATAATAAAATAAAAAATGAACAAAGAACTTGAATAGACATTTCTTCAAAGATATACAAGTGGCCAACAAGCACATGAAGTCAAAATAATTGGTCATTAAGAAAATGCAAATCAAAATCACAATGAAATAACACTTCGCACCCAGTATAATGGCTTCAATTTTAAAAAAATGGAAACACAAATAGTGGTGATTTGGAAAAATTGGAACACTTATACATTGCTGGTGGGAATGTAAAAAGGTACAGCCATTGTGGTAAAGTTTGGAGTTTCCTCAAAACATTAAAAAAAAAAATTACTGTGTGACTCAATAATTCCACTCCTAGGTATATATCCGAGAAATGAAATATGCCCACAAAGAAATTTGTACATGAATGTTTATAGCAGCATTATTCATAATAGATAAAGTTGGAAACCCAAATGAACAGCAATAAATGAATGGGAAACAAACTGTGATATACACACACATATACATACTCCCACACATGTATACATATAAAATTCAGCTATAAAAATAGCCAAGTACTTATATAGGCTTCAACTTAGATGAACCTTGAAAATATTACACTAAATGAAAAAACCCAGATACAAAAAGGCATAATATAGTTGACCCTTGAACAAAATTGGTTTGAACTTCGGGGGCCCACTTGAACACAGATTTCTCTCAATAAATACTGTGAATGTATTCTCTTCCCTATGATTTTCTTAGCACTTTTTCTCTAGCTTTATTATAAAGTATATAATACATATAACATACAAAGTATGTTAATTAACTATATTATCACTAAGGTTTCTGGTCAACAGCAGGCTATTAATAGGTAAGTATTTGGAAAGTCAAAAGTTATATACAGATTTTTGACTGCAAGGAGTGTCAGTGCCCTTACCCTGCATTGTGCTGTATGATTCCCTCTATATTATATGTAATAGGCAAATCCATAGAGACAGATAAGAGATTAGAGGATACCAGGGGATGGGGGAAGAGAAGAATTGGGAGTTATTATTTATGGGTGTTTTTTCGGAGTGATGAAAAATTTTGAAATTAGAGTTGGTGGTCACACGCTGTGAATACACTAAATAGCACTAAATTCTACCCTTTAAAATGGTTGTGTATTATGTAAGTTTTACTTCAAAAAGACTTTATGTAGAAATAAGAGAGCTTATTTCCTTAAATAAATACATTTCAGGTATTAATTTTTAGCCTTTTCCTAAAAGGTCATTACCAAATAACTTATTTCTGGAACTCAGCTTTCTTTCTTCTAACCCAAAGGCAATTTTCGATTCTTCTCCTGATGCTCCGACATTAAAAGTAACCTCTACCCTTATAGAGATGCTTTCAGTGACTTTTTGTTTTGATATAAAGATTTCTAGTGAACTCACAATTTTTAAAACCCGACAGCAAAGATATAAAAATTTTATATACCAAATCTTTCATGTTTCTTGAGTTCCCCAGCTTTGATGAAGTTCTCAATTTTTCATGTTTTAAACTGCTCTAAAAGATTTAAAATCACTATTCAACACCAATTCTTATTCACTTCTTATCCAGCTACATTTTATGCAAATAGTGATTTGAACCTAACATTTTTAGTCAAAGGTTATATTCATATACTTTAATGTAAGCAAATAATGTCAAGCTTTTTTTCTCAAGAATGAAGTGTGTTTTTATAGGAAAAAGTAAGCCTATAGTCAAGTTTTTATTAAAAAAATCGTATAAGTTTTGGTAAAAATATAAAATTTAGAAGTAATGCTTTCTTCAAGTAAACCACATCTTGTTACTATGTGGTTCATTTTCACACAGCTAAAAGTTCTTACAGAGAGCCCTAGAATGCCAGGTTAGAGGATTCTATAATACCAATTATCATAGCTTCTGCATATCAATGAAGTAAATCTTTAAGTGGTGACAGCAAAAACAAAGGTTTTGTTGTTCACCATGTTTTCTAGTTGCCAACAAATTCAGAACACTTATAAACAGACTCACTTTCTAATGAACCAGCACTTTAGATTTAGCTACATCAGTGGTTCTTAACCAGGGGTAATTTTGACCCCATGAAATGTTTGGCAATGATGAACAATATTTTTGGCTGTCATACCTCCAGAGTGTTATTGGTACCAGTGTGTAGACTCCAGTGATGCTGCTAAATCTATAACACACAGGGCAGCCTCTCATAATAAAGAATCATCAGACACGTCAACTTTGAGAAATCCTGTGGTTCGTTATGAGTCTCCTTCATTTCCAGCTTAAAATCTAAACTACAATCTCAGAACTTCACTGAAGCTTTTTGTTTAAATGTCACAAGATATAAATTTGATTTGTAATTATAAGAACTTGGGTAAGCAATACAATTTCAGGAAAAGCAGAGGTTAAAAATATTCAATAGAAAACAGAAAGAATGAAATATAAAAGGGAATAAAATAAATCAAGTCACAGCTATGTATGATCAAAATGTAAAGATCTTGTTAGATTTTTAGATCTTTCTAACTTACTAGTTTTAATTTGCAATGTAAACAGTACAGAACACAACTGAAAGTTAAGGGGCATTGCAGAAGTTCTTTCTATATTCATGCCATAAAAATACTTTTCTATAAGACAAAGTTTTTTTCTATGTTCTATGTTCTTATTTGAACTTTTAGCACTGAGCTTACCTTTGCTGGCACATTAAGTCTTCTTTGGAAGGCGATAGGCATTCAATTAAACTATTTTTCTTTCTTATACTTCAAGTAATAATAAAATAAGAAATAAAAAAGTTGCATCCCAATGGAAGTCTATTTTTTAAACTTGTTAGCACTAAAAGCACTTTACAAAATAATGCTATTTAGGATATCTTTAATTCCAAATCAGATGGTCCCAGAGAAACCAAATACGCTACATTTGTTAATTCCTAGAAATTAAAAAAAGGTAGGCGTAACAAAATTATCTTTATATTAAAATCTCAATACTGGTCCTTGAAAGTCAGTTTAAAATAACATTTCGCAAAATAAATACACTGAAGCAACTATAATAGTATTAACCTTTATTTAAAATATTTGTTAATCTAGGAAAGCTCATTTTACATGAGTTTCCAACTAATTATTAGAGTCAGAAACAAACAAAATAAAACCAGAGAAAATCCTCTGTAGAAAAAATACACAAGAAACATTTATTTCTACATGTGAAAAAACAGTAAGCAGTCTTAACATCTGAACATAGAAGTCTTAGTCTCAATTCCATCTCTCCTAGTGAACACCACTATCAACCTTGAGATCTGATTTGTTCTTGTCATTCTTCACTGAGTAGATGAAATATGTTAAGGTGTCTTTTTCATTCACTGGAATAGACCTAAAGTGGCAACCAACTATCTACAAAGAAAAAAAATTGAGGAAATTAAATTATAGATATGAACAGATTTTAAAACTAGATAAAAAATACTTTCATCAAAAGAAAAAGTGCTATGTAATAAGGCTATTTTTAAAAAATAAAATAAATAAATTGTACTTAACAAAATACCCCAGGGTGAAAAGCATATAAGAATGTTATATGAAAAAGACAGTGTGATTTCAAAGGACGCTCAACATACTCAATTAAATATACATTAATTAGAATGTGTATTTCCTTTTATTTATTTTAAATTTTATAACTGAAATCTAGATTAGGAAGTAAATATTTTTAGACTTTAAATATCAGTGAACTAAAACAGACTTTAAGAGTCCACATGCATCATGTAATGGTTTAGACCCTACTCAAAGAAAAAAGATAAATATAGAGTTGAGAAAGTTTTGGTACTATAGAAACAAACCATAAAATAGCTTACAAATATGTTTGCTACAACTTATGTTCATTTACTGTTGGCAGTATTCTTTTTTAAGGTTTCTCGAAAATTTTTCTGAATAAAGATTATAGTTGGAAAATGAGAAGGGAGAGAGAGGAGATCACTGAAAAACATTTACCTGCTTTCTTGCCTTTTCATTGTGCTAATCTACCATGTACACTGCAACTACCAATAGAAGTACAACAGACTAAACTAGAGTGCTCATATGCTTATCTAGATTCTAGAAGACAAAACTTCTTAAAGAAAAGTTTTCCAAATGATAAGTAAGAGACTTAAGGTGGATAGTTATCCAACGCTGGAATCGCTTATAAATAACTGGATTTCTTAAACTATAACACTCATGGCTATTTGGATTATGGTTATTTCTCATTTCTAAAGAAGAAAATTGCCCTAGAAATAATATAAAATTTTTTAAAATATAAGATTATCAAACACTTCAGTTCTGGCTTATGCATTTAAAAAATATGTACATTTAAATGTAACATTGAAAATAATCAGTTCTTTGGTTCTTATTTGTCCCAAAAGTACTTGCACTCAATTAGTATCTTTATATATCAATACAGGTTAATAATGGTAGGCAATATCTACATTTATGTTATAGTAACCTGCTATACAATCCAAAAAGACTAGATCTTTTAAATCAGATTTAAAAGAAAATTCGAATTTTTGTTGCTTAGGCAAGAAGGAAGAAGTAATTCTGGCTAAAAAGTTACTATATTGGATCTCAACGTGAAAAAGCATTCTGCCAAAGAACTGTACCTTCTATTCATCTTTTATCTAATTCAATATGCACATTTTAGAAAATGCTGGATTACTAAATTCAAGCTAAAGAATATGAGAAAAGTGATTTATATACATACATATTTCTATTTTGTAGAGCAGGTTAACCATTTTCATTTTAAATATGATTAAAATATAAATATACAAATCAATAAACATCTTAATATGATGCAAAGTTTACTTGGTTCTATTATTTCCTGAGAACACACACACACACACACACACACACTCAACTTTTTAAAATTCACTGAAGGACTAGAAGTCCTATATGAAACTATTTAAAAAAAAAGCTTGGATACAAGTCTGCAACTTCTAGATATGAAGAAAACACAGATGCCTAAAATAAAACAAACATCAACAAGGACAAATTCTGAAATGGTTAAATCAGAAAGTTATGGGAACACTGCTTAGAGACTTACCTCTAAGACTTATTCCATAAGAAACTTAAAGAGATAAGTTCTAATAAAGACATCCAAGCTTATTAATTTACTTTATTGTGCCTCAATTAGGTGTTCAATAAATATTTACTGAGTAAACAGAACTTTGAAACAGATTTCTAGAATGAGAAAAAATTCTCACTCAAAAGAGCCAAAGTAATGTGAAGAGGAATAAAGTGGAGGAATGTGTCTTATCAAACCTGTTATAAAACTATAATAATTAAGATAGTATAGTTTTGGTACAGAAATAAAATTAAAGCAATTAAAAAAATTCGATATTTCTGCAATTCTCATTCAATATTTCTCAATATTCAGTATTAGACAATGCTTGGAAAACTGCATACAATCCATTGAACAGTCATTACATATAAAAATATCCTAAGAGGCAGACAAGCATTTCTAGGTAACTAGATTCTTACACAATAAATTTTTATTAACTTTGGTCTTTCTAACTAAAAGATATTATTATACACACTATGTTAATAATTACACTAGCATTTAATGACTTTTTTGTATGAACATGCTCATTTAAAGTTTTAAATAGTTTAAAACTCATAAATACCTCAACAAGTTGTGCTTTATTAAGTCCTGGTCTGGTTGGCAGTTTGAAGTGTCTTTTGTATCTCCTAAGTGTATTTACTTGTAATTGATATAAATCGACCTAGAAAATATTAACATACCTCAATTAGTTCATGCAGTTTGTTAAAAACATCTTTGACAGAATTTCGACTGCAGCATAATAAAAACTTCATTCCATTATTAAATAGCATTTTTATATCATTGAGACTTTAATAAATGTATTAAACTTTAATTATTTGAGGATAAATACTAAAAATTGGGGAAGGGAATTATAAGGCAAAGAGCTATAAGAATTGCCAATTGAAAATATAACAAATCAAACTGTGGAACTGCATGTTAACTAGCTACATTTATTTTTGCTTTCATTTTCAGTTGTTTCAAATGTTTCAAGTATTTTAAAAATTTGTTCATATCTTTTTATCAAAGTTTCAGACTAGACTACCTAGGATTTACATTTAACATACAAAAACTTTCCTCTACCTCTGGAGTATCAATATCTTGGACGGGTGAATCTCCACCATCATCATCACTCCCTTTTCTCTTTCTTCTGTTTCGAACACTCTGAATCAAGCTTTTATGATAATCACAAATGTAAAGATGCCTTACCTGAAAAAGAAAAGTACTTATGATTACAGTAAAATTTGTCTATATATTAGTAAAGTATATAGGCCACAGTGAATTATTAAAAATACAAAAGTCAAAACAGGCCATCTTTAAGACAAGGGCATGTTTCTAAAGTCCTGCATCCAGTTAAAACATACCATGTCTGGCAATACTGTTGAGAGGATTAAGAAGTGAAGTTAGGAGGGGCAGTAGGAATGGGAGGTAGAAAAGGAAAATAACAAAGTCCATCCCTCTGGATTTGAGTCATCAAATTGCAGTGTGGGTAAACTAGATGGAGTTAGGTCATGCTGTTTTTCTAACAGGGGGAATGATGATGTTCCCCACAGTTTTGCTGTTTGAGAATATTTTCTCTATTAAAGAGCATACGTTAGTAACAATATATGCTTCCTAATTTTTCCTTCTAATTGAATACCCAAATTATAATCCGGATACAAAACTATTCACTTTAACAAATATGCTACTGATTTCATATTTTAACTACATTTAAATTTGAAATTATGATTTTTTCTGAGTATTACATGAATGTACTTATCTGTAAAACATTTTAACACATTTTCCCAACCAAAGCGATGTGCAATTATTCAAGTTTTCCTGAAAAGTTTCTCATGAACATGACTTAAGAATTGTATAAAAATGCAGAAAGTATCACGAACTTTACAAAAACTTTAATTTACATACGTACAGTCTTTGGAGCTGTACAGTAACAACTGAAATATTGGATTTCATATAGTAACAGTTACTCCCTAAAAAAAAAAACCCAAATAATTAAAGACTGACTGAGCTCACAGGCTTTTCAATTAACTTCTAAACTCAGGGCAAAATAAAAAGCAGCAGGACGAGTGAGAGGTTCTGACATCTTGTTATTCGTTTACCGCGAGCCAGAGCTCGGGAACATGGCAATGGTTGTTTCTAAAAGCCTCGTAGATCGTCAAAAGAACAGACGTGTAAGACGACGCTAAAAGAAATCCTGATGGCTGCCAAACGGACGGCAAAGCCGCAGAGACTCCGCGCTGCCCACGCGCGGGGCAGCCGTGCCTAGACGCTGGCATCGCCGCCGCGGTTCACGGCCCCGGCTCTCCCTCCGCAAGGCCCAGGGGGAGCTCGCCTGCCCCGCCACTCCGCACCGAGGGAAACCAGAACGGATCTTCCCGACTGCGGGGTCGGGTCCTTCCACTTTTCACAGACCAGGGGAGCTACTCCCCGGGACAAAGGCCAGCCTGGGCAGCACAACAAAGGGCGCCTCCATGCCAGAAGTAGCTGCTGGGCTGCAGGACCACTACGCCCGGCTCTCCGCGCGCCGGTTCCCTTTGTTTCGTTTCCCGACCCCAGCCAAGGAGGAAGGGGAAGGAGGACTGAGCGGGAGGGACGCAGGGAAGGGGGAGGAGGGCAGGACACCACGGCATGCAAGTTGTGTGTCTGAGCGGGCGGCAGTCGGAGTTGCCGCGACTTTGCCGTTTGCTTCTTCCCGGAGACGCCACGCCGGGTGTGCGGCCAGGTCCGGGAGGGGGGCGACCCCTGAACGCGCGGCCCGACTACCCCTCCCGGATCCCTGAGGAGGCGGGCAGTGCGGGGCCCTCCCGCCGTCACTTACGCTCTTATCCAGCTCGATCTTCACCTTCTTCTGGGAGATGCTCTTCTGGATCCGCTTGCTGAAGCTGGCGTTGCCCGCCGCCCGGCCGCACCGCTCTCCGTCCTCCCGCAGACAGCACAGCTGCCCGGGGCCCGGCCCGGCCGCGCCTGGGGGCCCGGCCGCGGAGACGGCGACGGCGCCGGGCACCTCAGCCCCGGCGCCCGCCCCGGCCGCGCTCCCGGCCGAAGCGGCGGCGGCGGCGGCGGCGGCGGCGGCAGCGACCACGGCGGCCACGGCCGCGGCCGCGTCCCCGCCGCGGCTCATCTCCTCAGGCGTGAAGCCGTTCATGACCGCGCGTCGGGGGCGCCAATGCTGCCAGAAAGCCCCGACCGCCTCGCAGCTCCGCCGATGTCGGAGGCGCCGGGGTCTCTCCCGGCGCGGTCCCCCAGGCACCTGCCCCCGCGGCAATGCACTCTGCACCCCAAGTCCTCTGGCGGCACAACTGAACACAAGAACGTCCCCCGCCTGCTCGTGTCTGCGGGCTCCGGGACAGGGAACACTGTCTGGGGTCGGGAGCCAGAGCAGAGCGGCGCCGGGAGCTGGAACCCAGCTCACTGTCACATGGAGACTTTAGCAGTTGGACCGCGGCACCTCCTCCTCCCTCCGGCCCCTCGGTCTGCGCAAGCGCGACGCGCCCGCTAGGGTTCCGCCCCTTTTGTTCTGCCGCAGGGGACGACGGGAATCGTAGTACGCCTCGGGCTAAGTCTGCCTAAGCTGCGGCCTAGCCCGGCGCCTCGCGGGTTGAAGGAACTACTCGTCCTAGCATGCATCGCGCGACAACAGGCTGGGCTTTTTTTTTTTTTTTTTTTAAAGCCCGGGGGAAACGGGCGTGTGGTTGGCTGGGTTGCTGTTTTGTCGCTTCTCTCTGCAGGGATGTTGTTTGGTTGGTGTTTAGCTCCTGGGATTCTGCAGAGTTGGCATTCTAGAAGAGGTCACTCACCAGCGAAGCGCAAAACTCAGGGGGCGGGGTAGTAGGGGAGTAAAGTTTCTGGGGAAAAGTTTGGGGGGCCGCTTTCGTACCCGTGATGGGAGTTTTTGGTGACCACGCTTTTGTGGGAAACCCAAACCAAGGAAAACTCAGGCGAGCTGGCGCTTTGCGGGTCCTAGAGGTCCCGCAGCTAACACCGCGGCACTAGAGCAGGTCCATTCACTGACGCAGCACCAGATTGTTAATAAGAGCGTCTGCTTAGGGGGAAAGGTCCATCCCGACCCCGGACTGGGACAGGGCCGCCCCACAGGTGCCTCAGTTGAAGGCCGTTTCTAAACCCTTGCCTGTTCCTGCAGGGAACCGGTTTTATTCGTTGGTCCACAAAGGCAGTCCACCGCTTCCTGAGGGGGAGCTACGGACTAGTTGACTATACAATACGGCCTCTCGCCGCCGCCCCTGTTCTTTTCACTGCTTCTGGGATGAACATGGAGAAGGGCGGAGTCTAATGTCATTTAAAAGGGGACGCGGAACCACTTCCATACCGTTAGCGTGAGTGCTCTCAGAAACTTACCGAGAAATAAACCGCCTTTCTTAGGTCGCCTGCACACACACGTGCGCGTTTCCCGTATGAATCACTGGCCGCACAGAACAGAATACCTGTTTAACAGTATTACTAGTTTATTTTTCTGACATAAGGCCAAAAGAAGATGGCTCCTAGTATTTCTTCTGTAGTTCAACAACGTCAGGGTTGGCATTTATGATTGTATCGCTTTCCCTGCCACTCAGAGTAGCATTCTCATTGGTTGGACCCAGAAATAATCTATTAACACTCTGTTTATAATCAAAGTAGTTTTTCAAGTGAGGAAGGAATTATTGTATAAGCAATGAACAGTTATCTATAATGATTTAGATTTGAGAAATAAAAAAGGAATAAAAGACCATGTTACTTAAAATTTTGAAACAGATAAATTCGTTCAGAAGTTAGCAAAAACGAGTTATTGATTTTAAGGAAAGTTTAAAAATAATGCCACCTTTGTAAATCTAGAAAATATGTTCAGATATTGACAAATTCATTCAGTAAATATCTGAGCCGCTGACATATATATAGCTAGGTCCTATGAGATATAATACATGATACACATTCCCTGCCCTCAAAAAACTTCTAAACAATACTTTGTATTATATTTTCTATTTTATAAAACTCACAGGTATTATTTCTTTGGAAATTCTAACAACTCTGGAGAGGAAATTTTATCTGATTTGAATAAATAGTGGCCCATGTAGATCCTTGCCCATACCACTCTGGCTTTTACCCCTTCAGTGTTCTTGGGAAGATTTCCTGCTGCCAGTAAACTGCATCTCTGCCTGAGGGCTTTCTCTCTAGCTTAGAAGCTTGTATAGTGAAGGCAGTTGGTTAAATGCTTGAGAATTAACCTCCCATCTTAAGCAGCCTTCACGCAAATATCATATAGATATCCCAGGTCCTTTGCCCCTCATGTGGGGTAATTTTGAGGCCTGTATTTCATACCATTACCCTGAATTTTCCCATGAGCTTATGTGCAAGTCATTACTAGTGGTATCTGGTTTGATAAGGCACCCTTTATTTGCTGCCTTCCCTTCTTTGTCTTGCATCTCCAACCTCCTACAGGTGTTTCCTGAATCCTCTAGATAAACTACCTGTACTCAAATCCTGGTCTCAAGATTATTGTGGGCATTTCCACTAGGTTCTTTCCCCAGTACCTACCACTCAGCTATGTTGGTTCAGTGTGTGGGCACATGATTCAAGCCAAGCAAGTTGGAATCCTCCCCCCGCAATTTTGTTCAACCTAAAAGTGGGAGAAAAGAGCTCTCATTCCTCATTTATTATCTCCCCATCAATGTATTTCCAGTAGAACAGTACCTAGCACAAAGTAGCAAATTGAATATTTGTAAAATATTCAATGAATTTCCACAATATTTCTGCTGCCAATCTGCATTTATAATAAAACATTAATTTTTAAATGTATGAAATATTCGTTAGAGTATATCATAGAGTCACAGCATCATCTGCAGCAGTTAAGAGCACAGACTCAGGAGCCAGAATGAGATTTTAACTCTGCCACTTGCCAGCTGTTAGACAAATAACTGTGCTGGTTATTTGTTGTCTTTCAGCTCCTTTCTCCTTTGTATTGCAAGGGTACTGGAATCCTAAAAAAGCATTTCCCAGACTCACTTGCCTGCTGGTTTCCACTTAGATTCTGCTAATAGATTAAAAGGCAAAAGGATGGAGGGCATTGTTTCTCATTTGGTCTCCAGCAGCCTCAGAAGTGCTTCTCTGACTCCAGGATTGATTCCTACTGAAGTCAGCTGACTTTCTACAAAGCAGCTAGCAGAGGAAGTTCTAACCATATGCAAGTTTTGTTCCAAAAGCCTCAGCAACAGCACTTTTGGGTTCTGGATAACACTTTTTTTTGTTCTCCCAGTGCTTCTTATAGTCACCTCTGGATAACAATACCTTCCCCACCCACTTTTGCCCCTCCAGCTCTTCTCGTAAAAAATTCCCTCTGAAATACCCAGTGGTTTTTCTTTTCCTGACTTGATACTGACAGTTAGATACTGTAACTGTGCCTCAGTGACTTCTATCATTAAATGAAAATAGTATACATCTCTATCAATGGTATTATTAGTATTAAATGAGTTAATATTTTGAGTACTTAGTGCCTGGCAAAAAGCAGACACGATGTTAAGTCAAAGGTATTGTTTCATACTCTATTGTTAAGTACATATGGTATTAGCCAGTTTATAGAATCTAATGTCCTGCTCCTTATACTTACCCCTTTGTGCAACCTGTCCCATAATCCTCCCTTGTCATTACTGCTTATCACTATCCCTTCCTTACCTTTCATGCCTGTCTTCTTTGCTTATCTCTTTTAAAACAGAGTGTATGTTTTTCAGTCTTTTTTTCTAACTTGCTTTAGACATAATATAGACATTTTGGAAGTCTGTAGAATTCAGTGTTTTAATGAAATTATTGTATTTTAGAATACTGCAGTGGTGAGAGGCGTGTGCAGGTGGTGGGAAGCAGCACTATAAGTGGAAGGCAAACAGGTTTTATTAGAACCTGAAGATGAATCTAGAATCTTCAGAGTAGGATGTCAGGGACCTCATGTAGAAGAAAGGCTTAAGAAATAGATTCTTTTGGTTAAATCTTGTTTACATTAAGACTATCTTACATTTGCATGGAGTTATTTCATTGACTTCTGTTTTAGGATATTGAACATAGACTTGTTTTTGATCTCATGCTCAGATTCTAGGGTTATATTTACTTCATTCCCAAGATTCTGGAGACAGAATACTACTCACCGCCCCCCCCCCCCACACACACATACACAAAAGTGGAATGAGATAAGCCTAGAGGTTAATGAACAGGCAGAATTCTACTGTGTCTGTTCAAGGGTTGATCATTATCCATAGAAGTGATTACAGAAATTCCTAGAATATGTCTTGAAATTTTCAACAGATTACTACTTAAATTTTTACTGTCCTTTAATCTTTCAGCTTGTCCTAAGGTGTAAATACTTTTTTCTATATTAATTAGTCCAAAATTCCACTATCCATTTGTGCATTTTTTAGTCTAATTCTAGATTTTAAATTAAGATTTTTTTTAAGTACATCTGAAAATCTGGTATTGTTTATGAACGTATTTTTAAATACAAACTACTAAAAATAATAACAAAATTACTTAGGTGACAAAGTTGTAAATAAGTCACCTTTATATTTATGAGTATTTATATAAGAACTTGCAATGTTTAGTCATTACCAAACTTAAAACATCATTGGCTAGATATAGCATCAGCATAATATTCATATATCACAAATTTTCTTTAACTGGAAACACATACAAGTAGGTATTTTCAAAACATTTACAAAAAAAAATTTCCTATTGTATTAAATATTCAGCTAAATATTGGCCAAATTTACAAATCTTTGACAATTCAAGAGATGTTGCACACTTAACTACTATTTTCCTACAATAGGTTAGTTGTATTTACTTCCTCTCAAATGATTCCTTTATTTTCATACTGTGTTCTGCAACCCTAAATCGTTCTTGATTATTTTGAATGCAGTGCTCTGAAAGAGGAAAAATAAGTAAAAAACAAAAAAACAGGGTACAAGGGTTTTTTGGGGTGGGAGGCAGGTGTAAAATAGGTTTTCATTTCTCTTGGGTAGATGCCTAGGACTGGAATTGCTAGGTAAATGTCTGTTTATTTTGAGAAATTATCGAACTGTACTGAATATACCCACCCTAGTGGATGTGAAGAGGTATCTTATTGTGGTTTTAATTTGCATTTCCCTAATGACTAGTGATGTTAAACATTTCACATGCTTAGTAGCCATCAGTCATTGGCTTTTTAGCAGACTTATTTAAGACCTGATATCCTATGTATGATGAAGGATGAAGTTTTGCACATGCACACATTTACATATGTATGAATATATATTCTTATGTAACTAGCACTCCAAATTATAGTATGCTAGGCATATTACAGCTTACTACAAATTATTTTTATCACTTTCTGAATAGTTAAAGACCCTTACAATTTAATTCCACTGTCTGTTTTTTGTGCTATTGTTATATATTGTATTTCCACATTATAAAAACCCACAGAAAATCAGTTATTGCTCTTTTAAGCAAATAATACTCTTAAAAATGTACATAAATACTCTTGCTTGTGTTCTTTTTCTCCTCCTGAGGATTTAGGATCATTTTCCTTAAGCAGGGCTGTTGACGATAAATTCTTTCAGCTTTTGTCCAAAAACACCTTAATTGTCGAAAGCTTTTTCCTTGGATATAGAACTTTAGGTTAGCAGTTTTTGTCTTCAGGAATTTAAAGATGTCTCTTAATGGTTTTTTGGGCTTCCTAGTTCTGTTGAGGAGTCAGTTATTTAGACTTAAAGTTTACTGTGTCTTTTCCCTCGGGTTCCTAAGATTTTCTTTCTTTAGTTTTCAAATTGTTTATGATGATCTCCAGATGATCTCTTCCACTAGAGATCTGACCTTTCCTCAGTTAGGCAGAATCAACTCCTCCAAAAGGTAGAAGGATAAAAAGTGGATTATCTCAATCCAATGAGGGACTGAGCTTTATGTATCCAGGCTCCAGGCTGGGTTATAAAGTTCTAGTAAAACCTAGTTCACCTCTGTTCCTCAGACATTACTATGTTTGACTGAGGTCTTGGCAGTCTGTCTCCTTAGACATAAAATGCTATGGAAGATTAATTTCTGCTCTTTGGGGATTCTGAGCTTGTCTCTCCACGTTCCTGCAGACACTGCTTCAAAATATGACAAATGTCTTCAGGGAGAGACCAGTCCTGTGTCTGTGGCAGACCACCTCCCTTTAGCCAGACTTATGTCCATAAATGATCAAGAAATCCTAGATTTTACTGTCTTTTAGAAACTTCTGGCACAACTCTCTACCTTCCCATAACACCTGAGAATTCAGCTTACCTGTGTGGAAAATGTATCATTATGTATATTTAGGGGTCCTTGAGTTTCCAATTGATTGTGTTAACTCCACACAACTGCCCAAAACTTGCTAGATTCTCTTTTCCTTAGTAAAAGTCCTTATTCCTGGGCCAAGTCAGATTGCTTCTCAGTTCTACTCCTAAAATCTACAAATTATTCTCCCAAATCATGAGCACACCTAGCAAGAGGTGTTCCCTGTCTGGAATTCTAGATTGAACTATTTTTGGATTGCTTTGACAGATCTCCAAGGCATTTAGAAACATGATTTTTGCAATTTGTCCTTTTTCGCCCTAATTGTGGCATTGAAGTCTTTTAGGACGTAAATAACTTTTTAGTGGACAAAAAAGTTAATAGGTTTTTTTTAAACGAAAAACTCAGTTTTCTTACAATTTTTCATTGAAATGCTAGCATCAGCATGAAAGTTCTTTTTTCTTACCCTGTATTTTCATTTCTTCAAAGATATATTATATACAGTTAGGCTTCAGAAGGAGTGACCTCCCCTTAAGTGGATGTGCCTGTTTGGTAATACTTCATTGTGCTTATCCTTCCCCTCTCATTGCCTTTACACAACTTGAAAACATTAAACTCCAATACTTCATCTTTGAGAAACTAATACGTGTACAGAAATGGCTTTCAGTTTTTTACATTAACTATGCAACTTGAGAGAATAATTATTTTATGTGCAACTAATCTTATATAAAGCAACTGACGTTATGTAATTTTGGCTGTGTGAGTTAATAGTAAGAAACAATAACTGAAAACTTAATACATGCTGCTTTGCACAAAATGTATATAATATTCTTTCCGCCAGGATTTTGCAATCTGGTTGATGTTCAAATTATGAAAAGTCCAAGTTCTTAAGATAACTGACCAAATAAATTATAGAAATTTCAATAACTAGCACAACCCAGATAATTGCTACACAATCCTACCAGGTTGATACTGCTACAGATAAATTCCAGTTTACCTACAGGAAAGCTATTTATACTGCAGGATAGGAGACCTACTTTGGAAACAGCTTCAAGCCTAACTCAATTAGTTTATTGCTAAATATTTATACTGTTTTGATTTATGAGATGCTGAACTAAGGCAAAAAAGTAATATATTGGTATCATCCAGCAGTGAAAAACTGTGACAAGATCATTTTACTATAAGACTAAAATTACTGAGCAATATTGTGTAATCTAAAGTTTGGTCTATATAGTATATTACATTTGGGTAGCTATAAACTTTTACTTCATCAAATACTGTTTTGATGTAACTAGGCTCACAACTAACCTAGAACCCAGGATTTTTTATTTCAAGTTATCTTTTTAAATTTTAACTATAATCTCTTGACCACCTAACAATTGCAAAAATTAAAATATTTATTTCCCTACATTATGATCACATATTCACAAAATTATAGAATCATGACTTAAGAGCTGAATGGTAGCTTAGAGATTATCCCCCAAATGTTGTTTTAAAGTTTGTCAATCAAAAGCCTAGAAATATTAAGTGCACTGTTCAAAATGGCAAATCCTTGCTAAATTTTAATTTATACATATACTTTTATGAAGGATGTAAACACTTTCATTTTTATCATCTTTTAGAAAGATAAATCATTCTATTAAAAATAAATTTGGAATATTATTTTTAGAGTATATTGGAAATTGATGTTTCTGAAAAGAAATGGCGTTAAAGTTGAGTTTTAGAAATATAATATTATTTTCCCATTTAGAACCAAAACAAGATTAGAAACAGAATGAGAAACACCTTTATTATTACCTCTTTATAGGACATTTCAGTTTTCTGATAGTCATAACAGTATGCCTAATAGTGAACTAGGCCTCTTGTGTACTTAATCCATATATTCGGAACTATATTTAGGAACAGACTTTTTTGTGTGTGCTACCAGATTCTGTATGTAGTTTTTCCTAAAAAAAAAAAAAAAAAGAAGTTATTTTGTACCAACAACTCTCTGTTTCTCACTTAAACCTTATGTCATCTATCACTTCTCTGTGTATTTCAATGTTACTTCTAGGTCAGGAACCATAGCAAGAGAGTGAAGTCTTGGCATCAATGGTAAAAGTAGATTAGCTTGTAGATGACCACTCTCTCCATGTTTCTTTTCACATCACATTACTTCTATGCCTGACTGTTCAAATTTTCCTTTCAGGAGGACACCAGTAGCAATGGATTAGGGACCCATCCAGCTGCAGTATGACCTTATCATAATTAATAACTTCTGCAATGACCCTATTCTCAAATAAGGTTAATTACGACTGTGCTATACAAGCACACAGAAATGCAAACAGACAAAATAAATCATACGTTATTCAAAGAGTATCAAACAGATCGTGCATTACACCTTTCCTATTTATTTTAAAGTTCAGTGGCATGAAGTACTTGCATGATGCTGTGGAACATTATCCATTTCCAAGGAAAATATGTTTTAAAAACCTAAATAAGTCTAGATAAATAGCTGCTAGTTCTGAGGGCCTATAGAGTATGATCAGCATCCAGAAACCACAGGAGCACACACTCTAACAAACACCAGAGAACTTACTGGGAAAACAAGACAATTTAAAACCAACTGTCAATGCAACATATGGGCCAACAGGAAAAAACAGCCTTCAAAGCTAAATACCACACAGAAACAGTATACTCTAAGTGAAAGTCCTCCTGAGCTAGGGAAAGCAGTTTGTGACTCCAGGAAGCAGCAAGGTAAGGTCGTTTTGGAGCGCTCTCTCCGGCCACTAAGACGAAGTTAACCTGGGCTTGGAGGAGTCCGTAAAAGCTGCTGCACGCAGTCTAGAGAACTTACGCAAGAGGGGGTGGGGAGCGCCCACATTGCTTTAGCGGAGTCTCAAATTAATCTCTGATAATGAAAACTTAAAAAAAAAACCTATCACATTAGAGAGACAAGATAGAGAATAACAAGGTGACAGCTAGGCCAGCATAAGTGGGGAGGTCGCCGGGGCTCCGACCTCTCCGCGCTGCGCTCGGGTGGAGGGAGGCCCAGCCGGGGGGTCGCAGCCCGGGACAGAGGGGGTGGGGCCAAGAGAGAGGCCACTCGCCTCCGCCCCTTCGGGACCCCGAAGGCGCCCTTGTTTACTTCACGGTATTTGACACCCGAGACAAAGGGGGAAGGGAGGAGGGACCTCCTGAGGGAAACGACACCGGCGGAAAGCGTCTTACTTTGAGGTCGGTTTGTGACACCCCTCGAGAGGCGGGAAGAGCCCCCCTCCTGCACCCCGCGCGCCCCGTCCCAGGTTCCCTGCCACCTCGCGTCTTCCTGGGATTCTGCCCCAGCCTCAGCGACAGCGGGCGGAGCGGTGCGGCCGGTCTGCGGGGCGAGCGCCTCGGTCTCTCCCCGTCTATCATTCTTTGGAAGGGGCAAAGGAGAGACGGGACCCGAACAGAGGCCGGAGCGGGGGCAGGGCGGGCTGCTTCCGATACCTCCGCGCCAGCCGCTGGGAAACGACCCCGAGGCTCGCGACTTGGCATTTTTAAATCTGGCGGGGCTTCTCCTCTCGGGCCAACCACTCCCCCCGTTTACCGTCCCGGCCAGTCAGCGTCAGGCCCGCCATTTTTCAAACCCTCTTCCTGCCGCCAATCAGGCTCGAGCAGCACATTCCTCTCCTGACCGGTTCTAACGGGTCTGGGAGTTAACGACCTGGGCGACCCACCGAACCTGCTAGGCGCTGGGCGGGGGGGCGGGCCGGGAGAGACGCCGGCCAATCGGGAGCGCCCGGAGGGAGGGGGCGGGGCCTCCCGGAGTTTGAATACTCGCCACAGCCAATCGGAGAGGCGGGGGCGTGGCCTGCGGGTCTACTCGTCAAGTTGCCGTGGCGCGGAGAACTCTGCAAAACAAGAGGCGGAGGCTTGCGTGCGCCGCGGACCAGTTCGCTCCGGAGCGCGGGGAGGAAGCGTCTGCGTCGGCCCGGCGGCTCCGCGGGACCCTGAGGAAGAGCTCCCACCACCAGGCAAGGACCCCCTCCGCGGCCTCGGCGGCGCGCGCCGGCCTGCCGCCCCCTTCTCTCGCAGCCGCCCAGCCGGACCGAGCGCCGCCCGGGCCAGCGGGCCGGGCAGGGCCGGCGGCCGCGGGGGGCGGGCGTGGGGCAGCGCGCCCCGGCCCGGGCCCGGTGGTGTCTGAAGACGTCGGTCGCGAGGCGACTGCTCTGTGTGGGGCTCGCGACGTGGAAGCCGGGGGAGGTTTCTGTCAGGAAAGGGGCTCCTGCGGGCGCTCGCGGCGCTCCCCCCCCCGCCCCGGGCGGGCGGCGGCCTCCGGGAGGGCCGTGCCGATGGCGCGTGAGGAGACTCGGCCGGGGCGGCGCGGGGTGGGCCCGGGAGGAGCGTGCGCGCGGAGGCGGCGCTGCCTGCCGGGGCCCCGGGGCGGGCCGGCCGCCGGGGATGCCGGGCTCTGGGCCGCCCTCGCGGGGGGGGGGGGCGGGCGGGCGCGCGTTTGGGCGGGAAGCCGAGCCCCGCCGGCGCCCACCCACCGGCTCTCGCCCCACCAGGTGGACGCCGTCTGTCACCATGGGCAAAGGAGACCCCAACAAGCCCAGGGGCAAAATGTCCTCGTACGCCTTCTTCGTGCAAACGTGCCGGGAGGAGCACAAGAAGAAGCACCCAGACTCTTCCGTCAACTTTGCCGAATTCTCCAAGAAGTGTTCGGAGAGATGGAAGGTGAGACAGGAGGGCAGAGTTCGGGGTTTTCAGGTGTGTTTTGGGGCCAGGACAGGTGACTAGCAGGCAGCTGACCTGTGACTTTCAACTCCTACCCTCATGACTCGCTCAAATAAACATTTTAGAGTTTTAGGCAGACTACTTTAGGTTTTTGTTTTTGAGACTACTAAAACAGTGCTGCTGGCTAAGGAAAACGCGGCCCTTAAAGGTTATCGACATCTTCTGGGATGTACATAGCGTACAGTCGTGCTGTATTTTTACTGCCCCTCTCGTGTCCACAGACCATGTCTGCAAAGGAAAAGTCGAAGTTTGAAGACATGGCAAAAAGTGACAAAGCTCGCTATGACAGGGAGATGAAAAATTATGTTCCTCCCAAAGGTGATAAGAAAGGAAAGAAGAAAGATCCCAATGCTCCTAAAAGGCCTCCGTAAGTTTTTTTCTTTTTTAAATTACTCAAGTTGCCCCTTGATTTTTCAGTTTATTAACTCTGTTGCTTCCTTTCAGATCTGCCTTCTTCCTGTTTTGCTCTGAACATCGCCCAAAGATCAAAAGCGAACACCCTGGCTTATCCATTGGGGATACTGCCAAAAAATTGGGTGAAATGTGGTCTGAACAATCAGCCAAAGATAAGCAACCATATGAACAGAAAGCAGCTAAGCTAAAGGAGAAATATGAAAAGGTATACCGTCTTTAACAGCCATGGTTGAAATTAGGTAGATGTTGTCTAATTATGTTAGGAGTTAGATGTAAACGAGAAAGTTGAGAAGTTTAGATAATGTTGAATTAATGGTTGTCAGCTGTAATTTGAAAAAGGCCTATGAAAATTAAATACTTAAGCAACACCAGCTAATTGAAACCTTACTTTTGACTGAAACCAGTATTTGTAGAATTGGTAGGTTCTTGCATGTAGATTTCATTGTGGTTATTTAAGTCTCTTTAGTTTTGAAAAATGGAGGGCCAGATGTATTTTTATGTATATCTAAAACGAGAACTTCAGGGGTGGGGTGCTAAGTGAGGTAAATGCATGTTGGTAGTGAAAGTACTGAAATTGATCTGATACCACCCCATCATTTTAACATCCTTAATTAAGCTTTAAAGCCTAATGAAGGAACAAACGCTTTCAAAACTGAGTTAGACTCTGAATCAAACTTTAGACAAGTCACCAGGGTTATTGGTCAATAATCTTAGATTGTTTACAGCTTAGTGGTTTTCACAGTTGAGAAATGACACCGGATGTTGATTTTTATATTCTTGACAACATTTCAGGATATTGCTGCATACCGTGCCAAGGGCAAAAGTGAAGCGGGAAAGAAGGGCCCTGGCAGGCCAACAGGCTCGAAGAAGAAGAATGAACCAGAAGATGAGGAGGAAGAGGAAGAAGAGGAAGATGAGGATGAAGAGGAAGAGGATGAAGATGAAGAATAAATGGCTATCCTGTAATGTGTGTGGAGTGTGCGTGTGTGCTCAGGCAATTGTTTTGCTAAGAATGTGAATTCAAGTGCAGCTCAATATTAGCTTCAGTATAAAAACTGTACAGATTTTTGTATAGCTGATAAGATTCTTTGTAGAGAAAATACTTTTTTAAAAATGCAGGTTGTAGCTTTTTGAGGGGCTACTACATACAGTTAGATTTTAAGGCTTCTGATGTTAAATGTTTCTAAATATTTAATGGTTTAATTTCTTGTGTATGGTAGCACAGCAAACTCATAGGAATTAGTATCAATAGTAAATTTTGGGTTTTCTAGAATGTTGCATTTTGTTTTTTAAAAAAATTTTGTAATAAAATTATGTATATTATTTCTATTGTCTTTGTCTTAATATGCTAAATTGGATGTTAAAAAACACTGGGTCTGGGACCATGTCAACATTTTTGTATTTCTGCCTAATTTTTTTTTAGACAACTGATGTAAAATTTTTGGTTAAAAGAAAATCATATCTGCCCATATTCATATTTACAAAATGCTATAAAAATTAGATCTGGAATTTAAAGAACTTTAAAAATTTGTTTTACAAATGAATGTTAATTCTTGACATTTCTGTTTGTTAGCAAAATGTCCCTCCGGTTTTTTTAACTGACACGATGGAGGGAAACTAATGTGAGGACAGAGAAACTAGTACAGTGAATCTATATCTAAAAACACCTAAAAGCCTTGGTAACGAGCATTACATTTTCTGTTGATAAATGAACTAGTTCAAGGTAGGATACCAGAGTGAATTTTGAGTTAAATCTTTTAAAAGTTTGTGTGGTCTTAACCTTTAGAATTTGGGGTAACCTGAGAAAGCATTTGAGGTGATTATTGGGATCCCATGACTAATTAGTTTCACTAGGATTTATATTTTGGGGGAAGCAGTTACTTGAGAAATGCTCATTTGAGGAAGCAGCTTATATTTGAATTTAGATTACTTGTACAGTTAGGCTATTAGGAAGTTTACCATCTGTTTGCTAAATAATCAAGAAACTTGTTGCTAGTTTTATAGTTAAACCTGACAATTTTGGTTACCTATGAAGTTTTAAATAGAAGCCAAAATTCTTATTACCCAACCATGGAAACTCTGGTTGTCTGATCATTTGAAATGTTTGGTAAGGATTATTTCATTTTTTAAATAGGAAATAACAAAGTTTTGTTAATTGGAAGTCCGTTATTAGCATAATTATTAGAGTGAATGGACTCAGGTGAAATCTTCAAACTTATTTATGATCTCTGTTAATCATCCCAGTGGTTACAGATTTGAATTTGGGTTTTTTTTTGTTGATCATAAGATTAAAACATGATTTAATATTTTCTGGTGTTAGGTGACTTAAACACTAAAAAATTGGGAGTAATGTATTTTAGACATACCCTGTGTCTGGATCCCAGTTACCCAGCTCTACTGAACAGCTGCATGAACTTTACCTCAGCTTTTCCCCATTTGTAATATGGGGTTACTACCTTTTCTCAGAGTTTTAATGACTAAGAATCTTAAAAATAATAGCGCAGAGGAGACATTCAATAGGAGTTTCTGAAATTGAAAGAAATGATTTCTAAATCTATAAATTAGACTAATGAGACCTATGAGATTTGATATCACCTTTATCTTTGAGAATTTTTGTTCCTGCTTTCAAGACTGACTTCAAGGAGTAGTTATGTTGGAAAGCATTAAAATAGGGGTAGAAATTAGGTTCTATCCCACACCAGCCAGTACTTGGAGGTATGTTTATGAAATCTCCTTATTTTCTTTTAAAAAATAGGTCATAGTGGTACAAAAAGTAAAATGGCTTTGTAGTGAACAGTTTATAGCCTTGATTCTCAATTACCTGCATCTCCCAGGAGGCAACCCCCAAAATGTAATAATCTATCCATTAAGAGAGACAAGCATAATCATACATATATGTATGATTATTTTAGAGATGGTTCTCAGTACAAGAGCTGCCACATTCATTTAGCTACCTGCATAGTACCTGCATATGTTGAATGTAATTTAATCAGTTCCCTAAAGATAGGTTGTGTTTTTTGCTTTAAGAACTATATTGCTATGAATATCCTTGTATGTGATTTCAAATAATCCTACAAAATAGAAGTTTACACATCTTAAAATTTGCTAATTATAATAACAAATCTGTACTTAGTATATACTGGAAACTGTTCTTGTATTTTAACTTACTAAAGCCTGCCAAAGTTTCTCACAAGTACTAATATGTACTCCACAACGATGAGTGTTTTTAGAGTGCCTATTTCTTCATCTCAACATAATAGTTCTCAAACTTCTTGATCTTTGCTATTCTATTAAAAATTATTCTGAGTAGCATTGATGAAATCTCTTGACCCCTGATCCATTCCACCCAGACCTGAATCATGCCTTTGTCTGGCACGTCCCTTCAATATGCTGCCTGCCCATTAGTCACTTAGTAGTGTCTCATTATCACATCAGTTATGTACTTGTTATAATTGTTATACCTTCTTATTAATCTCTTACTGTGCCTAATATATAAACTATCAGGTATGTATGGATGTATGTATAGGAAACATCAGTGTTTATAGGGTTCCACTGGGGGTTTGGAATGTATCCCCCATGGATAAGGGGACTAGTGTACTACATTATACCTAGTGCCAGAAACAAATATTTGTAAACATAAATGCCCAGGTAGAGGGGATAGCCACTATTTAGCTCAGTCCTGTTTGTATGGAAATGTGGATCTCGGATTCCTAAATCTCATAAGTTTTCAAGTGGAACTAGAAATCTGGATTTTAAGAATGTGCAAATTACGAAGATGGCAATGAATTGCAACGTCCAGTCAAAACATGTCTATAGGTTAAGATTCTGCCTGTAGGTCACCAATTTGCCACTTCTGTAAATTAAAAAGTATAGGTGAATATAAAATTGTTAATATTTACATGAGTTAGGGTTATTCAGAAAAGTTTATGTATACCTTCTAGCTAAGCATTGTTTTTATAATTGTCTAAGAAACCCCTCTTGCCCTGATTGGAAACTCATCTACCCTCTTATCCTGGAGTAAATGTAAATAAAGGTATTGTTTTTGAGGTTGTAATGGAATTTCATTGTGCTCCTGGGCCTTTGTTCTTCAGTACTTACAGTGCAGGCTTCTCTCTCAGCCTCATCCTAGGAGTTATATCTTTAGAATAGTGGCTCAGGAGCACAATTATGTTATCGCATTAAAAGGAAAGAAAAGTAACATGCAAGATGTGGCATCAAATTTCAGAACTGAAAATGAGCTTTACATCCATTGGACCAATCGCCTATCTTCAGCAGGTGGTTAACTAGGATATTAGGCAGCCAGCAAGAGATGGTAACACATTAATTCATTCACATTTATGTGTTATTCTTTGATTCTCCACATTTTTTCCAAGAAAGATGAGATGGGTAATTACAAAGAAATTAAAATATAAACATACAAAAGGTTATGAAAGAAATTAAGAGGATAAAAAGCTTATATTGGGGAATCCAATCACGTTGGGCTCTGTTTCTTATTGGTTTAGTAACATCAGCAAGTCCTGTAACCTTTCAGTTTCTTCATCTGTAAAACTAGAAATTTTTTGAGTATTAAATAAGGCAATGCATTTAATGACTCCAGTACAAAATTTGTGAGTTTGCACAAGCTTTATAACCTATCACATATAAATGTGTAACTTACTGTGTGTTTAATTTTATTTGCTTTTGATTTTACAGAAAGTGTTTGCTGAACGAAGTCTTTCGGGAATTCCCTTTCCCTCATCAGTATCCTACTTGTCTACAACTAGTTCATTCAAGTTCATTGCTATGTAGCATTCCATCATATGATTATACCATAATTTATCCATTCTCTTGTTGATGGGTATTTAGGTTGTTCCTGGGGTTTTCATTATTCTAAATGGCAATGGTATAAAATTTTCTGCACAGGTTTCCTGGAATTCACTCCCCTCCAGTAACCTGCCTTGTAAATTCCAGCCATCTCAGCAGCCCCCGACTCCCATTCCCTGCCTCGAGATATTACCACTGAGCTTTACCTTCCTGTACCATGGCCAGGAAAGTGCTCCCAGGCAGACAGACATTGTGAACCTGAGGTTCACCTTGTGTTTCTTTTCTCTCAATTCTGTCTGCTTTGCCAGTTATAAAACCCTGAAAACAGTTGCCCCATATATTTTGTCCAGTTTTATAGTCGTTTAGGACAGTAGGATAAGTCTAATACTAATTACTATGTCATGCATGGTCAGACGTGGAAATCTAGTCATCTCTATTTTCTACTGAAAGTTTTTAGTTTTGAGCATTTAATCATTAACATAGCCTGTTAATTTGCTCATATCAAAAGCTCAAGAGAAATTTCATTTAAAGATAATTTAGATACACTATCTTAAATATTCTTCAAGATGCACTTCGTTCTATCCAGGGTTAAATTGGACCACTGAAAACTATATTCTGCATATGCTATATGAATGGTGTGAGGTAATTTATTCCCTTATGGATAACCATTTCACCCTCAGTTTATGAAGTTTAACTTCTGAACTTCATTCCCTCACTTGTAAAGTGGAGGTAATATCATATTTGAAGCACAGGTACAAACACACATTGCCTTTAGAGAGGGTCTGCAGTGTAGCTGTCTTACTTCTGAATAAGACAGATTTTAAGACTTTGAAACCAGGTAATAACTGACACATGACTCTGACTACATGCAAGAACTATTCTAAGTTAATGTTTGTTAACTAATTCAATCCAAGTAACAATCCGATGAAATAGGCACTATTCTTTTCTCCATTTTACAAAAGGGAAAACTTAGGCATAAAGGTCAAATAACTTATCCAAGGTCACACAAGTAATTTGTTGTGGAACAGGCATTCCAATACAGACAAGTCTACACTTACACCACTATTCAGATGAGCAGATTATTAACATCCTTCTATTATAAAAATTATAGAACCCCCCACCCCACCTCTGTTCAGATGTGGGCTCCACTCCTGATTCACTCAGAAAATCACCAACTGACATCCACCAACCTCAACTGTGGGCATTGCCATATTTTTAAAATGAGAACTGCAAAACAATTACTGAATTTAGAGACAGTCCTTCTTTTAATCTCTAATTCCAGGGATAGTGGTCTCCTAAAATCATTCTGACTTTTGTCCATTTTCTTGCAACAGATTGATTCTAATGAATGATATCTTTTAAAAGTGCTTTCACATGGATTTTCACATGCCCAAACTATTGGCCTACTAGGTAGTTGTCATATTTCCCACTGAATTATAAGTGGATTTTTCCCCCCAATTACATGCTGTCTAGAAATGAAACTTATTCCAAGATCCCCAGGAGAGACTACCTTAAGAAATGTGTGTTCCCAGTTACTCCAGTCTGGAGCTAGGTCACGTTTTCATATTTCTTAGGCAAAGCCGCTGAGAACTGGAAGACAAGAGCCAAGTTAGCAGAGAGTAAGTTTCCCAAATCAAGCCAGCCACTTACTGGAATGTTTATAGTCATATTTTCTTGAGACACCACATTTTGGGCCACAAGGTCTTATGGCCTATTTCTAACTTCGTTTTGGTCGGCTTCCTTTCTTTCTCCTTAGTTGGTCAGGTTGTAAAGAATTTTGACTTAAAGAAATTTTTGCTTTCAATAGGCAATTATATTGTAGAATATACTGTCAAGAAAGATATATATTGCTGGGATTGCTTTTTATAATTGGATAAGTGACTTAAAAAAATTGCTATACATAGGCAACCAGAGATAAAAATAAATCTTTATGTTTTCTTCCTACAGAAAGGTAAGTTCTGAGTATTCTAAGCACACTCTAGGTAGAATTCTAACCAACACTCAAGCACATACTCAACATGAAACTATGGTTTATAATAGTTTAACTATTATGTTAAGCTTATAAACAATAAAATCATATAAGTACTTCAAACATGCAGTGTTTTGATTTAGAAATGATACAAGTTAAAAAACCCATGAATTAAAATACAGTATTTTATTTTTTCTCACCTAAAAAACAAGCAACCCAGAATTAAGATATACATAAACTCTCAAATTTATCCCTAATAAAATTTTGAATATTTATACAATTTCTACAGAAACATACAGTGTATCAAAATCTGCACAAATCAAATTTATAAAATGTGTAGAAATGCATAGTGATATTATCAACTTACAAAGCAAGGAATATGGGAATTATTTCCAAAGCAGCCTACAGTAGAAAATAGTCATTATGGCAGCAGCTTCTGATGTTTTTTGTGTTTGATACAGTTTCTGATTTCAATAGAGGATAGATTTCAGAGAATATTTTAATGAACTGCACAAAATATCCATTTAAAATTTACATGCATGGTTTATGTGCCACCTTTCTTAGGCCTATGCATAGTTAACAAGGTTATAATCTATTCAACAAGGAAAATGGAGCCTATTTGCAAACACACAAGTAATTGAAGTACCAATTTTCTTGGTTTCTTTTTTATAGTTGATTTATTTTGCAATTATATAAGCATAAAAATGTATTCCTTTTTAAACATCTCTAATGAAAGTTAAAATGGTTGATCATAGATCAGTAGCAAAATACAAATTGACAATTCAAAATTATAAATAAAATTCTGTTTATGATGTTTAACTGACTCCAAATTTAAGAACTAAGCTTGGAAGAAACAAATTTGTAGACTTTTGTTTTAAATAAAGAGGATTTTTTCTTTTCATTTTTGAACTTTAATTAAAAATATTTCCCTCTGGCAGTAGTTTGCGAATTCTTTTCACTGTAATGATATCATGATTACAGGATCAAAAATGCTTAATTTATTTGCTATTCCTGACCTCATCATGTTTCCCAACCCCCGCTCAGCATTGTATCTTAAACTTATTTAGAAAGTAAAATCTAATTGACCCTTTGCAATATTTGGTTTTCCTATACTGTCTTAATAAAAGTTTAAATCTAAACAAGTCTTTTCACTGGAAAAAATACTACTAGAAATATGCTTCCTAAAAAAAAAAATTATGAAACACTAGGAAACTAATGCCTAATTTAACAGAAAGGAGTTCAAATTTATTAATGAATTGTTTTTTAATAGCTTTTATTTTAAAAATGTGTAGGAAATTTCACTTAGATGAAGATTAAAAATGAAACATTCATTCACTCTTGGCTTGAAAGGTTGCACAGCTTAGGTTATAATGCACAGGAGTTTTTGTAAGGCTTAATCTAACAAGGGCTTGGAAATTCTTACCTCAGTCAGAATGAACCTTCGTGTTTATAGTGGTGTTTTGTGGTTTTTGTTAGCCCCATTTTGAGGTTTCAAACTGATAATTATTTATAGTTTTCTATAGTGACAGGTATTGAGGAAAGCAAATCCCAAATGTCAGTGGACAATTTTTCTCTAGTTGGTAGAAACTTCTGCTCTCTTAGGAGTTGGTAACGACAGAGGGCATTGGGAATGCCAGCAACCAAGGGAGTTAATGCCATACAATCTTCATTCCATATGAAAGAGCCTTGGGATGTTTCATACTGTCATTTCTTTTTCAAGCCATACAACATTCAGTTTCAGAGCAAATGGGAGCACATAAATTCATTTCTTAGTAGTACAAGTATTCCTCATACCGGTGACAATTCCATCATTACCGTCCTATAAATTTCATTGAAAGCTCTTAAAATAGATACTGAGAAATAAAAGAGGCACTAAATGTGTTGAAATTCACCTTTCAAAAAAGCAGCATGACTGAAGGAAGGCCACGTTGGCTAATAACCTGTGGCAGTGCTTCAAAAAGATGTAAAATTAAATAAAGACACAACAGGTTGATAATCACCAAGTTATATATGAAAGTCTGGTCACTCCAACCTTTTTTTCAAGTGTGTTAAAAAAAAAAAAAAATCAAACTGCCTTTCAGACCCCTGAGTGTAATCCCAAAGAAGACAATGATGCTTTTAACTCTGTTCTAAACAAAACAAGAGTTAAGTGCACAAATTACCAACATCATTTTAAAACAAAACGAAAGATGTAAACATCTACAAAGTTTAAGGTAAAAGCAGTTTTGTAAACAGTAACTGCAGATGATAATGTTATTGTAAAATCACAGTTTATTAACGTCCTTCAAACTGATCAGGAGGTTCTGGGTTCGATGCTGTACAGAGTTAACAATAGTTGCAGCAGGTTTCAGGCATTTTTCAGTCCTGTGAAAATTTACGTGTCAGCAGGTAGGTTATTGGTTTCTTCTATTCTTTCTAAACACTATGGATGTTATTCATTTCCCACTTTTGAGTCATTTTACTAGAGTCACAATTGGAGAGGAACACTTGATGTAGGACTTCGGAGCGGTCTAAGCACTTTCCAGAAGGAATGTGAGTAAATCTGTTCAGGTCCTGGAAAACACAGGAAAAAGAGGTTTTAAATTTGTACATTTTTTGATGTCACTGACATCAGAAGAAGTCATTGCTTGGCTTTCATAAAAAGGTAATTCAAATCAGTAGGCTGTCATCTTGTTTTGCTGATGATTTCCTTTGCTGTACAAAACCTTTTTAGTTTAGTGTAGTCTCAGTTATTTTTTCTTTTGTTTCCCTCGCCCAAGGAAACGTATCCAAAAAATATTACTAAGAACAAAGTCAGGGAAGAAAGTTTACTGCCTATGTTTTCTTCCAGGAGTTTTATGGTTTTTGTCTTACATGTAAGCCTTTAATCCATTTTGAGTTTATTCTTGTATATGGCATAAGAAACTGGTCCAGCTTCATTTTTTTTTTTTTTTTGCATGTATCTGTCCAGTTTCCTCAACATAATTCATTGAAGAGACTGTCTTCACATATTCGTTGTATATTCTTGTCTCCTTTGTCATAGTTGAATTGGCCACACAAGTGTGGATTTTTTCCTGGGCTCTCTATTCTGTTTCATTACAAGCTGGCAGTTACAAAATAGTCATGAGGATGTAAAGTGCAGCATAGGGAACATAGCCAATAATACTATAATAGCTAAGTATGGTGTCACGTGGGTACTAGACTTATTGGGGAGATCACTTCCTAAATATATAAATGTCTAACCCCTGTGCTGTACACCTCAAATTAATATTGACTGTCAACTGTAATTAAATTAAAAAAAATTTTTTAAGATGATGATAATTTAAGCAAACTTGATAGGATTAAACCAACAACCATACTCTGACTTCAGATTTCTCTTGATTGTCAATCTTCTACGTCCTAAGTCCTTTTATTGTTTATTTAAGTACATATGACTTTTAAGTCATAATGTACTGCTAGTACCTTTAATTCAACATATGCAAACCTAAATTCATTATCTTGCTCTCCAAATCTATTTCTCTAGTTTCTATTCTGGCTGATGACAATACCAGCTTTCCAGTCTTCAGGACGGAGGCATTTCATGCTGCACTTTCTTTCCTTCCTTCCCTTCCTTCATGTCATAGCAGTCACTGAGGTGTGTTATTTCCCTTCCCCACTACATATGCCTTAGTTTAGCCCTCATCGTCTGTTTGTTGTAGGTAACTTCATGTCACTCTGGGCTTCTCAGAGGGTGGTCCTCGGGCTAGCTACAATTGTACCTGTAAGATCAAAACTATTTTCATAATAATACAAAGACTCTATTTGCCCTTTTCACTGGATTGACATTTATACTGATGGCACAAAAGTAATGGTGGGTAAAAGTGCTGGTGTCTCAGTATAAATCAAGTCGTGACAAAAAACTGTACTAGCAGTCACCTTCTTCATGGTCATGCATTCACAGTTAAGAGAAAATGCCAATTTCATTTAAGACTGTCCTTGATGAAGCAGTAAAACTTATTAGTTTTATTAAATCTTGACCCCTGGGTATACTTTTAAAAATATTCTGTAAGATGAAACGAGGAATATGCACAAAGCACTTCCATATAGTGAAGTACCATGTGTTATCTTGAGGGAAAACACGTGTGCAATTGTTTGACTTGAGATTTTAAGTAGCTGCTTTTTTCATGGAATGCCATTCTGACTTGAAAGGTCACCTAATAGACAAACTGTGATTAGTCAAACTTGGGACTTTGTAGACATTTTCTTGAAAATGAAGTGAGTCTGCCACGTCAAGGAAAAACAAAATCCATGAATCTGATAGTATTTGTTGCCATGGGTAAAATTTGAGTTTTCAAGCAAAAATGAAGAATTTTGGAAAACTTATATCCATCACCATGAACTTGATGGCTTCCCAATACTTAAAGATGTTTCTGATGAAATTAGTGGTTATATTTTTTGACATTATACAATAAAATGTGTCAACATTTAGAAAATCATCATAACTTAGTGAACCAATATTTTCCGAATGAGCAATGCATGATGTTACAAAAGCTGACATGGGGAAAAATCCATTCAAAGTGTAAAACAGACCAATGGATTTTAGTGTAACGTAGGACAAAATGTTCACTTACGTGGCTTCAGATTCTACACAACAAATAACTTTTTAAGAAGCTACCACTTCTGGAGTTGTGGTGTAGCATTAAAGAAGAACAGCCACAATTATCTGAAAGGCTATTAAATTACCCCTCCCTTTTCCAACTGCATGTTTATGTGAAGCCTGGATTTTCCTCACATACTTCAACTAAAACGACATATGACATTAAATTGAATGCAGAAGCAGTATGAGAATACAGCTGTCTTCTATTAAACCAGACATTAAAGGGATTTGTAAAACTATAAAACAATGCCATTCTTCTCACATTTTTGGAAAAAGGGTTATTTTTCATTAAAAGTGTTAAAACATGTAATATGGTTTTTATTACTTTTACATAAATTAATACATGAGCACTTGCAAAATTTCCCAGACTGAATTTCTAATTTAGGATAAATTGTTAGTTATAACCTACATAAACAAAATCTGTCTGAGGAGAGTCTCAATTATTTTTAAGAGTGTAAAAAAGAACCCAGAGACTGGCAAGTTTGGGAACTTCTAATGAAGCTGATCTTGCTTATCAGTCCATACTTCAAAATGTTTCCAGAATTATTTTCCTAGAAGTATCTGTTGTTTCCTATCACTGCATTCATCAAATCATATTAACTACTCTCCGAAACTTACAAAATGAAGATCAATGTTCTTTCATATGAAAGACAATTTAGAAATACCGAACTACACATGATTCTTAGAATTTTCTACGCTTTTTTGCCACACCTTTGTTTACCCAGTTTTATTTATCCTGTATGAAAAGGCTTTTTATACCTTAAGACCTGATTCAATGATGCTTCTTATATGACACTCATCAGAAATAGTTCTTCCTATTAATCTCTCTTTTGCTATCCTACGACATTTTGCTTATTTTTATTTCTGCATTTTTTCCATCTCTGCTTTTGTAGTATGCTGTGCTTTAGCTATTTTTTGAGGTCACCATATCATTGGGCCACAGGAAACATTTAGTAATGTCTGAAGCACAAGTGTATATTTAATGTTATGCCTTTTACTTTTTAATGGTAGTTTCTGGTCTGCTAGCTTTCTTTTACTATTTTACTAACATTGTTCTCACTGACCTCTATCATTTATTATTATTATCATTTCTTCGTGGAAATCAAGGCTCTAGCCTTCAGGATTTATCCTTCCTGACTTGTTATAAGAATCGGCAACTGACACATAGTAACTATTTTACAGTAATTATCTATGAATGATGATAACTGGGAATTTTAAGCTGAGTCATAATAGCATACCTACATGACAGATGGGTATGATAAGGAACATTAAATAAGCAAATAAAGTTGAGGGTTGCCTTGTTCTTTCAGTTTGGGGCAGCTTTCCCAACTTTGTGTTTTATAGTAAATTGACTTATTTAAGCAAGTCAAGACTTTACATAAATCCATTAATAGGTTGGAATCCTCAACTTGGCACATAACTTTTTGTTTTTTTGCTTTTTAAAAATTATTATTATTTTTTTATTATGGCATCATTGGTTAAAGCACAGAACTTTGACATTCATAGCTGAAAGAGAAAAACTGCTCCCTCTCTTGTCAACTGAATAAATATGACCTTTAAAGCAAGAAATAGGCAACATTTATCCTGTTGTATTTAGCAAACAACAATGATAAGGAAGTTGTGAAGGCCTAGATTCCAAATATTATTTGTCTGTCTCTATCTCCACCTACTGGACAACATGAAATAGAAACAATATTTTTTATGTTATATATATTTATCGTCACAGAACACCAATCTTTCAGAGTTACTGAAATTAGTGGGTCTTGTGGACATCTTGGGATCTCCTTATATGACAATATTGCACCAGAGAATAAAAGTGATGATTCATTATGGAACAGTAAGTCACTCAGTGCTCAGGAAAACAAGTGACTAAATGAGAAGGAAATGTAAGTCAATTTGAATATAGGTTTTAAGATTTATACATCTAAATTCCACATGATAGGTGTTACTAAAATAAAATAGCATATAATTATTATTTCAGAAGTTGAAATAAAGAATACCTTGAGGTACTGCCATTCCTTAAATTCATTTAGATTACAGTGTGTAATCATAATTTTTGATCCATCAGGTCCCTTTGTCAAACACTGGTCATACTGCATAAGTTGATTAGCTTCATTGATTCGGAAAAGCTATAAAAAAAAATAAGAGAAGCACCTTCTCTGCTGATATACATTAAACAAATAATGCCTATAGTTAAACTCGACTATTTTATTTTCTATAATTTTTCTGTGTTCAGAGCTGTAAGTCCAAAGACATGAATTATATTCATTTCGATATTAGCAAAGACCCAACTAATACTTAAAGGATTATGTTCTTCAGCCTCTTCGACATAGAATAAGTTATTAACACACATTTATCATGTACCAACAATGTGAGAAAATGAAAAAGTAGAAACATAATGTTTCACAATCTAAAGTAGAGGCAAGAAAAATACTCACAGAAGGAAGTAATATATATATTAGTGAAATATGCATTACTGGCAGTAACATCTCAGTTTATTAGGGCAAAACGTGGAATACTGAATAATATTTGCAAATAAAATTGTTAGGGAGCTAGACTTACATAGTTATGTACTTACACAAGAATATATTCTAATCTCTTGTATCAGACATAAATTCTAGATTCTGACTGCTTATGTGAAAACCAGCACTACTCTTATTCCTTTGTTTAAGTAAAAGTTTTACCATTGTCAGATGTTTTACAGAATGTTTTACTTTACCAACTAAACAAAACTGCCAAATTGAAAACCAAAAGAAATGGCGTGATCAATAAGACTGGCAGCTCTCACTGAAGAATCGGTTTAAATTGACAGGGTGGTTATTTACCTGATTCCCTCCCATCCTGTGGCAGGGTCCCAGCTCTGCAAAGCCTCCATTTGTTTTTCCCATGCTATCAATGCAGTAAACAGTTTCAAAGCCTCTGATCTAAAAAAAAAAAAAAAAAAAAAAAAATGAACGAAGAACCAAAAAATCAGGCAACTGTTTAGTTTTTAATAAGCACTAGTATCAGAGTAAAAGTTTCGTGTTAAATACTGCAGTTCACAGTGGAAATCTGGGTATGGATAATGTCAGGTTATTGCTGCACTGTCAGTGCTGGGGGAGTTTAGAGCATAGCAGTCATCTAGGAAATAATTTATGGTCTTGAAGTCAACACTGGAATGAGCTCATTCTAACAAAGTGCACTGGCCTATAGATTTTGATAAAATAGCACAGAAGAAAAAATAAAGATACTATTAAACACAATTTCAGATACATGATAATTCCTGTGAATGAGAAACAAATGAGTAGAGTTACCTAACAACAGGGTATAAAACACTGGCCCTAGATGTCTAGACCAGAACTGAATTTGTAAGGTAACTTTCCCAAATGGCCATGTGGCACTTTTGGTAGCTGACTCCAGGGAGCTAGGGGGCCAAGGGTATGGCAAGTGGGCCAGGCAGTGAGACTTTTCTCTGACTACGGACGGATAATGTAGGGGAGAAGCAAACACAGTTTCCACCTTTGGAATGGCATTTTATACAAAAATAACCTTTCTTTTTTGGAAACAACGAAATGACAACATAGATCAATACCTTTCATTGTAATTATTTTGTTAGCATTAATTCATTCGTTCACTTGACAAGCACTGTTTGAGTGCCTATTGAACATGGGGTCTCTGTGTTAGACACGATGGCAAACAAGCACTTACAGACTGGCTGAGAGAGGGAATTTTGAGTGTTATGAAAAACCATGGAAAGATCACAGGACTGAGTCTTTTTGATGGGATAGAAAAGAACAGAAAAGGCTTTTCAGTATTGGTGATCTCTTTTTTGAGGGCATTAAGATAAGCTGGAATTTGCCACGAATGGGAGTTGGAGTAAGGGGCTGAGAGGTGGCAGAAGCTGGAGGAAATAGATGGTGTCCCAGGCTACAGCCCTTTGTGCCTAGGCTGAAGGGAGGGAACACGTGGTTGGGTGGTGTAGGCTGTCGTACCTGTCTGGTAGAAAGGTGGGAGAGGTTACCAGACAGTTTTTACCCAAACTTTTCTCCAAGAATTTTTCTCTTTCACTCACACATTTCCAACTCTCTCTGCCTTCTCCCAAACTCAGTCTCCAATTAATACACTTTGAGATCTGAATACTGGCTGATACTCACTTCTCCCCAGTCAACATTTTTGGGTGGCAAAGGGTAGTGTGAGGTGATATCATAAGCTATTTCTTCCATGAACCATTTGAAACTTTTGCAGTTGTGATCTTCTCGAAACTTTTTCAGCTCGGAGATGTCCCCATACGGTAACGCCTTTGATTCAGGACGGCTAGCATAGAAGTAGTCTTTATACTCATCCCACCAAACCTCTACAACTCTAACATAATTCTGTGAAAAAGAAAATTAATGTCATTATGACAAAAATATTTATAATGTCATTAACAGCTTACCTTAGACATATGAAATATGACTAACCTAACAAACTTATTTCAATAGGACCTATTATTTAACAACAAATGCAGCTGAGCTGATGATATTAATATGTCAATTGCCAAAGGTAAAAACATCACACACGTAAAAAGTGATAGACAGACTCTCAGCTGTAAGAGAATATGTGTTCTAAGATAATACAGTCTATCCTGCTTCTAAGGGAAGAAATAGAAATCTAGAGAGCATTTGTGACAGGCTGGCTAACACTGGTATTCCTCCCAGAATAATCTCTTTCCATTAGAACTATACTACTAGCATGCATATGAGAAAATCTCATTTCAGAAACTATTATGAAAAACAATAGCTCTGTTTAATAAAACACATTTTTGTAGGTGACTCGGTTGCCCTTGTTACAACTATAGCAGGACCATTTTTCTATAACCCAGACTTAATGGGATATTTCCCTCAGCTGGTATACTTTAAGGAAAAGCAATTAAGGAACAATAAAATAAGTTGACATGTGATAACTGACAAAAGTTTTACTAATTTTTAAGGTTTTGTTCAATGAGGCATGACTACAGGTGAGAGATTTAGTGCATACTCAATCTAGTCCCTGGTCTTCTATATCATGTACCAGCAAACTTTTGTTATAAATGGCCAAAGAGTAAATATTTTTGGCTTAGTGGGCTGTAAAGCTTCTGTTGCAGCTGCTCAACCCCACTGCTGTGGTGAGAAAGCCACTACAGATGACACGCAAGGCAGTGGGTGTGGGCTGTGCTCCTGCAGAACTGTATTTACTAAAAGGGCTGGACTTGGCTTCTTGGCGACAGTCGCTGACCCCTATTTTACATCAGGAATGGGAACACTGGTGTTCAGATTAAATTTTCTAGGCTACAAGGTAACTATCAAAGGGTGAACATGCTCCTGTAGGCATGTTGTTGCAAAAGCCAGGACAGCTGCATAAAAAAACAAAGTTTTAAGCAGCATATCCTAAAAAAGCACACGATGTCATCGCTAAATATTTTGAATCCTTGCAAATCTATCCAAAATTGGACACATTCCACGTCATCCGGATACTAACGAAAATAAAGAATTAAGTACACACATGTAATGTTACAGCAAGAAAAAAAGGAACATTTAATTGCTTGGGATGGAGAGGGCCAGAGGGGTACCATGGAGAGGCACTGGATAACTCCATCTTGAAGGGGTGGTTATTAGGTGGGAATGGTATTGAGGGCAAAGAGAAATGCAGATAGAGTGTGACAAATCATGGTGTGTTTGGAGTCCTCCAGGTAGTTTACCATAACTAGAATGCAAGATTCACTGGGAGAAAACCTGCCTCAGTTTCTTCATTTTGAGATGAGAGTAATTATAGTCCTTAGAGTGTGTTGTGAAAGTTAAAAAGTTAATCCATGTAAAGCATTTTGATTTGTGCCTAGTACCTAGTAAGCACTCAAAACACGTGAGCTATTATTTTCATGGATCTTTTTAAAGGACTTCTGAGTTTTATCCTTTATATGAGAGTCATCAAAAGGTTTTAAGCAGGTAACAGACATCAGGTTTAACTTTCAGATGAATAACAGTGGTGGCGAGTGGAGAATGGATGAAGGGATGAAGGGTGTTGAATGTGACAGTAAAGAGCAAAGTGGGAGGCTGCTGCATATGCATGAGAGAGATCTGGAACCTGCACTAAGCACAGAAAGCAGTAAGTTTATGAGATAGGTATGAGGTGGGATCCTCAGGGCCTGACAAGGTGAGAGCTGAAGAGGACAACCCTATTAAACTCCCTGTTTCATTCATGGGCAAATAGAGAATACAGGAAAGGGTACAGCTTTTGAGAAAAGGTTAAAAAGTTCAGCTTTGACTATGTTGAGTTTGAAATATCTAAGGGGATAATTCTACATCGGTCTATATCGGTCTAAGGGGATAATTCTATATCGGTCTATATCGGTCTAAGGGGATAATTCTATATCGGTCTGAAGCTCAGAGAAGACATGAGTCGGATAAACTGACAAGGGCCATCGGCACACTGGTGGCTGATACTGGAGAAAAGAAAGGCCTGGCACACTGTAGGCACTCACTAAGAGTATGCCGGACGTGACACTTAGTACCTTGGCAGTTTTTATGATATCTACAGTTAATTTTGAGAGTGGGCACTTCCCTTTCATCTCTTTCCCTTTTCCTTGCAACAAGATCTTGAATCAATTTGACTTTTCCTTAATTCTTTGTGATTGTGGGTATGACTCCAAGGGCAGGTTCTTTTCCTGTAGTGGCAGTCAGGCCTGGTATTAATTTGGTGCTATCTTTGTTTTATCGTGGATGTTTTAATCTCATCCCCTGTTGTAGTAGGGGCTCCATTTTACCATTTCTAAGATAACTTGGTCACTTAGAAAGCTCTGTGTTGGTTCTTACTGCCTAGCTGTTTCTGCTTCCGTTATCTGTTCCCCTTTTGGGAACTGTCTAGAGTTGCAGCTGCAGTCATAATAAACCTCCTCCTGCTTCTGCCTTGGTGAGGGGCTCTGGAAAATGAAGGGCATCAGAGTTAGAGGCTCTCAGAATTTATGACAGCAGCTCAGCCAAAGAAACTTCAAAGTCGTTGTCAAGAACAGAGGCCTTCATCCTCCTAGCAGTGGGACATGGGGCCGCTGTGTGAAGTTTCCCTGGTTTGAGGGACGAAGTATATTAATCTTTTGCAGGTACCGTTCAAAATCTGATTTTGTTTATTATAAAAACTCCTATTAAAAAGCAGACGAAAATAATATTTTACTTATCTGTGAATGAGGGAAGCTGGTATTTTCCCTTCCTTTACTTTCCTATGGCATGTCAGTCCTTTTTGCATTTACCTGGATGTCGTCAAGGAGAACATTCAATATAGGAATCTTAATCCGAAAGGGATACAATGAATAATCTTAAAGAACAATAACATATTTCATGGATAAGTCTAGCCTAACATAAAAGTGAGGACCCTGTGTGATTGCTTAAAAGATTTGTCCCATTCAGTGAGTTGTCATTTATTTGACTAACATAGCATGTGGTACAAAAATGTTAGTTCCCAGCCTCTCCACTTTCAACCAAAAGACTCACCTTTAGAGTTGGAGAAGATCCAACATAAATAGGTGGAGGATTCCCTTGCCAGCCCTCAAGACGGTAGATGTGTCCAACACGGGAACAAGGGACAAATAGTAATTTGCCACCACACTGCCATATCTATCAAGGAAAAACACATGTGGAAGTTGTTTCAAATGTCAAAATACATTAAAGCTGAAAATTTGTCTTATAATTGTAAATCTGAACTCTTAATTAGATACAGTATCCGCAGAGAATTCACAAACTAAACAAATCCTAAAACAATTTGCTTGTTTTTCAAACTCATGTAATAACAAAGGAGGCAATAAAGAATGCAGTAATTTATTGCTACTAAGGGGCAGCTGCAAGCAATCTTTTCCCAGTGTAACCTTGCCAAACCAAGCAGAATCTTCAATCCTGACATCATTCATCACTTCCACTGCTAATATATTTCCCACCTGGGTGATTATTATAATAACCTCCTACCTGGCTTCTTCACCTCTGCTTCTCCCTCCTCAATGCTGTCCTTCTTTATAGCAAGAGATTATTCTAGTGGAAGGGCAGATTTGGGTCATATTATTCCCTTGCTTAATATCTTCAATGGGTATACATCGCTTATCAAATTAAGTAAAAATCTCTTGGCTCAGCATGAAAGGCTCTTTCCAACATGTTCCCACCATACCTGTCCATTTATCTTCCTGGATGTCTGTCTTTCTCGTGCCGTAAGATTCTGTTAAACTGCTGCCTCACTGTCTCCTGAATACATTCTTTGTGCTTCACCTTTGTACCTTTCCTTTTTTTTCTTTTTTTGCTTAGAAGTCTCCCCTTTCCCTTTATCTCTACTTATTAATATCACACCCATCCTTTTAGTTCTGCCTCAAATTCTACCTCCAGCACGATGCTGTTTCTTAATCACCCCAACCAAATGGCATTATACCTTCTTACTGTATTATGATTTAAGTGTAATTCTATTCTTATTGACCACGAGTTCCTTGAGAGTGAGGACTGAGTTATTTGTCTCCTATGCCTCCCAGTGGTAAGCACTGAACATTTAAGACAAGAGCTAATGATAAAATCTGTGTAACTCAAACTGTGAAAGAGTTATTTCTTGGCGGGGTGGGGGGGGGGATGGAGTTGCTGTTGGGGCACTGATGATATTACTGCCCGAAGATGGGGCAGCTGCAGGAAGGCAGCTCCACCATCAGTCTGAGGACACAAAGTCAGGTAAGGGATCTGCCTCTGTCCCAAATCATTACGCCCTATAGTGAGAAAGGGCAACTAAGCCAGGGAATGGTCCCGACACATGCGAATTCTCCAAAGGTTCCGATGGTGTGGAAAAGCTCGGGATAGAAGGAAGAGGACATCTTTTTTATTTCTGAAGCTTGCTGGCCTCAATTTTTAGCTGAGTTATGTAAATGTGTAGTAAGTTTGGAGCTTGTATTTTGCTTTCTTTCCCCCCAAAGGCATACATTTTTGTTAGTTATAACTCATAATTTAGAGAAATGCATTAGGCAGTTTTTCCCAAAGAAACCAGCCTTTCTTTATCTCAAAGTCACAAAAGTCAGTCACTACTTAGTAAACATCACTTGTTTAAATGAAATGTTACCTTGTACGAGATCTCAAAGTTCTCACCACCCCAAATCTGGAGACCTGGATCATAGAGACCCAGTTCAAAGAAGAACTCTCGTTCAATGGCAAATAATCCGCCAGCCATGGCTGGGGACCTAAGACAAAGAAACACTACAATAACTGTTAAAGACAAACCCCCCATTATCCCTTTACCAATGAGCCTTTTTGGAGTATAGTCTAATTAATGCACAGAAGAGACAAAACTGGTGGCCAAACATTAGGAAATTATAAAGCCTTTTCAAAACAATCTGTCCATAATTCCTTAATGAATTTACCCAATTTCTAACTGAAATCAAATTGTACAGTTCGTGACAAATTAGGGCACTGCATCATTTTGCCACTAGAGGGAGTCTTGGTTCCTTCATTGATTTAAAAATTAAGCCTTTACATTTGGTAAAAGTAGAATTCTCTCGTTCACTCCTAAAAATACTGAACCATATAGCCCTGTTCTGCTAACTGCACTCACAATAATTCATGAATCGTTCTGGGATAAGCAAAACCATACACCATGGAAACAGTCTGTCATTTTTTAGTTTTATAGCTCAGGGGCTTGCCAAATAAGGGTGTAAATTATCTTAGAACAGTCACAGTTCATTCAGAGTTTGCAAATGTAGCACTGAAATGACACAGGAAAATTAGACATAGCTATTTATTATGCCAGGAGGTAGGAATGCAAAGCTGATCTGTGGGGCTTCTTGAATGGGATCTTGAATTGGGTACTTCTCAGGGAAAAGAGAAAAAAGATCTGGTAGCTTTTTAGGGACAAGTCACTCCTGTCATTGAAAGTGATAAGAGGAATCATTTATGTACTGTTCCCTGCCTGCCCCTTGAACAGTTAATTATTAATGTATCATGATTCTTAAGTAAAATACCTTCTTCATCATCAGAAATCTTCATCATCACAGCTAATATTCAATCTATCATTAATTTCTATTGATTCTACCTTGAAAATATGTCTTGAATCTGTCTATCTCTTTCCAAATTCACTGCTACCATCATAGACTAAGCCACCACTGCTTGGTCTGCTACAGCAACTCCCTAACTTGTGTCTTTTAGTCTATTCTGCCCCCATCCAAGCCTCATCACACAGCAGGCAGAGTGGACTCCACGTGGGCCTGCATGACGCCAGCATCTCTCCACTCTCAAGGCTTAGCTGGCTCAGTCCTGAGTTCTTCACTGCTCTGACTGTGCCTTGGACATGTTCAACACTTCTATCTCATAGCCCCCACTCAGGCTGCTCGCTCTGATGAAATAATGTTCTTCCTCCTTCTCCATGACTCCTCATCCTTCAGGTCTTAGCTTTGAGGACACACGATCAGGGAGCCCATTCCAGAGGCTCCAACTGGGCTAGGTTCTCCTTTCCATAAACGCCATGTATCCTGTGGTTTTTCTTCATAACACTTACTGTAGTTGCTGTTCCAGAGTTATTTGTGTAGTTTTCTGCCTAATTTCTGTCTTATTCAGTATATTTTGAATGCTATGAGGGAACCTATCTTTTAAAAAAAGAATTATCCCCAGAAAATAGTACCTGGCACTTAGTAAGCCCTCATTAAATATTTGTTGAATAGATAAATAATGAATCAAGTGATATTTTTAATATTAAAGAAAAGTCATATCAGGGCAAAGTTATTCTCTTATGCCTTTTCTTAAAGTATACTGCCTAATTCACTAAACAGCACTATTACATTTTTGGTTATATTTTCATGTCACATTTATTTAACTGTTATTTAAAATTACTCTATTATAACTCTGCCTTTTTGACCTTTAAATATATTCCCACTGATCTCATCTATATTTTGCAAATGCAACTTAACATGACAAGTAATGAATTATTTAAAGAGAAACCACTCTTAAATTTTTCTGGCCCACTTATAAAAACTTCTTTACTAGCCCATGGAATTTGCAAAAATAAAAATGTAATCATGATCTCTTATTATTTATTTTTTTTCCAGAACTGTTTGTTAGTCAGGTAAGCAGGTAAGCAGTATTAGGGCTATTCTGAAAAAGAACTTCCATGGGAAATTTGAAAAATGTCAAACAGAGCCTAAAGTTCTATAATTTCCTTATGTTTGCCATTGCAGTAGCTTGATATAGTGACATCACCAAATCCCACCAGCACTTGCATGACATTGAAAATCCCTTTCCCAGCAGCATTTTAATGTTATCAGCAGTGTAATAGGGAGAGAGAGAGACCAAAAGCAGAACCATAAGATCAGAAAAATAAAATTAGAAATATTTAAAAGCCTACACTAACATCTGAGCAAACATTTCATTTGGGGCCACTCTTCTGAAAGACAGTGAAATGTTCCAGTTAAAAGACCCAAAAGGAATAGAGCAGCATAAAGTGCTCTCTCTGCAAAGGAAGTGATAAAAGATTCTATGTAACATTTTCCAAAGTCATGTATTTTATTTATCAGATTTAACTGGTACAAAACTAGTATTTAAGAGTTAGCATATGAAATAAAAGAAAGAAAAAACAAAAAAACCTCTTGCTATTGCCTTTCACTGGAAACAGTACACCCAAGGCATCAAAGTGGATATAAAGCTTGAACTGTAAGTAATTTATGTATGTAAATTTACAGAATGACATTATCATCAAAAGAATAAAATTTGATGTCTAGATTACTAGGACAGTACAGCAAAAATTTTCTTTTTTTTACTTGTACTTGGAACTAAGACCACATAACATTTCCCCCCCACCCCCACAGAAGTGTAGCCTGCATTTAGGAAAGAAGCAATTATAAAGAAGCTGAACCTCTGAAATAGTGTAAGGAAAGAAGCGCTTTCAGAATCTAAGGCAGCATGTACAGTTTTAATAACAAATGTTTTAGCTTGGCGAGAAGTTAGTACGTTAGCAAAAGCTGGAGAAAAGAAAAACATGTAAGTGATTTAGTGATTACCGATATGGTTCAGTTTTTGTCTTTCTCATTCTCTTCTCTTGAGGGGTCAGAGGCACCCGTTTCCAGAGCATACTCCAATCCCATGCTCCTCGGGCATACCCATCTTCGTCACCACCCCCTTGGGGTATAATTTCATATGTGTTGCCATTTATGACATCTATAATCGGCACAGTGCAAATGGTTCTGTAGTGTGTTGATGATGGCAGCAAAGATGAAATGGAAGGGTGTGTATGGACCCACATATTTATATGGTACATGGGGAAGGAAACAAAAAAGCACTTAGATAAACATTCCATGGAAGAAAATAAAGTCGTAAGCTTTACCGATAAGGTTCAGTTTTATGTTTTCTTTTGGCCTTTTCCTTGTGGCTTAGAGGAATACGTTTCCATAGTAAACTCCAGTCCCAGGCCCCTCTGGCAAAACCATCTTCATCCCCACCTTGCTGTGGTTCAATGGAATAATCATTCCCATCTATGTAATCTATTAGAGGCACAGTACATGTAGTTCTGAAACATTTACAGAAAATGAAAAAGCATTTAAGAACCCCAAACTGACTAGGTTTAGCATGCCTAGCTAAATTATCTCTTTTTATCACTGATTTGGTTTTTGGTTTTTTGTTTGTTATTTGTACTAGGGGACTTTGATATCTAAATGGGAAACAGAAGTCAATGAATGTCCTATAAAAGTCTAAAAGCCTGTTCTCGTTAGGGAAGGACAGACAAATGTCAAGAACAAAAAGCCCTGTCTGTGAGCTTCACAGTGTTTTTTCATTTTCATTTTGGTTCTACAGGCAACTTTCTCTTGATAATTTTGTATTATTTACAAGATTTTCTCTATTAAAAAGTAAGTGTGTGTGTGTGTGTGTGTGTGTGTGCGTGTGTGTGTGTGTACGTGCATAGGCACACCTCAGTATAAAAAGATAATACCTGCTAAGTTTTAGCAGTTCTCCCAACTCTTTGTTGCTTTCTATTTCTTTGGAAGCAATTATGAAAAATCTGTTTCTGTACTTTTCTTTGATCTTCTTTTCCAACTCCTTTTTTATTACAAAAAACAGCTTTCGTTGCAAAAAAAAAAAAAAAGAAAAAAAAAAAAAAGAATTGTATTCTTGCTTTTTAAAAAAATGAGAAAAAAATCCCTCAAACTCTGCTGAAAAACTTCTGAGAATTTGGAGGGAAAAAAATCCCTTGTATTTGACTTGCTAGTATTGTACAACTAATTATAGTCAACTCTATAATTTGGTACTCTGATCGTTTCAGTACTCATCTTATCAGAAAGGATTTTAAAATGCATCTCCTAAAAGGGAGATCACAACTTTTCATAACCATGTTAAGGGGCTTTTTGGATGTTTAGAAACCAAGTAGAAGGGGAAAACTTGTAGGCTCAGTATTTTGATATGGTGGAGGTAGATTTAAGAAAGGTATGTTATTCCCTCTCGAGTAACTGCCATGGGACAGCGGAGGGTCGCTGTGCAATTTGTGGGATTGTCACAGGACTCCAAGAAAACCATTTCCTTCCCTACTACCCCAGAGGACTGCTAGTTTTCACCTGGCCAGGTGAAGGTTTGTTTTCTTTCCTCCCTTCCTTCTCATGTCTATCAGATTTCTTAATAAACGGTGAAGTGTAAGGTGTACCAAAAGAGATTTCAGTTTGATAGTTTATTAGCTCTCTGATTTGGGACAAAATAATTAACTTCTCTAAGCCTCAGTATCCTCTTCAGTACAATGGAGCTAATAATATTTATCTTGCAGGAATGCTGTGAGCATTAAATCAAGACAGCATGTGAAAAATGTTTATAATAGGCCTTCACATTAAATCCTCTGATGATTAAATCCTCCAGAATTCCTCCTTTGACTCATGCCGTTTGCCACAGGGCCGTATCTTATTTTCCTAGAGTCGAAGACAGTCAGCATTCTGGACCAAAATCAGGGAAGGCTTTTGGAACTAGAAGATTGATGCTGACTTTTATTGTTTTCAGACATTTCTGTAAATTTAATGGGGATCACATTTCCATGGAATAGCTGTCTATTTCTAAACTTTAAAGTTTCTATAGGAACCCTCAGCCCTGACACAAGAAACAACTTGTCCTTAATATCTTGAGTAATAATTAAAAAGGGCATAAGAAAAACCAATAGGTATAATTTCAAAGTATGCTCTTCCAAGTCTTTAGAATTGTTACCACAGGTAGAAGGAGTAATTAGTATTACTCTTACAGAAAGCTTTTGGAACTGGAGGAAGTCTCTTCAACAACTAAACCACAGATATTCTCAGATCAGCCCAAAGCTTATCCCAAAGGCCCAAACGCCTGCATTTAAATCATTTCAAAGTTATCAGTCTAGCTCCACCCCAGGAAACAACTAGCTGAGTGATAACACTTCAAACAGACATCTGATGTACTGAATGGAACTGGAATAGAAAGAATGAGATTATTATTTGTCCTCCTAGTATGACAGAAAAGAAAAAGAGCAAGGTAGTATTACCTGTCCTTAGATATGGGAGCTACAAGTGGTGCATACCAGTTAACTGCCACTTCACAGTGGGCATCAAGGTATATCAAAACCTAAAAAAAAAAAAGGGGCAGGGTGAAAGAACACTCATACATGATATATCATACATTATACACAATTTAAAATTAGAAACTAGTATAAGTTAGCATTAGAGTCAATTTTGACATATAAGTTTTATGTTTAAGCCAGCATTTTCATTTCAATTAAAAAAAATAGGGTACTTAGTGCCAGGTGGGTACTAGACTTAACAGGGGGTCACTTTGTAAATTATATAAATGCATAACTACTATACCATATACCTGAAAGTAATATAAAATAATATCGAATGTCAACTACAATTGAAAAAAAATTTTTTAAAGGGTACTTAAAAATGCAGATGATCTTTTACCAAAACCAAAATGTTGGCACTAGATATCAAGAATAAAAATGTTTCCTACCTGTCCAAGTTTAGCCTTCTGGGCACCAATACTTCGAGCTTGAATTAAGCCTTCTCTTCTCTCATTTCTAAATACCTTTACTAGGCCATTCCACAGCTTAATATAGTCATCTAGTTTTTCTTTTAAGTGTTCTGTGAATAAAAGAATTCAATCAACATAAATTATATTTATTTATATAAACCATTTAAACTATTATTTTTCTCAAGAAACAGGGACAGGCAAAAGGTACTTTAAGCAGTCAATAATTTTACACAGACCAGATTGAATGTTTAATCTACAGAAAAGAAAGGTAAAGTATTATTTGAGTTAAATTTTGAGCTTAGTATGCCTTCAGAGAACTGGTTGGCCTGAGAATGATCAAACATCTCTCTAAGCATTAAATAAACAATGACTATGCCAATTGAAAAAAAAAACAACTTAAAAATTTAAAAAATAAAAAAAAACTGAAAAAATTCCCATGTTAGTGTCGTATTTAAAAGCTTTCAGGCAAATATTTGTTTGCTTTCTACAGAAGCAATGGCTCAGGATCTCAGAAGATACACTGCCTATAAATAACACTATATGACTTCTTTGTAATCTGCACAGGGTACAGGTAGACATTTGTTTTGGGGCCATCTTTCTCCAAGCATAATCAGTATCCAAGGTTGCAGTCTCAGTGTAATGAATATAGTTGCTGTCAGGTTGGCAAATAACAATTGAGAGATCCCATTTTCTCTGCATTTTAAGCATCAACAGTGAATGTGTATGTGTGTGTGTGTGTGTGTATACATATATATACATATATATACACGTATGTATGTATGAATGAATGAATGAATGAATGGATGTGTGTATAGATATATGTATACTTACAAATAAATATTTACACATTTATATAATAAATAAATAATACATATGGGATTTGGTAGAGGAAATTTTGTGTTATAAGGACAAGATATATTTGTCAAAGTTTCTATCTTGACCTCCCACTTGCAAGGACCAGTTTTTGTTTGTATCACTACGAGTTCATGAAATTGGCTCAGTACAGCCACAACTAGCTCCTGGATCCTTCATGGCATTTCTTGTCGACACAAAAATTTATTTTTAAATTGCTTAAAATTTTGACCTGTGAATATGAAAACAGACAAAAACAGCTGTATTTAGTGATAAGCTAGTGGTTAAATGGGCAAATCAGACTTAATACTTTACCCATTTTTAGAGAGCTTGTAATTAATTACCAAGACACCCACATATGGATATTCAAATTTGAGAAGAAATAAAATTTCCCTTTTTCTATTTTGGCATCCGGATTTAATGGCAATTATAAACAAAATTCTCATGCTGAATTATATTTTTTCCTCAGAGAAATCTAGGTAATTTTCCCTGCAATTTAAATATTTTTTAAAGAGTTTTACTTTTTTTTACAAGCCAGTTTGTTTGTTTTTGTTTTTAAGCTCCTTCTAAATTGCATTAGGTGTTTTTTTTTGTAAACGAAATCTAAATAAATCTAAAATAAATTTTTATGCCAGAAATGAGGTGATGGCCCATTCTTTAAATTTTGATTCTTAGTAAAGATGGCTTATAGGGGGAGTTGGTGAATCAAATGACTTCTGGCTTCTTTGGGATCTTGCAATATGGCAGACTGTACTGGATTAATGTTCAAAGTATTCACCGCCTCTCCTTGGGGGGTGATTATCTTCCCCAAACCCCTGATGTCTGGCTGGTTCATGTGACTTGCTATGGCCAATGAGATGGGGTTAGACATGACAATGAAGTAATTCTAAGCAAAACTGTCAAAACCCCTCTAGCCTCTTCTTTCCCTCTGCACTCAGGCAGGCAATGTCTGTGATCAGGCAGCTGCGGCAGCCAAGGCCCTGCAGTGAGGGCGTGGGGACAAGCAGGGCTGACCCACAGGAACATGCCACATGAACATGAACGAGGGAACAGCATCATAACCCCTTGTTGTTACAAGCGCTGCGGGTGTGGGGTTGCCTTTCACCTTGACCTGAGGCAGCCTCGGCTGGCTGATGCACATGTGGAGAGGAGCGTGCTCTACTTAAAGGCCCCAAATCTTGTTTTGAGAGAATACTGTAACTTTTAGAAACCCAAGTGTTATGAGCAGCCAGCTCCTTCGTGAGGTTTTATATTAGTATTTTGTCTTAAAAACAAACACAATAAAAACCTTACAACTCAAAGTTCTACTTTCTGAATCTATTGGGGAAAGAACAAACCCAAATTTTCACTCCAATCAGAGGTATCAAAGACTATTATTTTATCGAGGATAGGACTGACAGATTTTAAGGTTATTTTGAAATTGGTGAAGTTAATTAAAGACCTTTGTACTTCTGTTCAAGGGTGGCTGCAAGAAAGTCTGCATGCACCAAGCTAAGCAGGCCCTGCATGTGATTGCTTTTAAAATGTGTTACAAGAGACTGTATTAGAGGTTTGTAACAAAAGAAGCACTGACCATAAAAAAAAATAATAAAGTGGGAAAAACTTAAGTCCAAAATTTTGTTCTCCTTTTCTGGGGCCAAGTAGTTATTTTAGGATGGCAAACATCTTTGGGGGTATCTTCACTTTTTTTTTTTTTTAGGATATGCTCAGATTTTACTTGTATTAATAACACAGGGCTTCTTAAAATCAGAATAATCACAGACATGGGATTTCTCAAAGTTATTTTTGTAGAGTTAGGTTTTAGATATTGATATCAACAGTATCACTTTAAAACATATTTTTCAAATATTTATCTTGAGACAGGAATAGTATTTAATGAAAACATTTCTGTCATTGAAAATTGCAACCAAGGTAAGATGTCTAAGCTAAAGTCATTTGATATGACTAAAAATTTTAGTTATACATTCCCTAGTGTAATGAAAAATAATTGTTCAAAAAAAGTGATTAGTTGCACAGACAAAAGGAAATCGGCCATATTTCTGTTCTTCTCCATGCTAACGTATGTGTACAAGGTCAAGGTTCTGGTCATGGCTTTGCATAAACAGTACAGGTTTATCCAGACTGCAAGAGTTCTAAGCTAAGTTTTTTGAGGAAGATTTGTAAAGCCATTATGGGTGGTACTTTTGTGCTATCCATGTTCCGTCTATACTTCTGACATTATAGTCAGCAGAATTACTACTGTTTGTGACAACTGTCTGCAAAACTTATTTGCCAAAAAGCAAATACCCTGTTGTTACTGAGTAGTAGCTCAATTTCTTTGGTCAAGTTTCAAAGGCTTCAATTCAGTTTTGTGACAAGCAAAGAAGAATAAATACCCAGATCTGGGTTTTAGCAGCACCATTGCATTTTTCATTCAGCATGATGATTTGGGGTCTGAGCTATAGCATTATCCATCTTTTGATATTTATGTCATTAAGAAGATATATTCAGCTTACAGTAATGGAGCTAATTAAAGAAAAAAATGTTAACTTAAGCCCATTTATCTGGAAAATCAATGCTCAATCTCTCTCTTGCCAGTTGAACCAAGACTAACCACTGTCTCCTCTCTAAATGCTATAAAAGCTGGCTCCTTATAAAGAATAAAAAATATGGTTTCCTTTGATTTATTATACTAAATCAAATAAAGAAAAAATTAAGCTTTAGTAGATACTTTCTATTATAAATAAAAATAGTCCATGGTTTCTGGTCCAATTCAATGTTGTATCATCATTAAAATGCAAAATACAGGCTCTTAAATAGGTGTATGGATTTCATTTTGATAACTGGGGATGGAGCATCAGGTGGTGTTACAATGTACACGCAATTACATTTTTCAGTCTTTCAATAAATTACCTCTGTGACTAACTTTTTGCAAAATCCAAGGTCCAACGAATTGGTATAGTATAGAATAGTAGTTAAACATACAAACTTAGGAGCCTGTAGATTTGATTCCAGCTGTTAATTACCACCTCTGTGACTGCTGGTAAGTTATTTAACATGGAGCCTCATGTGTAAAATGGAGATAAAAACAATATCCATCACAAGGATTACAGTCAAGATTAAACAAAATGATTTACATACAATGCTTGGCACAGTGCCAACTTGTTGATAATAGATGCTAACAGTAGATATTAACTATTGATTTTAAAGAGTAATTATTTTGAAATCACATTTTCCCAATTACTCATAATTAACGTATTTCATAGATAAAAATGACAATTCCATAGCCATTACCTTTATTACTGAAATCATCAATTAACACAATTTCTGCTAAATATTTCCTTGGAGTTCTTTTAATTACACTGTGGACTGTTCTCATGAGGGTCGACCATCCTTCATTATGGAAGACAATGACAACGCTGGAAGTGAGCAGATTTTCATCATAATGCCAATATTTGCATCTGCAAGAGGAAATTTTCATCATATTTATTTTGAGGTAATCTATAATGCTTGCTTCCAAACTTATCATGATTATGTTTTCTGACTAGATTGAATATTATTGACTTAAAGTAAGTGAATGAAATACAACTTTTTCTATTTTAACAGAAACACAAGATAGAAGAGAGATGCTATTATGAGATGAAGTTACTCATAGACAAAGCTGCTTCCTAACCAACTGGCACTTTTCATGTGATAGAAAACTAATTTGTAAATTTATACTTCCCAGCTGGGATGCTTAAGATATTATTTACAGCTTTCAGGGTTTTTTTTTCATAACTTAGATCTTAGTTTATTTCTTTTTTAAAACTTAAGCTTCTCGTACAGGGATTTATTTCACTTGCTATGAATAAACCCCTATATATCTGCATTTGAAATCTATCCTATTCTAATATGGCTCAAATATTAAAAAAAAAAAAAAACTTTTTAAGGCTGAACTGTGATATGTGTAGCAGGTTTTCAAAAATTAACTGCTGCATGAATCAACAAAGTTCTAATATTTAGAATTACTAGATTGGCTATAGAAGCATCTTCAGCTATTTAACACAAAACTATTCGAAACTGTAGCAGGAGTAAAGTTGTCAGAAGCTTTTTTCGGATTGGAAGAAAACTCAAAACAGGGCCTGATAAAGATTCAAGGAGCCAGGGAAGGTTCAGTGAATTTCACAGAAGTGTGATATGCGTGTGCTTGTGTGTGTGTGTGTGTGTGTGTGTGTGTACATATATATTATATATTTTTTGTTTGATTATAGGAGAAGAACAAGATAGTTAAGAACAAAAGACTAATGAGAATGACACGAGACCCATGTTCTTTTTGCAGGAGTTAGTTTTCAAAACTAGCATTTGGAACCTATTATGTTCTCCTTGATAAATGGAAGGGAAAGCTTTTTGTTTTTCCTCCCCACAATTTTTCATGAACTAGTAGAGAAGCTTGTCCCCAAGATTAAATTAAAACCATGAAAGCAATAATTAACTTTATTGGCTTAATTACCTATACCAACCAGCATTTAGAATTGTAACTGTTCTCTAAAACAGGGCCTGCCCCAGTACAGTCAGAAAGACCTTTTTTCCCAGGTATTTACTTTCCTTTCAAACTTGTTCTGAATTGTCTTTGTTCTTAGAGGTTATTTTTATAGAAATGAAGACTGAGTCTGGTAATCCATGTAGTCTTGTTTCTTATATCTGCATTTTCTCATTAAATGAGTCAGCGGTAAGTACCTACCGTGCCCAAGCTCTGAGCTAGCCACTGGAGCTACAGAACCAAGGAAGACATACGTGGTCTCTGACCTTATAAAGGCATGGAGCAAAAATGTGTACTTTCCCTGAGTGTGTTGGTTGGAAAACCAGGGTGCAAATAACAGGTGGACCTTACTTAGCCTCAAGACATGTGGTCAGGAAGGCTTCCGGCAGCCAGTGATGTGAGGGTGAAACCAGAAGAATGTTGAGAAAAAAGTACTGAGACCAAGAAGTAGGGAGGGAGTGGGGAAGAAAAGATAAAAGCACAGGAATGAAGTGTGTTGTGCGCACACAATTCAGATATTATGAGAACTTTAAAAATGAACAGATGGAAGATCTGTATCTTTGGGCAATACAATTAAATTATGAAAATAAACATGAGCTAAAAAGGAAAAGTTACAAAAGGCATTTGCAGTGTAAGAGCAAATAACAGCATATATGTATTCTGTGCCAGGCACCACTCTATTTGTTTTACTTTTATTAACTTCTTTAACCTGCCAACTAACCCCATGAGGTTAGTATTATTAATGTCCCCATTTTATAGATGAGGAAACTGAAGCTTGGAGACAAATGATTTGTCAAAGATCACACAGCTGGTTAAGTTACGAAGCCAGGAAATAAACCAAAGTTACCTCAAGATAATAAGCAATCTCATTGAACATAAACAAAAAAAAATACGAAAAAATACTAGCTATACGTATGTGTGAATGGCTAAGAACTAAGCTAGTATCTAAGAATTGAATTTGACATTGGATTTCAATTCAGCACAGGGCACTTGTAGAGCTTATTGCTACATGATGGGGGCACTCTTCCCTCTACCCCTTTCCTGCGTTTTCTTGGCCAGGAGATAACCCTGGGGATGGGGAAGAAGTGGCAGGGCATGACCTCCTTCAACAAATCAGCTAAATGAAGAGGGATTTCCAAAGCTGAGAGGGGCCAACTGCTCTTGCAGAAGAACAAGCTCTTTGGTGGTGAGCACACAATGCAATATACATACATACATACATACATACATAAATACATACATACATATATATATATATAAAATGTATTATTAAATTGTACATGTGAAACCTATTTGATTTGATTAACCAATGTCACCTCAATAATTTTAACAAATAAAAAAATACAGCAGAGGTGGAATGCAGATCTTGAAAGAAGATAAGTGTTTTTAGAGAGAAAATAATCTGGGCAGAGCAAAGTATATCTGATTTTAGGTGGGTAGGGATAATAACCCTCCCTGCCCCCCCCAAAGAAAAAAATCAAACTAATCTAAATGGAGCCTTGAGCAACATTTTTCTTCCTCAAATTCTAACCACTGGGCTTCATGCGGCAGAACTGGATAGGAAAGACAGCAGTTCTGATTTACAACAGACACTAGAACCGAAAATAGTTAAGATATGAAAGGACTTGCTGATTTCTAAGGCAAAAGATGACAACTTGAGAAACAAGCCAGACAGAGAGACTTTAAATGGAGACAGAAAAGAACTGAAAACAAAGAGAGACTGGAGGAGGAGAGCAAGAGGGTACAGTGAAGATAAGAGGGAGTCCTTCACCGTCCTAGGGAACTCCTGGGGTCTGGACACAGCATCTGATGTTCTCACACAGGACAAAGGGACAAGAGAGCTGGGAGAGAGTGTGTTGTCCAAGTTTTCCATTTCCTCTTACCCAGGTACAGTTTGGAAATAACTCCAAACACGTAAAATAGATTGTGTGCTAGTAACAACTTTTAGTGTGTATTTTTCCTATTTTCTTTGACTTAAAAATTACAAAAACAATACATAGCCTGTTGTGCAAAACTCTTAAAAATATAGAAGCTTATAAAGTAAAGGAGAAAGTTCCTACCCCTTTGATTCTCCCCAACTATGTCAAATCTCACCTTTTAGGGAGATTAATAGTTGGTTCTAGATTTTTTAGATTTTTAAAAAAATACTCGTGCAGGCAAATAAATGTAGATACAACATATTCAACATATATTCAGATGAGTATGTGCCGATTCTTCTTCCATGTGAGTAGGTATAGATTCATCTTATCTAATTATTTTTAATACTGCAGAATACTCCTGACTGACAGACATTTCAGGTGAGTTCTACAAATGAGGTTATAATAATCATCCTTATGCATATATCTCTGTGCTTGTGCCTAGGATTCTGTCCTACAAAACGTTCAAGACTGTAAACTCGTTCAGGAGGGAACCTCATCTGTCTTGCTCACCACCATCTAACACGTAGTAGCTGTTCCATACATTTATGGATTGCTTTGGGTGCATTTGTGAAATGCGTCTTGATGTATTTCCTTCTCGCAGTAATGTCCACTCTCCACCCTACAACCCTATTTTGAGGTTCTCTCAAGAACAGCTAAACCCACATGGCAGGTGGAAGAGGGGATAAGGGGAAGTAGAAGCTCTTCTACTGGGGAGAAGGGGAAAATCTGGCGGGAACATGGTGATGGAACCTAATAAGAGCAAACACGAAGGGAATTGTGGCCGGCCTCCATTTCTGAACTCCAGGAGGAGGATACCCAAGGCCGGGTCGCTGCAGCGTAGAACAGAAATGATGCTGAGGTGTGTTCAGGCGGGGAGAGGTCGAGGTAATTCCCTTTCCCACCTCTTTTTTGCCCTCTCCCTTGTTCTAAGATGGAGCCAGAGAGCCTAGAAATTTCCACACGCTTTCGGTGGGAACGTGGAAAGGAGCTGAGAGTTAAGATCTGGCCGCCTGCCCGGAATGACCACGGTAAGGGGTAAGGTGACAGGTGGCAAAGCCATGGGGTGGAGGGCTTTGGCCAAAGACTGGTCCCTGGGGTTCAGAGGGTCCATAGTACTGGTGAAGGGGTAGGTAGAGATGAGTCCCCAAAGTGCAGCAGGCATGGGAAAGGACCATCCGACCTAAATGCAACAGGAGAATCGACCAGAAGTTACTACAGCAGGGAGGGGCTCCTTGAGCAGCAAGGAGGTCGCTACACCTGGAGAGACAGGGTACAACTTGGGGTCAGGAGGGGGCAGCAGACAGGGAGTGAGCTGGCCAGGACAGTCCCCACTGCCTCAAGAATACAGGACCCTCTGTGACCCTAATACTAGAGAAAGAGGAGAGAGCCTCTGCAGCACAGAAACGGCCCGGATGGGGGAGGAGTTTGGACTTCAACACCAGCCCAAAGGGGACCTTTACGCCAACACAGACTGGGTTACCTTTCATTTGCCACCATCAGCCCAAATGCAGGTCATGAGAAAGTTTAGCTCTTGGCAGTTTTCCGATTTTCCACTGAGATGAGGCCATGAGGCCATGAGGTAGAGTACACAGACTCAGAGCTTATTACTAAACAAAGCCTCAATATTAGGGCTTCGTATTAAAAGAAGCACCCATGGCACTGAGGTAAAAACTCTTATTTTGTATCGTTTCTCTGGCCACTGGAGTAGAGTCTGTTATAGCTTCTAATAGGAAGGAAGACCAACTGAAACAAGTAAGCCACAGTTAAATGGATGGGTTTTGTTACAGGCTTTTGACTAATTTCTGCTCTCTGGCACTTTGTTTTCTAAGAGAGCTTCAAGACCCTCTAACATCAAGGAGAGCAGTGTCTTAGTTTTATCACAAAACTGCTCCGGTTACAAATATTCCCGTTCAGATCACAGCTTGCAATGATTAAGGCTATGGAGTTATTCTGAGAGTAATTCGACAGAGGATTTTCATGGTAGCTGTGTAGGCCAGGTGCTTGGTATCAGAAGAAAAGATGGAAATGAAGAATTTTCATACTGACTTTTCTATAACTTAAAAAAAGATTTCAAAACCAGAAATGAAATGCCTGTGAATAATTTACTTGCATTCTCTGTACCAGCTATGTTTTTAGCATCTGTAGTTTGATATAAAGCTTTGCTGGGTTTCTGTTTTATCAATAAATAATGTCTAATTCTGCAGACTATGAAAACCTCAACATTTTGAGGCTGCAAGTTCCTGCAATCCACATGTACTATAATTAATCTACAGTAGTATGTGTGCATGCTTGTGTATTTGTATGTGGAAAGTATTCATCTTGCCCCTTATCAAGGTTGTGTATTACTTCTAGATTATTTCCTGAGCGTCTCAATAAACAGGGTCAGTTTGGACTCTCTTCCTTTAATTCTGCAAGCACTCTAAATCTAACAGAGAAGATTCTTCAGGCATGGGAAACAATTCCTCAATTTGGAAAACACTGATTTTTAAAAACTATCTGCTTTTATTTTTAAATAAATTGAGAATCTTTCTTGTCTCTATCTAAAACCTGTTGCCCACTCCTATGATGACAGAGGTGGAAAAATGCTTAGCATTTACACTCAACAGTGTGAACACCCAGTAGATTAATAAATCAATAATATAGAATTTAAAATTTAACTTAGCATTCAGAAACCAATATATATTTTCAATGAAAGGCGAATTATCACTGTTAAACCCATTAAACTCAAATGACTGAGAGGAGTGGATTTTTCCCAAGTATTCGGTTTCTATACGTTCTGACTGGAATGATACAAAGTGGGCTCCTCGAGAATATGCTATGGGAAATTATATTCCTTACTGCTTATTACACATAGCAAACCCAAGAATTTAAGCATCAAAGAACTTTATAATTAATCCTGATTTTATAAATGTATTTCCCAGAAAAGGTTGTTATGATAATGCACACGTGGACTAGCCAACATAAGGGTCAATATTACAACCCTTAGTGTGGATATAATTCCTTTAAACATATCATTTAAAATTACATTGGCACTCTTTTTTTTGGGGGGGGGCAACCGTATCATATTGCTAGCTTACAAGTCCTTAAAACTCATCTCCTCAATGTTTCTCATTCTGTATTTTTGCAGTGGAATTCAGTATAAACTGCCATGTTTACATTAATTGAATTTTCTATTGTTGGTTTAGACACTTGCTCCAGCAGGTTCTGCTCTTTGATGATTTTGTCATTTGGCATATATAACCATCTGGCCCAGTTTTCTGTGTTGAAAATTAGATTAGTAAGATTGCTACCTCTGTATCTACTGTTTACGTGGATGAATATGAGAAGGTCAAATACAGTGTTTTAAAGCTACGTGTAATCTTTGGGAGGTTCTATCACTCCATTCATCAATTTCAGCTGACTGCACAATCATTCACACTGCGTTTCTTTATCTGTCCACAGGGATCTAAAGACTTTACTCAAATATCCTGCTAAATGAAGATGCATTAGGTATCACACAGTCTCCTGGTCCACTTGTGTTACGCTCATATCTTTTTAAAGATACAGTTACTAGTTTGGTCTGAATCCTTTTCAGAGACCCACCCTGGCACCTAGTGACCTTTTAAGTACGTATAAGTGATCTCTCCTGGGATCTTAGTGCATCAACATCAAGTTTCCAGAGCCAAACTTTCTCTCTCCCCTTTGGAAATATAAGGTGATATTTCCCCACCTTCACTTTCCTAAAAGTGCTTGTCTTCTCCACATTACCTCTGAATTATGGACAGCACTTCCCCTCAAAGTCATCTGGTAAGTTCCTCAACACCTAGAGCTATAAGAGGCTTTTAAGCCCTCGGCGAAGTTAAAGTTCTCAGGTGCTTTCTTATTCTACGCTCAATATCTTTGAATTTAATTCCCTCTTAACATGTTGGCTATAAAACTTTCAGTATGGACACTACTCCTACAGAGAGCTAAGAATGAAACAAAAGTATTGCACGTATCTGTTTTCGATCATATGTTAAAATCATGTATTATGCACTGATAATATGCTTTCTCTGCCTTTCTTTTACTCTAAACAGATTTTTAAATTATCATCGTCATCATTATTATTGGTTATCTTTGGCAGATGCCACTTGGGATGTAGGTCTGGAATTTCTCCTGCTTCTCTGAAAGCTTCCTTTCACTCACTGTCCTGCCCAGGTCACACCTTTTTTCAGACTCCTTACACAGCTGCTACTGAGTACAAGAGACCACGTGTTGTCTGCCATCCCTAGTCCAGCAGGATGGCCTAGCCGTAAAAACTTGTCCAAAGCTGGGCCAATTAGAGGCTCTCTCCCTGGACTTTGGGCTTCTGAGACTCTAGTTGGTTTTATTAGGCTTTTGAAATGATCCCACGAGGCAAGGGCTGGGCAGCAATTTCATGGAGAAGCAGAGATGAGAGTTCATGAACTCTCAGAGAAAGAGCATATAACCTTGGTTCTCGGTTTTTCCTTTCCTGGTTCAGTATGGTGTACTTCCTGACCTTAGGTTCTGTGACATACTTTTATATCTTTTCAATTAGCTACTCATCCCCCTTCACACCCTCTTTTTTTTAGCTTAAGCTACCTGAGTAAATTTGATTCCAGCAAATAATCCATGTCTAACATGCTATTCTTGACATTTTTATAAACTTTAGTTCATTACGTATATGTCTTCACAGAATTAAACTTAGAACTTTTTACTATCTTTTAATCGATCACTTTCTTAAATGTTGAAATTACTGAACATGCCCTTCTATGGTCATTGTTGAAGTTACAGAAAGATGAGCTAGAGATGATTATTACTTGGCAGGTCCTGAAAATTATATTTATGAATGTATAAAATTGATTAAGCTCAAGAGAATTACATATGCTACTTAAACAGGAGACTGATCTTTAAAATATTAATTTCAAATGAGAAAAAAATATAAAATTTTCACATAGCCTAGATGTCACTAGAAAATCTGCCTGAAAATTTCTGTTTTAATGAGAAGGTTGCCTTGTGAACATAGAATCAGACTGTCTTACTGATTTTGAGAGCTCCATTCACCCTTCCATGACAGAGTTTGCCAAACAGACTAGATTCAGATGGTTGACTCAAGCCTCCTCTCCCATGGATAACTCGGGGTATGGTGATCACATCTTTCCTTTGGCTTCTCTATTCTCACCCCCATGTAGACTCTTCCCTTCTTGATATATATTCTTTCTTTTGATGAGGCACAATAAAAATGAGGTTATTTTTTTATTTAATCCTTTTCTCAAAACTATCTCAATGTCTTGAAGAGTTTGTATTCATTTCCTTGATTACTAGACACACTAAGATGATCTAGTTAACTTTGGTTCAATGTTCTTATCAATTCTTACCCATTAAGTCCTCCCTTGAAGGTCAAAATTAAATCTGTAATACCAGACAGAACTCAGTCTTCCTTAACCATCTACAACCAGATGAAAATGTCAACAAAGTTAACTATCATAAGTTCTGCTCTTAGCCAGAACACCATTTTCATGTATTGTTAATACTCAATACACACTAGTTGATTTGAGTTAAACATTTTTTCTAAGAATACTCCTTTTCTCAATGTTATACTAGATCACAGAATACCATCCCTTTTCTTCATTAATAAATTAAGTATTAATGAAAAGGAGAATAATAAATCTTTAAGTTCTGCTCTATTGATATTGAAAGTCAAAATCAATAAACAGAGACTTAATGGTTGGGTCTGTAAAAGTTTTTCAGGTATAGATAGACCTTTTAGGATGAAACTAGGTAATTGAGAAAGTACAGCTGTTTGCCAGCCTCGTTTTAGAATATACTGTATGGTGCCATAATCGGAAGGTAGGAAACCAGAATGAATATGAAGCAGGGACAATGGGTGGTTTTAGCTTGTCATGCCCATAAACTATATGAGGCCCACCCTTCCAATCAGCTCAATATCAGTTTAAAAAAAAAAATGCTTGCCATGTGTGTGAGGTTTTAAGACAAGTACCCCCATTTCTAACCAGGAAGCTGCACTTAAACTTCTCCTAGGATGGATTTCATTTTTCTGATGCAGAGAGCTGAGGCCTACAGGTTTATTTCATGTCCAAAGGATCAATAAATTGGAAGAAAGAAGGAAATTCTTAGCAGAGCAGAATGGCCAGGATCAGAAGCTCTCTAGCTCATCATGGCTGATCACTAAGGCAAGAAACTACAAAACATGCAGGTAAAAACCACTGCTTTACACAGCTGATGTAATAAAGAACAGCATCATTGTCTGGACCACTTGTGGCCTCCTCTAATGGAGAGCTCTCTGAAAGCTGGTATGTGTCTATACTTATTTCCACTTTCTCTAAAAAGGTCACCGGTTTCCTGGGGCCACTACAGTTCCTGGAGACATCGTCAGTCATGACAGCTTGGCTCCCATGATCCTCAAACACAGCCACTGAATGGTTAGAAAGCGCAGCTCCAAAACAGACAGAGACTCCCTAAAGGTCACATCATCACTGGAACATGTGTCTTGCGTCCTTGGCAGAACCTTAAATAATGTGCACAAAGGATGGGGCAGAAACCTTCAAACGTGGTTGTAGAAAGCACCTGCAGCTCAGCCATCCCGCTGATGTTCCTCGCTCAGCATCCTGCCAAGCCAACCAGGTGTAAAGGGCAAATGTTCCTTTGGTGAGGACATTAGTGGCATCAGGGGCCACAAGGATTCAGTGAGCACTGGCTGTGTAAACAGCAACTGAAAGCCCCCTGCAGTGAGCCACAGAGGAGGAACACAAATTCCCGTGAGAAATCCAAGACAATGCATTCCCAAGCATGTGCCAACAATCCCAGCTGACTCCCAGAACTAGCTGGGGAAAATTTGAGGGAGCTAAAATTCTAGCACTGTGGAGCCAAATAAATGGGGTTTTGCTGTTAGTTACTATGATCTCATATTATCCCAGACTGGGGAAATGCAGTTATAACTGCTCTTGCAGTTTCCAAAGCACTTTCAGACACATCTGAGTTTCACTGCGACCCTGTAAGGTGGGTGGAACAGGCATTAGTATTCTTAAACTTATACATAAAAAGACTGAGGTTCCATTAGCTTACATGATCTGCTCAAAGCCACAGTGTCAGAGGCGAGATTTAAAAACGAATCCTTTGAGTCTAAGTTTCTTCCCCCTAAACCACTGATTTACTCAGAATTACTTGCAAATCTGTGCTTAAAGAAAACAGGAAAGTGAATTCCTTACTTCCACGCAATACCCAGGGAATATTGAGCCACTAACAAAATGAATGCACAGTGCTCTGTGGACTTCTGCCTCATTTTAAGGGCTGAGAATACTAAATACCTGGGGGCAAACTAAGAATGTTCAGCTCTGTCACTGGGTAGCTGTCTTCAGGTATTCTTTTTTTTTGAAAAGGAAAACGTACTCCGACAGATGTGTCCACTTAGCTATCTGAAATGTCAAACCACATTTAGGAAAAAATTCTGGCAGGGAATCCTAGGACTGGACATATGTTCTTGTACATTTTTTTGAAACTCCCTGAGAAAGGAAAAAGAACATTTCACAGTGTGAGCCATATGTTTATAGCTATATTGGACTCTCATTTCAAATATGAGCTTGCATACCATAGTCTGATTTAACAGAAGCATCAGCTTACCAAACACCAAGATATCAGAGCTGAAACAACCACCACTAACAGGAGTAGGGATCAAGACTGGGTGCCACAGCATGGGTATGATAACACGAACAGCACAGACCAACACAGGAGGGAACCCATGACTTAGTTATTTATACTACACCTTATTCCACAAAGGACTTTTGGCAGTTTATGATGACACAAAGAATGTAACAGTATTATAAAAAATAAAAATAGGAGGGGGGAAAGATGGATGAAGAAAGATTGAGGAAAAAAAGGAGGAATCAAGAATGAGGGATTAAAAGTGCATACCAGGGGGCCGAGGGCTCCTGTGAGCACAGTTCTGGGATACCATTCGCAAAAGGATATACTGCAAATGGCATCATCCTGAGTTGGGCCACATGCGGCCTTGGGTGCCTCCTGCCCCCATATTTATTATGGGTGGGCCACAATTTGGCTTGTGTTTTCTAGTAGGAAACCTGGTCAAAACTGTTTAAAAAAAAAAAATTTGTTCAGAAGAAGTATGATATTCTGGGTACGAAGACCAGATTTTTTTGTAGGGGGCTTCCTTATGGTAAATGCAGTAATGAGTTCCACTGGGTGGTTTTTCATGGAGGCTGTCAATGGAGACCAATGGCAATATACCAAAATACAAGGCAGTAAAACACAGTTGTGCAGGGACCACGTTGGGAATTTAAGTTCAACACAGATTTGAAAATCACACTTTGCAAACATTTCTTAAAATGTTTATTGAGTCATCTCTTATCGTGTTTCATCACTCAGTGAGTGATGATATGCCTTCTCAAAGTATTCTAATTCCAATACAGAAATCCTATCAACCATATGGAGGACTGGTATGCAAATTTTGACTTTTGAAGAAAAGGTATAAGCGTACAGTGGTAGCGTGGTAACTTTAGGTTGAAGTGAGCAAATAATTTCCCAACAGAGAAGTGCTAAGATATTAAAGGAGTTATCAACATAAGCTGTATAATATTTACTCATGGAAGTCTTAAACATTGATTGAGACTAATGTTTCTACAGTAAAAAGAGGAGATGCACTAGATCATTTTTTGAGGACTCTCAGCTGTAAAACTCTAAATATAGGTGTGGAAAAGAGTACAAATGTATAATAGCTTATTAATTCACAGAACAGGCTATTTCTGGGGCTAATAGACTACATTAACTACATTATGTAATTTATCTTATTAAAGATGTTAGAAAGCCAAGTTGTTCATTCAGCATGTAAGATAGTTGATACATATGAGATGTTTAATATAGTGGAGGAGAAATCTAGTAATACCATTTCAAGAAAGCATTAAAGTTATCTACCTCTTTTCCTGAATTAACTGAATTATCTTTACTTCTCTCTTACATCTTTGCTTCACTATAATTTTCCAGAAAATCAAATCCTCTTGAGACTAATGAGTCACCCAAAGTGAGCTGAAGTTAGTTATCAAAAGGTTTAGGTCTCAAAGACAGGGAGGAATTATAAGGAAAGAACTGGAAGAGTATGTTAATTCTCACCCCAAAGAAAGCACATGCCAGGAAATCTCAAACGACAATTTTGGAAAACATTTTAGTTCATTAAAATTCAGCAAGGATGAAACAAGTGGACATTACAAGTGAGGTAACAGTCAACTGTCATCTTGAGCAGTATATTGTCCACTTGTTAACCTTCTCTCCTGACTCCCTGTGTTTCTAATGGGTCTACAGATAGGCCATATGCAAGGGAGACTATTACAAAAAAAAGAAAAAGCAGAATAAAAGAAAAGATAAAAGAAAAAGGGCAGAACCAATCTGTTCTGTGAGGTGGAAGCTGATAGAGCAGTGTAGGCCAGGGGCATGGAGGAGAGACTCCAAAGTGGTAAAAACATTACCAATTAAGAGAAAGCAGTTACTGATCCACTGACCCAGCAATTCCACTAGGAATCAAGACCTACCAAAATAATGAGTGCTGGCCTCAAAGATGGAGCCACAAGCTTGTTCGTCGCAGCATTGTTTATGATAGTGAGGAACTGGAAACAACCCAAACATCCCCAAATAACAGACCAGTGGTTATCCGTGCAATGATATCTGTGTAAGGGGGGAAAAGCATTCCCACATGGCTGGCAGGTGATTTTCATTTTCTTCTTTAAAATCCTCTGTTAAACATATAAACTTTCCTTTTTAAAAACATTTTTAAAATGCTACTCAAGTCTGCTACAAGTGAACAGATTATTACCTAGCAGGTTTCATAAAGAGCAAGCCCCTTGGCGACTGGGTCTATCCTGATAGCTCATTTCTTATTAAAACTATCCGTTAGGCCTGCCCTTGGTTTAGAGCTCCACCTTACTAAACAGAATTAGACTAAACTTTGGGGCATTCACTTTGTAGCTGGCTTTGCTGGAAGGCATCTATTCTAAGAAGCAAGGGCACATTTAAAAAAAAACCATTAATATTTATTCCCATTCTCATTTTGATTCAATAGTAGGATATTTGACAGATTTGCAAATTAAGGTGCCTCTGCATTTCATGCCTTTCAGTTTTTTTTTTTCCTCTTGATACTAGCTCGTTATTCCATCTAATTATATAACCCTTCCAGATAGTTGCCATCGTGTCACACTGATAGAGTGGGAGCCTACACAGAACAGAGCTGCCAGGAAGACTATTGTTGCGGAGTACTGGAGCAGCTAGGAGCAAAGATAAATGTGCTTAACTGGGAAAGGAAAACACAAACAGATATAAGAGCTCTGCTGGAAGAAATCTTTTATGAGAGCCAGATGCCAACTTTTGGAGGTTTATAAATCCAAATAGAAAAGCCAGTCTTTTGAGTTCCAATATAATGTTTCAAACATTACTAAGTATGTTTAATTATCACCATTTAGAAATAAAGTATTTCATGTGGTGGAAAAATTATACCTCTTCAAAATTCACCAAAAGCGGCAGGAATCCTCAATATTCTGAAGCAGTTTTTAAAATTTTTAGGTATTCTAATGCAATTGAGATATGTTCAAGTATGTATCTCAGGAGTAAAAAAGTTTAATTTCTTTAAATAGCTGTAAGCGGACATCACTTTGTGATCATCTTAAAACTATGTAGATGCAATACATTAACTGATTTTCAGTTCCTCTGCTCTTCGAGTGCCCCTCTGAGGTGCCAGTCATGTGCTGACAGCTTGCTTGTGAGTGTCTGACTGCCCTGGGTTAGCCTCCCAGCAATGACCTCCACGATGACCTTTTATATTAAAGGCTTCCTTGAAAGAAAGGAAGCTGCAGCTTCCTCATTGCCTGAGATAGTAGAATGAAGAACACTAATTTCTCCCCTAAAATTTTCAATTTTTATTCACAAAACATTTGTCACCAAAAAGAAAAAAAAAAGGCATTAAAAGAAAATCAAGTTGCCAAATTCAAGACCTCAGGAACAATTTAACTGACTCCCTTGGCTACCCAAAGTCTCATTTTCTGAGGCTGATGTCAATCTGTTAAATCTTAATCTGGGGAGCATAGACAACTATAGGGGTTACTGTTACAGTTTAAAGGAAAAGAAAGTTTGCCTATAGTTACCTCTAAATTATTCTCACCTTTGTTTTAAAGACTTCTCCATGAAATTATCTACATCCTTACACATTGCCAGTAACAGCAGCTCTGTGCCTCTGCAGAATTGTTAAAATTGTGGCTATACTTCAAAGTACACTTTATTAGCATTTTGTATTTCCAGGTTCTAGAAATATGCACATATTTGTATACCTTGCTCTTTTCTTCACAGGACTTTTTAAAACAACTTCCCCACCATCAGCTGCTTCTTTTGTTTTCAAACACCATTCATTTCACTTCCTGTACTATGACAATTGGACTTTGTGTCCATGGTATACTAGACTTCGTTGTATGTTTCTTTGAGATCAAGACTGCAGTACAAAACAAGTGTGATATTCTTTCTTTTGTTTGTGTGCTACCTGGGCAGAATTTAAATCACTTCTCTTGAAGAGAAGAGATACAATCTAAAATTAGTAAGTATTTCTGATAAAAGTCTAGGCTCCTTACTAGGAAATTAAAGATTCAACACGGACTCTAACCTTTTAGGTAAGGTGATGGACCTAGGGGCTGAGAGCATTTACACTGGCATCAGTACCTCTGACATTTGGATTAGGTCTGCTCACCAACAGAGACTATGTCAGCACTAGGTCTAATACATATCCCAAGAGAGCACAGAACTTCCTGTGTTGCACTGGTCATGCACTGCAGCAGCCCCTGTTCAGCACATCTTGGCATGATTCCAACATCCTTCCCAGGCCCTTTCTAGAAGTAAAACATAGTAAAGAGGTGGGGGAAGGGAGGAGATGGGGAAGGAGAAAAGAAAATTGAATTATGGGGGTACGCTGAATAGTAACTGGGGGAATTATTTCTGCTTTTTGAATAGAAAAACTTAATATTCTATGCTTTGGGATCTTGACATTTCTAAAAGCCATTATCAGATTTTTATTTTGGCATAAGTTAACAGGCAAAAAAAATGGCCCATTAGAATTACTATTTTCAGTGTTACTGAGCTCTGCATTTACTATAATGGTGTAGCCAGCATATATTAACCATATTTGTGATTAATCTGCATCCCATATTCAAATATACAAAAATGCAGTGGACCTTTATTATATATGGATTCTGTATTTGTTAATTTGCGTACTCCTTAAAAGTCATTTGCAATCCCAGAATCAATACACAGGACACTTCCGCAGGCATTTGAGAATGTACAGAGCAGTGGGAAACGTGAACCACAATGTGAGCGGCAAATGTGCAGGCACAAAAGGAGGCCCTGACTTCTTGTTTCCACGCAGGTACTATCAACAGTGTCCAAGTCATAGTCTATTCAGTGCCATGCTTTTCTCATTTTTGTGCTTTTTGTTGGTGATTTCACAGTTTAAAGGGCTCCTAAGAGTAGTGCTGAAGTGCTGTCTAGTGTCCCTAAGAGTGAGAAGGCTGTGAAAGGCCTAATGGAGAAAATCATGTGTGTTAACTAGGCTTCCTTTAGGCATGAGTTCTAGCGTCGCTGGCCCAGAGTTCAATGTTATGATTCAAACATATATGCTAAACAGAAAAACGCATAAAATAAGGTGATGTATTGATCAGTTGATGAAAATGGGACCAGGGACTCGCAGGAACCTAACCCCGTATTTCCCCTGGAAACACTGCTTCTGTGTCCCCAGTCCAGTGTTCACGGTGACTTGATAGAACACAGCTACCTCGATAACAAGAATTGGCTGCATATCAAAATACACATGCATTTTTGAAACTGAAATTACACCAATTTCACCAATAAGGAAAAAGTCAGCTACAGGGTGTGTCACCCTTTTGGACTGCCCACTACACAGGGAAGCATGCTGGGAGATGGATTTCTATCCTACAAAGTAACCTGCAAGATGTGAGAGACAGAGATAATCATATTCTCTCAACTAAAACAGTTATTATTCCAGAAAGTAGAACTTTAATCAGTAAGGTCAGGAAACTTCTGTAAAATATTCAGGGATGACTTATCTAAAAATCTGTCCTGAAAACTCTAGGAAATGTCAAAAGAAAAAAAAAAAAAGAGAGAGAGAGCGCCAGCCACAGAGAAATGAGCCCGTTTCCTTGACAAATCTACCCTTTAAAGGACAATGCGGTCTCTTGCTTAGGTGACAGTTGGGGCTACAAAGATACTTAGAGTTAGGAGAAGTATAGGGTTAAATTGGAAGACAGATTTTTATTTTTAGAAATGACAAAAATATGTATTATTATGAAGTGTTTATTTGGATTCTAAACCCCACATCCCTGAGGTATCTTAATTTTTTCTTCACCTGTCTTAATGATGCAAATTATACACTCAGTCACCCAGCACTTCCAAGCAAGCAGTTTTCTGTAGGATGCTGACATTAAGGATGCTGACATTAAGGACGCCTTTGTGTTTTCTCACTGTCTTTAGGACTCCGCCTGTTACACAGTAGGATGGCAGGATGAAAGACAACAATGAAAGTAATATATTCTAAAGATGAGGCTCAATCCTGTACACCTAGCATGATGAGAGACCTGTGTAGAAGAGCTTCTGCAGGGTTCTCTACACCTCACCAGAGCTGAGGGGGGCTTCAGACCACTGTGAACTTCTACCAGTGGGGTTCACATTCCCTACTGTGCTATATGCCTTTTATGTTATCACATTTAATCTTCATAATACCTTTATGAGCCAAATGTTATTCCCACATTTGCCAGAAAATGCAAGAAAGCTCTCTAAATGTTAGTTATTATTCTCTTTTCAACTCTGTTTGGGATCCCCCAGGTATACTCATGTGCACTCATGAGCTTGGCACCTCGGGCACCATATGCTACCCCCCTTTTCCTCTAGCTCAGGCGGTACCCTGCTGTGAGGGGCCTGTGGCACTGGACCCCCTGCTGTCCTGACTCCAAGGCAAGGCTGCTGTCAAAGATGCTTGCCAGTCTGTGCCAAGGCCAGTTTCCTGTCGCTGCAGAACCCACTGGATATGCTGATCTGCCCCAAACTTCGAGGTACCCTCGAGTGGGAAACTGACATCTATAGACATTTTAGTGAAAAGCTCTTCCATAGCATCTCCTTGGCATTCCCGTAAGGTTTTCTGAGGTCAGGCCGGAGGGGAATCTAAGTGGCAGGCATTGTACCACGGTAAGATGTGCTCCACTCCCTCAGCGCTGATCCTCTTCTCTGGAACCACACCCAGGTGCCTTTTGCTCTCTCCTTAGGATGGCTCCTTCCAACTTAGATTTAAGCAGTGGCCCTTGTTAAAAATAACTAGAATTTTAAATGGTCAAATTTGAAGAGGGAGACACTTGGGACTGATAAACATATTTCTCTTGCTCTTAAGTAAAATTTCTATTACCAAGAAAATGTCTCAAGAATGCATATCATGAGCATTACATTTAAGACAAAAGTCTTTCCTTATCCTTTACTTGGTATGGTGAAAGGCCCTAGAAGACAAAGGATTCACTCCTGGCAGTCACATAACCCTGGACAGTCACTACGCTTTGGACTTTAGGTTCTTTATCTGCAGAATAAAGGAATAGGACCAAGTGACCTCTCTGGCCTCCTTTAGCTCCATGAATCTATGACATATTTAATACATTATGAGCAAGGTTTGAAGTGTCTAAGCCATTCCCATTAAAAGCTGCCATACAACTCCTAAGTGTAGTCTTGTGCCCCCAGTTCCCATTCATTCTGATCAGCGCTTTCTCTGGGGCATTTGAGGAGCGAGATGAAAGCAAAGAACTGGACTCAGGATGGCAGTGGAAAAGGCAACACCTAGGAATGGGAGTGTGGAAGGAATTTAAGACTATCCTAGATCATCTGAGGGAGGAAGCAGGAGAGGAGTGGAAGAAAGGAGAAGTGAGAGGCGCCCATGCCACCGTCGCTACTAAACACCCGGCATGTACTGGCTGCTTACCGGGTGGCAGCAGAGGGCTCACCACGTCACAGCCTTATAGAGCTTTTACAACAGGGAACACTTTTTCATGTTCTAAAAACCATGAACATGTATATATAAATGTATGAGAAAAGCACAAGACGAATGTTTACCAAACAGTAGCTGCCCCTGGAAAGGGAGAAAGGGGACTTTCACTTCTTTGGGGCAATGGGGCCAAATGGGTTTCCTCCACCCCCTGCAGCTGACACATGCAAAGGTTAACAGGAAGAGACATCCTCCTACCAGGATTACATCCTGGAGATGCTAGCAGGGTTGCGCTTGGCAATACAAAATGGCTAATTGTCTTCTAGCTAATCCATCCTGGTCCGTTTTCTGCTTCTGAGAAACCAAAGAAGGGAGAGCCGGGGATCCTGGCAGCCAGCCTGATGTTCGCTCTGCCAGATCAGGGCAGGCTTCAGGGGCTGGACACTAAGTGCAAGTTTTGCCAAACAGTGCGTATTGCAAAAGTGCTGGAATCAAAGCCGGGCTTGCTCGCCTCTGCATGGACACTACAGAGCTAAATTACCAGACAACAACATCTACTGCTACTTTCCAAGAAGAGCTGTCACATCTGGCACAGGCCCAGGGGCTGCCGAGGCCCTTCCAGGAAGCAGGAAGAGGCCAAACCAAAACAGAGAGCACTCGGCTCCCCTAAGCTAGAGGGGTAGCAGCTGCACACCAGCTGCTGGCTGGCTGGGACTATTCACCTACTGTATCCAGAGGAACACTGTGGAAGACCTGGAAGGGAATGCAGAAACAGAAAAAATAAATCTTAAAATGGAAGAGACCTTGGATGACATCTGGTCGTGGTTTCCCAACCGGGCTGAGGAGTCTGTGGGTGTCAAAGAAGTGCAAGGAACCAAAGCACAGAGTCATCCAGGAAGTCATCTGAAGAAATGATTCTGGGGACTCTGGCTGACACAAGTTAAAAACACTAACAACTCCCTTTTCTCCTCCCCAGTGCCCAAAATTCCACTTTTGTTATTTATATCATGTCCCCTCCCCGCCATCACTTGACTGGCCTCTCAGAGCAATGTTTTCTAATCAGGGGTGAGTTTAACCCACAGGGGGCATGTGGGATAGTATGGTGACATTTTGGTTGTCACAAACAGGGATGGGGAGGGAGTGTGTTACTGGCATTGGTGAGTAGATTCCAGAGATGCTGCTAAACAACCTACGATGCACAGGACAGCCCCCAGGGCAAAGTATGTCAACAATGCTGAGATGGAGAAACTCTGTCTTAGAGGCAGGAAAAAAATCCTGCAATAATGAGATATAAAGCCTTTGCCTTTTACTGTTTTTTAACATTCTTCATTTTTCTCTTTTAAAAAGTTAACGTACTGTAGTGTACTGTAACATACCCCTTGGCCATTAGTTTAGCATCACTAAGAAGGCATCGTGGTATATGAGCCACATTTAAATCCCAGTGCCCCCATTTTCCACCTACGTGACCTTTAAGTTATCTGCTTCTCTGAGCCTCAGTTCCATCACCTAAAAATAATGTGAATTACATTATATACACACATATATATACACATATATATGCACGTATATACATACACACACATATATACGTGCATATATATGTATACATGTGTATATAATTCGACATGTGTATATATGTGTATGTGTGTGTGTGTATTTTGCTTCAGTATGGTTGGGAGGATTGGAGATAGCGTATTAAAGAACCTAGCACACTGCCAGACATACAGTAGGTGCTCAGTAAATGGACAATGATGCAGTTGATCCTTACTGTCATTTACTGAGGACATTCTGTCTCAAGGGAACGAAGCAGCTGAAGCAGCACCACAGTGACAGAGTTAATCATGTGAAAGTGGAAGACAGGTAAATACCTCATCTAAAGTGAGAAATTTCCCCCCAAAACCATATAAACAAGTGTAAAACAATGCCCTCGTGCTGGAACCTGCTTCTCTGTGTTATTCTGCATTGACAGCGTATGTTCTCTAGCACATCCTTAATTCCAGGCCTCCTCTCTCTCCAGCCCCAATGCCTGGCACATGACAGTGCAAACAGATTAGAGCCATAATGAAAGAATGTGACATAAGGTCAAGAAACTAGTCCACCTCTGATCTAGGCTGTTTCACTGTGTGCTGAGAAAACAGACTCTTCTGTGATTTAAATAAGAATACCTGATGCTACCTTCCTAATAAGTTGTGGTTCACACAGATTTTGACAAAATCTTTTAGGAAAGGGTTTCTTTCCCATCTCTCTGAGGACAAAAAACAACAAAAAACAGTGCTTAAATCTTCCCAGGACAGGCCCAGGCCAGCTGGAGGGAGCTCCTGTGGCTGGTTGTTCACATTCTCTTTCACTGAAGACTTTATAGCTCTTCCCTTTAAAGTGACAGTTGTACATCTCCAGGGTCTTAAGAACATGTAGTTTAGATTCTCAAATCTTTCTCCGGAGCCCTTTATCCTGGTTTTTGATTTGCTCACTGGGACTTGCTATCCTGGAGAATGTATAGATATTTTTCTTTTGATTAAAATGGCAGTGCTCGTTCTAAAATAAGTTACTAACTTATTAAAAATGTGATTTTCCTCCTACACATTAACTACATTCTGGAGAGTGGAATCTCCCCCAAGATTCAGTGAAGAGGAAAGTGAAACTGTGTGCCATTTCCCAGTAATACACTACAAGATACTACGGCACTAAACTGTATTCTTATATAATTTTAATTCATGTAATTATCTTGGCTTGTTACTTTTTAGCATGTTCACCTTTTATGTCGTAAGAGTGACTAAAGAGTCATTCTATTTATAATATAATAAATATGTATTTTTTTACATATTCGGTTTAATGTGAGAAAAGATAATTAACTTATAAGTGCATTCAAGACAAATTATTCATAAGGAAAAAAAATTGGAACTGATGACTCAACTTTATAGCTGTCTCCAAGGACTTGCCTTTACCACAGGGGAGCCATTGAAACTGCCACACAGAGGAGCAGACGTCAGCTTGACACTCGGCCTGAGAGGAAGGCAGGCTTTGACCCGGTTCAACCACATTTAAAGATCGTCTTCTCTCTCCACCTCATCCTACTTTTTGCTTCTCTCCCCAAATGGCCCTTTTACCAGATACTCCAGAGGTAAAGAGCTACATGTGCATATGTGGAAGGAGTGGGGCTGTCACTGTGGGCTTTTGCAGCCTGTCATGGCAGTAGTAAGACCTAGCTCCATGCAGGTCAGTTCCCCCCGAATGTGGGCCCTGCGTGAGTGCTCCCCCACTGAGCGCTGTCTGTCTTGTAGAATGGTTGCTGCGCTTCCAGAATACATAGGAAGGTCGGGGTTCTTCTTTTTCTTAAATATTGGGTTATATTTAGCTTAACGTTAACCAGTTCCACGTAATTTACTAATTTTCAATGTGAAAAATACCTTAGATTATGATTTTGTAGCCACACTATGGTCCAATGCCAGCAGTTTGGCTGTGACTACCCTTTGGGTATAATACAGACACCTCTATTGCAAAGCCACATGTATTTTTGTTCCTGGTAAACTTTTGGTTTTGCAAAATCATGATTTGAAAGAAAAAAGAAAGAAAGAAAGAAAGAAAGAAAGAAAGAAAGAAAGAAAGAAAGAAAGAGAGAGAGAAAGAGAGAGAGAGAGAAAGAGAAAGAAAGAAAGAGAGAGAGAGAGAGAGAGAGAGAGAGAGAGAAGGAAAGAAAGAAACAAACAAACAAACAAACAAACAAACAAAGAAACAAAGAAAGAAACAAAGAAACAAAGAAAGGAAAAATTGGAATGAAAGAAAAACAAGGACAGAACCAGACTACTCAAAACTTAGGGAACTCTGGGACCAGAGCCCTAAGGAAAATCGATTGGCACAATTAAAAATTGCCACAGACATTTGCACTTTGCCTGACAGTCCATCCTGTGTAGCCTTTAAACCCAAGGGCTTGTGTTTTCCTTTTCGTAGGTCCTTGGAGACATTCACGTCTAATACAGAGCAGCTTTACCAAAATTAAGAGTATGATCCAGGGAGAGCCTTTTTCATCTATCACTTTTCCTCTCGGCTCCTCTGGAAGCGCTGGCAGCTCCCCAGACAGCTTAGCACAAGGGGCAAGTGTAGTGATTCTTAAAGCCACTAAACTCTCCATTTCTTGCACTAAAGAAATACCTCTGCAGGGCTGTCAGACAGCTTTTTTCTTAGTCTTCATAAATACCTTGTTATGGAGGTCACTTTAACCGTAAGAAACCTTGCTCCTTATCACTTCCAAACATTGCCAGGCCAGAGGAAATCTAGGAACCACCAGGACTTCCACACTGAATTGATGTGATTTCCCTATTTACCAAACACACGAGAACCAAAGTGCATCATGGAAACACACATCAGAGGAACAGGCTGTGTCTAGTGGCCTCGCCTGCATCTACCAGTCTGAGCTGCTAAGTCACCAGAGGGGGTCATGATGACTCTCTGAGGGAGGGTTTTATGTTCTGACATGTACTCTGGAATGCCTGGGTCTGTTGGCAGAGGCTTTCTTTGGTGAGGAATTAATAACCTTTCAGCAGAAGACAATGATTAAACACCTTGAAATGACTGTTAGTTCCCAAACTGAGATGCTACAGTAGGAGAAGTTACAAAAACACCCCTTAATCTCCTGTGTCAGTGTTCCTGAGGGGTAGGAAACTTAGCCTGAAAAAAGTCCAGGCTTTCCTGAAATTGTCTGTTATGGGTGTGGGATGTTATGGCATATCTAGTGGTGCCTCCATAAATCTTTTTCTAACTAGCCTCCAGGGAACTCATGTTAAATTCCTGGTTGGGGATGGAGGGAAGACTACAGTAAAACAAAAACAAGCAACTTTGAGTTTATAATTTTTTTTTTAATCAAGAATATCTCATATTTTTGTGACATTGGTGGTGGGCGTTTGTGGGGGGGCAGGATGAGTGGAGGGGAAATGAAGCTAAGTTCCATTTTAATAGAGTAAACTGAGAAAATGACTAGAGAATGAGAAGGACCTTATCAACCAGTGAGATCTTGGCAGTAGAAGGTTTCCGCCAAGGGGGGTAAGGCACCCAGCACACTATCAAGGAGAGAGGGGGGCTCAAGATCGCTACTGCTCTGCTAATGCTGGCTCATGGCAACAACACGCCTCTATTTCCAGCTTTTGTAAGCTCACTCTACGAATGTGGTAACCTAGAAAACTGCTGTGGAAACATAAGCTATCTCTGATCACTATAATAATTCTAACTTGGCTAAATATATCTCCAATCATCAGCCAGGACCTGAAACAAATATAAGCTCTGCCATCATAATTAAGAAAATTCCAAAGTTCAATGTCTATATGTGTGCTTGGAAGAAAGAAGAAACTAGGCGGCAGAACATAATTTTTCTTTAAAGTTAATCTGGAAAACTGCTGAACTTACAAAAAGTAGCTTCCAAGAGTAAATATTTTCGAGCCACTTAGAAAGTAATAATTTTTGGTCATAAAGGAAGCAACGTGTCCATCACGGTCATCTGAAATCGATTTTAAATGTGCTTCCTACAGTTTAGATCTAAGGCTGCCAGATTGTAGTTTGAAAAATGAGACATATTTTGGGCACTCTATGAGAGAAAAGGATCACGTGTTAATAACTGTGACCAGTGCAGTTTGGATTGGGTCATACAGAACTACTACATATTCTGATAATAGAAACTGGGACAAAGTACTAAAATACAGATGCATATATATGTGATTCACATATGTATGCCTGTATATGATTTATATATCATTCTAATAATTTGTTTTAACCTCTCTGAGCTACTCCTTAGAGTTTCAGTTAGTTCTAACTAAAACTCACAGGTCATGCATAGAAACTGAAATGTAGAAAGAATCTATAGCATTTCAACTAAATCAGGGTTTCGAAAATAGCCTCTACTCCATAAATTACAGCACTATATTCTGAACAAAGGTATCAAACAGAGCCTTTAACATAGACAAAGAAAAAGCTCATGACTACAACTCACCTTAAATAAAATGAGAGTATAAAAATCAACATTTTGGAATTAGGTAAAAAGAGAATTAGCTGGTTTATAAGGCATGAGTATAAATGTAAAATACTTTTTTAAAAAAAACCTCCATTTCCCACAGACAAGCTTAAGACAGTTATTAATAATCATATTAACATTTGCATATCTCTTAGAATTTTCAAAGCACCTTAATGTCTATTATTTCACTTTGTAAATGCAACTAAGATCGCTTTCTACAAAATAGAAGTGCAATAGGTGTGTAGGTGGGAAGAAAGGTTAAATATTAGAAGCGCATGAATTTGTTCAACAAGTCAAAATATTTAATTCATTTGTTTGAAACAAAATCACTTGGATTATATACCTCTGATGCCCTCTTGGGCTGAAAAAGGGCAAGAATAATTTCCATGTATTTGCATCAGCGGTTAGTTCACAGTAAAGGAAATAAAATCCCAAACTTTATTAGAAGAAAATCTAATATATTCACAAATAGAGCTTTCCACCTCTTCCTACAGACAGGCTCCTCATCTTGACAGGCTCGGCGTGACTTTACCTAAAGCCAGAGAGCGGACTGGTTTCGGTAACCAAACTTTGGACAGAGCAGCTTGTTCGATTCCACCCACCCTGTTTCTGCGATGGCCCCATTCTTTGTGACACTTGCTCTGAAGCCTGGATTTATCTTTAACTCCTCCTGCCGCTTGATCAGCTGCTAAGGCCCACGGATTCTAACTCTTCTGTTCTCTTACATCGATTCTCCTTCTTTGGTTCTGTACCCTTCACTGAGGTTCCCACTCTCATGCTACTGTCTAACAGGTCCCTACCCTCATTCCACTCTGGTCACCGCTACCAGTCTGATATTCCTAACGCTCCCTTTATAGGTTTCCAGTGGGTCTTCCTGGACTACCAGATTCAGTACAGGCTTTGTAAGTGGCACAGTGGCTTTCTAATCGTGACCCTGCCTGTCACCTTTGTTCCTCTACACACACTTGCTGATCCAAGTAAACGATACCACTTGTTTTCCTCCTAGACAATGCCTATGGTCACGTCTTCAACACGTGTGCCCTCTTCCCACGGGAGCACTACTCATCTTTCAGGGTCTGTCCCCAGAGTCCCCTCAATGAATCCTTTTCTGACACGCTGTAACTCGACACGGCTTCCCACTCCTCTGAACCAGGCCATTTTGCTCAGACCTTTCCTGTGGCTCTTATATTCTGGTATTCTTTCTCTCCTCCCCAGAGACAGATGGCGAGCCCCTTCAAGACAGGGACTGTATTTTCTCATTGTTGTATTCCCTGATGGGCTAGCACAGCATCTTGTGTATTGGAGCTACTCAGTATCTGTCGAGCTGTGAAGAAAATCATATAGGTTTTTTTTTTAATAGAAAATATGTGTGGAGGCAGGTGAAGTCATTCTTGGCTCAAATCTTTAAAAAGAAGTAGGGCTCCAGTTCACTCAAGATACTGTTACTCATTCTTTTAACAAGTAATCAACAGCCAGTAAATTACTCAGCCAGAGACTGTAATTCAAAGCTGTAACATACATAAGCATGAGTCATGCTGGCAGCTGGGCAGTTCTGTCCTGTTTGCAAGGTAGAGAACGCTCGTCGGAAAGACTACGGAACAGCCCCCAAAACGAACACGTTAACCGCAGTGTCACATGTCACCGCTGGACAAACTGCCCAAAGCTTGGTTTCTAAGCTCGGCAGCTGGCTCATTTCTATGTCTGACAGAGGCAAGATAACAAGGCTGATAAAGCCTATATTCTAAAGCCACAGAAAGTCAGCAACACCAAGCCAATCTCTGATGGATGCTCCACGAGGGGTGAGCATGAGGATGGTGTATGCGTGTGATATCGATTTATGTTTTGTTTTTAACACGTTGCCAGGGGAGGCAGAAAAGTGCTAATATGTATAGTAGATAATGTGCAAAACCTAAGGGTGTTTTCTCTGTTGTTGGCCTTTTTATTTTAGAGAAAATTCTTAAGACTGTCTACATTCTAATTTATGAATAACCCTACTTAGAAATTATTTATTACTCTACACTGAACTTTAACTGTTCAAAGAAGAATGAAGCCGATCTCACTTTTTAAAAAGTGCAAGAATCAAGCTCAAAAAATAATCCAGATTCAATTTTGTAAAAGTTTCTAGGGGTTGTTATGTTTGAGCATTTTGAAGTATAAAAAAAAAGTTTTCTCACTAGCACAGACTTTTAAAGAGGGCTTTAGGAGCATTTGCTAAGATAGCCTTGGGTCCTTTTATTTGATTGGAGACACAGGAATGATACACAGAAACATGCAAAAGTCCTATTTCTAGGTACTGCTCCAGTTGTGCAAGAGAAAAGAACATGGGGAATAATTGGCAAGGGAGAAGGAAGGAGATAACAGAAAAAAAGGAAAAAAGGAAGGAAGGAGAAAGGGAGGGAGGAAGGGAAGGCAGAAAGAAGGGATAGAGAGAAAGAACGACAGAAAGGAAGGACACTGCAGGAGAGCAAGGCGGACTCAGAGAGATGGGAGGTTCAGGTGGCAATTGCTGTGTTTGAAATTATCAAAGAAGAGATGAAGGCTTTGTCACTGTGGGAGGTACAAGGAGAAGCAAGATGATGTAGATAAGGCAGTATATGACATTTACGTTTTCCCAAAAGCAACAGAGAACCTCAAAGTTAAATAGTAACTGAAAACATTCAAATGTGACAAGAAGAAATGTGACCTGAAGAAAGTGCCACAAACAATAAAAACAGCCAATAATACTTGTTTCTAATACCAGAATTGTGATAAAAGACCTTAAGTCTGTATGTCATTTAGTTCTAATACCAATCCTGAGAGGTAGGTATGTTTCGAACTATTTTAGGTAACTGAGGGTTAGAAAGGTTAAGTAGCTGGTCTAAAGTCTCATTTCTGGTAATGAAGCCAAGGTTTAAATCCTAGAAGACTTCTTTCTTGATCGCTTACATTCATTCATTCATTTATTCATCCTGTCAACAAAAATTTACCAACTGGGTACGACAACCAAGCTCCTAGTAGTCACTGAAAGTAGCTGGTGAAGAAAACAGACATTCCTTGCTCTCAGAGCTCATCATCTAATCAAGAAACAACGAAATAAACCAATATCTAATTATAAAATTTGATAAATGCTATGAAAGAAATGGGCAGAGAGCAGTAACAGAAAATGCAGCAGGGCGTTACTGAATTAGACAGCATAGGTAGAGGTGCGACTAGGACCTAAAGGATAGGCAGGAGCCGCTGTAGGAAGGGAAAAATTATTCATGAAGGAAGAAAGAGTACGAGCAAAGGAATCATGAGACGCTGACACAGCTCGAGCACTGTGGTCAAGGAGACAGGAGCAGAGGAGGCTGGCAAGGCCGGGAAGGGTCATGGCATGCGGGCTGCTGCAGGTTAGGGGTGTGGGTTTCATCTCAAGCATGTGGGGAAGGCAAGGAATGGTTTTAGATAAGCTAGATTTGTACATTCAAACACCACACTGGCTTCTGTGTGAATCAACAGGAGGCAAGAGAAGAAGTGGAGAGACCAGGAAGGAGGATCGTGCAGGATTCTGACAGAGATGGTGGCTTGGACGATGGTGGTGGCAGTGCAAGAGAAAGAACGGCACCCAGAAGTGATCTGAGACATAATTTGGTGGCAGAAACAGAAGACCCGGCAGATAGACTGGATGTGAGGGGTGAAGGAGAAGGAGGCACAGAGGATGACTCGAATCCTGTGTACCCCTCTGTCTTGTAACTGTCTTGTACATCACTTGATTTTCTTGGCATGTCACTGATAGAGAAAAGTGAGCTAGATTTACACAGACGTTTTAAAAGACACACCTTTTATAAACAGTTCATGTACTAAAACCTCAGTTTCTATACTGAGCTGCACTGAGGCACACCGTCCAGTAGAGACGCGTGGTGGAATGCGGTGCGGAGTGAAGAGAAGGGGCGTTCACACCAACCGCCTGGGGTGCACGGCGGCCTTACCATTTGGCTGGGCAGATACAAAGAAGGCACAGCTGTGAGCCTCAGGCTTTACGTCCACAGGTAAGAGCTCTCTTACAGTTTGGTTGTGAGGATTAAATAACTTACAGTAAGTCCTGGCATGTAGTGGAAAGTTAATAATTGTGAGACTCCTCGCACTCCCTTCCCTTGTCCCTGTTACAGTGATGAGAATACCATTAACAGGTCCTCAGAGAACATTCTGTCACTATGATAGAGTGTTATGTTTTAGACACACCCCAGGGTAGGGGCTGCGAATCCTGTTACCGGTCCTGAAGGTACTTGCAAAGCAGTTCTAACTCAGCACCTATCCTCATCCCCTGCCCAGAAGTGTTGCCAAGTAAAATACAGGACACCAGTTAAATGTGGATTTCAGATAAACAATATGTTTTAAAAGTGTAAGTATGTCCCACACACTATGTGGGAGATAATTATAAATGGTTTTTTGTGATTATCTGAAATTCAAATTTAACTGAGCATCCCCTATTTTTATTTGCTAAACCTGGCAACCCTAAGACTAGGCAAGCCTGTATTTTGATTAGGAATTAACTACCCCAAGATGCCTCCTTGAGAAGCTCTAACTCCTCTCTGAATAAGAGGTTATGTCTCTCGCCATCATGGTTCTATACTACCACTCCTTCTACTTTCTTTGCATGTTTCATTCATCCCCTCTCACTCTTACCAATAAACATATGAATCCAAAGTCTATTGACTAGCACAATATTAAGCACAGAATTTTACTTAGTGGTTGTAAAGAATGCTGTGTGCATGCGTGCACGTGCTGTGTTAATCTTTTAAATGAAGATTATGTTAATAATGCATCATCAGAAATACATTTTGAGAGTTTTCTAGCAGCAGTGAATTAAGTATGCATCCCCATGAAATGGAAGCTATTTACATCCTAAAGAGGTAGAATTGGTTATTGAATAAACTGAAAGAGAAGAGCTTTGAGTTCATTCAATAATCACCATCTATCAAAAGTTAAGAGTTGAAAATCCTTTATTTTAAATCTAACTACGTGAGAAGAATTTGTAAGTCAAGGCCATAGTTTTATCTGAGTGCTCCTTCTGCATATTCAGGAGCTTCAATGTTCAGTTTTAGTGCTGAGGAAAAAAAATTAAAAGAAACACAAATATTTAAGTATATGAGACATCTAGAGCAGAGTTACTATTTGTTATCGTTCTATAACAAGGAGCTTGATCCAGAATGAAAAGCAACACAGCAAGAAAGTTTTGTTATTAAAAAATTTTCAGGTGAACTCAACAAAGTATCTAATAGTTGTTTTATATCTGGTGCAAGCTCATTTTCTCACTATGGACGAGGAACAAAAAATTCACAGACTGGGGCCAGTCTGGGGACCAAATATTGAGTAGGATCAATGCAGAAGACCCCAGAATTTTATATGTCAGACCCTCAATATATGGCATAAATGGAGAGAGCTCCTTCTGGCCATTTTGTAGAACAAAGATCCTCTTATTTCCTTGAAATAAAGGCATAAAGACTTTCTTCGTTCTAGCATCTAGCTAAATATCTATCAAAACCATAGTTGCCCCACTTTTAGAAAGAAGAGGATGTGTGCTTACTCTTCTTGTCGTAAGTCATTGACGCTGCGGTCCAGTGAGATCATGTCACTTGCCACCATGTTAAATCCAAACTCTTTAATGCTGGCTTGAACTGCGTGTTTGAATTCGGGTCCCAGAACCAATGGCTTGGCTTTCTCTCCAGGGCCACCAACCACTCCGTGAGGCTCAGGTTCTTTGGGTTCAAAGTTACCAAGGATCCCGGGGCGTAGCACAGGATCACGGTAGGTGAAAGTCTGAGGCTTAAATGTGAGATACTGCCTCTGCATTATGTCTTTCTGGTTCTCTCCTCCAGCATGGCGCTCTTGTTCATTTTTGGCCTTGTTTTTTCTTCTAATAGACTCTAAGTCCACTTCTACTCCTTCGACATGAGGCCATGGCACCACAGGTTTGAATCTGTCATCCCCGGGAACTAACCCATCGCCTCCTCGGTTAGGCATGGGGTTGACATCTCTGTCTTCCTACACAAAAGGGAGGGGGATATACAATGAGTACATGCAGGCAAACCGTAGCAGCGTTTATGATACCCGTTTTCATGTTTGAAAAAAGGCTGAGGCAACAATTCAACGGTTTAAAGCATGAAACAGAAGCAGGCCATTAATTAGGGCTAACCGTTAGAGGATACTTTTGGGGCGGGGGGTGGAGGTGCGGGGGAGGAGGTGGAAGGACATGCCAAGTACCAGACTATTTCCTTGCCTTACCATTCCAAAACAAATGAATGGATGCATTTTTTACTTCTCTCCTTTTAAACCTTACTCTCTATCAAAGATCTCTTAATAAAGCACATTGTTAAGGTTAGATCAATGAGGTTCTAGGGCCTTTGATAAAACAGACTCATAATAGGTTGTGTTGTACAGTATGTGGTTTTCCCGGTTGACTGGTGTATGATAAATATAGCTTTGTGTCAGTAATATAGCCATATGGTGGCAGTGGCATTAGCTGTCACCCATAACTAGGCTGGCTTCGTGCCCCTGATGGCAGAGGAGCAAGGCAGGGATATGCACTCAACAGTTTTCTATTCAGTGAGGCTTTAGCTGAATTGAGAACTTTTTTTTAAAGCTCTAATAACTAACCAAGTCAGTTTGGGCTTTTAAATCACACCCAATACCTAATTTGCCCCATTCCAGAGGCAGCCCAGGTAAAATGAAATTGTGCATATAAGGATACTCAGTAAGGGCTGTCTCTCCTTCCTCTCCAAACCGTCCTCATCACTTATGCATCATTGTGAGAGATCCTGAGTGCTTCTGCTCCTGGCCTTTACATGTGAAGTTTTTGCTAAACCAGTATCATTCTTTGCACAAAGCACTGTTCTCAACATGAGCATCACCTCAGTGGTTTTAAAAAATACTGATGTCTGTGTCCCAACCCCAGACTCTGTGATTTAATTGGGCTAGGCATTCAGATTTTGAAAAGCTCCCCAGGTGATTCTACCACGTTACCAGGCTTGAGAACCTCTAGCTCAGAGGGAGAGCGGCTGGCTATAATTAGACAAGGGAACTATTGAGTATGTATAGCTGGGGGAGAGGCAAGGTGAATTCAGAACTGCAAAATAGGCTGACTGATCTGCCACCTCACTCCACCCTAAGATCATGTGACCCGTTAATAGGTTCAAAATAGAATTAGTACAATCTAACCAAAATGTTGAGCTATCCTGAAAAGTTAAAACTTTGCTTTAAAGAGTACAGGAGAAAGGCTCTGGAAATGATGTTGATGTGTAGGCTGCTATCTATTGATAGTTTATAGTAAGAGATAAAGATCTCTTTTTAGAAAGTCAGTTCATTTGAATGTGAATTTAGTTGATGTTGACGTTTTGGTAAGGAATAGCTAAGGATTAATTTTAGAGAGTTCAAAGGAATTTTAAAAATTCATCTATTTGTATAGGTAATATAAGCACACTACACAAAATTCAAAAGAGCATTTGGTTAAAAGCGAGTTTTCCTGCCTCCCCTTATGCAGAGGTTATCAGAGCCAGCAGTTTCTTGTTACTCTTTCTAGAGATGTTATATGTATACATCAACTTATATGTGTAATATAATTTTTTTGAACATGGGATATGAATTTTAACCGACTCATTAATTAAAAAGGGAATCCGTGAGACGTTAAACTAGTTCAAAGGTAAACCCAAAGAACAGACATAAATATAAATATCAAGAACACTGCAAAGAGGGAATGTTCTAACTACTGCCACTACCCGACTGGAATAGATTTTTGCTCAAGTAAACTCAAAAATAAAAGGATACTGCAAAGAATTTACAAATCGATGCAAAACTGGTAAATCTGGTTAATATCCAGAGAGCAATAACCAATTGCATTCCACAGTGCACAATTCCTTTTTCAACAGATAAGAGCCTTGTGCATTACTATCAGTTTTCTATGATTTACAGGATTGTAAAATAGCTCAAAGGTAATGAAAGGGTGAGATGACCTAGAAAGCTGAGTCAGATAGTATACCCAGTAATCTTTTCGGTCCATTTCAAAGTTGTTTCACAATTTTCCTTCTATAACAGAAAACTAAATATAAAATGCAACACTCAGCCTGATCTATAAATAAGATGCTTTCTTCAGTCATGTGTTGTAGGTAGATAAGACTTCTACATCAGGCTGTTTTAAAAAAAAAATGTTTTTTTTTAAAATTCTGTTTTAGGCAAGGCAACCCTTGGTTGATCTCACAGATTGCAAGGACCTTGTCAGCTAACAATCATTTTTTAATTTTATTTCTTATTTTTTATGCCTACAGCACCTGGTCTTCCTAGCTGGTCTCCCATCCAAGTACTAAGCAGGCCCTACCCTGCTTAGCTTCTGAAATCTGCTTAGCTTGTTCAGGGTGGCATAGCCATAGACTTGTATAGCCACAGGCTTTTCTGATCATCACACATCTGAACAGCAGGGACTCAGTTGAAGCCTGACCTGTAGGCCCTACCAAGGGTCAGAGGTGAATAGGTAGGAGGCAGTCCTACGGGAAACTTTGCATTCATGAAGGACTGTGGGCTCTCGTGGGAATTAACTCATACCAAGGAGAGGAAGCCAAGCATGAATCTGTAGCAGAGAGGTGGGCACTAAAGCTGGGAATTACTTACGGCAATTTGTTGTAAACAAATTAAAATAGAGAAATCATTCTAAAACTCTAAGATGTTGGACCTGAGTGGTTGATGTCAAACCAAACATAACACAAAAAGAAGAAACACATTCTCCCCTTTAGTTTTTTACAAGGAGAGGTAAAAAGTGAGGAGAAGGAAATGTCAATAAATATAGAAAAGTAGATTGAAAAATCCATCAGATGTCAACATCCATGGCTATAGCATTCATTTGTTGTCTAATATTCCATGGAAGGAAATTGCATATTGGAAGAATGGGCAATATAACAGTCCATGAAATCAAGACAGCCAAATTGTGAAATACGTGGTATGGTTTAGATTGGCCTATGCTAATATAAAAATTGCAAATTTAAATATTTCTCAAATTCAGCCACCTCAACAAAAGAATATTAAATGGATTCAAAATTCATGCTTATCTTCCTTCAAAAGTTGTTTTGACCTTTTCTTTGATTTAAGGATTCTTTTTCTAAATTTTAACTGTTGGTGTTCTTTATAGTTAGAAGTCTACCTGTCATTCCACCTTCATTCTGGATTATCTCACTCTCCTCCAAGCTAGGTGACCAAATTTATACTGATGGCTCCTATATCTATGTTCTCAGCCCACATCACAGCTCCGATCTCTGGACCTTATAGTCAACTGCTTCCTGAAAAGTCCTATTTGACATCAATCTGGCACATAAATTTAAGATACCCCAAACTGAACTTATCATTGACTGATACCCCAAACTGAACTTATCATTGACCCCACATCACAAAACTGTTTTGATTCCTGTCTTTTCTACTTTGGGGACATGACCCACCATTCATTCCACTGATCAAGTCTGAAACCTGCATTTCATCCTCAACTTGTAGTTCTCTTTTATTGACCCTACTGACACCCACTAATTCCCAACAATTTTATCACCTATTTGCTTCTGAATCTGGCCATTTCTCTCCACCACTGTCACTGCCACAGCCTTAATTAACGCCACCCTCACTCCTTAATAGAATTACTACACTAGCAATGACAGCGATGACTACAAACACTATGTCCTAAGTGCTTCACATATATTAACTTATTTAATCCCAAGGGTTAGGATTAACCCTTTACAGACAGAAAATCTGACAGAGAAGTTACTTAATGTCAGAATCAGTATGTGGTAGGGCTGAAATCTGAATCCAGGTGGTCTGGCTCAAGAGCCCATGATCTTCACTGTACTTTAGTACTTGTCATTCCAACACAGGCATTTATTGTCTCTCTTAATTTTTTTGTCCTACATAGCAGCCAGAGTGACTGTTCTAGGATTCAAATATGAACATGTTCCTTTTCCTGCTTACAGCATTCCACCACTGGCCCACTTCCCTTAGGAGAATTTATCCTTAACAAGTTCGATAATCTCTTCAGGCTCTAGCCTGCACTGATTTCTCCACCATACCTACTAGAGCAGAAGTTGGTTGGTAAAGGGTCAAATAGTAAACATTTTTGGCTTTGCAAACAGTAGGGTCTCTTGCAATTATTCTAGTCAGACATTATAGTGCAAAAGCAGCCACAGACTACATGTAAATGAATGGGCATGGCTGTCTTCAAATAACATTTGATTTACAAAGCCGGGCAGTGGGAAGATTTCACTCCCCAACCCCTGCTACACCGTAAGTTCTGTGAAAGGGTAGGGGCCATGTCTGTCACCACTGCATTCCTGTTGCTTAGCCTGGCATGTAATTCTTCGATAAGTATTTACTGAATAAATTAATGAATTTAAAATTTCTGCTTTGGTTATGAGACTCTGAGAAGAAAAGGCAAGAGAGAATGGAGAATATGGAATGGGAAAGTGGGGTTTGGATCAGAACCTTTCTGGCAATACTTCATGGATTTGGCAAGACAATGGAATGTAACTTCACATTCTCTGCACAGCATTGTACTCTTAATAATGCTATGTAATGCTCACCAGCAAAATTGAATTTGCTCACTTCTCAAAGCCCGTATGTCATTAAATCTGAAGGCAAAACCAAATATGAAAATTGTCTCTCTAGTCCCAAGCCAATTAAGAATAATCATGTCAAATCTTCATGTTATACGATTCAAGGAATGGATAGAAAGCAGTGTAATCTCTCAACTCCCCATGAGAAGAAAACGACATGCTTCTGCCTGAGAGCGAATAAGAACCAGCAGATGCCTTTGTGAGTCACTGGTACTATGAGACCTTCATGAGCACCAGCTGATTTACTGTACGGTCAAACTCAATGAATCGCTGTTGGCTAGAAATGGAAAAGAGAATCAGTAGGTAATCTTCTAAGATCAGGAAGTTCATAAAAGAGGAAACGTGCTGAAAAATATAATCACTTATCACCAGACGGTAATAAAAGATTATCAGAAATCAGGTCCAACTAACCATTTTACACCTTGCAATTTACAAAGTTCCTCCCTCGTTCCTAAATCCTACGTATGTGAGATGTTTTTCCAAGATGGCCATGCCTTGGTAGAAATGACACGAATATGAAGGGATTTATAAAAATGATCTTTAGAGCAAATGCAAGTAATATAGGCTTGTTTAGATTTGAAATTACAGGAGAACCCTGGAAAACCAAGCTCTTAATGATGAGCTTCTGCAGTTACATGATTGCTTGAAAAATTACAATTTAGCTTTAGAAAGTGGCCACTGCTAAAAAGATGCACACTATTTGGCTGTCATTCTGCATGAGCCACAGAACTTAAAAACATGACAAGTCAAATATAATTCTATGATGTAAAAATCCTCTTGATAAAAACCATCTTTAAGTAGGAAAACCAAGTCAGCGTCCTTTCTCTACCTGCACTTACCTTGAAGAAGAAGAGATAGGGGCAAAGAGAATAAGAAGGAGGTTTTAAAAATAAAGAGGTGCTGGAGTTCAGAAGAAACAGGGTGTGCTCGCAGGCTGCGTCTCTCCAGACTCTCACCAGCATGTGGCAGGATGTGTGTGGGGGTGTGGGGTGCCCCAGTGTCAGTACCTTTGTTTCTCTCCAGTTACCTAAGACTGACTCTAAGCTAAATTGTCTCCTACTAACATTTTGTGCCAAAAAATGAAGCCCATCCAGTCTTGCTCCTTTCAGAAGACTAAGCGTTGACTGCACGGGGAGTCAGTGGCCCTGCTGGGCATGTGACAAGGGCCAGGGTCAAGCAATTTGCCTTGGCTTAAGCAGGTTAAAATGGATAAACCCTAGACTAGACAGAGAATTTACCAGTCCTTGAATAGTTAGGATATCTTCCCTTACAGAAAAGGACCCCATTCTAAGTACACTTTAAGACCTAAAACTAGGAGGAGATTTGAGGTCAAAGACAATGACTGTTGGCAACTAGGGCAGACCTGGAAATGGAGAAGAATGGGGCTCATCAGTAAGAAAAAGTATTACATTCTAATAGAATAATTGTCTCTTGAGAGAAATAGACTTACTTAAGAGACATTCTCTCTCTCTCTCCCTCTTTTTTTTTTTCTAAGTATCATGCTAGAATATAAACCAAAAGGTAACGCAATGGAGAGAACAGCATGGTTGACATCACAGTAACTGCTCCACCAAAAGAAATCCGGTCGGCGACTCTAGCGCTCTACGTTAGACGCTGGCAGGGCAACCACTAGTCCAAGGCTAAGTACTGTGCAGGTACCAGTCTCACCCAGGCTTCCTCTAGGGACCAAAACACCGAGATGGTCCAATGGAGAGCTGCCTTTTATGTAATATTTAAGTATTACTCCTTTTGTTCTCTCTCAAAACTAATGAGATGCACTATGACAACCACAGAGACCAATGAGTAAGTTAGTGCTGCATTTTTAACCACCTTCTTGGAAAGATTTTACCAGGTTCATAAAAGGCATTTTAAGTAAATTAAATGCCACCCTTCCTTAATCTAATAAGCAAAATATAAAATACATAATGCAGATTTACCCTGGAGTACTGTGAATAATACTAAAATTTATGTGTCTTTCTGAAAAGTTGGCTATAGATCATTTCTGAATATTCAGTTATCTTAATAAAAGGGACATTTCCTTTATAAAAGATCTTCCCAATACATTTCATAGTTGTACAACTAGTTAGTCAGCATTTGCAGATTTGAATTTTCATGCATATCAAACAGTGTTCTCAAAGCAGTATCCATCTGCACGGGCACCATAATTTTCTGAAGATCTCTGTGCATCTTGTAAAATAATCGTACTCAGTTACAGAATATCTAGATATGGCAAATTTTAAGTCTTGGCTCTTTTCTCCCATTTTAAACACATTTTCTTTCCCATAATTAGGATGAGACAAGAGTTTGTAATTTGCCTGAATTAAGTAATGAAAAAACTAAAAGTTGAAAATAATTATATGTTCAGTAGGAAAATACAAACTATTCATGGGCAATCAACTATTTCAGTTATTGAAGATAACCTCCTGCGTGTATCTAAAATTATCTCCATTTTTGGATGGTTGGAATGAGCCCTTACTTTATCCTGATCCAAGGGTCCTTTTGGGTCCACTCCCTTTGGAGGTTGTGAATTTCTCTTAAGCAGAAGGCAAAGGCATGCAGTCATCCCAGTGGTTCCTAATCCCCTAAAGTCTTTTTCTTCCAAGTAAATGTGAAATCTGGATGCTTAGAGTAGAAAACTCGGATTCCTTCTAAGCTTTTAAAATCATCTAAGAATCCCAACAAAGGTTAAACAGATTTCTTCCCATCAGGTTAATTTATTTTAATTTAGTATTGATAAAAATATTAAAACATTGGTTTTAAATGTTCCATCTTTGGATAATAATTGTGCACTGATGGTATCTCAAATTATCAATTAGTGAGCATCCAATTTCCCTGGTCATCTCTATTTCAAGTACATAGATACTTCAGTAGGTTTTTGATATTTAATGTCACTCATATCATTGGACACTACATATGAGTACATTTTTCTTTTTTATCTCTATAGAGAGATACCTCTTCATTCAGAGTTTATGAAAATCACTCTTCAACTGACAAGAATGTTACCTTTATTTCACTAAAATCCAAACTTGATGAACAAGTATGCAGCTCTATATAGGACATACATTTATTTAAAATGCTTCAAAAGTGAAAGGCTATATTAAAAAGAAAAACTTATGAAATATAAAAATATTCTTATGTTTGATCTTTTATATTCTAGATTATGTGATTAGGTCTAGCTTACTGGTTTTGGTGGTGGTATTAGTAAGCATGGGTAATAAAACACATTCAATTTCCTCAGAAGTAACAGTTCAATTTAAAACAAAATTTAGTTCAACTAAACTAAGTGATCAAATTGCTTAAAATTAGGATAAAATTTACTTTCTAAAAAACCATGTCAATGCACTGCATTTTTAAAGGTATGGGGGGAGACTGCAAATTCCTTAAGAATAAAAGCTGTCAATTTTCAATGTATAAATTCATGTTACAACCAGAAAAAGGGAGATGTCACACAAAACCCACCTATGTATTAACACTATAATCTCTAATGCTCTATTATGTAAATGAGACATTACCGTTTAAGTACCCACTGGTTCAATCCAGTAGTTGTAAACTCAGGAATGGGTTCCATGTAACCTTACTGCCTCATCCACAGTCCTGTGGGTCTTCCTAGCACTGCTCTTCTAGAAGGTGCTGCCTCAGTGTCTGACATAATTCTTCCCAATCAGACCGAGGGCTCTTTGAGGATCGTGAGAGCATTATTTACCTTTGCGTCCCAAGCTGGAGTAGACAGTAGGTACTCAGTGTGTTTCTTCAGGGACTGAGAAAATGAAGAATTAGCTGGGGGTCATCTATTATTTCCTTGCTGGAAATAATAGATGCACTGTCCTACTCCAGCCACTGCTTGGCTTATTTTAATCTAGCATTTTGGGATTCCAAATAAGATAACTAAAAAACATTACTTTCTCTACAAATCTAAAATTTGAATAATCTTTTTCTGTTTTTATTTTTTTTTAGTTTCTGCTCTTTCAGATTTGGATAAATCATCCATGTCTGCAAGTGAAATTTGGTACTTTATGGAAAATGAGCACTTTATTTAAACATGAGAAAGTAAACCTGCGGGGGTGTTAGTCCTAGTCCTCTGGGCCAATTTATCTTGCAAATGGCTTCCTGCTAACTTTGGTCCTTGTAAAACAGAGTTAGGATAGTGATTCTAAGTCAGGTCAGAAAAATATCAGGTAAAATTCAAAAGGGAATAAAGTAAAAGAAGAAACGGGCAGTTAAAGGGCCAAATACAGGTTAATGTCCACAGTATGGGAAAGAAACCAAAGAAATTGTTTATCCTTTTACAAAAACTTTTATTTGTAAGATTGTGCAAATGGTTCAGATCAAAGTCACATAGACAACCAACCAAGAAGACTATGAAAGACATGAAAGTTAAATATTTATGAAATCCAAGTAATTTTTATTTTTTAAGAGACTTTAATAAAAATTCATCCCTCAGGTCATGAACTGAATCATGTATATACTTTACAGGTTGAAAAAAGTCTTTCTTATTGCAAGTATTGAATATTAAATCTTTAGCTGATTTGAAGTGAATTAATTATAAGAATCAAACATAAATATAAAACAAATGATTAATAAATCATTTTGTAGTATATTTCAAAAGGTGATGAAGTTGTATTTGTCAAATTTATGCCACTATTTCAGTGGTAAGAACACAAACGTCAAGACAGGGCTATATATACACAAGGTACGCCAATGTCATTTAAAAGCTCCATCTCCCACAGGTAGTAAAAGGCAGACTACAATACCTCTTAAAATATATAAAATATATTAAAATACACAATATTTAAAAATATATCATAAAATGATATACTAGGTAGATTTTAATTGTTTGGAAGCTAAGAAATTACTGAATTTTACAAAGAAAGCCCCTAAGTGGTATTTACATTCTAAAAAACAAGTTACACAAAATATTTTAATAAAGTTATCAATATTTTATAATAAATATCCTACTCTATTATTTCTATAAAATGACCTGTCTAAAAACAAGAAAGTTACTGGAGAATGAGGAGGAAAAAAGTGAAAGCAAAGCAATGAGAGAAAGATTATAAAATAAAATCTGTGAAGATTTTTAAAGACATAAATTATTTATGTATGTATGCATATATATTATGTATGCACATGGAGACAGAAAATATACATTTTAAAACCAAAGAGCTGAGTAGGATAAGAAATAAGAAATTAACCCTGCTGAATAAGACCCTTCAAAGGAACAATTTTGGCATTTCATCAGGTGGGGAAAGGAGGAACTACTTAAAATCTGAATTGATTGAAAATGAGGCCCCATCTGCTTCTCTTCTGCCCACTCACATGATGCGGAACTTTAAGCTTGTGCCCATCAACTCTACTTTCTCACCTAGAAGAGCTAAGCATCTCTTTTCACTCTCTTTTCCAGATTATATTTAATTATTTTAATATCAATCCTTGAGCCCACACTGCCAACTTTTTTTGAAACCACGACAGTGCCTACTTAGTCTTATCCTTTGATTCTCGTTTGCAGGAACAAAGTACTTCATGATCTAATACCAGCCAAAGCTGAACAGTTTAATTCTAATTCTCCAATTTCCCTTCACATCTGGTAATCCCAGGAAAGTGTATGATTTCCAAATCTTCTGGAAAACTTGATCAGAAGTTACATCACCAACAGAATTCATCAATAATTCTTATGACAGTAAGGAAAAACGCTTTACTGAGTGAGAGCAGAATGAGGTCAAATGTGGTATTTGTGTTGGGAGCGAATTGTTTGTAATACTCTTTTGAAAGCTGAAAAAGCAATGTCCTATTATCCCTCTAGGGAAGAAATTCTAGAATGAACACATCACTCCCACTTGAAATGTTACTACTTTTTGCAGCTGGAAATGAATAAAACAGTTTTTCTTCCAGTGCTTCCTTGCTTTGCCCTGAAGCCTGGCTTTCATAACAGCTCATAAAAAAGTATTGCCATGTGGGGCTTTAGAACACACACATTTTGATTGGTGTAAAATATTCTCTTGCAAATCTAAAAAGAAAAAAATCATCTCAAGAAAGAAAACTCCTCCAAGTTCTCAGGGCAGATACATCAACTTGAAGTGTGGAGCAACATTTTACTACCATGTCATGATGAGAAATCCATTTTAGGAGGGTGTGACAAGGAAATATAATTATGTGAGACAGAAAAAAAAATACCCTCAAAGTAGATCAAGGCTATTTATGCAATAAACTTGACATTTTACTGTTCAAATATCAACAGGCCTGATCTGAGGAGAGTGCTTAGCCAGCAATACTCTAGTTTGTTATGTGGCATAGGAGTTAGTATTTATATGCATCATTAAAAAAATTGTCCTTTTAATTATCTAAATATTTATTGCAGGTCTAATATCTGCCAGGCACTCTCTAAAGTACTGTTATAGAAAAAGGCCCTACTTCTGAGGGTGTCATAGCCTTGGAGAAGGAACACTTGAGAAGGCTATAAGTAACATCATCTATGTTCCAAAAACAGTGGACACTCCCCCGCACAAAGATGGTGGGAATAGCTGGTAGGTAAGGGTATGGGGGTGGGGAGGATTGGCAGCCATTCCAGATTGAGGCAGAAGTCCCAAAGCATAAAAACATGGATTATTCAGGGAACTCCAAATGGTTTGGTGTAACAAGTGCAGGGGACATATGGGGGAGGTGGTAGGAGATGAGACTGAAGATGCTGGCAGTGCCTCAGAGTGCTTCTTAAGAAATGCCAAGAGGTTCAGACTTTATTCTCTTAGAAATGGGAGCCACGAGAGGGAAGCATGCCAGGTTGGAGCCGAGTTCTGGAATGTATACTCTGATGGAGCAAATGAACAGGGAGAGGGGCTGAGATGTTTTCAGAGGGACAAGAAAAATATTTAGAAATAAAATACTGGAAAAAGCAACAGGGGAGAGAATTTCAAGGAAGGAGTGGTCACCAGGGCTAAAAACTGCAAGCAAGTTGTTAAAATACTAAGAATTCCAAGGCTTGAAGGGTAGGCAAGGGAAGTATTTCAGTCTCAGTTCTGCAGCATGACTCACTCGCCAGCTCTGTGACACATAACACTGGCAGAGGCCCCAGGAGCGGGGATCTAGAGGGGCCTCAGGACTGCTCATAATTACCCCCTGCCCAGCTGCAGACGGAATGCTCTATTTTCTGTCATCTAGAGGCCTAGAGGTGTTTCCGTGACCCTCTTGCTTTTCTGCCCTAGACATTCTTCTGAAATGTCTAACTGACGGATTGACAAATATGTATTGAGTACCGACTCTGTACTAGGCCAGGCTACTCAGATACAAGGATGAGCAAACTCATTCCAGTGCCTGTGGAGCTCTTTGTCCAGTGTGTGTGTGTGGGTGGGTGGGGGGAGGTGGCGGCAGGGGGACATATAGTCAAATAACCACACATATATGATGCTGTGAGGGCATTTCAGGAGGGCTGATCTGACATGGGGAGTTGGGTGGGCCTCCTTGAGAATGACTACTTCCTGAGTAGAGATCTGAAGGATGAGGAGAAGCTAACTAGGTGAAGAGAGGAGGGAAGGCATTCTAGGTAGAGAACATTCTGCGCAAAGTCCTGACAGCGAGAAGGCCTGTGGTCAGTAAGACGGACTAAATGGCTGGAGTGCAAAGAGTCAGGCGGGCCTGGTGCCAGACGAGGCTGAAGACAGATAGCAGCCAGACCAAGAAGCAGGATCTGGTGTCCATTGGAATGAGTGTGGTTGTAATACGAGAGCAATGAAAAGCCAGTTCACAGTGTTAGTGCTTCTAGAAGAGATGGGAGCATTTTTAAAAGAGCCCACTGGCTGAGGAGTAAGAGAACAGACTGGAAGGAGGCCAGAGAGCATGAGGGCTGATTACGAAATGGAGCGATTTCATGATGGACTGACCTGTCTGGTGAAGGAGATGGAGGTGTCAGAGACGGCTTTCAGGTTTCCAACTTGTACAAGTAGATGCTATTCACAGAATGAGGAAACGATGAAAAAGACTGAAAATGAAAATGACAAATTCCTTTTTGGACATGCTGAGTTTGAAGTGCTTCTGAAACATTCAGGAGAAGGCCGAAACAGAACGTGTACCTCAGTGAAGAGATCTGGACTGGAGAACAGAGATCTGACAGCTATCTTTACATAGGTAATAACTGACATAAGGACCTGGATGCATTTATTTATGGAGAGATGATAAAGTGAGAAGAGGAAAAGACCTTGCACCCTGCCTTGAGAAATCAAACCCTTGGAAGACTGGTGGAGGAGGGTGAGACCGCCAAGGAGACAGAGGACTGGCCTGGTATGCAGGAAGAAAACCAGAACAAAGACTGCGTCCAAGACAGAGGGAATGGTCAACAGTGTTAAGTGCTGTTTAGAAGCCAAGCGACCTGAAGACAGGATTTGGTGAGGGGAGGTCAACTGATAAGTGGGTGTAATGGGGTCAAGAGCCTAACAGGAGTGAGCTGAGGTGTGGAGTTAGGGGGTGTGGAAATGGTGTGAGCAAAATTAGACAGCATTTATGAAAAGTCTGCCTGTGAGAGAAAGAACAGAAATGGAGAGGTAACTGGAGAAAATAAGGTAGAGTGAGAGTTTGGGGTTTGTTTTGTTTTTAGTGGGAAAGTATTAATTCTTTTTAAAGAAAGGCAAGGGCGAGGTATTAAAGTATATATGAGATGGTGGCCAGGACATGGAAGCAACCAAAGTGTCCTACGATAGATGACTGGATAAAGCAGCTGTGGTACATATCTATGATGGAATATTACTCAGCCATAAAAGAAGATTAAAATACTGCCATTTGCAACAACATAGATGGATCTGGGGATAGTCATGCTATGTGAAATATGTCACAGAAAGTTAAAAACTACATGATTTCACTCAAATGTGGGATATAAAACTGAAAGCAACAAACATGACAAACAGATTCATGGACATGGACAGTGCATTACTGGTCACCAGAGGCAAGGGGGCGGGAAGGGTGGTGGTGAGAGGTAGATAGGGGAAAAGAGGGTCAAATGTTTGGTGATTGAAAGAAATTTAACTCTAGGTAGTGAACATGAGATGCAGTAATATATGATGTCGTGTTGAATTGTACACTCAAAACTTATTTATCAACCAATGTCACCCCAATTATTTAATTAAAAAAAAATACATGTGAGAGAAGGAGTAATCCAGAGTAGGAAGTTCCTAAGAAGTGGGCTGGGTGGGGGCCGAAGCAGAGGAGGGAGCGGCCTGGTCAGGAGGAGGCGGCCCCTCTCCTATAAGAGAAAGGATGGAACTGGTGTGGACACTGGCACCATTCTCTCCCCTGGGACCCAAACCCTCCCCGCTGCTGTCTGAATTACTTCAACGGTCTCCCTATTTAATCTACCCTACATACTGCTCAGACTTACCTGTGCTTTGGCATGCATGGTAGTTTTCTTTCTAAAATTGAAAGTCTCTGCTTTTTTTTTTTTTTAACACACCAGATTCAAAATCCTTTGCCTGGCCTTCTAATGTTACCCATTTTTACTCATTCGAGCTGTTCTCAGGACTCATTAGCTCATCATTTAGGCCCCTTCAGGAGACCATAAAAAAGCATTCTCGGTCTGGCTCATGCTGTCAACCTGAGCCTGCAGCACTGCCCTGGTTTCCTCTTCTTTCTTCCTAAGTTCAACGCTAATTCCATTTATAAAGATACAGCCCCTTCCATTTATTCTATGTCAGTGATATTTCCCCCCTTATGAGTTTCTGCTCCCTGGTACTTTTACAGTCCTCTATCCCAGGTGTCAGTTTTTTCTCCCCCAACCAGACTACAAGCTCCAAGAGTCTTGCATAGTCTTCTACTCCTTTTGCACACTGTTTCTATTACTTATCTTCTTTTCTCCTAAATTCTCCGCCAGTTTGATTTCCCTCATTCTGACACCCATATACAAAATAACAATACCGATCCAATAGAAAACATGCTGTCTCCTGGGCTCCGTATTTCTAAAGGAGGGTCTGCTTTATAGTTTTTAGGTGGGTCTTGGTGGGGACAGCAATGAAAAGTGTTGCTTAAAAAACAAAATAAAATAACTGGACACTGTCAAGTACATTACATATTCTAGTCCCCACAACAATCCTATGATAGGTCCTGCAATTTTATTCTCTCATTTTATAGCTGAGGAAATCAAAGACTAGAGAGACGAAATAACATGTGCAATGCCACGCAATTAGTAAGCGACTAATCCAGGATTTGAACCCTGGTCTGTGTGACTCCTAGCCCTGGGTATTTAGCTACAATGTTAAGCTACTTTACAAGACTGTTTGATGATGACTTCTATTTTCTAGAAATTTACAAAAAAATTACAAAAAATGAACTTGAAGAACTTTAAAATTTAATGTCCAATTAATGTACACTTTCAGGGCTCTTTATTCTGCCTTTTCATCACATTTTAAAGTCCCATCTTTTGCAACTCCTTCTACCAAAGAAACAGCTAATACTGACACTTGAAACAATGACATGTCTTCTCAAACTTTTTTTTGATTTAGGTTACGATTTACCCCCCTATGTGAAATAAGGGGAAAACATTTTGAACTAACTTTATACAAAAAAATTAATGAGCTTCTCTCATAAGTAAAAGTAAGGATTAAAGTGCTTTTTGTCCTATGTCAATCTGACTCTCTCAGTGATATAGTAAGTAGCACTGTGAGGTTCTGAGCTGTTCAAACCCTCACTTAACAATACCCTTGCCTTTTTGTAACCAAAATTTTTGCTGCAGCTGTGGAATAAAACCAAATTATTCATGATCGAGTCCATGACTGTTTTCAATGATGTTCTACTCGAATGAAAAACTTATCAAATGGTTCCATGAAGACTGCAGACGATAATTAGATCATCGGAGAGGAACTTACTAGGTTTCTCAGACGTGTGGCCCGTAAACAAGACTAGAGCTCTATTTTTTGCCATCCATCTTGTAAGAGGTATCATTTAGGGAAATGGGAGAAAAAAATTCCACAGAATATGTATCCATAAATACTACTGTTTTTTAATATACATAATGTTGTTCACTATGAAATGCAAACGAGGATTAGGAGTAGCATATCAAGATAGTGCTTTCAGAGAATAATACAGGGTGTTTTCCTAATTTATTCTCTGATTTATCGTGTAGTCTAGGGATTATATTTATATAAGAACATTAAAAATATGATGCATTTAACTTAAAATTAATTTTCCATTTCTTTCCAGTTCCCTTTCTTTCTGCTCTGACACATTCCCCCTTTGTCATATAAAAGCTGTCAGATGGTACAACTGAAATCTGAGATCTCTTTGTGACTAAAGATGAAATTCTGGCAAATATTATGTACAGTACTTGGAACCGTCAAGTCTAATCAAACGCCTCCATTTTATCTTGCCATCATCTTCTGATGACCCTAAGTCATTCAACTTTTTCATTTTTCTATTAGAAAGATTTCCTTCTTTTACCTTGTACAACAATGGTAAGCAACACATTTATCGTGGTGTCTATGAATGAACGGAAAAGGAGGCCACTGTTACTACAGCACGCACCGAACATAACCTGCGCAGGTGTCAGTCAAGGCATTAGTGAAGCTAGCAAAGTAAGCACAGAACATCCAAAGGCTTGACAAGAAACATGGAAGAGATTAAAAAGGAAAACAAAAACGAGGTAAATCAATTCATCACTGACAGTGCTTCACTGAATGCTGATTTCCAAGATGATGACCTCTGTGACAATGATGATGATAGGGTGAGGTAGAGGTGGAACACTTACAAGGTAACAAGCACTATTCCAAGTGCATTGCACCTCTTTTCATTCTTGCGATAACCCTTTGAGCTGGGTACCATTCTGTCGATAAGAAAACCAAGGCACAGAATTAATTGCTGAAAGCCATACACTGAGGAGGTGACAGAGGCAGGATTCAAAACCAGCGTCTCAGACTCCAGAGCCCATGCTTTTAACAACTTTACTCTCTCCATGGAGCAAGGCATCCACAAGTTTTTCATAACTTTTAATTATACAAAATGATATGTATCCTTGAGATTTTTAAAATACAAAACCCTAAATATATTCTTTATAAACAATGCTAATTTCAGTAAGTTCATTTCAAAAAAATTTCCTTTATTTTCAAACCACTACAATGCTATTAACTAGAATTTGTAATAAAATACTTCAGAAAGGGCTAGCAATAAAATAGCTCAGTAATAAAATAGTCTGGAAAGGACTAAACTTCTGAAACTACTAAACTTCCAATTAGTACTTCAAAAGTAATAATAACTTGCTGTGAGGCCCACTAGCCTAGGTGAATATCAGGCTGTAGAAAATGTAATATACCTTAGAGTGGTATATTCATCTCATGTGATTTTATTTCTACAGAGAAAAAGAGAAAGCAGTTATTTTCAGTTAGTCACTTTGGCACATAAGAACATTAAACTGAGCTGCTAGGATTGCTATTCTGATTTCACAGAAACATGGAATGGTTTTCAAAAATCTATTTGTCTGCCACTGACAAATAGGAAGTAAACAAAACATAGTTTCTCAGGCTGACACTAAGAAAGAGTCGCCACCACTCCCACAGCCCGAGGCACCTCGATTTCCCTGAAGGGCATCCTTGGTTTTGATGGCATGTCATGGCATGTCAGTCTTACCAAGATCACATTCTCAACAAATTCCTCACACATCTACTTTAGCCCATGCTTGCTGCTAAGCTTCTAGAAAGTTAAAAGACAGGGTGATCTCAAGAAATAAACTCTCTTTTCATAAACATCCATCAGTGGTTCTTAATCTTTTTAGGGTGACAAAGATCTTGGACCTTCTCCTAGTGGGGGAAAAAAAATCCAAAAAGTATAATGTCGGTAAAGTTCTTTGTACAACCATCTGCCTGTGTGAATCAAAATCTTTAAAAGCATTCATTCCTTCTCATTACAAAATTTTGGAACTGGGAACATATTCTAGGGAGATCATTCTAATTAAGAAAAGACATTATGCAAAAATGTTCACTGCAGTATATACCAGCAAATATACTAGAAACAAACAGAATGTCTGTAATGAGAGAATAATCAAGAAAATTACGCTGTACTTAAACAACTGAATAGTGCATAACTGTGAAAATGTTCAAGAAAAATAATTCTTGTGGAAAATCCTTATGATATAATGTTAGCTTTTAAAAAGGAGGTTACATACATTGACTATACATATTGGTTACACCATGAGATTTCAAATATGCAAAAAAAGCATAGACATGACCAGAAGGAAAGGAAGTTAAAAGCAGTATTTGTCTCTGGTGGTGAGATTTTAGATAACTTTTCTTATCTCATAGTTTTCCTCATTTCCTATATTGAGCATATGTTTGTACAAAGTTTTTAAAAATTGTTAAGCTTCTTCTTAAACTTGTTTTAAAAATTATTTTCTGATCTTGGAAGCTAAGCAGGGTCAGGCCTGGTTAGTACGTGGAAAGGAACCACCTAGGAAGATCAGATGCTATAGGAGTAAAAAGTAGAAAAAATAAGGGATTATAAACTGACAAGGTCCTTGCAATCTGTGAGGTCAACCAAGGGTTGCCTCGCCTAAAATAATAATAATAATAATAATAATAATAATAATAATAATAAAAAATTATTTATTGACAAAAAAGTCGACCCATTAGAAAACAGGTTATATAATAACTAATCTTTTTTCCCCCATAAAGAAGTTCTACATCACAGTAAGTTATAAAGCTTGTTGATTGCCAGAGGTCACTGTACATAATTTAATGATAAAACAAAGAGAGAATACATAACAAGAATAGTTAAGAGAAGGCTCAGAGAAATAATACCTATGACCACAAACAGATTAAGCTGAAGGTTCACACACAAGATACAGCTAGAAATATTTTTCATTTGAGGACATAACAAAACTTTAGGTAACATTAAAAATCAAAAACAAAACAAAAATACCCAGCTTTACTAATTTTCTTTAAGAGCACATAAAACAGAATGCAGTGGATTCAATTATTAATCACTTAATCATCAATTATCAATCACTTTCAAGCAAAGAAGAAAAAATTGTGTCACAATTTTCTAAAATGAGACATTCATAAGGTGGAAGCCCACACCCTGCACTGCCCTGTACTTCATGTGAAGATGTATACATCTTTTTTTTTTAAAAAAACACTTTTGTTACACTTTGTTCTCTACTGATCTCTCCCACATACACCTGCTCCCAGTTCATCTTCAAGATACTTCTTTAAAAGAAATTTTTTAAAAAATGAAGTTTAAAAAATAAAGCAGTTAAATTAAAAGTCCTCATCTTGATTTCTCTTCGAAGCAGTAGATATAAGTGGTAAACTGAAAGAAGGAATTAAAAGGAATGGCTAGATTTTTAGCATTAATTTTGAGGTCATTTTTTTTATTTTATAGTCTTTTAACTACATATTAAAGTATATTTAACACGTGCATAATTTTAAAGCATTTAATTTCTAGTTTAGAAATAACTGTAAAGCAAAGAAATTATGTTTCTGGGTGTCAAAATTCTGTGCACTGAGAAGCGATTAAGTTTTAAAAACCACAAAAAGATATATTGAAAGTATTTCAAGAGCCTCCAATAAAAACGAACACCAAGAGAAACCTCTAAAGCAAAACGATAACAAGCAGTACATTAACAGTATATAAGCCTGACCTAATTCGGATTAAAAAATCAGGTATTTCTTTTGCTGAGAGGACTCACTTCCCCACCCAAGGAAGGACATACGGCAGGAGGAGGTATGTGGCAGGCAGCTGTCAGTGACACTGTATTTCAGCCCTTGCATCTGCAGGTCCAAATGAACAGGTGGAAGTAGATCTCTGAACCAGGGGTGACAGAGCAGGCAGCCCTTCTGCCTCCAACTTCGTACAGAGGACAGGCTATTGTAACAGGTGGGGAGGGCACTACAATAGCAAACACCATTCTTCATCAGAAATCATGGGATAAAGGATAGATGTTGAGTGTTTAAAAGTGTGTTCAGTGGTTCCTGGAACTGATTTAAAGAAGTGGTGAGGCTATGATGAGTTTTTGTTTTGTTTTTTTTAAGTATGATTCTCACTGTGAGAAAAATTATATTACTATTGCCAAAAAGATCCAGAGCCAGAAACTAGCAGTCTTTTGCTTTGACCTTAGCTGCAATTTTATTTAAAACACTGATGGAGGTCAATGATAGAAGAGGATCGATCTCAGCTGTAAAAAAGAAGTCAGGAATTCTAGTTTCCAGCCATGGCTTCCACTAATTAGCTATTTTATCTCAGATAAATCAGTTACCTCGTGGTAAAAAGGAAGAAGTAAAGTAATCAGTGCCCAACCTCACAGAGTTGTAAAGAGGCTCAAATGAGATAATGCCTGGAGAGCGGGTTACATTAAAGTCCTATTTAAATGTAGTAGGTTAAGAAGGGATAGGAGTAGTTTAAAATTTCTAAAGAAGTGTTCTGCATGCAAAATTTTTAACTGTTTCATATCCAAACTTTAAAAAAAACCTGATTTTTAAACAAATCAATATGAAGCATAAACATGAGGAATAGATTATTACAATAATGTTGAGATCTCTGTGAAACAAACAGTGAGGGACGGCTCAGCATGTGTTGATGCTGTAGACAGACTGACTGACTACAGGAGTGTGTTATGGATTCATAGGAGGGAGGCACAGAAGTTAAAGGCAGCGTTCAGAAACTTTAAAGCGACCTGATAACTTAGTTTTATGTCCTCTGACCATAATTAGGGCTTGTATCTTGTAAGTTTAAATTTTTCATTCTATTAATTCACTTGTATAGAAGTATTGACTTGTGGCTGGAAAGGAATAAAAAACTACACAAAAAATCAAATGTGGTGCTTCAGCACAGATAGTTGGAGAAATGGTATATAAAATGATGAAAAAAAAAGTATCTGGCCCTTTAATGATATGCTAAAATTTAAGTATCTCCCTCATTAGATCAATCCTTTTGATCAGCAGTAATTAAAGAATGAGTAGAGTTACACAAATCTGAATGACATACCATTGAGGTAACTGGAATTTAATATCTTTGCCTATATAGTAAAATCTGACGTGACAGCAAAACTTGCCAATATTTGAGTCTGAGATGGACTTTAATACTCTGGTGTCTGCCTTTCACCTTTTTCAAACAAAGTTAAAATAGTCAATTTAATAACTAAAATAGTCAATTTAATAGTCAACACTTCTGAATTATTATTAAAATAATAAAGTTCTCAATAAAAATAATGCTAAAGAATCTCCCAAGTCTGAGTTTAGTAACTGCTATTGTAGAATGCAGTTTTGTTATCTCTGTTGGTGGTTCTATAATTTCAATTAGTCTCTGTAAAGAATAGCCTCCTCAATTAAAAAAATGGGCGAAAGACCTTAACAGGCACCTCACCAAAGAAGACACATGGATGGCAAATGAAAGCACATGATGACATCTGTGTCATCAGGGAAATACAAATTTAAACAAAGAGATACCACTCTACACCTATTAGAATGATGAGAATCCAAAACACTGACACCGCTAAAGGCTGGTCGAGATATGAATAACAGGAACTCTCTCATTGCTGGTGGGAATGCAAAATGGTACAGCCACTTTGGAAGACAGTTTGGCAGTTTTTTACAAAACTAAACATATTCTTACCCTATGATCCAAGGATCATACTCCTTAGTATTTACCCAGAGGCAGATACAAACTTATATCTACACAAAACCTTGTGCATAGATATTTATAGAAGCTATATTTATAATAACTGCCAAATCTTGGGGGCAACCAAGATGCCCTTCTAAGTCAAGGGATAAACTATGGTACATCTAGACAATGGAATATTACTCAGCATTAAAGAGAAATTAGCTATCAAGCTGTGAAAGGACTTAGAGGAATCTTAAATGCAGATTACTAAGTGAATGTAGCCAGTTGGAAAAGGCTACATACTCTATGATTCTAACAATATGAAATTTTGGAAAGGGCAAAACCACAGGGACAGTGAAAAGGTCAGAGGTTGTCAGGGGGAAGAAAGGGATGAATAAGTGGAACACAGGATTTTTAGGGCAGTATTTTATAAGTCATATAAATGTCATATAAATATTTTATGTGATGTTTTATACTGGTAGACAGGTATCATTACACATTTGTCCAAACCCACAGAATGTATAACACCAAGAGTGAACCCTAATGTAAACTATGGATTTGGGGTGATAATGATGTGTCACTATAGGTTCACTGACTGCAACAAATGTCCCACTCTGGTGAGGGATGTTCATAACGCGGGAGGCTGTGCATGTTTGGGGTCATGGGGGATGTGGGAAATCTCCACACCTTTCTCTCAATTTTGCTGTGAACCTAAAACTTCTCTTAAAATATAGTCTTTAAAAAAACCCTGTAATTTTATGGCATACATTAATTAACCTCTCACCAAAGGATTGTGACTCTGTACTAATTCTCTATTTGAAAAGTTTAGCTCAGTATTGGTTGCTTTTTTCCTTCATTCATGTTGACTTTTATTACTGGGCTGGAGAATAACTCCATAAAGAAAAAAAACTATTCTTGTTTTCTTTTTTACTGCTATATACCCAGGACCTAGCAGATCTTCAGGAAGACAGATATTGATGAAAAGAATTAAAAAATAAAACAACCAAAATGACCAAGCATTTGAAAGCTGATGGCTCCTTAAGGGAGTGACCATGACTCATTCATCTTTGCCTACTGAGCATTTAGCACAGTGCTAGAAACAGCAGGGGTCAGTGTATGCTTGTTAGATAAAATGAATGAATGAATGAATGAATGAGTGAATGAATGAACAAGAGCACTGGGCAACAGCCACAATTTAAAAGCACACACACGCTTTTCACTCTTTACTTAAAATATTTTAATATTTACGATGAACTCTGAGCAGAAATTTTATTTCACGATTATTATTTGTACTGAATCCTACCAATCCTTCTACAACAACACAATGTGACTGGTAATGCTCAAACTAAAGAGAAACAAGAAATCTGACTGAGAGACTTGCCTAAGTTGTTCTTTTTTAGAATATTACTCAGTATTTCCTTCAAATAGCTGCCCTTTAACACACACACACTCCCTTCTCGATGGCCACTGATGGATTTTATTTTTATGGCAAAAGAAACAAAAAATATTCAGGAAGAATTTTTAGTAATTTGATACTCTGGTGTTCTTCATTAAAAACAAATAAACAAACAAACAAAACCCCTCAAATTTAGCATAAAGCTTTTTAGTTTCCAGAAAACCTTTCTCACGCTTATTCTGTTAGAGAAATGGTAAGAATAAAAACAACTCCCAATTTCCAACAATCACTTCTAAGCCTGCAGCAATTGAATAAGATTCATTTTTTTATACATCAGAAGCCATATTTCATTCACAAACGAAATGACTTCTAATCTACAGAAGACATCTATGCTAAGATTTGAGCATAAACCAGAATCTGTAATCTATCTTTATTGTCATTTAAACTTTTTAAGAAACTCTGCCAAGCCCGATGAATAGTATAAGGTATTGGAATTTAATTTGTCTTGCTGCCCTGTCTCCAGAAGCCAGCAGAAAATTTAATGAAGTGATTCAGTCAGAGAAATTAAGGTTATTATGAAATTTAATCAGAGAACTCTCTGGAGCCTGATGGCTTCATGATGGTATTTTATAAACAACTGTCATCACTCTTAGCATTTTTTTCCCCTTTCAGACAGAGCATCTAATATTAAGGACAATCTTCTAGTTGCAAGTTTATCAGCAAATCCTTAGTGACAAAATGAAGTCAGGCTACAAAATATCTATGCCTCATCAAATCTGCACAGAAGTTCAATGTGTATTAAATTTCATTCTCACTTTGGGTCTTGAAGTACATATGGATAAATATGGGTATGAAGTTTTAAGAGAAAATACAAATAGCAAAAAACCTATTATTTAGGCAAAGAAATGTGGAAGACCCTAACAGCTGAATCTTTGCGCAACTTAAATATGAAAACTATGCTGTTTTTCTTTTGTAGAAAATTGTTTAAAAAAGCACAACCTAAAACACATTCTTCCTCTCAACCTTTCGTTTTTGTACATGTCAGGTTATTAGTAGGGCAAATTAATGGACTATTGCCACAGGAAATAAAATGTTGATTTGTTATAAGGTTTAAGTCTACCTTTGCATTTTTTATAAAGTGTTTGCTAACATACATCAGTGTTGAAAAAGTATAATAGGAAAGAAAAGTTAACACATTAACCATCTTACATAGAAACAACATAAGGACATCATTCCCAGTAATCATTACAACCAGTCTCAAAGAACTAAATGTTCGTAAAAGTGCAGTTGATATTGTCTTGCCCAATCCTAATCACTACAATTGTTTCAAAATAATTGTCAGAAAGAACTGAAGTTTTTCTATGGTTCTATAATTCTAACATTTCATTAACTAGAAATGAGCTCCTTAGTTAAATAAAGTTTTACTGTATCACATACCTGAAGAAGTCTTGAGATTGGCACCCTATTAATGATGGTTAAACCCAAAGCACTATTAAATTTTCTATAATTAAATGACCTTGCTTCCTGAATTTTTCATATCTATTTCATTTTCATGTAATTTTATCCTTCTCATAAATGAGGACTTAGGTGTGTTTGAATTTTATGCCTATGTAAGATCATCCACAGAAATAGAGTCACACACGTTTTCTTTTTTTATTGGGGTGGGGGGTGTTGTTTTGTTTTTGTTTTAAATATATGATACTATCTTTACAGGTAGACAATGATACTAATATCCCAGTTGCTAGAATTGTAATTGCAGCCCTATGACCAACTCTCAAACTTCGTCTAGGAGCCTGAGGGTTGAGTGCCCAAGAGATGGTCAGAAAGCTCCTTGTAAGGACCTTGAGCCCACTGAGGTTCCACATCCAGGACCTCTCAGGTGTCGGGTCAGCAGGGGGCCATCCCCCAGCGAATATCTCTGATCCTTACTCAATTCAGTTTCCCTAGGACCCAAGGGTATTAAAAACAGCAAAAAAGAGATTTCAGGGGGCTAATTTAAAACCTCTTGTATAGTTAGATTTACTCCTTCAACTATTCTTCTTTCTACACCCAACATGTCAATGGCTCAGCTCTGGGCGTAACAGAGATAAAAGTCAGAGCATCTGCCTTCTAGGAGCTTAGATTATGGTGGCAATTATGATAGGGTTACAGGAAGAAATGGGTCCACGTGTCCAAACCACAACTTGGCTACACTGACTGGCACCTGGCCATAACCGAGGCAGCCAGTGTTTTCCTGAAGTACGACCATGGGCTACATGCCAGGATGTGCTGGTACTGCCTCTGGTATTAGAGAGGTGTTGGATAACATTTTGGAAAATGCTGTCCCACTACTGGGGCTGGAAGGAATGTAAAGGAAAAAAAAATCCATAAAGCTGTGAGTTTGGGAGCAAATGAAAGGCAAGGGCAACTACTTGATTTAGTCAGGCATTGTACACTCTCAGCTGCCAAGTGTCAGTAATCTGAGCTCTCTACCAGTCTAGAGAGCCTGACTTGGATTCTTGGTTGGAACGGTTCTCCTGAGAGTGTACATAATTTGTACAAGTACCAAGCATGGCACTTTCCCTGAGGGTTCATCTGGGTGTCTCTGTCCTTTTTCCGTTTGAAGAATTCTTAAAATCGAGTGTTTTCTTACTGCCCTCAGTCCCCTGTAGACTCAATTTAATCACACTGAGATCTTGCTCTTTCTCTTGGAACACATTTTGTGTCCCAAGAGGCAGGCTAGTTAGAGATAAGCCTGAAGCTACTATGCCCTTACAGAGTGATCTGGGTCAAACCACAGGTTAATGACTTCTCAAAATAAAGCTTCTTAGGTTATCAAAACCCAAAGGCTGAAATACTTATCACAACATGGACTCTATGAAGAGTTTTAAAGAGCTTTGTATTTACCTGCCTTTTGGACTGAACTTCATTGTTTAAAGAAAACACTTGAACTTCAATTAAAACATCAAGATTAAAGGAGACAGTCTAATGATCACATCCTACATTATGTCTTTGAAAAAAAAAATAACATTGGGTTGTACGTTATTTTCAGAGGTATCCTAATCTTTTTTGCTAACCAGAGATTGAGTTTTCCCAAATTTACCTGGAGCAAATATACAATACTAGTAACATGCAGGGGTCACCATGTAACACACAGCGAAAGAATTCATTTCAACTTATCTAAAAACTGTCAGCCTACAATCAAAGTTACTATAAAAACTTATGAAGAATCCTCTTTAGTAATAATAGAAAAGCATGTTCATGTAATTCATTTATGAAGAAAGATTTTTACAGCTAAAGTCGGTAAAAACAACTAGATCGATGTGCTATATGCTTATCAGTGTTTTAACATTTATTGGAACCGCTGTATTTCTGTAATTTACTCTTAACTTCATATGATTGAATTTTATTACAAATTTTCTGGTTGGCAAATTTTCAAAAACTACTAAGAAATAGTAGTTACAATATTATAGTTGTCAAATTATACTTTTCAGGATATGTGCAAATAGGCTCCTTCAATTGTAAAGTGCAGAACATAATAAAAATATTATTAATCTGGAACTCTTCTAAAACATGTATGATTATTTCATATTTGTCTACCACCGCTCAATTGTTTTGTAGACTATTGCTCACTGCCTGACCAGTTTTACAAACACTGCCAGCGAAATCATAACTCTTTTTCTTGCTAGCTTTCAGCCTTAGTCATCCTTAATGTTCTCAGGTAGCAACTGCTTAGCTTCTAACTTCCTCCCCCTGGTTTATGGGGAGCAGTTACTATGTAGGGAAACCTGAATAACACATGGAGTTGAGGATTAGTTTTATCAGTTTTAATTCTGCGTGACCTGGAGTTAATCCCTTGATCTCTCAGGATCTGTCTGAATTTTTCACTTGTAAAGAAGAATCTCAGGCAAAACTGTGAAGACTGTAAAAAGATCAGTGGTTGCCCAGGGTGGAGGGGGTGAATACAGGTAGAGCACAGAGGACTTTTAGGGTACTGAAAATACTCTGCATGCTACTATCATGATAGATAAATGTCATTATGTATTTATCCAAAGCTGTAGAATGTGTGACACTAAGAGTGAATCCTAATGTAAACTATGGACTCTGGGTGATATGGCACGTCAGTGTCAGCTGTGACAAATGCACCAGTCTGGTGGGTGGGGCATGCTGATAATGGGGGAGATGGTGCATCTGTGGGGGTGGGGTAAGTACGAGAAATCTCTGTACCTTCCTCTCAATTTTGCTCTGAACCTAAAACTACTCTCAAAAAATAGTCTTAAAAAAAAGAATCTAGATCATCTACACTCAAGATTCTTTTGAATGGGAGCCATACAACTATCCCCATTACTGTTAAAAATCTGTTTAAATCATCTGAAACTTTAAAAATGCTTTTTAAAAGTTTAGTAGTTATTTGTAGGGCACTATGGATACCATTATTTTATTTAAATGGCCTTGTTAACTACTTGGAACTTCTGTAGACCTAAGCCAATTTTTAATAAGCAAGGATAGCAATTAAAGAATCATAAAATACTTAATTGTTAAATCCACTTGCCTCAAATAAAACTGTTTCATAATCTTTTAAGTTTAGTCACTTTATACAAAATAAATGTTAAAAAGTAAACTTTTTCTCTATATCCTCAACTCATCTAAAATAATCCTGGCATTACCTTTGAATGACCTCTCTGTGATTTATTATCTTTCAGTGCAGTAGGTATGCTGCCCTTGTCAGCTGCACGTGAAAGAAAGAGAAGCAAGCTGCTGTGATTCACCCTATAAAGAATCTCCATAAAATTACAGAGTAGTCAACCATACAGCCTAGTGATATTTGGCAGTCTTTTCATTAGTTTAAAATATGAATATTAAACTGAAAACTCAAGAGTTGAATGTATTTTTCATACTTTGACAATTGATAGACTGAAGAACTTTTATACTAGGTCATGATGTCCAGAGATACATGAAAATAATTATAATAGACCAGGTTGCAATTTTCATTCAGACTTTTTAAAGCAGTTTCAAAATAGTCTATAATGTTATAGATTAATGCTGACATGTAAAAGGCATGAGAGAGAATGAAAGTACATATAAAATCCACACAGGCATGCCCATCACAATGAAACTTGAATTAACAAGAGTATTTAGATAATGTATATGTGCGTACACGCTCTTGCATACATACCATTATGGTATTTTACACATTTATTTCCAGGTAATCTAAAGTTTAGTGTGAAAATCCCTTTGGTTGCTAGTTTCTTTGTGATTATTGAAATCTACATGCAATATTAGTATGCTTTTTTATCCAGTATGTTAGCAATGACAAGATGTGTGATATAGCAAAAGGATTCCGGATTTGCTATTGGAAGACTCAGATCTCTATCATTATTCTCCATTACTGGACACGTTTAATCACAGGTGAAAAAAAAAAACTGAACTAGGTCAGTGGTTTTTAATTAAAGGCACTTGTCAGAACAACCTATGCACCTTTTTCAAAACACACATAGCCAGGCTCACACACACAGATTTTTACTTCAGTAGGGGGGATTCAGACAGGAATGTATATTTTGAAAAAGTTTCTAGGTGGTCCTAGATAAGCACTCCTAGAAACAGTTATTTTCAATATAAGAACAATGTAAAACAATTCAAAATCTAGAATTAAGATGATCTCACAGGGGGCTACTGAACACCTGAAATGTGACTAGTCCAAACTGACATGCGCTCTAAGTGTAAAACACATGCCAGACAAAGCACTTAAAATATTTCAATATTTTTTATATTGACTACATGAGATATATTAGCTACATTGGGTTAAATGTGTTAAAATTAATTCACCCGAGTTTTAAAACTTTTTAATGCAGCTATTAGAAATTTTAAATGATATATGTGACCTGCATTTATTTTTCTGTTGGATAGCACCAAAACAGAATTTCAATAAAGTATCTTCTACTGAATATATTAATTTTTCACATTTTAATTTTTTGTAGGAAGAATTAAAAAGGACAGGACTAATAGAGCAAATGTAAAATGAAAAAGTATGAGTGATTTTCTGCTCTCCTTAGCTTCTGATAGAGATTTGTGCAAAAGCGACCATTTTTCATTTTGCTGTAAGTATGTTTATGAAAGAGTCGATGAAGGTGAGTTTCCGATGGTTGAAATCCTATCTACCTCAAACACAGACTCCATGCCCAGAGACTCCGAAGCACAGGTTTCCTGGCATCCTTCCTGCTAGGAAGCAAGTACTCAATCTTCTGGCTGGAAAGAGAAATCTTTATGCTGCAATGTTTCTGGGTAAGTATAATTAAGCATTTCTTGCATTGCTAGGTGTCCAGCTCCGCCTGAACAGAGAGGTCAAGAACTTTCTGTGCTGACAGCCTGGGAGGGAAGGCCAAGGACAGGCTGGTAGATGGGGTGGAAAAGGAATCTGCTGAAATGGCCTCAAGGTCATCTACACACTCCTGAGAGGGGCAGTGATGGGGAGCTTGCCAGAGATAGTTAGGGCAGAGTAGGTGCTGGAAGATCCTGCAGGTAGCAGGTAGTGAAATCACACCTGCAGTGTTGATGATGAAATGTGGCACTTTCCTTTTGGCTCCAAGATGCCACACAAAAATGTCAGTTAAGGGGAATGAATATTCACAGAATCAGAGAGGGTTAGAGTCACTGGCAATGCACTGCAATTTCCTATCCTGGTCTTGGGAGTGAGTGAGAACAAAACCTAGGTGGGACAGTGACCTCAGTTTGAAACTTGGCTGTACAACTTCAGTCTGTGACTGGCAAGTACCCTTCAAGGGGACGCTATGAAATGAAAACATGCTCCAGCTTTTACATAAAAGATCCTAGATAGCTTTTATTAGGAAATACCAGACACCATCCAATCAAGGCCCAGAATATGTGTTGAAACAAATGCTGTATATGGCCAGGAAAAGAAGAAATCGGAGAGCTGCAATAAGCAGGCAAGGCTTCCTGACAGAGGAAGAGGATTTGAACTAGCCTTTGATAGCTAGATGAGGAATGAAAAGGCAGGACTGAAAAGTGAAGAGGGTAAGCCAAGAAAAGGCAACTAACTGCATGGTCAAAGGCAGGAAGGGACCCAGTCCCTCTTTAGGTGACCTCTCAGGCTCTAGCCTCTGCAGACCTACACCAGGAATCACTGCAGAGGTTTTCCTTCCTCCGGTGTTCACCAAGCTCAGGGAGAAGTTAGAGGCAGTGGTTTCTGACTTCTGGAATGTCTGATGCAGGGCTGGGCCCACTTCTCTCTCAGAGAACTCCCATTCGCCCTGGTCGTCTCCGTAGCCTCCCTTAGTACCACGCCGAAAAACGCAGAGGATGAACCAGGAAAAGCACTGGAAATAGCATTTGTTTCTCAAGTTTCCAGAAATACAGAAGTGTTGCCCTTTGGCAAAATAAAAACAATTGATATCATACAATATCAATATTGCTCTGAAATAGCAGTAATCATGATTAGAAAGAAAAAAAAATCAGTGAATATTATGAATTTGAAAATTAGATTTCCTAGCAAACAAATCATAAGGATAGGCTCTGCTGTGTTTTCTTTTATAAAGATTTCTCTCTCTTTAGAAGTATAAGACCAGGCATCCATTTTACAACAAGACTGTCACTGTTCTCAAACTTCAAAAGCCACTAAGGGACATAGAAAGTTCTCTGTCCTCCTAAGGAAAGGCCGCAAAATGGCATCCTAACAGATGTTGACACAAAGGTGTTCCTAGGGTTTGGACAACCTGGAGAAGCATTACTAGGGGCTCGAAGACAACTGACCTGGAAGACTGTTTGGTACAATCCGTAATTTGTAGAACAGGGTGCTTCTTCTAAGTTGTTGTCTCTAACACCACTTGATAATCTATCTGCCTGAATGGTGCTGGCAACTTCATTAAGTTAATACAATGTTAAACTGAATCCTATAGACTGAAATGACTTTCTAGTTTAGCTTAATATAGAAACAGAATATAACCTAGTTCTCTTTGCTCAAAATAGATTGTATTCCAGTCATACAAACAGCTGTGAACTCATTCAAAGCGCTTAAATTTTTTTCTCTATTTTTATCTGGATTCCATAAGGCAAGGTGCATTGGGAACAGTAAGTACTTTGCAATTAATCATATTTGGGTTTGTGTTAATATTCGGCTCTTATATTTCCTACCTGTGTGACTTTGGCCAAGTTTGTAATGAGTTAATTCATTAATTTAATAAGTCTACGTAATCCTGAAGAGGATATGAGATGGTTTATCTAAAAACATATTGTAAAAATGTAAATATCAGGCAGAAAAGAGAAATGAAGGTGTATCGGGGGGGAAGATAAACATAAAATTCATTTTAAAAGATATTATATAGTTGCTAAAAGTAAAAAAATTGGCTCTGAACTTTAAAGACAATAAAACAAAGTCAAAACAATTTTATAAAACCATTAGGCAACACATAATCTGAACTAATTTATTTGAGATGAATAATATCAGATATTAAAGGTTAATTGTAAGTATTAAACCCACTGTGAAAACACCTAGTGAAATCTCTAGTGCACAGTAGCTGTCCCACAAATGTTCTTTCTTTCCTTTCTCTTAAGCTTTCTTTGATACATCTCTATTATAAGCTGAGGCTCAAAAGTGGTATTTGAGAAATGCTACTCTAATCCTTTCTCATTTAGAATACTACTTTTGTTTCACTAAAATAAAAAGCAACATTCAATACACTCTACAATAGAAAATTTCAGGATTATGGAATCTTTGTACTAAAAAAATGGAAATAACTGTATCCTACAAAATTGCTTTGACATTCTTTATGAGAACATATTCACCTCCCATTTCTTAGCATACTCGAAAGACCAAACAAGCATAAATTAAAAAAAAAAAGAACAATAAAACTGCTATTACCAAGCCATGGAAAATATATGCCATTCAAACTAGAATAACATAGTCTTCCACATGGAGTCCTAAAATAACATGTAGGAGGCTGTCAGCTTTCTGATATTAGTGTGTTAATTAGGATTCCCTGGAACAAAATAATATGTCAAGTGAGATCTTCATATATTTTTTTCTTTTTTTAAATAGAGTAGAAACCTATAGATTTGGAAAAGTGATATCTAAAAACAAAGAGGTCTTAGAGCATGGCAGCAAGTATGACACATTAGGATAACAAAAAAGTTTTAAAGCAAATTAACCTGAATAGCTTTATTTCTGCCTTAAATAATCAAGGTGAAATCTCTGTAACAGAAGGATCTGATGTTTTTGTTTTCTTGGCGTTAGATGGTCGTGTTACAAAGGGTGGGTGACTTTTAGTGGAACGCAATTAGATGATTCTAAAGTTCTGTGACACAAGTGAGATGTGTAATTGGTTAGCTAGATGGCTTCTTCTGTATCAAACAGAATTTAAACAATTTCTTCAGCTTTGTAAAGATCTCTCATCTATCATAATGGTTAGGAAATGAGTTCTTTGGGTTTTCGATGTTTGCAGCAACTGAGACTTTCCTATTCCATATGTGGGTTGCCAATTTCCTAAGAATTAGAAATCAATAAAATGCTCAAACTGTTCCATATTAATTTGAACTTTTGTTGATTCAGAAGGAACATGGTAAATCGTTTAGTGCCTTAAGATCACTTGGGATAATCCGTTATTATTACAGAACTAGGATTCTCATCTAACCTAATCCTTCTAGCAAGTGGCTGACGGCAGAGTCTGATTTGGCCCATCCCATCCTCAATAATATTATCACGTCTCTCTCCTTGCCCCAAACAGAAGACAACCAGACTTACAACTTATAGGTCGTCAAACACTTTGGGATGGGAGGGGTGGGGGGTGGTGGCTGGGACTTAAAAAGTTAACTTGGGTAGAAAACAGAGGAAGCAAGTTTAATTGCCTTTGCTGGATAAGAATATGCCTACATGGTAGGTCATGACACGCAGGACTCCCATGGGCAAGCCTGGGCCTCACTAGGAGGGGATGCAGGATGTTCAGGCACCTGGGCTATGCCATGGCACTAGGCAGTCTTCTGTAATGAAGATGACAGTGATGTCGCCATTACCTTCTGATGATGGTGACGATGACCATGATGACGACTGGGATAGCAGTATCATACCAGCATGATCTATTTTAGCAAGTGGTGCCTGTGTTCCAGGCACTGTTCTTAGTACTTTGCACACACTACCAATCCACTGACGGAGGCACTAATATTCAGTCACAGAGGTTCGGTAACTTGCCTACAGTTACAAAGCAAGGAAGTGGCAGAGCAGAACTCTGGCAGTCTGGGTCTAGCCTCAACCACTACAATATGCTACCTCTATCATACAGCTCACCACCTGTCCCGGAAATGTTGACTCTTTCTCCTCTGAATTATTTTATTCTTTAAAATATAACTGTGTTTCTCTGTGTCTGTAGCACTTAGGACTTAGCACATAATGCTCAAAAGATTAACTACATATTATATATACAAAATTTGGACTTCATATACATATGCACTTAGCCTATAGTTTCCACAAATTCCTTTTTTGTTCTTCTTTCTGCTTACAAGTTTCTACCCTCCAAGATTTTTGCAAGTCCAGTTCACTTGCATTATCCCAGTTACCGCTCAAATTCCAGCGTGGATGTCACCTTTTCTGGATGGCGCCAGTTAACACCTTTTATGATTATCCAATTAAAACAGGTCTCACCTCTCATAGTTCTCCACACCATTCACACTGATGTATGAAATTAAAAGTGTTCATCATTATCTGAAATCATCATTTCAATCTTTTTACTTGTCTCTCACCGCCTCCCCAGCCCTCACGGAGGCAGCCTATGACAGTCTCTATGGCACAGAAGAACTTCTCAAACATTATTTACTGAAATTACAGGGTTCAAGTAAAAAATTTCTTCAGGACTTTTCAGTTTGTGACTCTTTAAGGAGCGTGTGTGGCGGTGTGAGTGTGAGTGGAGGTGCAACAAACAGTTTTTGCCAAACTTACCTAGTCACGGGAATTTCTTTTATTTCTACTGGAGCACCTCACAGGAGGACACTCTGAGAAGTGACCCAGAGAGATGTATCTAGTCTATGAGAGATTCGTGGACACTTCTGTAAGAAGTGGCCCTCTCCCCAAGCCTTTCTTCGCTACAGAAACAGGTTCAGTAAGATCACTGATGCAAGCCAACAGCAGTGTTAGGAAGAGAATTCAGGACCACAAAGCTGAGTGTTTGGTAAACTTATTTGCATGCCTCCCCTTTTCACATTTTTGTGAGTCTGAAATCTCAAAACCAAGCAAAGACAGGACTACTTTTCCTTTAGATATTTTTCTGAACGTGGAGAATACTAGCCAGATGCAAGAAAGAGTATTTTACTCTCAACTCAGAGTCCTGGCTTGTGTAGGCCACTTCCCTCGTTGTATCCTTTCCCACAGTTGCGACGTTATGGAAATTAGGGTTTTTAAGTGAGGGTTTCTTGCTCTCCTCCTTTCCTTCCGCACATGCACAGAGCCCCAGGCTTCTGCTACACCAAACTGCATCTGCTTCCTCCTTCTCCCCACCACTCCCCGGAATGCAACAGGGGTGCAGGTCGCCAGAAGCACAAGACGCCAACCAGGCCCTAAGCTACGCTTACCTTCTTGGTGGCCCTGTGAGGGTGGAACAATCTTCGTTCTACGGATCGGGAGGGCGAGCCTCTGGAAGGGTAAGCAATATGCCCCAATTCACCCAAGAACTAAGAGGGCAGACCAGAGCTCAAATTCAGAAATTCCTGGCTCCAGAGCCTGTCCACCACCCACCATGGCACACTCCACCCCCTCATGTCCCATCTTGTCTCCAACCAGAGCCGGGACCTCCCTGGGCCTGGGCTTTGGGATGGCCCTGAGTGAGGCGTGGCTCGTTAACACAGAGCAGAAGCAGAGAACACATTTCCCTCTCGCCTACTTGTGCTTCCCCTGCTGCTGGTACAATTCCCAGACAAGAAGAAAATAACTGCGGTGAGGTGTGTTTGTTTGTTTGTTTGTTTGTTTGTTTGTTTGTTTGTTTGTTTTAAAGAGTCAGGAACATCAGGTACTATGGAATCTAAGCTCAAAACAAATAAGAACATTTCTGATAAGTAGTACGATCACTTTTCATCCCTTTACAAGAAAGATCTGAGAAAGAAGAGGAAAATCTTTTTCACATTTCTGAGTTGATTAGGAAATGAATTATTTTTATCATAAATATCTGGTCCAGGGTTTTTCAAAACCATCCCTATACTTCCTTTTCCCCTCATATACATGAAATTTCTTTACTATTCTAAAAGAACATGTTATATAGGCTCCACATACAATATAAATTTATTAAAGTTTAGGTTACAGAAGTCCTGAATGGCAGTACTATTTGGTTTATGACAGGAATATAATTTCAGTGATAAGAGTTTGAAACTCTGGGGTTACTTTCCAGAGGTTGCAAAAAAAAAAGAAAAAGAAAAAAAAGAAAGAAAGAAAGCATTCATGGATTAATTCTCTATTACCCATATCTTTGGGTAATCCTGAATGATAAAGTTCCTTCTGTTGCCCTACAAAAATAAAACAAAAAAAGAGGATTTAAAATTTCACCTTCTCTGAAACAAACACCTCTCAAATGTACCTCTTCATATCTGGGCAAAGAACCAATTTTAATATGCATCAATATGATATTTAAACAACAGAAATGAATAAAGATAACATTAGGAAGCAAAGCAAAGTCCAAATATGGAAAGGCCTCTGAGGTTAGGCCATTATTATACTATTGCACCATAACTGCCAAACTAATTTGTTTTCATGACAACCGAACAACAATCTCCATATTACCAACAAATAGTAGCTATCCCTGCTCCAAATTCCAAGTTGTTTTTAGAAGGTCTTGTAGAACACATGCCATGCTTTCACTTTAAACAACTCAAACACATTCCAACTGCAGATTCTCTCCATTATAAAAAGGTGAACTAGGAAACTATAATGTAGTTTTATGTGATGCACTGCCCAAGAGTTCATTTTTCCTATTAAGGCATTATAAAATAATGATAAGTATCTCATTCACATCTAAAAGCAAATAAAGTAAGCAGGTAGGTTATTGGTAATTTCTATATTAACTTGCAGGCAGCTACTTTTTTGATTGCATAACATTAATAAGAGGCACATTTTAATTTTAGGGTTTAAATGAAAATGTCAATAAAAGCCACATGGTGATGTGTATTCTTTTTCCTCCTTATTAAATCCCACATGACATTTTTTAAAGCTTCTTTGGATTCCATGCCAGATCTAGTGTCTGCTGTCTACGAGACTACATATCTGAGTAAATCGAGCATAAGTTCCTTGTCCTATCTCATCCGAGTCATGAACTTAATTCAAATAGCTGTTTAAGAGGAACAACATTCATAGTAAGCATGGAATAGAAAAGGAATTCTTAACAGTCATTACAGACTGTACAAAGAGATGTGTCACGGCAAAGACAACTCTGCTCCTATAGTGAGAAACTATCTTCAGGATCTAGTGTTCCTACAGAAGAAAATATGTTTCTGAGGGTACACTGAGATACTGAAGGCACCAGAAAGTGAAAGGGAGGTATTTATGCCACTTTTATTTCTTTGAAGGATGATCTGAAGATCCTGGGAATGTTACCAGGTTTTCTCCAGAGAAGATGGAGAACCAGCTCACGATCTTCAAGGTCTTCTGGAATGGAAAGACATTAGATTCAGAAAACTGTTCCAGATATGAAACTCACTTCAAAGTTAGCCTAGAACTAGAGTCAGTCACTCAGATCCCCTTCAATCTTTGGTAGATTGTTCTACCTACCCGTTTTTTATTGTTTGAGTATCCTTTAAGACATAACTAAATTTAGTCACAAATACTTAGAGAGACAAATCTGAAAGGCAGACTTTGTATTTTGGTCTTGAAATTAAAGGAAGGAAATGGCTTTATAAATACTTTATGTGAAACCAAACCTCATGAACAAATTGAGTTTTTATTATTAAACCAGCACTGAAGTTTTCACATCTGCCACTTAATCACTGGTTCTAAGCTGAAATTTAGCAAAAGAAATCTAAGCCAGAAGTTCTCAGGCTTGCAAAACTTTTCATCGATCTCTTCAATAGCAACAAAGGTGGAGCGGACATTCTCAGGACTCAGTCTGGATGCTCCTACGGCCAAAAGCCAGATTACACTGATTTCCCATTAAGATAAAAACCTAATCAAAAACTCACATGAAACCACCACCAAAAATAGTCTAGACCCAAAACCTGATATCAGTTTCATTTTGTTATTAGCAGACATCATCTCTCCCTTGTTTCAGAACATAATGAATTCAAAGCCACAAAATATTACTGTGACTGTGAAAGTGTTGGCAAAGAAAGTTCCTGACAGTTCTCCAAACACTTTTTTAAAAGTTCCAATATGGTGTATATACTAACCCTCTGGCAGTAGATAGACTTCCGAAGTTAAAAAGTAAATTGTTTTCTTTAAATTTAAATTGTCCCTTTAAACAACCCAACATATATACAAAACATACTTCTATAAATACTTTATATGAGTATGTTATATGAAATCTGACGATAGTTTACAATTAGTTTACATCATTAGCCTCCTTAACCTTCTATGATCTCTCAGTTTTTTTAATACTCTGTACTCTAAGAAAATACAATAAAGTCGTAATTAGCTGAATCATTAAAGAAATATTTAGTTGGCTCCTAGACTATCAAAATATACTAATAGGAAAGTTGAAAACTAACTGTTTTCATTATACAATTCTATAACTTCATAAGCATATATAACACTGCAATAAATAATAAGTATTGTTAACAACTGAATATGTTTAGCCTCTTTTTAAAAGCTTAATAGGCTATAGTTTTTGGTACAATGACCTATTTTATAAGCCATTCAAAAATCTCCCTAGAAATGCCGGATTTCCAACTAATTAAATTTATATTCTTTAGAAATCAAGTTAAAATGATACATTTTCTTAACCAGAAAAAAATTTTTAAGCTTTGGGTTTTGGGTTAAAGCAAATGCACTACTCATTAGCAATATTTATGAAATGCCAACGGTTTGGGAGGTTAATATTCCTTTTTCTATTTAGTTGCCTTCTGTTATTCATATACACAAAAATTTCTACAAATTTCATTTTAAATATACTATATAAAGGCATATTACATATCAGTTAATGATTCATTATTGTCAAAAAAGATCAACAAAAATCCAGTTGTAGAAAAAGTTATAAGAAAAATTTCTTAGTCTTGTACAAAACGTGTTTCATGGTCCTGATTACCGTACCTCAAAAACAAAGTTGAGGGCAGGGAAGACATAAAACATATAGTAATAGAGACACAGGGCCTGGGCAGCAAATTCCTGTATGTGATTTGAAGACTCTGCTCAAAAATCTTCCTCTCTGGCTTTTACATAAAATTTCTGTGATAGCAATTCCTTTACATTAAAGCAGGAGTCTCTTTCTCTGAGTGTTAAGTTACAGAAACCCATTTAAGATAACTGGTATTTATATAAAGATTCAGACAAATGTCACATAGCCTAATCTGCAGGAACAACAGGTCGGTCTCATAAAAATTAGAAGGTTCCCAGGCAGAAGCAGAATCTTTTTGCCTGTCCCTCCCCATAATATCTTTCATCACTGTTTCTGGAGAGAAAGCCTACTTTACTCCTTTCTCTGAACCTTTGGTCTGCTCTTTCTATATTTCCCCAGATTAGGCTGGATAGTGGTGAAAATCATCTGTTTCCCAGTAGGCACCATTCAAAGATTTCCAGAAATGTGCACACTGAATATGGAGTGAAAACTGCTCACAAGACTGATGATGTTAATTTTGTACATAGAAGTCCTCCGAGCAAAAGAGAAATGCCCGTGGTTACTGTGGGGAGTTCCCAAAAGAAAAGGTGGCATGTCCAGTGCAAACTTTATTAGACTCATATTTCAAGAAGCTTCATTCAACCTGAGCTGTGCAGAAAAAACATTATCTACATAACATCCGTGATATGGATTTAGTTTTATGTGTCTGCAAAATGTTTGTAAAAGCACTTATTTGGTTTTGGGGACCTCTTTTGATATTTTTATCATATGAAATGAGCTTCTAGTACAGAAACATAATGTATATACTGGACAACTATCTTTTTCTATGTGAATAATAATCTAAGAGCTATTAAAACCTTTTGTCTCATAACTAAAGTCAAGGAACCACTCCTGAGGGATTCTCTGTGACAGGAGAGAATTCTGAGATGTCCTACAATAAACTATAGTGGGCAGGAGTATGAGAGGAAGAGACAAGAGCAGTTCACCAGGTAATAGCTGCGAGCCAGCTAACAACAGACTGCTCACATTCCTGCAGGTAGGTACACTGGAGCTTTGACTCATCTTCTTGACAGCCACCGAAGAAGGAGCTAATAATCTCCAGATGCCACCACACCCTGTCTAAGTGAAAACTTTCAAGACGGCGGCTACAGCCAACCAAAAGTAATAAACATTTCTTTAAGGGCTGTGCATCTCCTAGGACTGTCCCCCACTTCGCCTTTTCCCACTCCCTGTTATCTGTGGTCAATGTAAATTCTTTCAGAACTTAAATCTTTCTTCCCCAAAACATAATGTATAACAATATGAATAAAACATAATGATCCCATCAACTCCAGGACAGCAGACATGCTGCCTTCTCCATCTGGCCCTCATGCCCCAGGACCTGGTCTGTTTCTGGCTAGCATTTGGCTCAATAAATGCTTTCTTTCAGAAAAGCTTTCAGTAGTACAAGTTTTTTTGTTTAACACCTGTCTAAAAGAAATTCCTAAATATAAATACTTAGCAAATAATACAGCAATATCAGTGAGTTATGTCCTATTGGAAAGTAATATGTGGCATGACTGCCAATGTCAGTGTTTCATAAAATGATTACATGAGTTCCTCAAGTCTTAAGATTAAGAATGAAATGCACAATAATATTATAATAACTAAGTAAAATGCCAGGTGGGTACTAGACTAATTGGGGGGATTACTTCATAAATTATATAAGTGTCTAACCACTGTGCTGTACACCTGAAACTAACATGATATTGAATGTCAACTAAAAATTAAAAGGTTTCTAAAAGCAGAAAAAAAAAAAAAGTGGGCACGGGGGGGATGAAGTGCAGGTCTCACTGGAGGTCATGACTAGGAGACAATCAGTATTTGTCAACTGAACAATAGCCACTAGAACAACTTGGACCTCTCTTCTTGTGAACAGTAAGACCAGAAGCTAATGGGCAGGGCACCAAGGAGTGGTATAAAACATGGCCTGTCTTCCAGAACTTAGGGACTCGCCTTGAAGCAGCCTTGTGTTAAAGAGCATTATAGTCATTTATAAACAAGTACACGATAAGGAACCTTTCTGGGACTGGAGACACCAGTACAGTCTGAAGAGGTTAAAACTAGCTTCTGCAATAGAACTGTACGCTATAGAACTGTGCACTTGAAACGTACATACTGTTATTCACCAGTGTCACCACAATACATTTAATTTTAAAAAAGGAAAAAAAAGAGCTTGGGAGGAGAGCTCGAAGTTGGATGGACTGGCACACTAGAGTTCTGAGACTGAATCAGTAACCAGGTCAGTTTGGGAAAGATGAACTAAAATCTTAAAGTTTATTCTCTGTAGAACTTTTCCAAGCCTTTAACATAACAGTGTGGACAGTGCACATTTGAGGGGTTGATACAACATGCAACGTTTCTCAATCTTATTGGCCCAAGAATGCTTTTTAAAGTAATTCTTGCTAATATATCTTGGTTCACAGAACTGTGGATGAAAAGGGGGCCATATACTAAATCTGACAAGCTCAGGAGAGGCCAGCATGGCGGGTCCTACAAACCATGTAGGATGGTTTGAACATAAAAATTCCGAATAAAAGTGGGTCATGGTGGATTGTCACATCCTAGGCCTGTAGCTTCCTTGACAAAGTTAATCTGTGCCTTAAGTGAGCCTCTCTAATATCTTTTTGCATCTAAAATAACATACCTTTGGAATATCGAAATAATCCCCTTTTTCCAGATCCCTCAGGGCACACGGCCCACTGAACCAGAGCAGAAAACCACCTTTCGTGTAAATATTAATTATTAACTATCCTGAACCCACCAATATAAAAGAAGCATGTTTTTCTCCATTTTATATCTACCTAATCCCAAAGATTTCCCTTCTTTGCTTTCTCCAGCCTCCTTAATCTACCATCAATGATTTCAAGTAACTCTTCTTAGGGCTCCTCCTTTGATTCTAATGTATAAAATAAGCTGCAAAACTGCCATTCTCCGGAGCATCTTCTCAATCCGTTGAGATTCTGCTTCCTGGCAATTGTCATCGGTTTGGCTCAGATAAACTCATTAAAATTCTCTACAGGTTTGGATGTTTCTTACATTGACAGAAGACAGTTCAGAAAGGGCTGTTGGAGTACTGAACCCTCCCTGAGAGGGCAGCCTCTGCAGTCAGCATGGGTTTGATCACTGGTTCCATCACCTACAAGGCTAAGTGATCTCAGACAAAGAGTTTAACTTTTCTAAGGTGCAAATTTCCTCATCTGTAAAATGTCAGAGTATTAAATTGCAAATGTAAACATGCCTAGCAGAGGGCACAGTAAGAATTCAATAAAAGTTCCTTACTAATATTTAATGTCCATCAATCAATTTTCAGACTACACTTCAGCTCCCTTCATGGATGGGAAGAGACAGCGCTGACCTGTTATATCACTATGCACAAGTATAAATAAATATGCAAACAAAATGTGTGTGTATGTGTATGTATGTGTGTGTGTGTGTGTGTGTGTGTGTGTGTTTGCGTAAACTTAAGACTCAAGGACATAGAAAAGGGAAGCCCTGCAATTGTCCTGTGAAATAGGTGTAGCCCAATCATGCAGTGACTAAAGTGGCATAATTTTCATTTTTAAATTTTCATAATATGGAAAAAAAATACTTGAGAAAATCCAGAAGTGGTTGAGTTCAATCAGTAGAAAGAAAAATTATTCTTCGCAGCACAGAGATAACAGTAACAAGGTTAATAAATAAAATTACAATATATTTACTGAGCCTCATAATTAACTCCAATGGCAGTGACTTGGATTTATTAATACTCATGAAGCAGAAGTTTAAAAGCTTTAGAGTGGTTGGTATCCACAACTCAAAATTAAGTTGTGGACTATGCTAGGAGGAAGAATAGGAAGAGAGTAAAATAAGTTAACTGCAAAGAATAATTGCTCTTCTGGTTTTGTTCTCCCTTAGATCACTTGCTTTTCTGTACTTGTTGGCTTAGCTAAGAATAGCCGAAATTAGTTTAAAGAACACCTTTTATAACCATCTTATAAAACTCAGCATCATACTTATACTTTTTTTAAGAAGTAGTTTCATGTGAAAAGCAATTTTGTAAATGTGGTATACAGGACAATTTAGGATCTGTGTTCCTAGGGCACTAGCTATTTCTTTTTTAATCCCTAAATGTTAAAATTCCCAGATATTAAAATATCGGTTTACAAAACAGTATGTATCTTAGAAAAAAATATATATATACACATACATATATATTTCTACAGTAAAATAAAAAAGGTAATCCACAAGTTTATGTGTGTGTGTGTGTGTGTATGTGTGGTTTGTAATTCTGGCAAGGGATACAACAAACATATGAAAATTAGTAAAAAGGATGAGTTATAGGTGATTTTTAGTTTCTTATTTGCTTTCATTTTTATTTTTTACAATGAACATCAAGAGAAAAGACAATACTCAACCCCTTTTCGCTTATAAATCAAAATAATAAATTCATAACAAATTTGCATAACTTAATTATTTTCATTCTTTTAACCACTTTTAAAACTATGAATAAATTATTACAGTCATTCAAGAGAAAGAAAGGAAAACGACGTTTAAAATTTCAAGTTAGACACTGTCCTAGGAGCTGATAAACTTAACCTTGAAGGAAGCCACAAGAACATTGCTATGAAGCAGATTTTACATCTAGTTTACAGAAAAGGAAAAGGAGTCTTAGAGACCTTAAGTCAATAGGTGAAGCTCACTAGAGCTATTAACAGAGTTTACACTGGGAATTTAATCAATGTCAGAGTCCATGCAAACTTTTACTATATAATGATGTCAGCTTTTATTTTTAATTCACCAGGTTGCCCTTGGGGAACCATGTATTACCCAGTAAGGTAGATTAAACATCAATATAATTTTCCCAGGATATTAAGTATTCGTGAGGATTAAGTATTTGTGGAGATTAATATTCACAGTTATCAACCCAATTATTTTTAAAAAGAAAAACATGTATGTGGTTTAGATGTCTTCATCCTTCCTCCTCCCCACCCCCAACACAAATGGCCGCACAACAGCCAAGTCCTTCCTCCTTTTAGGCAGCACACCCTTCTCTTCTTTCTACACTCAAGCCCTAGGAAGGAATAAATGTGCACGTACCATCTCTAAAAACCTTTTTTATTAATTATAGACTTAGTTGGTTTTTCAAAATCTCAATGAGACAGTGACAAGAAAACACCACTAAATATCAGATTCCAAAACCAAGAGATTGCTGCATCTCTTAAACGTAAGGGTTTGCCTTTTACTTGACCAGTAGCATACAGTTTCTTATAGAACCACGGAAACTGTTACAGTCACACATCAGCAGCAGAAGCAGAGGACAGGTAGGCTCCAAGGCTCACACAGGAAATAAAAATTTGCCAGCCAGCACATACTTGACCACTACTTCTTGGCAACAAGCCTACAGTATGAAATCCTAAATTTGGTATTCCTGAGCTGTAGCTTGTGCTACATATCCAAAACATTTTAATTCATTACACTGACTGGGCCAGGAAGCATTTAATCAGTATTATAAAATCATCTGAATGTACTACACTTGTATTCTTAGAAGATCAGGGAATTCTGTCAAGTGAAGTAACTCTAGTCATCCAAGTCCTAAATTATACTAGCTTTCCCTCCCCAAAATGAATTCTTCCACTTTTCCCTTTACAAATTATTGATCTTCACTCCTGACAGTTAAGTTAGGCATCTAAATGATATTGTTCTTTGACGATTCCAGGTGCCACTGAATGCACCATTCACACTTTAAACATATTTCAAGAGGTCATGCCTATTGCTACATACTCTCACTGAGCAATGAAGTCAATTCAACCAACCTAAGTCTTCTCTGAGCAAGAAGTTGTGTTCCAAATGATAATGAGCAGATTGGAACAGAAAATTTCTCATGCTTTTTGCTTCCCCACAAACCAGCTGAACCATAGTGGGTTTTGTTGTCTGCTGTTTTATTTTTTTAAATGATAGTCATCTATTACAAATATATTTTTTAAATGTACACTTGTGATAACCTACATAAAAATGGCTATGAGTATCAGTCCTGGCCCATGGATTTAGAAAATAAGTAATCAAATATATAGCTAAATAAAAGGTACTAGAACTAAACCAGGCACCTGACTTAACAAGAAACTGTCTATTTTCTTATCATTTAACCACTTAACTTTGAGAAGTGAACCAATGCTTGCAGTCATCTGATGAGAGTAGTAGAAATGGTGAGTAGATTGAAACTTCAACTTTCAGAATATTAACATATCTAAGTAACAACACTTCTAAACTGTTATTCTTTTTTTTTAATTATCAGAAAAATGTTCCACTTAGTAATTTAAATTTGATTTGCTTTTCATGACTGCATATATGAGGCAATTTTAAATTAAGCCCATACCAGTGAAGGAAAACCTGCATTCTTCTGACAAAAGGACTCTCCTGCAGGAAAACTAAATCTCTAATTTTTCTTCCACAACTACTAGCCAATATTTCACAGGATTCAAGAGCTTCTTAAAGCATTTTGTTTAAAAAGTGAGGCATGTGCGAATTATATGGAGGTGGTGCATAGATATTACAGAAAGAGCATAAAGTTTAAAGTAATTTCATTGTCTCTAATTTTAGAAATATATTTTTTTTCATTAGGACTCACTCATGACAAGAGTTATGGCTGTGACAGAAGACCGTGAGGCTTCTGTTATATTTAATTAAAAAGAATTGTGTATGTTCAGAAAAATGCAATCTTTGTGTGTGTCAGAAAATTATGAGTAAACTGCTAGCCTCATCATTCAAAGGTTACATGCTGTGTGCCCAAATGGAGGCTTGGTTTATTTAGCTACTCTGGGTTGACAAATTACATGACTGACATTTTTAACCTTGAAGAAACTATTCTCACATTTAGCACTCACTGAGACCCAAAGAAACTGACTGACCACTCAACAAACATCTCAAAATAAAAGAAAGAAATCCTCTGTCCCAAGTAAGAAAAAAATTAGTTAAATAGATTGCAGCTATTTTCACGAAGAACTGAAGGTATTGCAGGAGAGGTATCACAATTCATCAGAAAACAAAAATACTGAACAAATATCTATATATTATCTTTGCATTTACCTTAAATTTCTGCTTTTCTATAACATTAAAAATCTATTATTGTCATGAAAATTTCCTTTTAGCTACTCTGCATATTTTATCAGCCTTAAGTCATAAATCATAACACAAGACATGTTTACTTTTAGGGTACCTGATGTTTGAGATAAAGTAGTACACGCAAATCAGAATCCATGCTTCAAGCCATTCGTGTTATCATCAGGGAGTGATCTTTGCCAACATACAACAAAGATTTTAAAATTGACTTTTCTCTTAGTCCTACCAGTTAATTCAGGACAGGTCTTATAAAACATGATTGTACCACTGTGAAGCTATTTATTAGACTCTGGTTGCATCATCTTCAATTTAGTCACAGGTATAGGATGCTCAAATAAGAGTGGCTGGCACTTTCCTGCAGTAGTAATTCATGAAAAGTGAATGAAGACACATTCATCAAAACATTCCTCAGATTTCTAAGATGACGAGAGAAAAATAATCTGAGCATAGCCATGTAGCATATGCTATTTTGACCCATACTTCAGATGAAGCCAGCAGTTCTTTCTTGAGGCCAGGGCCTGGGAAAAGGTATGGTATTTGGAGCTCTGCTATATTTGCAGGTTTGATATAGCTCTTCAAAAATTTCAAAGTTAACAACTATGCTACATTTATTTTAAAATATGTGCCATGTTTTTTTTAGAGTCTAAATGTTAACTATGAAAAGAAGAGTAAGAGTTATCTTAATTTCATACAGAAAAATGTATTATAAAATACCAAGGAATTTGAAAATCACCCTCTTTTAGCACACTTTTAGAATACTTAATTTTAGAAAATTACTTGCTAAAAGTATTTTTCTCCTTACCACCTGCTAGGGTCTCTGTGGACTGTAAGCAAATTTATTTTAATTGACCACCGCAATAAAACTCTCTCCTCTAACCTTTTACAAATACTGGATTTGAAATTTCATCTGAAGCCATCATGCAGAGAGCAACAGTTAATGAAACTGTATGCCTTTATTTCTCAATTCTTTGCTTAAATGTTAAAATGTAATTATACATTTTAAGTGATCAAAATTTCCAATCTCGCCAGTGATCTTTTAGCTTAAAAAATGAAACAACCCACCATAGTAGAAAAAATCTGCATGTGTAAAGTAATAAGATTTCAGTCATTTCCAGGCCATTACATTAAAAAGCGCTTTGTAGTCATTTATTCTGTACCGTAATTGAGAGCATATTTGCCAAAAATCTAATGAATTTTTTATTCATTTTAAATCACCCTGGCAAGAGTTAGCAGACTTCTGAATAGGGGATTTTAAACATTTTCTTTCAAAAGAAAAGATGTAAAACCCTGAAAACAAATTGTGAAGGTAACAAATGCTAAGTCTTACATGGGATACCTTGCTGTGTTAGAGATTAAAAGACCAATTTTGTTGGATTAAATTTTAAGAAATATAATGATCAGATTGTCTGATAAGAATTGCCAGAAGACCAACAGATATATAAAAAGATGTTCACCTTCACTAGTTATTAGGGAAATGCAAACCAAAATCACAATGAGATATTGCGTCACACCTGTTAGAACGGCTATTATCAACAAGACAAGGAATAACAAGTGTTGGAGAGGATGTGGGGGGAAAAGAAACCCTAACACTGCCCCTGGGAATATAAATTGGTATGGCCACTAAGAAAAACTGTATGGTAGTGCCTCAAAATATTAAGAAGAATTACCATATGACACACAACAATCTCTTTTGGGTATCTACCCTAAAATTTTGAAAACATTTATCCATGAAGATATATGTACCCTTATGTTCACTGCAGCATTATTTACCATGGCCAAGACAAGGAAAAACAAAAGGTCATATAAATGATTAAAGAAAGATGTGGTACACGTATACAATGGAATATTATATTCAGCAATAAGATAAAATACTGCCATTTGCGACAATGTGGATGGATCTCGAGAATATCATGCTAAGCAAAATAAGTCACAGAAAAAGTTGAGAACCATATGAATTGACTCATATGTGAGATACAACATTGAAAGCAACAAATGAATGAAGAAGACAAACTAACGAACAAAATCTCAACAACACAGACAACAGTTTAGCAGTTACCAGAAAGAAAGAGTTTCAGGAGGTAAATAAAGGTAAAGGGGGTCAAATATATGGTGATGGAAGGAGATTTGACTTTGGGTGGTGAAAACACAATGCAATATACAGATGATATATTATAGAATCGTAAACTTGAAACAATTTTATTAACCAATGTCACCCCAATAAATTTAATTTTAAAAATAAATTAATTGCCAGAAGAAATAATGGGGGAAAAGAACTGGATTTAAGCCTCCCCAAATAAGTGTAAGTTAAACCTAATATGCTAAATACTTCAGAAAATGTCTAAGACAAGTTTTGAAGTAGCTATATAAAGAGGACCTTCAATTTCATAGGTACAGGGGCTGATATTGACAAAGAACTCCAGTATAATAACCTGGTAAATTTTTCTAGGCAAACATTTCCTGTCATAAATACCAATTTTTCATAGCAGCATTAAACAACCAAACAAATAAAAAAATCTTCATTGATTTAACTCCATTAGATTGTTCCCAAGTCATTTTTGAAATGTTTATACAAATGACTAATAATAAACTGTAAATCTAAATAGAAATAGAATTATATATCATGTTCTTCCCTTTCAATTTTTTTATATCTGAACATCCTGTTGATCCCAAGAAAGAAGACAGCTACCAAGAAAGTCTCTCCTGGTGTCTAAGTGGGCTCAAATTTAAAAACAGAGTCTAGCAGCTATTTCTTAAATAGGGGCTTCTCACACAAATGGAGCTTGAGGTGAAGCCTGCCTAGAGTTGCCTGCTTCCCAAACTGAACTGCCTGTACTGTGTTCCTGCCACCTGAGACAGGCCTTACAAAAGAATTCCTGCAACTGTATTTCAGCCAACAGGAATGAGACCTTCCCAGTTCAGCCCGAGCCAGGGAGCTATATCGTTAATATCTTCCCTGACCAAAGTGGCTCCATTCTGACCAAGCAGAACAGTGTCTTTTGGACCCATCAAAGTGTGAGAAATCCTCATCTGCATGACAGCAGACCAATCACGGACCAGGGAGAGAGACTTCTCGCTATATAAGTCGGCTCCCCTCTAGCTGGGAGAATGCACTATGCTTTTCTGCTGAGGAATGAGGACTGTTTCCCAGGGCTGCAGCGGAAGACTTCTCACCAGAGGAAGCAAGCAGAGCAGAAGCAGGGCAGAGTAGATGAGAGCCTTGCCCTAGAGCCACCTCACAGCCACGCTCTTTCATAATTCACCTATAACACTACTGAGCTGCTCCCAAGCTGTGCTATTCCGAAGCCGAGCTGTATCATGATTGAGCTATTTGCAATGCATAAAGTTTCCTTCTTCATCGCACTCCAAATTGGGGATTCCTGATAGCATCGAATTGGCACCAACGCCCATTGGTTGACAATCTAGATATTTTTGCTGTACTCTGGCAAAATGAAACTTGCGTGACTCACTTAAGTATAGTAATTGTTTTATTTTGCTCTAGAGTTATAAGGGAACTAACTACTTTTTCAATAACAAATGTTAATGAAACATATATGAGATATCTACTTCAAATTCAACAGAATAAAATTAGTTAAAGTCCAATAGTAAATGATGAAAAGTAATGAACCTCTAGAGCACTTCAAACATCATGGCTTAGAAACCTTATTGTTCCATAAAGAATTTCTCAGAAATTCTCAAGCATAAAGATTGTGTACTGCTGTTACAATATCACTTCTTAACAAGTGTTCATTCTTAAAATTCTGTAAAACTGTTCAAAAGTGTCTCATACTACATTAAGAACCTGAGACTGTTTCACTTCAATAGCTAGACTCAATGAGTTAGATTAAAACAAGGATTCCAGCAGGAGAAGGGTTAGGCATTCACATTCATGCAGTTGTAAAAGCTACTTGCAAACCTTTCTCACATTAAAGAGACTATGCTATCACAGTTTTTTTTTTTTTTTTGGTGTTTTTGTTAAAAAGAAAATCAAGAGTCAAAGGATAATTACAGAAACGTTAACAAACAGAAATGCTGACATATCCACCTTCTCATAAAAGTGACAAAAAAAAAAAGTCTGGCAGTTTCTCAGTGTCTATTAAAGACAAACTCATTCTTTAATTAATATCAACCCTTTTTATAAGATATACATGTTACTAGTGAATATAGTTTCCCAATAAGTACCTTAATACTTAAACACTAAACCATACTATAAATTATTTTATAAAAGTAAAAACTAAAAATGCTCAAATTACGTTTAAGCCAAATAATCAATAAGCATGTAAGTTTACTATTGAAGAGAGCAGCACATTTCTTGAGGTCTAAATGTATTTTTAAGCCCAGGGACACAATAAAAGAATAAAGATGAAAAAATGATTAGGTCATCTCTATTCTATTCTATTCTATTCTCATACAGAAATGCTCCCAATAGTATGTGATTTAATTTTAATTCATCCAGTTTAAAATATACTCGGTAATAACAAATTCCAATTGCTTTGCTTCGAAGCCTATTAGAGACTAGTTGGTATTGATATAATACTTCAGTTAATTGTAGCTTCTAGGTTTGGGAAACCAGGGTGCTCTGCAGCAAGTCTATAAACCTAATTAGGTAATGCAAAGTTAATTTTTTCCTCAAGTTTCAGTGTACCAGTTCTTATACTCAGTGAACTAAATCAGGTCTCCCTGTTGGCTTGTTTAAAAGCTTCTCAGGAGCAATGTTTAAAAATGCAACAAAGGCTGGGAAGCTCAGAAGAGAATTTATAATGGAACAGAAATGAGAACATTTTTCATTTTGAAATATTCAGAATTCTTAGCAACTGAAAGTTCTTCCCTCTCCAAAAAAGACTTAAGCCTTGGGTAACTGCAGCCCCAGTTGTCTCAGTGTTGCTTTTTCGGGATCATAGGCTGAACTAGAATTAAAGGGTAGACCTCATTCGTAAAAATTAACTCTGCTGAAACACTGAGCATACAGTTTTGCTATTGTTTTTTCTTTAAAATACACATCAGCCAAATTAATGTATTAAAAATTTAAGAAATGCCTAATATTCTCAGGATAAAATTTCTAACTTCAAATATTAAAAAGCTGTTCTAGTCACAGTTTTACAAATCACCAGATTTCAGACTAAAAGAGTGCAAAGAATGCCCTACTGTGTACGATATTTTAACATAATGTCTAATATTACATATAGAATATATAGTCACAACTACATGATTATGGTTCAACTTAAACACGTACATACACACACAGTGGTGGGAGGGGGAGGTAAAGGTGGAACAGATACAACTCTGAATGGGTTAAATTCCTCTCTGATAGTTATAGTTCTCTAATAAAACCCTTTCTTTATCACTTGAACTTCTTTTTCATTTGAGCCAGTTTTCCTGCGTCACCCCATGAAGATGATATTGCAGTCCCACTCTAGACCCAAATACCATTGGTTAGTTTAGCAGGAGGTAAACATGCTCCCACAGCCACTGGCTGCATCTTTAATTAAGATCAGATCTTGCTCAAATATTGCAGCATTTGAAACTGTCCATAGTCCTGCCCTTAAATAAATTATCATTGTCTATGTTTTCTATGAGGCAGTATTAAGGATTTTACTTCGGCCTGTGCCTTCTTTCACCTCTCCCCTTCCCAGCACCTAAAACAAGGCATTTCCCATGTTTTTTTTTTCCCCAACCACATTTTCTTTTCCATCCACACATACTCTTAATCTACAGATCCACTCCCTGAGCTTCAGACATCACGTTTCTGCCAATGAACTGCACTCTTTGCATCCAGTACTAACTTCTGAGTTCCATCTACCTGGTAAACGCCATCTCTTGACTGATTGATCTGTGATCTATAAAATACCATATCCCCAAACAAAAGAGATTTTTTGTTTTACAGCCCCCAAAACTACACAATCTCTACGTCAGTGCCTCTCAAAGTGTGGCCATGAACCACCAGCATCAGCATCACCTAGGAACTAGTTCAACATGCAAATTATCTGCCCCACCACAGAGGTTTGGAATCAGAACTTCTGGGCATGAGGCAGAGTAACCTGTGTTCTAACACACCCTCTTGGTGATTCTGATGCCTGGTGAGGTCTGAGAACTGCTGCTTAAGACAGCTCTCATCCTTCCAAAGGCCTCAGCATCCTTTCTTTCCTATTCCATCCAGTTTGATTCTTCCTCCCACCAGTTACACTGGGTAATTCTACTTTCACATGATCTCTCCCTTCATATTCATTTTCCTGCTCTTTTTCCTGGTTTAGGTCTCATCATGTTCTCCAGAGACATTTCTCTCCTCAGTGAAATCTAGCCTGTACTTGTTTCCAGATTATTCTTTATAGCCCAGCTTTAACCAGTCACAGTGATCAATCTTTTAGGGTTCAGATTCTATGTTTCTTTCTAGAGTCCTCTCTTCCATTCCTCCCCTCCCCAATCCAACCTTTCAGCCATTTAGTCACTAGGACTCACTGCAACCTTTCATGCTTTTGCACACTGCTCCTCTGCCCTGGTGTACTCATCCCTCCACATGCCCTTTCTAAGACAAGCTCTCTGACAGCTCCCAGCCCCACAGACTAGATGCTGCTTTCTCTGTGATCCTACAAGAGATCCCAGTAGACTTACAGTTTTTGTCTCAATCACTGCAATTGTCTGGACTACAAGCCTGAGGCCAAAAAAGGTTTTTACTTTTTATTTTTTTTAATCTAGGACCATATCACATAGTGAGATAACCATACAATTTATCATCCAACTCAGAGCCCTGTCTACATCTGCGAGTTTATGGAGTACTGTACTCCCTCCAAACTCACCACGCTCCAGTCATGTTGGCCTTCTTTTTAGTCCTCAAACATTCCAGCCTCATTCCAACCTCTGAGGCTTCATACTTCCTGTTCCCTCTGCCTGGAATGCTCTTCCTCAGAATTGCATTACAGGCTTAAACCCTTGAAGCCTCAGCTCAGCCATCACCTTCCTGGATCTTCCCCTGAGTGGTCCTCTCTGCCCTTTTCTCTTTCATACTATTCCATACTGCCTTCACAGTGTTTGTTGCTATTTGAAATGACCTATCGCTTCAATGTCTCCCTTTCAATGTAGTCCACAGGGTTTTGTCACTGTTGTTAAAATCTACTGGGCAGCGTCAAGAAAGCAGAACTCTGAAGTCAACACCTAGGGTTGAATCCTGGCTCTACCACTTTCTAGGTAAATATTCTTGGGCAAAGAGTTCAATTCTGTGTAACTCAGTGGCCTCATTATAGGGTGGGGATTACATCAGACTTGAATTACTGGGTTATTGTTACAATTAAACAACATAATACATGTAGAAGGCTTACCTGGATCCAAAGTATGTTCCATCTATTACGTTGCTAAGAGTATTTACTACACTATGGTATCTTCAGTGCCTAGAGAGACATTCAACATTTAAAATATTTGTTGAGTCAATTTGGCGAATCAAGAGTTGATGAATAAAGAAATATTGTGACTCCTCTTCAAAACTTCCAAAAAGCTTCTCTGACAGTGCTGAATAAAACTCTAACCCTTCCCTACCACTTAATTCCCTGCAAAACGTGGCCCAAACTTACTTTTCCAATCTTAAATTCTACCACTTTTCATCAGCAAAACAGACTCTGGTCTCACCACATTTCTTTAGAATGTTTTTCCCTTCATCTCTACCTGTCCAAATGCCCCTGACGCTCCAGGCGTGGCCAAATGCCATGTTCTTCATTCTTGCCTCTGAACATTCACCTCCTACAGCTGTGTGAGAATCTCCTTTTTTATGACTGTTGCATATTCATACGGTTATCTCACTTATGACAGATCGGAGTCTGTGATCTTGCATCTCCAGCACCCAGTCCAGCACCTTGCAGGGAGAAAGCCCTCAGTGCATAATTTTGAGTGGATGAATGGTTGGAGGTTGTAAGGTACTGTAAAAAGGCCTGACTTTATCTACCAAAAGAAAATTGCTATTATTACAGACACAACACCTACTTGTGGTTATTAGGCCAAGATCTGAGTAACACCATTATGATGACAAAAATTTCTACCTCCTCTACTGTATGGTATAGCATCTCCAATGCCTATGGCAATGGATGGCAATTGAGTAAATGCTCAAAAAATATTTGAAATATTTGTTATGTGAATGAGTCCTTGTTTATAGCTCCTAATTCTTACAGAGAATTCTGTCCATAGTTAATATATATTCCACCTTCTCACCCTTCTCCCATCATACATAATCTAACTATAAATTCATGTCTTTTAAAGCTTTGAGTTATGCCCATTTTATTCTAGAAACTTTAAGTTCTATATTTAATTACTTTTCTCATTCTGTAAGACTACATTCATTCCCCAGGAATGAAAATCAGAATTCAGAATGTGAACAAAAACAATGATCTCGGTTAAAGTTGAATGATCACAATCATTTTCCGACATTCAATAACTATACCAATCTTACCAACCAATACAAATATTCTGTTTACAAATGGCCCAAGCTCAGAATTTGGATTGTCATTCATGATGCATTTTTTTCTCTCACTTTTGTCTCCAGTTTACTATTGAACAATCTAATGCAGCTTATACTAAACCCAAATGGTGGCCCACACCTTATCTCGCATTCCATGCAGCTAGCCTAATTCACAAAAGTTATTCAAATTAAACTGTCAAACAGTTTTTATTCTTTCTTTACTAATGACTGACTTTCCCTGAATGGCTTTTCTAAATCAATGGCTGCTAACGAAACATATCCCTGTGGTAGCTCTCATACTGTTTCCTTATATTGCTTGGATGAAGGAAGAGGGGAAGGAACCCAGGCTGCACGGAGTATTGTGTCTTTTTCTTTAGCTAGGATGTGATCCTTTGAGAGCAGGGACTGTTACTTCAGTTATTCCTTGTATTTCCAACGGAGTCTTACTGGGGGGTTAGGTAGTGTGGTGGTAACAGAACTGATGCCTAACCTTCAAACACTAAATGGGAAAGATTTCCAGAGAATTGAGAGAGACAGAAATTCTTAGAAATGTTTGCATTTCCAGGGTGTCCTGACATACAGGGAAGTCATAATTGAATGGTTCAGTACCTTCGGTGATCGAGGAGATACTCCACGAGCAGGAAACATGAATCTTGCCTCCCAAGGACTCAGTCGGTGGTTTATAGGCACCATTAAGGAACATGAAGACTTCTAATTCCTGATCCAGAAGCATATATGTGTACACAAAAGTCTGCATGAATTTTACGAGGTCTATAAAGACCAATTTCTTAGACCTAGTAACGGGAGAATTTCTTGTTGTGGGTCGGGAAGGACAGCAAAACTGAAGTCAGAGGCATTTCACCTGGGGAACTGAGACAGTACTGACCATTTAAGACTTCAGGTACATCGCTAAGTGATAGTTTCATCCATAAGAGTATAAATGGAGCTTCATTTGACATAAAATCTCATGATCAAGGGAAGTTTTTCAGGGTGTAACCAATCAGCTCTAAAAATGGCTTTGATAAGGTGGAACTTGACTGTGACAGAGTAATCAATTCAGTATTTTGTCCTCATTTAAATGATACTCCCTTCAACTGGTCCTAGGCTTGATTATCACATAAAACTTCTCTTCCTAGAAAGGGCTCCTGAATTAGCCCTACTATGTATGCTCTGAACCCTAAGTGGATGTGATGGTTTGATTAAAGCAGCAACTGCACAGTCAGAAGCATCAGTTTACATGCAGCTTCTCACCAGTACTGAATTTGCCATAATAGAACCACTGAAGATCTGTGAACATTCCCATTACAATCTTTATTTTCAGAGGCTTATGATTCAACTTTAAACACTCGCTAAGGGATAAACCTGGGAGAAACTGTAATTTATTTAAAGGAACTTTTTGTACTTTGCCAAGTGCTAAACAGATGGTCTTAATAAATGCTGACCTTAAGATATCCAGAGAACAAAGCCTTAAAAAAATAAGCTTTGCCATTATCGTAAAATACAGCATAACAACGTATGAAATTTGTCTTCAGAACTTCCAGTAACGTAACAAAAAACCTGTCATCCTAAGGCTCCTGACACCTTGTTCTCCTTCACTTCCACATCCAGTCACCTATTCCTGACGCCTTTGGATCTATATAGCTCTTGAATCAATTAACTTTTCTCCACTTCCACTGTCACCATGCCAATCCAAGCAACATCACGTCCCATGTAAACTACTATAACTTCCAGCAGGACTCTCACTATCTGTTCTTGCTTTAAACCAATTCATACTTTCTGCAGGCAGCCAGCGTGATCTTTTCAAAACACAAATCTGATCGCAGTTCCTTCCTACTTAAAACTCCATTCAATAGCTTGGCCACTGCTCTAAAGACCTAATCCTAAGCGTGGTGTACAACCCATACTTACCTTTACATCTTCACTCTACCTCTCCCCTCACTCTCCATATTCTAACTATACTGATCCTCCAGTTCCTCAGTTCACCATGCTGCTTCCTTCCTCAGGACCTTTCCACATACTTCTCCCTCTTAGGAGTGCCCCCCTCCAATCACCACTTCAACAACTACTCTTCCTGAAATCTTCAGATTTCAACTCAAAAGTCATATCTTCAGGTAAGGCTTTAATGACCAAGCTCTCCATTTTCTTACCCACCCACTCACTACATGATTTGCTTAACAGAATGTAGGACAATTTTTATTTATTGATTTGTAGTCTTGATTGTGTTTGTGTGTATATGTTTCACTAGACTGCAAGATCCACAAGGTTAGGAGCAAGAGCGTTTCCTCAACAACTAGCACTGGTACATAGTAGACACTCAAAAATGTTTGCTGAATAAATAAAATTGTATACAACAGACTATAATTTGAACAGTAAAATCACTTTTCACACCATCCACCTCAGAGCAGTAGTAAGAAACCCAGAGACAAAATGGAGATAAGAAATGTGTTTCTCTTGTCCTGAACATGGAAAATGCGTTTTGCAATACTGCCTGGACTGATCTAAAGCAAGGAAGTGGTCCAGGTGAAAAAAGTACCAGGCTGCAACAGTGTTCAGTGCCTGGAACACTGCGAGTACAAGGAACATGGCTGAGGGTGGAACCATGAATATAAGCTTGCTTGTGTAGAGGTAGGACGCATATTTGATGAACTGGAATTTTCTAGCCTATCTCAGGCCATTTACAGGGATCCAAAACAAAAAACAAAAAAGTACCTATTTGGATCAGCATTATAGGAGACAGGTGTCTCATAGCGGGTGGTGGTATCTGCAACCACAATCAAAGAATCAGAGGGGTAAGGGAGTCAGAATCCACCAGTCAAAATCTTTACTAAAGATGTTCTAGTGTTTTTTATCAGAGTCTCTTAGGTGAGTTTTCAATAAAGAGAGGCAACGGTCCTTTTATTTATGCTCTGGTAATTTATAAGCTATACCTTAGTTACTACTTGCCTGTGAAGTTAATAAAAGGGTTTGGCTTTCCTGATCCATACGCATTCTTTTTAACGTGAAGTATGACTGAAAGTCTTAAAGTTAGCTTGTCTTTTGCAAAGAAGTGACACTGAATCCACTGACAAACTATCAAATACAGTCATGCTTAACGACGAATGAGAATGCCTTCCGAGAAATCCTTAGGCGATTTCATTGTTGTGCGAACATCACAGAGCACACTTACACAAACTTCGATGGCCTAGCCTACTACACACCTAGGCTATATGCTGTAGCCTACGGCTCCTAGACTACAAGCCTGTACAGCATGGTACTGCACAAAACAACACGTTAAATCGAGCGCAAGAGAAAACGGTGCAATCAAGAGACTTGGTAAACAGGAGACTGACTATAAGGCTGCCGCCGGTAGAACACAACATACTGTTTTACAGCAAACTTTGTTTATAAGTAGAAATACACTCTAAAATAATAAGAAGTATAGTATAAAACCAGTAGGTTTTTATTATTAAATATTACACACTATACATAATCCTATGGGCTATACTTTTATGACTGGCAGTGCAATAGATTTACACAAGCATTACCATAAACGTGTGAGTAATGGGTTGCATTGTGACACAATGGCTACATCACTCGGTGACAAAAATTTTTCAGTTCCATTATAATCTCATGGGACCACCACCATATCCATGGTCCGTCCCTGCTTGACCGAAATGTCATTATGCAGCACATGACTAAGTCAGACCAAAAATCAGGATTAACACCAGCTATTATATGATGGCATTGTGGCTTGGTACTTATCAGCACAAATAAAATGTGATCAGAGTTAGGTGCTGGTGCTGATGCTCGACCACCTCTTCAGAAGACCTGTCACCTGAACTGTAGAACATTCTGAACATGGCTAGTTTTGTCCCTTTTCCTCAACTTCTCCCAGAAAAGGCGGTTTTAACATTTCTAGCTCTGCGTAAAGCACCGTTGGACCTAAAACCACCACTGTCTCAAACATTCACACGATAGCCAGTCACCTTCTGTCAGTAAGGCATTCTGAAAGTAAAAATCATGAGAAGGTCCCCACCACGCCATGAGAATGAAGAAGCTGAAAACCACACACACCGAAAAGGAAAATCTGGTACTTTTTATGATCTTTTAACTTAGATGACTGGGATGGGAATCCACCCCAAATATCACAGAGACTCCTCTGCACTTCGAACACTAGTTATCATAGGCGGCAGGAAAAGAGGAGGCAGTCTCTTCCTAGGATTCTCATTTTCAGGTTTCTGATAATTTTCCGGAAGCGAAGTTAAAGGAGCTCCCGCGGATGCACTGCGGGCGACACTTGGACGACGGGGCACAGGTGCCCCCCCTTCCCCTCCAGGGCGGCCGGCCTAGGGGAGACCCCGGGCTCCGGGTCACAGGAGGGGGGCGGGGCGCAGGGTCCCCGGGGAGGCGGGGTCGGGGCAGCCGCCGTCGCCGCGGCCCCTCGGGTCACCGCTGTCCCGAGGCGCCTGACGAAGCGCCCCGGAGCGCGGGAGTCGGCGCTCAGCCCGGCCGAGCCCGGGGGTCGGGCACTGGCGCCCCCCAGCCCCGCCGGCGGCGGGCGCGGGCGCAACTTAGTTTTCCGGCCGCGCAGCCCGGGGGGGTGGCGGGGGGTTCCCCCCGGAGGAGGAGCGGGGCCGGGGACCGGGCGGCGCCGCCCTCCGCCCTCGGGGGAAGCGGGAGGACGCGCCGGCCCCGCGCGAGGCCTCGGCCGCGCGGCGCGCCCCGTGCCGGTCCCCGGGCCACCGGAGTCGGGAGGGGGGGCGGCGCCCCGGGCTGCGGGCGCCCCCGGACGGCGCGCGGGAGGGCGGGCCGAGGGCCCCGGCCCGGGGCTGGCGGCGGCGGCGAAGGCGGCATCTCGCCTCCTCCGGGCCCGCCCGCGCCACAGGCCGCGGCCCGGACCCGCCCGCGCGGCGGTCCCGGCGCCGAGGGGCCGCGGGCTGAGCGCGGCGGCCGCCGCCGCAGCGCGGGGAGCCGCGGCGGGGCCGGGCCGCGCCGGGGCGGGGAGCGCGGGAGGAGGGGGCGGCGAGGGGGCGGGCCGGCGGGGCGCGGGGCGCGCGGGGCTCGGCGCCACCTGCGGCGCCCACGCCGCGCCCGACCCGCCGCCCGGCTCCCGCCGCCCGCGCGCGCGGACGGAACTAGTTGCGGGCGCCGCCGCCGCCGCCGGGGGGGCGGCCACTCACCCTCATGCCGATGGGCGGGCTCGGGGCGTCCGGCCGCGGCGACAGCGACGACCACAGGACCACCAGCCCCACGAAGCTGCCCACCAGCAGCAGACTGCGCAGGATGAACCCGATCTTCAGCCTCATCTTCCTCCGGCGACGACAGACACACCGCCGGGCGCAGCCGCCGCCGCCGCCGCCGCCGCGCTCCCTCCCCCTCCCTCCTCCCCTCCCCTCCGCTCCCCCGCTCTCCTCCGCCCTCCCCCTCCCCCGCCGCCGCGGCCGCCGCCCGCCCCGCCGCCTGCCCCTTCCAGCTCCCGATCCCCCCTCGGCTCGGCCCGCCCCCGGGCGCTGCCCCCCGCCTCCTCCCCGCGCCCCGCCGCCCGGGCACCCCGCCCCCCCGCCTCCGGCGGCCGAGCCCCGGCCGACTCGCGCGCCTCGCCCCCTGAGCTTCCCTCCCGTCCACCTGCGCCCCTCCCAGGTCCGCGGTCCCCCCGCCGCCCCGTCACGAACTTGCACTGTCCCCGGCTCTGATGCCCAGCCTCAGCCTCTGCCCCGCAGCCCGGCTCCGAAAGCCGCTGGGTTCCCAAACTTTTATTGCCACCGCGCGGGCCGTCACTCCGTCCTGACGCCCGTGCCCCGGGGTCCCCCGGCCCCAGCGCGGCGCCCCCTGGCTCCCCGACACCCGCTGCCGCGCCCCCGCCGCCCCCCGCCCGGCCGCAGTCCGCGAGCCAGGAAGTCGGGGCGGCCCCCGCCGCCGCCGCAGCAGCAGCTCCACGTGGCTGATTTATAGCTGGGAGGGTTTTTTTTTCTTTCCGTATTGATTGTTCTTGCTTTTTCACACGGCTCCTTAAGGAGGTGGATTTGTAACCGAAAGGCCCAGGTGAGATGTGCAAATATCGCCGGACAGAAGGAGCTCACTCGGAAAGCCAGCACTTCACTTTCTCATGAGAAAGGCAGCCTTCTGCCGATCGTGACCTCAGCCCTGTGCATGCACGGGTTGGTGAATTTCTATTCCCAGGACCTGATTGTTACCACTTGATGGGGGTTGCTTGAGTCCTGATTTTCAAACGCCTTTTCTGTGTGAGACATAAATTCTACGGGAAAGGATGTTGACAAACGTGTAGCCAAATGCCACACCCAGAGGAAACGATTTCTGTGCCCTATCTCCCAATAAAGATGTCAATTACTTTACGGAATCTCCAAGAGTGTGTAATTAGGTCGTAGCCCACACTGCCTAACTTAAGTTGAACAGGGTCTTTAATATCCTAAGTTTTAGGACTGTGAAAGTTGATTCTTTTTCCTAATGTCATATTTGCAAGTACTTTAAAACAAGTAAAACCTGGTTATTTGAAGTTTTAGAATGAAATAGAGAATTCGAATCATTAAGCTAAAGAATAGTACCAAACTAACTTGATGTGCTTCGCTGTTTGGGCTACACTACCTTAAATATCGGGGAATTCCACAAATACCATAATTTCAGAACTTCCAGAAAATATTTGAAGTGGTATTCTGGTGAACAACATGAGGAAATGTAGACTGGATGACAGTATAGTTAACTATAATCTTGTTTGGCTGAATACACAGTATTTTGTAAAAGCCCGAGATAGAGCACCTTGAGGAGGGGGTATCAGGTGTCTAACATAGATCACTACTGAACGTTTTTATCAACCACTTCAGTTAAAAACCAGTTGCTTTTAGTATAAATAAGGGAGACTGTTAAAGACCTTTTTTTGGTGAGAAACATCTGGAATACTTAATTGATAAACTGTTTAACCTGATTGATAATAGAAAGCTAAGGCTGTACTCCTTGGTGATGAGCCAGGTCAATGTTGGGACATAGGAATCACCTGTTAAGTACTCTGGTGATTCTGACCCAGGTAATCTGGGCACCAACTTCAAAGAGAGCCTGAAAGGAAGAGTTGCTTCAGAAAAGATTTTTTTTATATAACTTTGGAAGGCAAGAATAGAATCATTTGTGGACCCCACTTGAGCAGTGTAGAAATGAAGAGGACTCTTGCAAAGTAGGCAGTCTCCTAGACAGAGACTGGGCTTGAAACCAGTGACCACCAGATTTTACTCTTATCACATGAGGGAGTAATTCCAGTTGAAACCAGGGGAAGTCCACCAGATGTAATTAAACCTTTCATTTGTGCTCTAATTTTCAGTCAGAAGAGATAGGTTTTTATTACTAAGAAAATAGGAAGCTTTATTTTTACTCATGAGCGTAGTTAGGCAGGTATGAAAATTGAAAATGGTACTTATCACTAAAGTGATTGGAATGGTTTTCTGGCATAAATAGCATTTTGAGAAGATTCTGCCACACCCCTTTAGTTCTAGACAGAGAGAAATTAAAATATCTGTGATAGGACACAAAGTTAGAAATTGGAGGTCAAGTACATATGCCAATATAAAGTATAGATAATGTGATGAGCAAACTTTAGTTGCTATGGGTATAATCCCCCTTTTTTTAAATGAATGCTATAGTTGTCATGTGACAGGGATTGTTATCTAACCCACGGCCCACTGAGGAAGAAGGTAGAGACTGAATTAGAGAGACATAGCTGATGGCCAGGCCAGCATTGTCCTCTGCTGAGTTATGGGGTCGCATGTGGTGGATAGTGACATGGTACCTTCAATGAGGAGGTCACCTGGGGTCTCAGAAGCAAGGTATTGGAAAAGAAGAGTTTTTTGAGTATGTACAAGATACTTCACATTTGTTATTTCATTTTCTATACACTATCAGAGTTAGATTGGTATTAGTGCTTTCAAGCTGGGATTCAAAGCAGGACTTTATAACCTCAGAATTCTTGCCACTAGGTACAAACTCCTGTCAAGCTGTATTGGCTTCTCGGCCTTGAGTATGATGAATATGGACTCACAGACAGTATGCAAAGATCAAGGCCTAAAGGTTTGTTAGTTTTCTCATTCTTCCCCGTGCCTGCTCCATTAACAGGAATCCCACCAAAAGGAATTGGGCCCATTCTTGGGCTGCAGTATCAAAGTGTAGTGCACTCCCCAGGGACCTCACCACTTCCTTTCTTCATGGCACAGCCAAGCTGAACTTCTGAGTTTCTAAATGTATCTTGAACTCCCTTTCCTCCAGGCTTTTGTTCAGGGCTTTCTTCTTGCCTGAAATGACACCTTAGAAAAAGCTTTCCCCACACTCCCTCCTATGTCCCCAACTCCCACATCTCTCCCCAGTGATGTACTGGGGTAGGTATCCTGCCAGGACGTTCATTGTACCCTCTACTTCTCCTTTCCTAATAAGTAACACAACCTTGTAATTGCTTAATTTCTTCTCTCCGCTCCCAGGTAAAAAAATGTACATGAGGGAGGAGCTTTGTCTATGCAGTTCATCACTGTATCCCTGTCTAGTGTGAAGAAAGGGTTCAATAAGTATTTTTTGGTAAAAGGCTGAACAAATAATTGAGAATATAAAGACTTAGAAGACTTAGAAGAGGAGACAGTACTGTTTCAACTACTATGCCTCCTTACCTGGGAATTTTACTTAATTGGAAAAGTGACTGTTTTACATGACTTCATCATTATTAGCTGGTAGACTATAGTTTCCTCCTCACTCTGCATCCTACTAAGGCTACTCAGGACTAAGAAGAAAGTGATAGTCTTAAATTCAGATTTTTGTATCTGAGATTTCAAAAGAAAGAAATTAAATTGTATAGAAATGAGAACATATAACTATGAGCAATTACTATCTGCAAACAAATTTCAATTTTAACCTTGTCTGGTTGCCAAGAACTCTGGTTAAATTAGAATCAGTTACCCATAAATTATCCATTAAATATCCTATTACCCATTCTGAAAACCATTTAATTCCATCTTTTCAAAGAACATCAGTGGTAGCATTTTTGTTAAGGATATATTTTATTTTTTAGAAAAGAATTACTATTTAGATATTTTTTAAAGTATAGTTTAAATTTGTGAAAAATTTGCTGATTTTGTGTAGTATTTGTTACTTATCTCTAACTGAATAACTACTCCAAAATTTAGTACTGTAAAAAACAAACATTATTTTACAAAGCTTTTGAAGGTTTGGAGTTAAGGAGTGGCTTGCTGGCCATTCTGGCTCAGGGTAAAGTCAAAGACTTGAGGGAGGGTGGGCAGAGGCAGAGGGAGCAGAGGAGAGAGTGAAGTCACAGTCTGGTACAGTGTGGTACTATGTAAGGGGGTGAATAATAAGAGGCAGGAGTCATTGGAGACCATTTCAGAGGTTTAAGAACAGCACCGAGAATCGAACATCTGGGTCAGAATACTAGTTTTTTCCATTAGAATTTGTAATTCAGTTACCATTATGCTATGAAGTCTATCAGTAAGGATCCAGATCTGAAATAATTACTTATTTCTGATTATCTTGAGAAGAAAAATACTTTTTATACTATCTTCATCTGTAAAATGAGAGTTGGACCAAATGATTTTTAATATCCCTTTCAACTCTGAAGCTCTGAGATTGTCCTGTGATATTAACATGTGGTTGGGACTTTTAAATTTGTACTCATGTGGAATATGACAAAGTCAGATTCCACCTTTGTACTTCTTTTTCTGACATTGATGCCTTTCTATCGTAAGCTTAAGAGATGGATAACTCCCAAGTTGTGCTCATCTGGAATAAAAGACTGTTCCATTTGATGAGGTAAATGTTCTCCAACAGTGTTTTGAAGGCAAAAATGCTTATTTAAAAGCCCTCTTAAACAGTATGGAACACTACCTCTTCATATTTGGTACTGTTTTCAGACCCCCGCAATTCAGAAGTGCTTTTGTGACTTGATCAGTTGTTTAAGAGGTAATTGAAACAAATTTTATCTCTTACCACTCTTGTTTGGAACTTCTTCAACAGCTTCCCATTGCTCTTAAAATTAAGCCCAAACTCCTCAATTTGTTACAGAGAGCTTTGTGAGCTTGCCTCTGCTTACCCCCACAGCCTCATGGCTGGTCAGTTCCCTCCCCTTTTCAAACTTCAACTACATCTAGTTGACCTTCTCTCCATATCTGGAACAAGCAAAAATCTCTCTCACTTCTGGGCCTCCACACAGTCATGCACTGTGTAACCACATGCAGGCGGAGTGTGTAGAAGGCTATACCACCCAGATTTGCCTAAGTGTACTCTCTGATGTTAGCACAAAGACAAAATCTCCTTTCAGTGCATTTCTCAGAACATATCCCCTGTCATTAAGTGGCATAAACTGCCTTCCCTTACCTAGAACATGCTTAGTTTTGGCACCGGCATCCTCCTACTAAACTCCTGGTCATCCTTCAGATTTCAATTTACACATCAATTCTTTCAGAAGCCTCTCCTCTTCAGACCCCACCCCTTGCTCTTCTAAGAGTCCCCACTTCACACTCAGAACACCCTGTATATCCGTTCTTGTGGCCTGTAGAGCTCTACTTGGTACTTGCTGATTATTCAATGGTTTGTCACCTGTCTTGGACCAAGTTTTTTAAGGGCCAGGATCATGTCCTTTTCATTTGCCATTGTATCCCTAGATGTTTAACAGCCTGCTCAATATGTGAGAGTGAACGAATGAAAGTATGTTTTAAGCATAGACAAACTGAAAGCATTGCGTAATAAAAAATATATCATATATATATATGTACATAAAGAGAAAATGTGCCTTTTCATTGCTCTGCTGTTAGAAAATAACTAAAGAAAAGATGAAATTTCCAGGCATCAGTAAGATATAGTATGACATAGTTGGAAAATAAGAGTTTTGGAATTATCAGATATCTACTCCCTGTCCAGTCTCTAATTCCTGGGTCATTTAAGATAACCTCTCTGCATTTTTCCCTATGGTTTGTACCTTAGTTTCTTTATTTGTATGCAACTCTACTTATCTCCTCTGAAATGTCTAAAAGGTCTTCTAGGCATAGTCCATTACTAAAAATAACCCAACCTTTTTTACAGCTAATCAGAAAATGTCACATCCTGTCACTAAAAAATAAAAATCTTAGGAACTAAGGCTCCTTTCTCACTACACACTTGCCCTCACTCCACCCCAGCTATGAAATTCTTTACCTTAGTTTTCCCTAATCTTTATGAGTTTCAGAGCCTTTATACCACTTGATAATGAGTATGGAAATGGAGATACGTTTTCTTCCCCATGCTTTTCTAATTTCAAATTAATAAATCTTAAAGGGCGATAATATCTAAATATTTGAAGAAGTATTTTAGAGGTATGCGCCTAAATAGGGGCCTGGGAAAGGAGGGTACAATGTCTACATTTTGAGCTGACCAAAATGAGTACTGTGATTCCTAGATAACAAACCGAGAGCTGTCTGAAACTACCTATCTGCTCATTGAAGCAGAGGTTTATATGCACACACTGTAATAGGGTTTATAGTAATACCTTGACAAATTTCAGTTATGAAGAATTTATCATTTGCCATTTAACCACACTACTGAGAACATGAGTCTTCAGTGAATTTAACACCTTAATTTCACGACATTTTAGCACTTGAAGGGAAATTATAAATTAGAGTCTAGCCAAATCTCTCATTTGACAAATGACAGGTTGGGGTCTTTGTCCCTTTTATTGACATAGTTTCTCTCTACCGTACCCCTGATATGTCTAAGTTATGCTCTAAGATTATCAGTGTTACCCAAACAGGCTAGTTTGTTTTGAAGGTATCAAGTTCCCACATAAAAGAATGTGAGATTCTGAATGATACCTTTTGCTGAATCTCTGGCATGACCGCGTGGATGTAGCTGGATAAACAGGATCTCTGGAGGGATGTGACGATGCATGGACCAGGAGAAAAGAGCCAGGGAGGAGGGACATTCTCCTGTTTGTCCAAGGCCAATTTTAAGGGATAAAAGACACATGATGAGAACAACGGAGTGCTTTGCACATCTTCTGAATGTTTTTAATTAGTTATAAATAGGATTGAGTTATTTTTAGTAATGAGCTATACCTAGAAGACCTTTCAGACATTTCAAAGGAGATAAGCAGCATTGCATACAAATAAACTGAGAGAGATGCAGAGAGATTATCCTAAGTAATTCAGAATTAGAGGCTAGACAGGGAGTAGATATCTGGTCATTTCGAACTTTAAATTTTCCAACTATGTCATACTACATCTTGCCGGTGCCCAGAAATTTCATCTTTTCTTTAGTTATTTTCTAACAGTCGAACAATGAACAAGTACATTTTCTCTTTATTTGAATGTGTGACTGTGTTAAATGACTATTTGGAGAGTTACACCGAGGAGATGTGAGCCAAGCTGATCTTCAGAGGAGCTCAAAATACTGTCATTTAGATAAATGTACTGTTTGGCATATTGCAAAGAAGTTTGAAATTTGAATTTTAATTATAATTTTTTTTAGAGAATGGTCTTTGAGGATTTGGTCTTATAGGATGGCTTCTATTTCTGAAACCATTTAAAATGATTCTAATAAATTTAATTATTTTTATGATCTTTTAGTATATATATTCACTATATATTTTTAGCATGTATCATGTGCTAACTATTGTTCTGTATGGTGACATATAGCAGTAAACTAAAGGGGCAGAAATCCTTGTCCTCATGGAGTCAGACCATAGACAAGATCGGTAAATTATGTTATTGAATAAATAGGTATACCACTTATGTGCCAACCATTGTACTATTAAAGTATAATGGGAGATAAATGCTATGGAGTGAAATAAAGCAGGGATGTGGGCTATGCAATGCTGGATGTAAGTGAAGATAGGTTTCAATTGTAAATAGTCTGAGAAGGTCTCATTGAGAAGACAGTATTCAAACAGGACCAGAAGGGGTGAGGGAATAAGCCAAATGGATTGCTGAGAGGAGAGGCTCCAAGCAGAAGGAGCAGCAAGAGCAAAGGGTTTAAGGAAGAATGGTTCCTGCTTGTTTTAAGAAAAACAGGTACATAGGAAAGCTATAGCTGAGAAAGTGAGGGGAGAGCATTGGGGCATAGTAATGACTATGGCTTCAATTTAAAGTGAGGTGGGAAGCCATTGACAGTGCAGAGGAGTGGCATATCCTCACTTACATCTCAACAGGAGCACAGCCTCTGGCTTTCAATCTGGTATGGGAAGGAACAAGGATAAAAACAAGGATCAGTTAGGAGCCTATTTTATTTTATTTTTTATTTTTAAATTTATTTTTTTATGGTGAGATTGGTTAAAAAAATCCAATATGTTTCAGCTGTACACTTTAACAGTAAGGCATATATATTTACACTGTGTGTTCACCTCCCACAGTTAGATTTCTTTCTGTCACCACATATTTCACTTCTTTTATCCCATCTACTTCCCCCTTCCTGCCCCCCACCCTCTGGCAACCACTAGTCTATAGTCCACGTAGGAGCCTATGTTAACAGTCCAGGTGGGCAATCGTGGTAGCATGGACTACGGCTATGACAGTGGAGGTGGTTAGAATTGGTCAGAATATGGAACAATTTTGATTACTATTCAACCATTATGGTTTTAATGAGTTTTTGTTTTGCTGCCACACTCTCTATAAGTAATTGAATTAATAGCCTATAAAATGAATGCTTTAAATGTCCTTACTATTTTTAGAAATGGTGTAGCACATATTATCTTAAGAAATGGTATAAGTGATTATTCTGTAATTTGACACACACACACACACACACACACACACACACACACACACACACACACACACACTATGTTTTCAAAAGGAACAACCATGCAACAAAGGCAGTGTAGATGTCAGGAATAACTAATCTAATAAAAATGGAAAATGCCAGGTAAATTTTTAAAAAATCTTTCTGAATACATCCATGGTTAACAAGAAAATACAAAATTGTAATGCCAAAAGACTGAGGTAGCTGAGGATCATTTATATTCAGAGTTCAAGGATTTAGGAACAAAACAAATTCAGGGCCCACCCCCAAGTAGGAAGTCTGATGGGACCTAAAAAATTAGAATCCCTAAAGGGTTTTATCCCCAAGGTGAGAGAGAGCAAAATTAGCCCATCTCCTTATCCTCTGAAGAGAAACCTCGCTCTACATGTACTCCACACCATCCATCTAAGAAATGAGTAATCAGAAATTAGCCCTCATGCTGGTTCGCAGTCAGAATTCATACAACCTGGATGGCTAGAAAAACCTCAGACCAAGAATTTAGTTTAAAGTGGTCCCAGACCAATAATGTCACATCTGAAAAGCAAATACAAATCCTTTTTGAAAGAACCCTCTGTGCCTCATGCTTTGAAAAATGTTCTGTTCTTGTGGGTCCCTAAGAAAATGAGTCATTCACAGCTGAAATTTACTGAACACCCAAAGCCCCAGGAGGGAGGGCCAGCAGAAACAATATACTGCAAAGTACGCGGCATAAAAAATTTAGCAGTTAGAATGATCAGACGCAGAACATAAAATAATCATAGCTAATATATTCCAAGATGTGAAAAGAGAGCTCTGAAAAAATATACACATAAATAAAAAGACCTAATTTCAAAAATAAAAAATATAAATAAAAATTTTAAGTTAATGGATGGGTTAAACACATGAGAATTGTTACTGAAGTTTTCTCATCTCCTGGCTCTTGTGCTCTTGGTTCTTTTCCTGTCTTTCAGGCTACTGATTCTCAGTCCAGGTCACTGATTCTATTATCAAAAAGACAGCATCATTTAGAATTCAGTTCTAGTTCTTTTTCTCTCCCTCAGTTTTCAATCTTTGCCTGGATTAACCCATTCACAAGGTTTTGACTATTAATAATTGCCACACTTAAACGTTCAGCACAGACTTGTTTTATGACTGTTAGGCCACAGGTCATATCCTACTTGGATGTTCTATTAGTTAAAAATCAGTGTTTCCAGAGTAGAATCCATTTATTTCCCCATCAAATCTTCTATTCTTCCTAGGCTCCTGATTTAGCTAATGTCACTTTAAAAAGGAATTTCTACAATATCTTTCATGATTTCTTCCTGTTTTTCCTTCCAGATTTAGTTATTAACAAGTCAGGACTACTCTATCATTGATATTTCCTTTTGCATCTATTGCCACTGCTATGCTTCAGCATCTTTCAGTTTCTTCACCACATTCTCACCTTCTAATCTCTTATGCTTTAAAACCATTCTTCTTACCACTACTAGAATAATTTATTTTAAAAATACAAGCTCTGTCATATCACTCATGGAGCAAAAGCCGTTAGTGTGTCACCCTTAATGGTGGTAATGCGTTGCATCCTGGAAAGTATAATTCCCTCAAATAAAGCACTAAAGCATATTGTCAGTGACCTGGTTGGGTTCTCCCTGAAGGTTGTAGGTTTCATGGACTTTCCAATACAGAGTGTTAGAAAACTAAATGGGTAGTAGAGAAGGAGAAGATCCTGCGGGATTTTATGAGGTAAGTTCTTTCTTTTTTTTTTTTAGGTGAGGCAAACCCTTGGATGACCTCACAGATTGCAAGGACCTTGTCATCAGTTTCCAAACCCTTATTTGTTTTATTTTTTATGCTTACAGTACCTGGTCTCTCTAGGAGGTCTTCCATGCATATACTAACCAGGCCTGACCCTGCTTAGCTTCGAGATGAGACAGCATCAGGCTTGTTCAGGGTGGCATAGCCATAGTAGATAAGTTCTTGGCTTATCTACTTGACTTACCTTGATAGAAAATTTGTCTTATAGGACAAAACCATGAACAGCAACCATCTCCTGTTTTGAATTTGAGAAGAGGCAGTAAGTGAAATGAAGTACATTTACACAACTGGCTGACCACTAGATAAATGACTTCATTCTATATTAAGAAAAATGAAAACGTCAAAATAAGGCCCAGAGAAAAGGTGCTGCAAAACAAGGGAACAGGAATTTGGAAGTTTTTAAGAACCGAAGGAAGAACATAAATGAATTTAGGGTACGTAACTGCTATGACAAAAACCTCTAAGAGTTCAGGGCCTTAGTTTCTTCCTCAATGTGGGTTGGTTGAAGGAGCGGGTAGGGACTCTGCCCCACACAGCCCTTTAGGGACCCAGGTTCTTCTCATTCAGTGGGTCTGCTGTTCCCTGAGGAATCCAGGTCTTCCATTGGATTCTTTGTAACTACCTGGCAATTTAGCTGGGGTGGGGGGTAGGGGGGATAGGAGGGCAGGGAAGCACTGTGTAGGATCCCCAGGAGTTGTTTTAAGAACCAGGCCTGGGAGCAGTGAACATCTCTTCTGCACAATTTTATTGGTTAGAACTCAGCCACATGTCTATTGGTAGGTGAATAGTTCATTGGTATGCTTGGTCCTTCAGATCATGTTTTAGAAAATACTTAGTAAAATTGGGAAATGGAAAGAATAGAATATTGAGTGGGAAAAAAATATGACCCAAAAGTAAATGTACTCCAGCTATAACTCACTTAAAAGAAATAATATATTCCCCTTTTTAAAAGCTCACAAGGAAATAACACATTAGCATTTGATCTCTAGCTGAATAGTGAGATTATTGGGAATCTTCTCAATACTATTGTCATCTAAATTATTAATAAAGTGTTATTTTTTAAAATGAACAATAGCAAAAAATTTTTAAAGAAAGAAATTTGTGTGTCTTTAAAATTGGAATTCTATATTCCTGGAAATTACTTGTCAGAGGCCTTGTACATAACAGATATTTAATACATATTCATTAATTGAACTATAGGACTGATTAATCAAATAAAAAAAGTCTTAAGAATAAAATATTAAGAAGCTATTATTTCCCTAGCAATGCTATTTAAATGTGGCACTGATGAGCCAAAATACCACATTTAATTTCTACAATACCTTGATTTCAGTTTCACAACATTAAATCTTATAGTAGGTGTGATAACTGGGTTAGTGTCTCCTGAACTTTAGTCATCTTTGTACTATTTATACCATTTTTAGTCATACCTGAATAAGTACATTTATTATTGCTTTATTTTTCATTAAAATTATGTATGGTTATAAACTTAAATTTAGTTTTGTATTAAACAATGATACCAGTAGAATCAAAAGATTGTGGTATTAATTTTTATACACATATTAAAATAAATACATAGTCATCAAAATTAAAAATACTTGTGATCTACTTAATTATCTCTTTTAACCTTAAGTTTACTACACTGTAGAATAATTGACCTATTATGTGTTATATTTACCTATTTAATGTTTTAGTTTCAAGCTTCTCTTTTTGAGGACCATAAACTATACAGTTTTGCCTACCTGACAGCATATCCAGTTCTATGATTTATGATCTAGTTTTGTGATTTATGTTCATATATAGGACTCAAAAGGAATGTTTAATAGATGGGGTGCTATATATAAACTTATTTTTTTAACAATTAAAAAATAATACTATATATCCCCCCCACCACCCATTTTCAATGGAAGCCCACTAATATGACATGGAATGTTACCATAGCAAAACATAATAAGTTAGTTAACACAGGAAACTTTTTAAAAAAAAGATATGCTTTGGTTTGCACATAGCTCAAATGAGTAAAATAGAGTGGTATTTACTATTTATTAAGATCACAATCCCAGAGATGATAAGCAACAAGGACAATAACAATAGAAGCTGGCCATTAATTTCACATTTTAGAGGAAGGTTTCTTTTTGAATGACAAAGAAAGGACAAACTTTGGGTTTTATGACACTTAAAACACACAGAGGGAACTGTAGAATCTAGATCTGGGGAAATCCCTAGGCTAGAGACCTTCTGGGAATGATTTATGTGTTGTTTAAAAGTAGGGGTGTGGTCCTTTGGTTATTTCTGGCTTCATGGTTGTTATTATTAAGTCTCATTTTTTTAAAGCCAAGTATTAAGAACGGTGTGGGAACACGCAAGACAGGATGAAGTCAGCAAAATAATTGAGAGCCAGAGCCAAATGGAATGAATTAACAGGCTACATTAGGTAGGTTAGAGTTAAAAAATCTACAATATTTTCCTTGTTTCCTCTGGGTGATCTTGTAGAACAGCAGCTGATCAATAAATATTAGCATCCCTTATGAGGCACAGACTTTTGGAATAAGCCTTTTCCTGAATACTGATGACTATCAACACATTAGCTGAGCTATTTTTTATTATTACAAATTATATGTGACTGAATTTCCATTACATGTACTCATTCCATCATGTGATTAAACCATTGGGTGGATTTTAATTATTGAACTAAGAAGTGAATAATTGGAAAGGAAGACACTTAAAAAGAAATGCCAGTCCTTCTACATTGTCCTACAAGTGAGGAACTGTGAATTGATTTTTGTTTTTTTTGATATCTAAAAAGAAATATTCGTATATCTACACAATTAAGGCAAAGAGCAAGAAAACAGAGGAATAAAATGGCCTGATTGAGAGCCCATAGTAAAAGTCCTAATGACCCCACATTTCATTTACTTCGATTTAACTCCTATTATATGTAGCTTCAGTGCTCCAATGTCCCAGTATGCTGTTCTTCCTTTCCTCTCAGAGTATCTGATCTTTTCTTAATATGTGATTTAAACAGACTGTTTAAGTGTTACTATAAATTGCCTTATCTTTTTTTGAAGTTGGATATAAACTATAAATAATAAATGGTGAATTTGGTCCCAGTTTTGACTCTCCTCATTAGACTTAATTGGGAATTACAGAGACCCACGAATGTATATTTCAGTTGTTTTGGTGCTGAGGAATAATGGCTACAGTTCATAAATAAAAAAATAAAAATGATTCTCTCTTTCATTAACTGCCGGGGAAACGACAGACAGATGTTCCCTTTGGCTCATTCTGGTCAGCAAGCTGGAGAAATCACTGGGCCGAGCATCCCCAAGAGGCAGAGCTGCTGACCAGCCTGTTAACCCTGTGACAGTTTCAGCTGCACATCCAAGGACAGTCCTCACCCTGCTCTGTGGAAGAGACAGTTACTTGATTGCTGGTCTTTGCAGCCACATTGCATAAATAACAGTCATCTTTAGGGGCACCAAAGTTTTTCTTCTCAATTTATCATAGTACAAGACTCTCTTGGCTTCATAAACTGTGATATGAGCAAACTAAATTAAGCTATTTGCTCGTGTTGTTGGAAGAGGGGAACCAGGACAAAGTAGCTGGCCTGACTGCACACTGAGCTGGTAATAGGATTTGAACCCATTTCTACACCATCTCAGTCTAGATTTTTCTTTACTCAATAAAAGCTACTATTTCAGGTTGAAGACATGATTCATTTGTGCAATGTCATTAAATCATTGTAAATTGAGCATGGGCGAAGGAGATACAGTGGTGGACAAGAGAGAAAAATCCTCTGCTTTCACAAAGCTTATCGGCCCAGAGGGAAGGTAGACATTGAGTTATATAATGTGTATTATGATCAGAGATATTTCAGATCCAATACACAATGCTATGGAGGCACCTAATGATACCTAATGTAGTTGATCCAAAAAAATGTCTCCTGAAAGAAGTAGTGTTTAAAAGGAGACTGACCCATGAATAGGTTTTATCCAATTAAGAAAGTAGGTGAGAAGGAAACTGAGCAGAATGCCTGAGATGAGATAAAGGAATAGAAAGAAGTGCTTAAGGCTGGTGTGAGTGTTCCAGGTGGACAATGGCTAAACCAAGGATTTAGAAGTAATCCTACGGAGGGAAACACACTCAATGAGTATGAGTTGAGAGCCAGACAGCATTAGCATTAGCTAAACACTCCAGTGGACACACGGTTCAGCTTAGAGTCCCTCACCTCATCTTATCTAATGTTCAGAACACACCTTTATTTTCCTAAAAGTAGACTGGAGGAAAAAGAAGCCAGTGCTCTCCTACTTGATGCTATCCTTCAATTTATTCAATATATGTCAACTGAAGAGCTGCTGTATTCAATGACATATAACACCTCTTACTAGGCACTATTAAATATTAGTCGAGTAAGTAAATATGTAATGAATGTTTGTTTACCCATTACACTCAGAGTTGTGGTTATTGGAGGGCCTCTCCTACAGCAATCTGATGGGAAAATAGGACAAAACAAAATGAAACAATGGGCCTGTCTACACACAGATATTATGCAGACTACTTAATGTTTCAATAAACAACTGGGTTGAGATCAGGATTATATCCAAAAATAAAAGAATTTTTGGTTTATGTTTTAAAGAAAAGATTAAGAACAAATTTCAGTTTTATGCTACTAAATTACATTTTGCTTACGAATATGAGTGCATGTCATATGCTAGATGTCATACCAGGGATGCAAAACTGAGGACATTACTCCTGGCTACTGGAGAGCTTACAAATCTGTGACAGCTATAAACATATGGACAAATACATTGTTAAATGTGCTTTAGAAAAGGAGTTAAAGTAATATAGGCAACATCATAAACCTATTTAATTTGTTTCCTCACACTGCAAAAATGAGAGTAATGCTTTGCTTGATTTTTTTTCTATTGACACAATTTTAAATAAAATGGTTGAAATCCAACACATTCCTGTTTTCTGCTAAAATTTTCTGAGTAGAATAAGATGTCTAATAAAATTATAAAAGTGATTAACTATTTCCCATTCGGGGATTTAATCTTTTCTTAGTCAGAAAAGCAATAGGTAGCAAATTGCACTCCAAAAATAAAATTTTAGTCATAAGGAGACATATTCAGTGTGTGAGACAGTTTTCTGTCAGCATAGATTAAAGAAAATCAACAAAGAAACTGGGCTCTGGAAAACTTTATTAGAATATCCAGTTTGCTTTCTTTTCTTTAAATAACCCATTTAAAAACATTTTTATAGTTTTTTTCTTATTGTTATACACCAATTTTCATATCTCAACATGAAAAGGTTTCTAGTTGTATTTGAAACATGCAAAAGTGTCATAAGTCTCACTATTCACCAATAATTTCATCAAAGTACTCATTTAACTCAATATTGTGTGACTAATTGTGCCAGACTGAGGAGACAAAGTCTTGCTCTTAAGGAGCTTATGATCTGGAAAATCTGAATGGAATGATTAATAGTTAGAAAGTATCTCTTTTGCTTAGCCATTCTTCTCCCTACTACCTTTAATAAGAAAAATTTTAGGTTATATTTTATAAATATTTTCAAATATCCTTTTTTCCCCCTATTAGAATTGTGTGAAAACTCAGTTGTGTGAAACACTCTTTTTCTGAGTATTTTTCTTTTAGCATTAGGCCATAATGGCTCATGTTATTATTAATCAAGGAGATACATAGCCACAGCTCACCCTAGTTAATTCCTTATGTTTAAAAAGGAAGAAAGGGAGGGAAAGAAGAAAGGAAGAAAGGAAGGAAGGAAGGAAGGAAGGAAGGAAGGAAGGAAGGAAGGAAGGAAGGAAGGAATGTTAACGGACATAGTTACCCATGAAATGCTTTATAGATAATGTATAATAAGAAACGAAGAAATTAAGCAAAAAATATTTTGGAGCAACTATTTGGGAGCACAAAAAGAAGGAAAAGTAAAATATAGATAAAATTGTACAAAAATTAGAATTATTTTTAACCAAAGTTGTGAACATAAGAGGTTAATAATCTATCAATGTAATCTAAAGAAAATCCTCAATTACATAAACTAAGGATTGAGAAGATCTTAAATTGGGTATGTTATCAAGAGGAAATAAGTTATTACAATTCCTTAATTCAGAATTAAATAAAATCTCTGCCACCAATTGCCTTTGTTAAGTCTACCAAGTGACTGGAACTATGTATTGCAGAGAAATAGTGCAATTAAATAAGTGATTGTAAAGGAATATGTGATGTCTGATTCCATGAGTCATTTACTGCTTAATAACGAAAACAAATCAATCAAGGGAAAAAAATGGTTCAAATCTGTTGAATTTGAGATTTTAAATTTATTTTGCTTCTCTAATTTTGAAATTTTAGTGTCAGATATCAAAAATTTTTTAATTATTTTTATCTTCATTATAAAATGACAAACTATTGAATTCACTATATGTGTTAATTTTAAAGTGCCAATTGTTTTACTTCTTAGTTTTTTTTTAATGATTGCACAGATAAAAGGTGCTATAATAAGAATTCACACCTGCTACAAGTAGGCAGTTTTTAGAACTATCATTTTAAATATGCATTCTCATACTTTAGGATTGGTGAGTTAGAAGAGAAACTTTACCATTTGGAGTTTCCATCAACTTGCATTTATTAATCACCCAGAGTTTGAGTGCAAGTGGTTTAATAATACCACAGCCTCTCTCAGTAACTCATGGCAGCTCCGTACCACTCCTTTGCCTTTATTTGGAGCCTAGTGTCTACCACCCAGCTCAAAGCTTATTGAGTAGCTTTAAGATTCAGAAGCATCCCTTCTTATTTTTATAAATTTAAAAAATAACTGTTTCAAAACATAAAATACAAGAAAACTACAAATTGAAGGACCAAATACCAGAGTTTTGTGGGAGGGATTTCACCGATCATACATTTAAATCCCCTAAGGAGAGTAATGGGGGTGCAATGTAGAGACCACTGTGTGTTCACCGAACTCCATCCTTTTCTTCCTAGATACACAACTTTAGAACATTTCCTAAATTCTCTTATTCGGGTCATGTGGCTGAGTTCTGGCCAATGGAAATTATGTACATCACTTGCAAGCCTGGATCCTAAATATCATTTTGCACAGGGCTCCAAGTTCTGTCTTTTCTTTAACCATCAGATGTACAGAATTCAAGGAAGGACTCAAGTTGAGGAGACAAAAGAGTCTCTCTGAGGGAGAGTATGGAATAGTTGCTTCCCTCTTCCTTCCACTGTACTTGCATTGGACTGTGACTTGAGTGGGAAATTAACCTGTATTGCATTATACCCCTGAGATTTTGGGTTGTTTATCATAGCATCAGTTAATACATGATGAATAATCCAGCAGGTAAAGGGAGATGGTGGGTAGGAGATTTAGGACATAAAAATCCTTGCTTTATAGTTTGCCACCAATGCTGTATTACTCTGTGAATATGGCAATAGCAAAACCACATGGTAAAGGAGCCAGACATAAACAAGAAGTTACCAAACTGATATGTTAAGGTTCAAGTACAGTCGAGTACCTTGATATCATCCAAATTTTCTTTAAACAAGTTCTGCATATCTTTTTCCAAATGTATACCTGCTGACTTGCCCTTGGGAACCAATTTTTCATTTCTTCCACTCAATATTATCCCCTCTATTATACAGCTTCATTATCCTCCATTCCTTTTCCAAGTTGTAAAATTGTTTTGTTTTTTGTAAATTATTGATAACCACTTCTTTGAAACTAATGAATTTACAGGGGAAGAAGATAGACTCAGTTATTTCAGCACAGAAAAAAACCAGTTTTAAAATATTATAATTTTGGTATTGCTAAAAATGAATATTTCCTTCTGACTTTTTTTCCTACCAGATACAGCAATATGTTACAATAGAGTGGTACTCAAAACCAGACTAGCGGTGATAGCACCATAGACAGATGGATGGACTGAAATATGAGATCCAGAAGTGTATTCATGTATACATAAGTGCCACTCTTTTGTATACTATGTTTTTATATATATGTAGATATGTTTATGAGCCTTCTATTTGAGTGAAGATCTCCCTATATCGTATTTTATTCCCTTTTCTTTTCATATTCTTCTTCTTTTTTTAATGCTATAAGTGTGATAGCAAAGCCTCCAAAATGGCTTTTAATGTTCCCCACCTCCTCGTTCACACCCTGCGTAGTCTCCTCCCACTTTGCGAGTAATAGAGCAGAGCAGAAGTAACGGTCTGTTATTAGATTATAAAGCCTGTGGTTTCCATCTCAGGCACTCGCCCTTTTTCTCTCTTGACTCACTTGCTCTTGGGAATCAAGCTGTCATCTGAGAAGGTGCTCAAGTAGTTTCTGGAGAGGCCCATGGAACAAGGAACTTCAGGCTCCAGCCAACAGCCAGCAAGTAACTAAGGTCTGCCAAAAGCCACATAGGTGAACTTGGAAGTGAACCTTCCACAGCCTTGGGATGACTGTAATTCAAGTAACAGCTGAGCCTGAACCACCTAGCTATGCCACTTACAGAGTCCGAGGTCTCAGAAATCATGTGAGATAATAAATGTTCATCATTTTAAGTTGCTCTGCTAAGTTTTAGAGTAATTTGCTACACAGTAGAGAATTAAAACATATCAATTAGAAGTAAAATCAATAAAAGTCATATGATGATTAGTAAATGATGAGCAAATGAGATGATCTGACAAGTGCTGAGACTTCTGTTTCATCTGAATTGTTTTCCTCAAAATTAATTCCTATGGTAAAACATGTTTAAAGTGGTTACCAACAGGACATTAGAAAAAGTAACAATTAGCTTTGGGAATTAGAGTATAACCATAGCATTATTTTCTGTTTTATTAAACTCATTAAACAGTATTACAGGGTATTTGTTTCTATTAAAAAACATGATATTGGACTCTTTGGGAGAAAAAGCTAGTTCAAATTAGTCTGAAAACTAACATTTCTTTCTAGCAATAATAAATGCTTAGTAGAAGTTCCTTCAAGATTGACTGACTTTAAGATATATTTAAGCATAGTATTATAAACAAACAAGTTCTTTTATAGGACTTGAAGACAGTTTTTTTTTTTCTTGGGAACATCCTCCTTTATATTACTAAGGTTGTTTGCAATCTCTGCCATTATTTTTTGTATAAAATTAAACTTCAACAGAGTGCCTGTGTGAATTCTAACAATTTCTGAATTAGTGAAGCCCCAAATAATGAAGCTTTATTATGTGTAAGGGAACTGAAATGGCTAAAATCCCAAACTATGAGTCAAGGCAATAGTTCCAAGCAGCTTGTTTCCCTGCCAGAGCCACACCACCGGTGTTCTCCATGCTTCACTGAGGTTGGAATCCAGCTTTTCGTACTACATTGTCTCAATTTTGGCCATACTGGTAATTGCACTTTCTCATTCATTTTCAATTAGCTAAAGGGACAAATGACTATTCCATGTAGAAAAATAATAAAAATGTATCCCTACTTCATAATATTAAAATAAATAAAATCCCAGATGAGTCAGGGCCTTATGAATGGCAAAACTTTAAATAATTTTAGATTTAGAAGTAGAGGTTATCTTTATGACCTTGGAAAAATTTCTTCATCAAAACACATAATTTGAAATCACAAAAGATTAGAATATTTGACTCCTGTGAAATTCTCTCTCTCATTCTTAAAGATTATAATACTAACAATTTTTAGGGAAAGCAATGTGATTTAATAAGCTTCATTATTTTTGCTAATTTGATGCACATCTTAGAAAGAGAGTCAGTGATCTGACTTCAAAATCAATTTTTTTTTCTGTGATTCTTGGTTTTAATGGCTGTCATAACCTTATTTTTCTCATTCATAGTTTTCTTATATCCTGAATTTTCTCAATTATTATTTTCTTTTTGTACTGTAGTATGTTTGTAAATTACATCAAAATTAATGGAGTAGGGAATAAATAAATAAGTTAAATAAACCATTAGATTCAGTTTATGCTCCCAACAAATAAGCATTTGTAACTGAAACCTTCAAAAATTATGAAAATTTTATAAAAACAATGGATAATTTATGGAGACATTATGGCAGTAGTGAATTCAAATACAGGTAAATCTTCCCCAACTACCTCATTTCTGGAATATCTAAACATTCTATAATCTCAGAGACAGAATACGAAACTATCAGTAAGAGATAATATTTCCTAGTTACCTAAGAATTCAGTTTATCAAATTATCTTAATAATTTCTATCAGATTGTGTCTTATATCACACTGGTTAAATCAAAAGAATAACATACTTGGACTTTACCTGAGCTTCCTGTAGGCTTTCTCTGAGTACAAAGGAGCATAAGGGACTAGCTTTTGTTCTTCACAATTCAATTTTGTTATATGATACAGAAGTTACAAAGCTTTCATCAACAATTACTGACTACTTTCATTGTCGTCCCCATGTGGGAGTTCTGAAAGACTGTTTGAAATTCGTTCAAGTAACAGAGGAGAATGCACAGTGCAGCCTTGTGTACTAAACAAAGAAATAAGAGAAAAATATTCACTTCTATCAAAGGTGCAAGCAATAGAGCATCAAGACAAAACAGGCACAAGCAGAAAGCCTGTCGGAAACCAGGGAAGGAAGATCAAAATCAGGTTCTTTAGAGGTAAATGGGATAAAGAAAATATGATGTTATTTGCAACAGAATTTTTCTAAAAGAAGCCACACAATTCTTCACAAACTGAGTTCCAGACAGTGGTTTAACTTTCAAGTACTCCACTCTTACCATGTACAACAGGAAGCAGAAGAGTTCACAAAAGCCTCTGTCACTGTCATGTTCAGGCCAACCCAAACCATCCACAACAAATAAATTCCTAAAACTTTATTTATTGAAAAACTATGAGCGTCTCATAGTTTTCCCATAAAAATATGGGGGAGATAGATTATGGATGAAGGTATATGAGAAAAATTCCAAAGATTGCTTAATAAACACTTATTGTAATTAATATCATTTTAGCAGTTGAGAAAATTTCAACTCATGCCCACATCATTCTTAGACTTATTCCTGTCTCTCAGAGGCCTAAGTAGTTTATGCCAATATCACCCTCTTACAAAAGCATAAAATGATTTACTACTTTGACTCTAAAAATGTAAAGTGTCTAATTACAGAATATATTCCAGATTTATGATGACATAATATAAGAACTTTCTAAATTTAATTCACTACTATAAATTGCACCAATTGATCACATTAGCATAAATGTCAAAATAAAATTCTGAACACTTGAAAGCAATATTATTTGGGGAGGGGAGAAGATAATTAGTAAATAGTGCTCCCGTGGTAATCATCATGCTGGTTTGCAGATTCTCTTTCTTAGCACGTGGTAGGGTTGTATTTCCCTGTGCACTCGGAATTCAGTGCGGCAAGTCATTTCTCTAGCTAGAGAAAATGAAAGCTCTAAGAGGCAGTATCATCACCTTCACCATATCTGTTTTCCCCCTGGCTCTGTGATTGACAATATTTAAGATGGCAGCTGTTCTGTCAGCTGGGACACCCAGGGGTTTATCAAAGGTAGTCACCTACTTCCAACCTGCAAGAGAAATATAACTTAAGCAAAAAAATAAGTAAAATGCGTGCCTTAAGCCACTGAGATTTTGGACTTGGTCATGTGTCACAACCTAACCTATTCTGTCACAATACCATATACAAAAGTATTCAAGAATAGATCTTTGAATATCATCCTTAAGAGTGAAATACAGAAAGGTTTTCAGCCTCAATTCTTCTTCTTTTTTTGATCAAAAGAACCACCAGTAGTTGCTACTAGAAAGATATCTCAGATTGCGTCGATTTATTTGCATATTACAAAGATGTGGCTGGTGAAGTAGGGAGCTAGGTGGTGCATATTATAATACATGATACCTGAACTAATGCTAACTATGTCAGACAGCCTATTGTGCACTCTTTTACTTTTATCTTATATTAAATGAATAGAAAAAATATTTTTTTTTCTTGTGGAGCAAAGTGATAAGCTTATTTTTTGATGGATGTATTTAGGATAGAGGGGATGGCTAGAAGGGAGAGGAGGCAGGGAGGTGAATGTATTTTGTACAAAGAGGAATGACAGGGACTACTTAAAGGGGGTATTTTTTAAAAGTAATTTATTCCTATTCCTCTAATGTATATCCTCCTGACCAGAAATGAGCCAGGGCAGCAACTTTGGAATCCTTTACTAAATTTACTTTTTAAATTCAAATTATATTATAGATATTTCTGACTTTATTTAAAATTTATTATTATTTTAATTTTAAAAGGGAAAGAATCTTCATGACTTTTTTCAAAGCTATGTCCTCAGTACCTAGAATAGTGCACAAAGTAGATCAACAATATTTTTTGAATTAATCAATAAATGAATCTATATTTTTGTTAGAAATTTTTATCAACTACAAGGTTAATGTTAGTTAACAGTCTGTTGTGGCCCTTCTACAACACAAATACAATTTTTAACTGTAATAATAGGCGTATCAGATATAGGACATGAAGACTATTATCACACAGCAAGGCAGACATCAATAATTCTATTGTAATGTTTACCTAACTTTTTTACACCATGGTAACCTCAGAAAGTAATATTTGTAGGATATAAGTAGGTTAAAAAAAACTTGCTGGGCCACTCGTAGGGCTGAGTTATTAAAACACTATCAAGAACTATCATGGTTCCCTTAGAGAATCCTTTTCTTCTAACAAAAGTTGCTGTTTAAATGTTGATAATAAAAGAATATTTTTATGACAAGGGAGAGAGACTTTTTTTTTACTCTAAAAAACTGCTGCAGTACACAGGAGAGAACATAAAAAGGAACGCGGTGCTTTTTCTCACATACATATCAAGGCCATGACACCCACAGAAAAAGATAATTTGACACACTTGTAGCAAACTGTTTGCAAAGCTCTGCTCTGTTGCGTCAGGAGAAAAACAACTGGGATGGAAATAGGGGACTGAAAGCCACAGTATTAATAATTATACTAGTCACAATGAATTCATCACCTCCAATGTCAGGCACTTTGCATACATTGAGCTAATTTAATCCATTTAACAAACAACTATGTGGCATGGGTGTTTTTTCTTTTACTTTTTCATTAAAAAAATTGGGGCTCAGAGGCATTTTAATATGCTCTCCAGGCCTGTTTTAGTGGTATGGCAGAGCCAGGGTTTGAATCCAGAACTGAGCCCAAACCTCTCCTTTCTCTGTAAAAAGGAAGATACGAAGAGCTTATGAATACATGACTTCAGGTGTTCAAGGACGCTTATGTGGCAGATAGGGAAAATTTCTAACTCTCCAAGAGTTCAACTGGTACTTATGAGTGAAAGCACGAAGGAAGACAGATTTGATTTTTGAATAAGGAAGAAATGGTTATCTAATGAAGGTAGAATGTTCACCCCAGGTGATATTTAGCAAGTGATTCTTTCTTAGGGAATTTTAGAGGAGGCTTCTGCTTGGGTGATCTCTTCTTTGCTTCTAACTTCAAGAACTGTGTTATAATTACATTATTATAGTATGAAAAGCATGAAAAGATTTTGTTAGAAAGACTGTTTCCCTTACACAAATTACTTAGGAGGGATTTGTATTTTAGACTAACTGCATGTGGATAAAGAGCCCATTTCCAACGAGAAGTTGCCATAGTTCTCAGAGAGTTTACAAGTGCCTTTCTTAGAAGACTGCCCTATCAGTTTGGAGCTTCCAGGACCGTTCAGAAATATACTCATTCTGGAAAATCAAAATACAGCCTCAAGCCTCCAGCATCAGCAGGATTGGAACAGAATAAAGAGGATTTATTACTTTCCTTAATCTTTCCCAAAGAAGTGAATGGACATCAATTAATAAGAAATCTTAGATCTATAGGTTGACCTACTCTGGGGAATGGCTTAAGTAATTTTTAATGTGATCTTGGTGTGTGTTTGTGTGCGTGTGTGTGTGTGTTTGTATGTGTGTATGTGCACACGCATGTGTGTGTATATGTAAGAGAAAGCACTGTATTTATTTTCAGATTTCCTCCTCTAATACTTTTTTTTAGGGGGGAGAATAATACCCCTTCCATTTTCCTACCACCTCTTTCATAAATACACTTCCATTTTCTGCTTTATAATGAGAAACTACTGATCTAAATGAAAATTTCCTAAGAATATTGTTTTATCCTTGAGAGAGCACACAAAGACCAAAACAAAACTTTTGCCACTGACTAACAGAGAAGTTGTAGAGCTAAGTGGTATTCCTACTGCTGTCCATCACCATCGTTCTCTCTGCATTTGCCCCTTCTCTTTTTCTCCTCTTTACCTCCTTTAAGCAAGGCAGTTGGTGCCCCACTGAACCGCTAGTCCAACGAGGAATCTGAGATAATTCTGGAACTATAGCTGTTATCTCCTTGATTTTTTTCATTTCCTAAACTGAAGATGATTCAGAGACAAACGTAAACCATCACAGCGGAAGAGATTCTAGATAGAAATGTGACTTTTTAATCACTTGCAAACAGCCCCCTTCTTTCTTGGCTAAATGTATGTTTTATTATAATGATTGGAAGCAGAAGGAAAGTCTAGTGGATCTGGATTTCAAATAATTAATCATTTGTTAAATGAAGGTGAGAACATAAATATCAATAAGATTTGTGGAAAGAGGTCTACATAAATAAAAGTATATGTATAATTTATCTCTCATCCCATTCTTTCTACTATTTTTAAAAAGCCGGATAGATACCCAGTAGGTGATCAATAAATGTTTGTCAAATAAAAAAATGGCATTGTATGATTGACAGATAATGGTAGTACAGATCATTGTAATTTCATATTCTTTGATATCTATATTTTGAGACAACTGCTTGATAGGTGAAACCATCTTAAAACTGAAATCCTTTCAGTTCAGTAGATCCATTGATAAAGACCCAAGACAGACTCAACACATTCTTACTTTCACTTCATAACAATAGGGCCAGTGATAATGTCTTCTTTAATGAACCCAGAAAATAACAAAGTGTTTAAGAGTGTACATTCAGGATTCAGACCGATGGACTCTAGCTATATCATTTACTAACTTTATCACATTGTGCATGTTTTAATCTAGATTCCCTCATCTGTACTAGGTTCTCTCATCTATATTAGATTTCCTCATCTGTCAGATAAGGATAACTCACAGGACTATCGGGAGGATTAAATGGAAAATATCTTATAAAGTGTTTAGCATAGTACCTGACACATAGTAAGCATTAAATGAATGTTAACCATTATCATTATCATAATATATCAGTCTATAAAATAAAGGGAAATACGTACATAGGGAAATGTAACACTAATAAATAATTTGGCTGCCTTTCCTAGCTCTGAACTTAATTTCTTTTTAAGAGTTTTAGATTACTACATACTATTTTTAACATTTGTACATGCTTCAACAAATTACTAATACTACCACTCTATAGAAATACAAGGTGATTGAATGCTTTGTAAAATATCAAATCTAAGGCTATTAAATTTTTTCTCTTTCAAAGTAAATTTTATGTTTCAAACACATATACCATCTTTAGAGAGTGCAGTCACTACCTTTTATTCAGTACCAGAACCTCTTATTGATGTCTAGAGACAAAATGTCTTTGAAGTTTTTAAATGAATTGACAAGTGCTTCTAAGGACAGAGATCAGAATATTCTCCTAGAAGGTAAAGAAGAACACTATGTAAATAGATTGGAAATCTCTTTATGTTGAGCTAGCACTCCAATATCTTAACAATAGCAATCTTCCACACATTAAAATTATTCAAATTCAAGACAATCCCTGATGAATTAGTTCAATTAGCATGTGGGGCGAAGAGCAAGGTTATGCGTACATCCTCATTCAGAGAGTGATGTCATTTTTTATTAGTTTTCAGACACCTTCAGTTAGATTTCCACTGGGGTGTTTTGGGTTTTTTTTAAAACAACATTTAAATTTAATTTCTTGTTCACCTTTCTTGCTACTTGTTTTTGTCTAGCATAATATTTATGCCTTTAGGTGCATATGAATTATTTATGCATCCATATGATTTTCTTTCTATATCTCCATGCTGTGTTTTAAGTGAAAAGTTATGAAGGAATATTAAAGAAGATAGGAGCAAAACCAAGGAAAACGCAATATAGTTATGCGTGTACTAATAATGCCAATCATCAAGTATAACTGGACTCAGTTGAAAAAAAAAACTAGATATGAGATATTCTGTAACTGCCTTCACCAGTTGCTCATTTCATATCACCTTTGGGCAAGATTGTTTCCTAGAAGACATCATTCTGTAATATAACATTTTCTCATCTCTAGTCTCCCTAGTCTCTGCTCCAAATACTAGGTGATTTCACTAAATCATAATACATTTTGTTAGCAGTATGGGGAACAGAACTAAATGAATGCTGGATCACCTATTATGCCAGTGGATAAATTGCAAAATGCCATTTCTCCAAATCAAATGCATTTGCAAATCAAACCCAGTAGCTGCAAAAAAGCAGACATTGCTAGACTCATATTTTACATTCGTTTTAAGTCATAAATCTTTAGAGTGCCTTTTAAGTCCACAGATACAATTATATATCTCTTCCCATGCTGTTCACAGAGAGTAGAAGAATTTGCCACACTTGCACTATTCTATTGTAACAATTCATATCTTTAACAGGCCTTTCTCAAAGACCCATCTCACCCTTAATCTTCCCCAAAAGCCATAAAACTCATGCATTTTTCTATGATAGACAGATTTAGTCTAAAATCTCCAACTTCGCATTTTTGTCTTTAAAATCTTTTTGGAGGGAGTAAACCCCTTTCTTGGCATTCACGTCAGAAAAAAATGAAAATGATGTTTCAAGTTTAACCTGATCTTATATCTTTATATCACTCAACACCTGTTTCTTCTATGCTCACAGTCAGCACATGATTTTTGTGTTAAAAATTATACCTCATCCATCACAGAGTTAGAGATCAGAAAAAGTGGCTATCAAAGCTGTTGTGAAAGAAACCATCTGCTGACTCTCAATTGGCTTCCAAGAAGATGCAAAGTAATACGTTTCAGTAGCTTGTGGCATTAAGAAAAGAAGACCATAGGGCATTAAGTCAACAATAACAAATAATAAGTGGGGTTTTCCCCCTCTCCAACCTAAACCTACTACTTATATCTAGTGGAATCTTTTATCTCTTCTTCTTTGGCAATGAAAGAAAACACGCTTTCCTGTAAAATAACCTCTAAAACAGCTGTGCAGAATGGTGTGCTTGGAGTCTGAAAATCAAGAATGGTCTTGCTGTGTAATCTTTAATAATTCTCTTATCCTCTTGATATCCTGTGAGTTGATTTCTCTTTCTGTAAAATGTATACTACCTCTTATTTACTGCGGTAAGAATAGAAAAAAAATCTCGAGACCTCCCAGTACAGTGCTTTCATATATAAAAATTTTAGAGTGTTTTTTTTTAAAGACCACAAGTTTATTTACTTTCCAATATCAGCTGTGCTGTAGCTACATTTTTTAGTTCCTGTGTATCCATGATTTTAGCTACTAACGTCTTTCCGTAGTATTTTTTTGTTTTCCCATACTTTAAAAATTAGATCCTGAATAGCTATTGCAGGTCTTTATGTTTTTCTTTAATGTAATATCTCTATTAAGCGGTTTAATTTCCTTCTTTTCTAGATTGTTCCTGTTGGAAAGTATACTTTCTAAACTCTTCTTCAGTGATGTCAAAAGGAACTAGAGTCGACAAAGCTTTCTATGTACAGGTTTTCAAAAACTCTTATTGATCTACTGTGCTTTCATGTTAAAGAAAGAATTCAAACATCAGCTCTAAAACAAGATCACTTTGGCTCCAGGGCTGAGAAGGCCAGCTAGCCGCTGGGTAGTTTTGATATCCTTCTGAAATCAAAACCTTCCCTCTGCGGATGATCAGTTATACATCCACACTGAGACAACAACATGAGGTGATAACCAGGCTGGAATGGATGGAACTGTGCGGGTCCTTCAGGTCAGTCTGGCTAAAGTGTAACAGTTGTTCTCACAGAAGGGCTGTCACAAGCCCCACGGATCTGTGGCTGTACACTGACCCAGTGGTCAGAGTAAAGGCGATTTTTTTTGTCCCTCCAGAGACCAACAAGAGAGAAGAACTAAAAGTTGAGTGTGTGTCGATTGTCATCTACATCCTGATACACATATTTTTAATACAATGATGGGAATGAGTTACTTCGGGCTACGGACAAAGAAACTCTTGGCTTTTGACAACTGAGGCTATGTTTATGGTTAGATGCCATAAACCTACGCTTCAATCAGTAGAGATCAAAATATTTCTGTAAATTCTCGGCATAAGTTCAGTTTAAACCTGTTCAGATAAGGACCACTGTTATTTTTAGACAACGTGCAGATGTGTGAAAAAGTGATTATTGAGGACTTTCTTTTTACAAGCTGCCTGCCAGGTAGCAAGGAGTAGGGATGAGATGAGCAGACATGGGCAGAAAAGTAGTTTGCTTCTGCTTCCAGTGGCCCCATTTTTCAAAATTTCTCAGCCTTTATGTTCCAGTCTTTTCATGGGCCATGAGGTTAAGCTGGAAGCAGGTTTGGCCTTAGAAGTAAGGTTGAGAAGCAGGCTTTTTAGGAGGCGTGGAAGGTGTAGTGTCTACTGAGGTAAACCTTCTCTGGCAGAAAACTGCCCATGTGAAAAATGTTGTTTTCTTCTCTCATCAAAAATGTTGCTTTCTTCTCTCGTCAAGGCTTTAATGAAATCGCCTGTGGATTGGCTGCAGGCGTTTCTTTGTTGTTGTTTTTGCTTTGTTTTTACAATTTCTGACCTTCAAGCTCAAAGAGCTGGTCTCCTCTGTACATCACTATGAGATTATTCCTATTGTTTGTGTGTGTGTTTAAAATGTTTTGTAACAAATGGATACATGCAATTGACAGAAGTATAGCCTCATTTTACATTTCTATTAAATCTGTTAATACTAAAAGTAAATGCAAAACAGGTGCTGAACAAAGCCTAAAGCAATTATAGCTGGGATGACACACCTGTGGGTGTTATAATGACTTAAAATTAAGGGATCACGAAGAACCTTGCTGAAGTCAGGAGGTTGCTCAGGACCCTCAGCACGTGGAAGTGCAACAGTTAAACTGACTCGCCTCACCATGTTGTTGTCCAGAACGAAAAACACCCTCTGAATTCACATTTCATGTCATTTGGTGAAGCCTCCTGGTTTCACCAAATGACACGATTATGTGACTCTGCTACGTTTTGACTCGCCTTCTCTTAAGAGGTTTATTTTTATGCCTTTTGTTTTAAACACCCTTTGCCCCTAGCTTAAGCCATCAATGAAGTTACACATTTTTGTAAACTATGCTCAAGTCATTTAGGTCTTTTTTTCATGAAGGTATATTGACTATATCTACTATAAACCTTTTTATTACCAGCACTGAAATACTATTTCGGGGGAAGTTAACAAAACAGACTCAAAATCAGTTTAAAAATTCTTTCAAAGACTCAAAATGCCAAACTAATTTTTTCCAATATCAATTTATAGAAAGGTAGAAGTTAAATTTAGTTCCCCCTTCCAAAAGCTAAAATTCTAGTTCACTTCTTTTATTCTTTCCTCCCCACCTTTAGAAAAATTTGCCTCGGATATGATTTCAGTTCCACGTGTACTATTCCTGCTTTCATTTAAAGGCTATAATTAAGTCTTTTGTTTGTTCTGACTGCAGTTCATTCCTGGCACTGGATGAGAGCTAAGATATTGCTTCTGCAGGTTCTTCCCACAATAAAAATGAAGGTAACAGCAGAATGATTACTAGCTTTTCTAATATGAATTTATAATACACATGACAAAACAAATTCGCCTTAATATAAAATGGGATGTAGAATTTTATTTCATCAGTCACCTGTCAAGCTAACCCACTTATAAATAGGGAGATAGTTTTTGATCTCTACATTAATGTTTCTTTCCATTTTTATTCTCAAAAACACATCGAATTCTGTATGACAGGCTCTTTCTTGGGTTTCTGTATATTTTCACATTTTATAAAGCAATTAATAGACCATGTTAAAGTATTGCTTCATTTCTTCCAGTCTGGCTTCTTAAGGTCAGAATTAGCACTCAATTCGGCGTGTTGTAGAGCTAGGTGCTGGGAAAAACACCCTTCTTTCTGTTTATTTTCATGCAATGTCGAGTCATCTTCTTTACTGTGAAGGAGTACATTAGTCATTGGAAAAAATAAAACTGACCTCATAATTTTAGGCTTAGTACAAGATTATCTCAAAAATCCTTTGCCATCTGAAAAACAACAAAGATCTTTATTTTTAGATGAGTCTTACTTATTACCTACTCCTCTGCAATTACACAACTGAGATCTAAAATCTGAGAAGATTTTAAGATTATAAAATAGGTCAGGAAATAGGAATAAAAGCCAACTTTCATACTCTTTGTTCTGTTTCATTAGTGAGGCGGTATAGCCTTCATCTTCTAAAAGATACGGTCTCTCCATTCAGTTTTCTGGATCGATCCCACAGACTTCACAATTCTCTGCCTACTATTGAAGGCCTGCTGCAATGTGACCTTTTCTTATTTGAACCAATTTACTCATAAATGCCTCCATTTCAGTCAGACCTTTCATGAACGCACACACACACTGTGTAATCCTCCCTCTTCCCCATATAACACTGTCCATAATTCTGCTTCCCACAATTTGTCTTTCCTTCCCTTAGAGCTCAGCTAACATCAACCTCTCCCTCCTCTGAACTCTGAAACTTATATCTACACTATTTACAATTTTTATTTTGTTTGTATGTGACTTTATAGGACATGCTCCTTTTGAACTCTATTTCATACTTTTTATAGACAGCACCAGCAACGCAATAGTTTATACATCTTATTCAATTGAATCGAAGGGTCAAAAATTGTCAATTGGCTTCTTTTGTTTCCCTGTCCATCACCCCAGTTCTGATGATTCAAATTGGAGACTAAGTGCTCTGGACTGAATGTTCGTGTGTCTCCACCCCCCCTCCCACTCCATTTAAATATTGAAGTCCTAATCCATGATGATGATGATATTTGAAGATGGGACTTATGGGAGGTAAATAGGCCATGAGGGTGGAGCCCTCACGAATGGGATTAGTGCTCTTATGAAAAACATGAGAGAGATGATGTTTTTCTCTACCATGTGAGGATGCAGCGGGAAGGTTGCTGTCTGTAAACCAGTAAGAGGGCTCACAAGAGGAACCTGACTGCTCTGGCCCTCTGATCTCAGACTTCCTGGCTCCAAAAGTATAAGAAATAAATATTTGTTGTTTAAGCCACCCGGTCTATGGTATTTTTGTTATAGTAGCCCAAACTAAGATACTAATCAAATGAATCTGTACAGTCAGAGAACCCAAAGTAGGTGATTTAATAGATATGATTTAATGTGGGGAACTGTTTACAAAGGTGTTGGAAGGGTGAAAAGGGCAAACAGCAAATGGTGAAGTCCGATGTTAGTGACAGTAAGAAGTTGCCAGCACCTCCAGGGCTGAAGGGACAAAAGAAGGAGGTGGTTTCACCAGAGCTTAAGAGCTAAGGTTGCCAAGGGTAGGACTGCCTTGGGGAAACTGGGACCATGTAGAAAATATGACCACTGCCAGAAATACTGTCCAAAGAGAGAAAAGGAGAGGCATACTCTGGCTTCTCCCCACCTCCCACACTCCAAACTCCTGCCAATGCCCCTCCTTGGCCAAAGTAGCCAAAAGCCATTGGCAAAGAAGCCTGGGCAATGCGTTTTGCAAGAATCAACCCGCAGTGGTACAAAACAGAGCAGGGGAAGCAGATGAAAGAGATCTAAGAGCAAGCAGGCAATGAAAGAATATTGATAGCCCAGCATTGAACCAATTCATTGAATCTGTCCCCATCTGTTCTCTGTGGTGAAACTACAAATAGTTCAAAACAATTCACAAGTACCTTGTTTCCAATAGCTTTACTAGGAGACTGTTTCTAAATGATCATAATTTAATAATTTAGACTTCTTAAATAATAATTTATAGTTCCTTTTATTTTATTATAAATTATAAAAGAAATATCAAGTCTTCATACTATTTTTGACCCGTTTCAAAAGGACTGCAACTATTCTGGCATCTGTCACCTCTGAAAAAATAAATTCTAAAATGTATCTATCTCCTACCATAATCTAGTCCTCTGAATTCTAGCTGCTCTTCCATTTACATACATTTAATAATTTTTCTGTTAACGTTCATTCTTGTTAGCAGAGATTTTTTTAAAAAAATTCAATTCAAAAGTAAAGGAAATGCAATTCAAACTAGCAACTAGCTCAAGCAAAGTAGGAAATGTGTAGGTTTAATATGGGAAATCCAAACCTTGTATTTCAGGCATAGCTGGATCCAGTAGCTTAAATGAGATCACTTAACTTCTGTCTGTCTGTCTGTCTGTCTCTCTCTCTCTCTCTCAGACAGGCCACATGTGTGACCTGTGTAGAACTGCAACAGCTCTGATTGGTCTGCTTGGATCATATGCCCACCCAGCAGGTCAGGAAAGTATCACTTGAGGGTATGATCTTCCCTACCCAAGCCAGATTACAGTTTGAGGAGGAGGCTGTTTCTAAAGGGATACTGACAAGATAAAAACAGACATTCACTACACTCTCCCTTTCTCCTGCTACCAATTTCTTTAAATCTTTTTGGTTTTGCTATTATAATTTTATTAGTCGTGCAAATTATAAAACTCCTGCTCCCTATCTCTTGCTTCCAGACCTAATCAATCATCAACTCCTGTCACTCCTTCCTTGAAAATCTATTATCTGCCATTTACTTTTAGTTTCACTGCTACTACCTTAATTTAGACCAGATTTTCTCAGCTGTGGCAAAATTGATAATGTGGACTAGATGATTCTTTGCTGTGTGGTATTCTTCTATGCATTGTAGGACATTTACAGCATACCTGGTCTCTACCCAGTGGATGCCAGAAGCACTCACACTGTGTGACAACCACAGTATCTCCAGACGTTGCAATGTCTCCTGGGGGCAAAATATCCCCTGGCTGAGAATTTTTGATTTAGACATTAGGTATTTCACACTTGGGCTATTGCGATGGTCTTTTACCTAGTGTTCCTACTCCCACTACCTATCCTTTTATTTTTTTTCCATACGCTATTGCCACAGTGGAATTATTAAAGTACCACATTGATCATAAACATCCTTTAATAAAATTTCTGTAAATTTTTCTCAACTACCCACTGAATAATGACCAGATTCTTTAAATTGACATCTGTATTAAAATCTTTAACTTATTCTACTCAGTTAAACTTAAGGTAATGTTTTTCACCCACTGTTCCCTGACTCTGCTTGTATTCACCAGGTTGTTGGTTCTGCTGCTTTGTAGGCCAGCAGTGTCTTCTCTCACCTGTGAAACTCTCAAATTCCTATGCATCCTCTAAGGCCCAGCCCCAGTGCCACCTCTCCTTCTTTAGGAAGTCTTCTTCATATTTTCCTCCTTGGCCCCCAGTACATTCCTATGCCCATCTGCTCTCACTTTTTATAGTACTTTTATTACATTTAGCTCTTGTCACCCATTTGACTCGTAGCACATATATCTTGCATTGCCATTGTTTATGTTAATATCTTATCATTCTTATTGGAGGAAAGAAATGGAGTATGTGATACTAACCCGGGTATTGCCACTTAGATGTGTCTTGGTGTGTTGTTCTCTGATCAGTTTAATGGAGGTAGTCATGCTCTTCCTTTCTGTCTCACTTGTTTTTGGAGAATAAAACAAATACGGTAAATTCATTTCATAGAGAAACTACAAAGGACAGTTCTTATTTGAATCCTCGTAATATTCACTGCAATTTGCTATATAGTTGATCAGTATATATTTAGGAATGGGTGGGTAAGTGAGAAAATATCTGTGGCTGTGACTGGCATAGAGACAACCCAGTATTTTGTATTTTCACTTAGATACTAAGTTGATTGTCATAGTTACAAAGATGGTAAAAAAAAATAAAGGAGCCATGGGAATATAAAATGACAAAGCTGCTTTGGGGAACAGACTGGTAGTTTCTCAAGCAGTTAAGTACAGATTGACCATTTGACCCAGGTATTTATTTACCCAAGAGAAATGAAAATATATGTCCATACAAAACTTGTACATGAATGTTTACAGAAGTATTATTCATCTTAGCCAAAATGTGGAAACAACCCAAAAGTCTATCAACTGATGAATGGTTAAATAAAATGTGGTATATCCTTTCGATGAAATATTATTTTACCATGGAAAGGAATGAAGCTTTGATATATGCGTGAACATAAACTTTGAAAATGTAATGCTAAGTGAGAGAAGACAGTCACAATAGATCTCATATTATATCATTCTATTTACACAAAATGGCCTGAATAGGTAAAGGTAAATTCATATAGACAGAAAACATATTAGTGGTTGTTTATGTCTAGGGAAAAAGGAAGCTAGGGGACAAAGGAATAACAGCTAAAGGGTACAGGGTAGCTTTTTGAATTGATAAAAATATTCTAAAATTGTAGTGATGGTTGCACATAAGTGTAAATATACTACAAAATCACTGACTTGTATACTTTAAATAGGTGAGCTGTATGGTGTATAAATTATATTTTAATAAAGTTATTATTTAAAGAAAAAAAAAAAGCTCCAAAAAAGAGGAGTCCACAACTTATGTTTGTTCAAGTTTTTTGAGTGAAAACAGGTAATGTGTGCCTTTGGTGTTAGTCCTTTAGTTTGCTCCCAATTCATTCTTATTCCCCTGACAGAAATCGTGTTCTGCTTTTCTGCATCTGCCTCCTTACGTTGAACTTACTGACTCATGGATCCACAGAATGCTATTAACTTGCCGCCAATACTAATTCTCCTTTTTAATTTAGCTACGTCAGGTTGTCAAAGCAGGAAGTTTTACTCTAAAGGATTATAGTTTGGGAACTACAGGGAACACTTGAATGGCATCCATTTCTGCTGATGCACTGAGATTGAGGCCCAACAGTTACATGAAAAAAAGTTTTGCAGACCCTGACCGTTTGTCATCGTCAGAGGGACCCCGTCCTCTTCACGCTCTCAGACACACGTGAAGACCACCACGGAACTGCTGATGAGTTTTCATTTCTCTGTGTAATGCAGAGATTGTTCTATACAAATTAATTTCATTTTTCTGCTCTGTTTTCTCTTTTAACTATAGCAGGAATGTGTGAGCCTCCCAGCCCTTCCCTGGGTGTGGAAGTTTTAACCTACATGAGTCAGGAAGTTTGCTTTACTACCTCTTTTGCAAATATCCTCTCTGAGGTCTCTGACATTCTGGGTATCTGCCATGCTGGCCTCTGTCATCTGACTTCTTTTTCCTGGTGCCAGAGAGAACGGGAAGACTCCTTTACTCTTCCTCCTATTCCCCTGACCCTTTAGCTTCTTCGGTAGAAAAACATCAGGTGATATGGCATATATAATATTTATGAAAACATAACTGGAAAATTAATATTAATATTTACTGAGCACTTTACTATCCACCCTTCGCTATGTTGGATGCTTCTGTGAAGCTCAACAACTCTATGAATATGCACCATTATTGTTCCTGTTTTATAGGGGAATAAACCTAGTCTTTGAGAGGTGAAGCCACTTGCCCCAGGTTGACATGGTTTGTTAATGGTAGAGCTAGGATTTTAACCTGGGAAGGCTCAACTATGCTTCTAAACACAGCCAAGATTCAAGTTCTAAGGAGTCTGGAATTTTCTTTGTGTGTTTGAAGAAAACGACCATACGAAGCGGGCTTTCACGGCACGAGTGCCTATGTGCTGGACATCTTCTGTGTGTCCTCCAGGCCTCCTCTACACGTCTCCACTCTGCTTCGTGCACCCTGAGATTTACCGTGGATTACATCAATGGCTCTCTCACCCTTTGGCCCTAAAGGGAACATTAGCTGGCACCTGGAGGGAGGAAGCTCCCTCCTGCCTTGTCACTGTCCACTGGCTGAGTCCCACGACCACAGATGTCAAGCTCTCTCCACTCAGCACTGTCTGTCTCTGGGTTCTGGTGACCATCCCCCGCTTTCACTTGAGGTGGTAACACCCGCTGTACCGGTGCCAGCACTAATCCCTTGTGGTTTCTTTACACCTGGCCCACACTTTTGCAAAGAGATCGTTTGTTAATCTCTTTTTGAATATCCTTGTCATGAGTATGCCATTTGTTTCCTGCTGGGACCCTATGGTTGTTTCCTGCTGGGACCCTATGGTTGGTTCTACCCTCAGTTAACATCCCTGCTTCACGTGGCCCTTGGGTAAACTCAGCTCCCTTCCACAAAAGGAGAATGTTCAACTTTGGTTCTTTCCTGAATCTTGCAGTTTCAACAATTTGGCTTTGGGGCGGGTGGGGGGGGTGGGGACCTTCTGGGCAGGGGAAGGTCCACAAAGCTCCTCCAGTTCCGGTTCAGTCTCACCACCTGGGAGGGTTCTGGGTTTGCTGGTGCCTTATTAACTAATTATGCCTCCCAAGGACATAGAGTAATTATTTTTTTCAGAGACAACATGGAAAACCTAATCTGAAGAAAAATATTTCTCTTATTATCAGGGCTGTGGCCTAGACCTGCAGAAACAGTGGGTCTTCATTATTGTGCCTGAAATCATCAGATTCAGATTCTTTTCTGCTCTGCTTGGGGCCCTAGAAACATGAACAGAAGCCTATAATAGCTTTTAGTGGCTCCCTGGAGAATGTTACCAACTGTGATAAAATTATTTTGATTCAGAATTTGGAAGTGGGAATTTAGAAAGATGCTCACCAGTTCTTCATTCATAAATAAATTGAGATAAGCAATTTCGCTTCTTTGGAAATGTCTTTCTGCTTCACCCTCCACCCCAATCCCCAATTTTGAATATAAGAGTAAATGGAGTCCTAGCAAAGACCTTCAGAGATGTATCTAACTCAGTTTTTGAAGAGTTGAGAGGTCTCCTTGCAGGAAGTTATAGGTGTTGGCCAGAGATTTTCTAGATGGGGGGTTCAGTTTGTGCAAGGACACGGATGCAAGAAAAAGCATGGAAAATCTGGAGAACTGAACACAGGACTGCATAACTCCCAGGGTTTGCACAGTTCAAACATCTTAAGACATCAAGGATGAGGGATCAGATATGGTGTCGGTAAGGCCACACGAGTTATGTATAGCTAGCTGACTTCTATTCTGGTTGGTTAGTGCTCTTGCCCAGGGTGACCAAACATCCCAGTTGCCCAGGACTATCCCACTAAATGTCCCATGTTCCAGGAAATCCCTTAGTTCCAAGCAAACTGAGACAGTTGGTTACGCCACATGGCTACAGAAGTTGTTAAATACTTTGGACATCACTCCTGCAATAATATATACGCACACACCATATATTATATTCTGTGTAGGTATTTGTATTCTTGAATCCTTGCTTTACAAGACTGTGTCTTTAATAGTACTCTTGCTCTTTTAGTTTTGAATAGAACCTCTAACTTGATTACCATATTCTCATGTATCATCTAAGATGACCTCCTCTCCTCTCGACAGTCTGAAGTATTTTTCCACACATGTCACCTCTGAGGCATCTTGAACTTTCCTTTCCTGCTATCAGAACGAGTTTCCCTCAAGGATCTTTGAAGAACTCTCTTCAGAATTTTCTGCTTAGAGGAAACTCCTTTTGAGCCACGGAAGATGGCTGGCTGTATTAAACAAAGTGCTGGGATGTCGGAAGACTGCTTCAGAAATTGTGGGTTCATTTTAGCTTTAATTTTAGCCCTTGAATTACGTATTTAATATAGACTGATTTGCAAGAGTAGCAGATATCCCAGCTGACTTCTGCAGTAGGCTGAAGTGTTCTTCCTAGCTGCTGCTCTCTGAGCCAAACAGCTGTGCTTTGAATCTGCTCTGCAGGCAGCTGCTGTGTGCTGCAGCCCTGCCGAACTCTCTCCTGCTCTGATGCCACCACACCTGGAAGCCCAGAATGTCACTGGATGAGCCAAACTAGGTGACGCACACCACAGAAATTCTGTCAGCGCCCCTTCCTATGCACACCTGAAACTCAGACATCTGTAAATGATTTGCCAAAATAAGAATGTCCCTGTTGAGTTAGAGGTCTGAGATATGCCTGCTTAATGTAAAGACATAGTCATGTCTGGAAAATTTCTTCTTTCTTATAGGCCAAAAGAGTCATCTATAAGTTCTGGTAATTATATCCAAGCTTGCAATGTTGTCATCATCATTGTCATCATCACCATTATCGTTATTTTCATTTTTGCTGGAAAATCAGCTCTGTAGACACAGCAGGATGAACCCCTGCCCAGGTTCATGTCCCAAGGAGTGCCTTTCATGTTCCACTCTTGTCCCTGGGGTCTTATTTTCTATGTCTCAGCTTTTGCCAAATGCATACCACTAGAGAAAAAGATAGAAAGTTCCCTCTGCTGTTTTATTCTGCCTGCTAGGAATTAATTAGTTAATTTAATTAACTAATCTCATGTGTCAGATACTGGTGATGAGATCCCGCCTCTGTTGTCTGATTGTTGGCCACAGTTTCAGACCAGTTTGGGAGGGATATTGGACAAGGTGCTGGTCAACCCACCTTACACATTTGCAAGTTTATCCTAATTTTTCAGTGATTTTAGAAGACTTTTATAGTACTTAGAATCATGAAAAAAAAAAATAGCTACTTTCTTTCCATGGAGCTGTATGCTTTAGGGGTTTGAATGGGGTTTAGCAATCCCTTAGTCATACTCCCTCAAGGCTGTATTTTCATTCATCCCCACTGACTTACATATCTGTTATCTGTCCTTTTGCCTTTCCCTATCACACCATGAGCTCCTGGAAAATGGGCTGGGACATATTCATTACAATATTCTCAACATTTCGTTTAGTGTCAGTTGTGCTGTAAGTGCTCAAAATTGATTGGTAAATGATTGCATGAAGGAGCAGTTACTCTGGAGACATAAGTAGCTGGCTCAAGCTCAAAAATTGGTGGCAGATCTGAGACCCAGATTTAGATTCCTTGTCTGGTAGAATCTAGTACTCTATGTCATTATTTGTATTGAGCTTGGAAACTGTGTGGAGCTAGTGTGAGAGCTTACTTTGAAAAAGATTGGGGAAGGTAAGATGGGTGACAGGGGTGGAGGGTAGTTAGGGGAGCAGGTAATAGAATAAAAGTGAAACAACAGGCACACAAAAGGATGTACTTTACACTTCAAAGATTCCAATTTAGAAACTAGGCTTCATTGTACCCAAGTTTCATAGATATTTGGTTTCTCCTACATGCTAGGTACTAGAGATAATTATGCTGCTTTAATTTTCTCATCATTTTCAGTAATTTCCAGGATGAGATATCTGATTAACTGTGATTTTTTATTAATTAATTATCTATTAAATAATTCTTTTTCTCTATCCTTCTTATGAAAGCTTCTGGGGAATATTCTCAGGGTCCTAGCACTATGGGGAGCACAATTTGAAAGTTTTTGATGTTGTCCGCCCAATCAGTCCTTGATCAAGAAACAGATCCAGAGATCACTGTGACGAAGATTGCAGGTAACAGACCCTGGATTTGGACACCAGCCAAGTTCTCTTTCTACAAATCTTAAGATACTGCTTTAAGACAGTTACTGTGCAATTTCTGTGTGTACCTCATTAATACATAATTAAGACAACTTAAACCCATTAATGAGAAAGCCCAAAGGGTGAGAGGCCTGAGTCAAGACAGGCAGACAGGCCCAGACAGAGCAGCTGAGTCACTGTGAATTATTGCCTCCTCATAATAAAAGCTTCTGACAAATCGAGGATTTATGGGTGGGGTAGAGTAAAATTAAAAACAAATGCCTGGTATAATCTGGAAAAGAAGCAGGAGGAATTTTGAAAAAAGAAAAAAACGAATGTTCTAAATTTTTTGATGAGAAATTTAGGAAGAGAAATCTTGCTAATCTGATGGAAAATTTTCCTCTTATGATACCCTTTTTGCAGAAAAATTTAAAGACACACACAATAAATTATAAAAGAGTATATATAGTGAATTCTTAATTGCCTTAAAGGGGTGAAAGTATGAGGCACTTTTGTTTACTGTTTTTTATTTCTATTAATTTTTATTTAATTAATAAAAATAATTTAATGCCAGAAAGTGATAGATTTATCTACTTTGTAATTTTGTTTGAGACATCTTAAAAATAATTTAAAATTTACAGGAATCATATCTAAGCAAACACTCATTTCAGCATCTATTATGAGCATAAGGTCAGTACAGTGTATGAAGGAGAGCTGTCAAAAATTGTGATGCATAAAAGAGGTATAAATATTGTGCTGTCACAATGCATGTAGGAAAGGAATGGGATGGGCTTAGTGATAACTTTAAGCAAAAGGTGACATTGGAGCAAATTCTTGAAGCATATGGAAGATTTCTTTAAGAAGCAAACATGGAAGATTTTTCCTTCCAGGTTGAGAGAACAGCATGAGTTCCATGAAAATGTGACAGCACAGTTTTTTTGGAACAGGATAATAGATTTGTGTGAATGAAGCATTCTCTTGAGTGAAGAAAGGAGTGTTTGATGTAAAGAGCTTTGAATGCTATGCTAAAAAAGCATGGCTATTCTGCAGGCAGTAGGAGGCTATAGGAAGCTTTGTGATGAAGAAAGTTATGCAATTTTACTTACATGTTTGAGCATTTAAAAAAATTATATACTATTGTGTAATAATTCTCCTCCTCTCCACTTTACATTTGTGAACATCTTTACATATCAATAAATATGTACATTATTTTAAATTATAATATGTTATATATATAGAAGAACCATAATTTAACCAAATCCTATTGCTGGATGTTTTAATTAGTTCAAATATTTAGATTTATAAACAACACTAGCACAAGCACCATTTCAAATACGTCATTATCTTCTGGTATAGTTATTTTTTTGAACTACTTTTTAGACGTGTACTTGCTAGTTCCTTTCTAAGGTTTCCAGTTTTCCTTTAATGTTTCAGAAATTTCTTCTTCAACTCCAAGATTCAATATTCACTTTTATTAATGTTTAATGTTGGATATTTTCACTGTTTGTTTATAAATATATACAGAATTTAAATTTATTTTGGTATACATGAATGGGGCATCTAACTTAATTAAAAAAATAGTTTCACAGTTATTTTTCTATTAAAGAATCTGTTCTTCAAAAAAGACTATTAGAACTGATAAATAAATTCAGTAAAGTAGCAGGTAACAATATTGACATTTAGAAATTAGTTGCATTTTTATACACCAATAACAAACTATCAGAAAGAGAAATTAAGGTAACAATCTCATTTACAATTGCATGAAAAAAAAAAACAAACCTCGAAATAAATTTAACCAAAGAGGTAAAAGACCTATACTCAGAAAATTATAAGCTATTGCAGAAAAGAACTGAGGAAGATATAAATCAATGGAAGCATATACTGTGCTCATGGATAGGAAGAATTTACATGGTTAAAAGGTCTATACTACCCAAGGCAATCTACAGATTCAATGCAATCCTTATCAAAATACCAATAGCATTTTTTATAGAACTAAAACAAATAATCCTAAAATTTACAAAAGAATCATAATAGACCCCTAACATCCCAAGCAGTCTTGAGAAAGAACAAAGTTGGAGGTATCAGGCTACCTGATATCAAACTATGCTACAAAGCTGTAGTAATCAAAACAGCATGGCACTAGCATAATACCAGATATATAGATCAATAAAACAGAATAGAAAACCCAGAAATAAATCCACACCTATTTGGTCAATTAACCTATGATGAAAGAGGCAAAATATACACAATAGGGATAGAGAAAGCCACTTCAATAAATGCTGTTGAAGAATCTGGACAGATGCATGCACAAAATAAAACCAGTTCACTTTCTTATACCATATACAAGAATAACTCAAAATAGATTAAAGGCTTAAATGTAAGACCTAAACCCATAAAACTTCTAGAAGAAACACTCCTACATTGCTCTTAGTAATGTTTTTTTCTGATATATCTCCTCAAGGGAAACAAAAGAAAAAAAATCAAACTAAAAAGTTTTTGCACTGCAAAGGAAACCATCAACAAAACAAAAAGACAACATAGTGAATGGAGAAGATATTCACCAATGATATATCTGATTAAGGGTTAATATCCAAAATATACAAGGAACTCATACAACTTAACATCAAAAAAGACAATTTGATTAAAAAATGGGCAGAAGACCTGAATAGACATTTCTTTAAAGAGGACTTACAAATGGCCAACAGACATATAAAAAGATTCTCAGCCTCACTAATAATCACAGAAACGCTAATTAAAACCACAATGAGGTAGCACCTCACACCTGTCAGAATGGTAATCAAGGAACTGCAAGTGTTGGGGAGGATGTGGAGAAAAGGGAACCCTCGTGCCCTTTTGGTGAGATTGCAAACTGGTGCAGGCACAATGGAAAACTGTATAAAGCTTCTGTGAAAAGTTAAAAATAGAACTTCCAAATGACTCAGCAATCTCACTTCTGGGTATTTATCCAAAAAATCCAAAACACTAATTTGAAAGATATATGCATCCTTATGTTTATTGCAGCATTATTTACAGTGGCCAAGACGTGGAAGTAACCTAAGTGTCCATCGATAGATGAATAGATAAAGAAGAGATGGTACTTGGACATAAAAAAGAATGAAATCTTACCATTTGTGACAACATGGGTGAACCTAGAGGGCACTGTGCTAAGTGAAATAAGTCAGACAGAGAAAGACAAATATTATATGATTTCACTGATCCATGGAATCTAAAAAACAAAATAAATGAACAAACAAAGCACAAACAAACTCATAGATACGGAGAACAAACTGACATTGCCAGCTGGGAGGGCCCTTGGAGGGGGATGGGTGAAAAAGGAAAAGGAATTAAGATGTGCAAATTGCCAGTTTTAAAAATAGTCATGAGGATATAAAGAACAGCACAAGAAATGGTGTCAATAATATTGTAGTGACTATGTATGATGTCAGATGGGACTAGATTTGTCGAGGAGATCACATTATGTAAATGTCTAACCGTTATGCTGAACAGCTGAAACTAATACTGAATGTCAATTGTAATTGAAAAACAAAAATATATATTTGAAATTTCAAAATAAAAATAATAAAGAGTCTGTTCTTTCCCTATTGTTTTGGAGTACTTAAAAAATCACACACTAAAGTCTAATGTTGGATTTAATATTAAGTTGGATTTAATTCATAGATGTAGTATTTATTCCATTCATCCATTCTGGATACAGTGTCCCAATGCTTTCATTTTTTGTAGCTTTATAATAGACAATAAAAAATAAGAAATCTCCCCTTATTCTAGCTTGGTTTAGGTAGTTTCACGTATATGCTATAGTAATTTCTGTAAATACTTTTCACTAAAAGTTTCAACTTTTAGTGAAAATCTTCACACTTCACAGCCGTATTTTAGTAATGCTCTCGAGAATGATGGGATTTGGGCGTCATCTTTAAAGAAGATGGTGCTGAAAGTGGGGAGCTATATTTAAAAGTGAATGATCAAGGAAAGGGTGGAATATTTCAAGAAGTTGAAGAAGACATTAATTTTACTTTGAAGGAAAGTGAATCCAAATGATTGTGGACACTGAAGACCCAAAGCGTATATATAGTGTATCTTATGTACATATAAAACATGTGTGTTTATTTTTAACAAAGTGGTGTCATGCTGTAATTATGATTTTACATTCTGCTTCCTATAAATTTAACATTGCTTTAGAGGCATTCTCTCTAAAGATATATTTTTATCCTTTATAAATATTTTTATTGGTTGTATAATATTCCACGTGCTGGATGTCACATAATGTCATGATGCTTTGTAAAGTCACACAAAAATACTACATCTTACCAACTTCTCATCCAAGTGAACTACAGAGGAATGATCTGGAAGCATTAGAACAACAGAAAGTGCCAGCAAAAGGTATTTCTTTCTGTGCCTGGAAAATAGCGTTCGACCTCAATGGTTCTCAGGTACACCTGGCCTTGCGTAGATTCACTCAGGACTAATTTACAAGTCCACCCTAGTTACTGACCTTCTATAACAACTGTGTATCAGCACATTGTAAGTAATATTTGATTCTTATTCTCTCTCTACTCCAGAAACTTGGTATTTTGTTAAACTGGTAGGAGTGACCCTACACATTTGACTTAGGAGTTACTTTCATCGTTATATGAATGTGTATTTCAAACATTGAACTGTATGATCCTTCATGGGAACATTCGAAAAAAAAAATCATTTCCATTCTCTAAAATCTAATTCTTCATCACTTTTTTTTTTTTTTTTTAAGATGGAAGGGATTTTAAAAATTAACATTTCCACAGCTCAGTTAGGCTAAATGAGCTGCATGATCTCAGACTAGAGCACAGGTCTTCTGGCTCTTAGTTTAATAATTATTTTTCTCAAATTCCTCTTTTGTGTAGTGAATCATTCTTGCATTTTTTTGTATAAAGCCCATTTATGCATAAAAGGATGGATTTTATATGCTAATATCTTATTTATGATGTTTATTTGTGATATTTACAAGTGATACTGGCCTACATTTTTATTCATATTATGTTTTTCAGCTTTGGTCTCAAAATTAGCTGCCAAGGTTTTCATGTCACTCTAGGTTTATGTGGCACAGAAATGATCTATTCTTTATTTGGCAGATTTGCCTTAGAAACCTCCTACCTCTGGTGTAATTTTAGGGGTATTTTCTGTTCTATCTTTTAATTTTTCTTATGGTTTTTGATATGTTAATGTTTTATCTGGTTTTGAGTCAGATTTTCCCCCCACTTGGAAATCATTTATGTGACCTAGATTTTCAGATTTATTGGAGCGAAATTATACTTTACCTTCTCTTATAATTAAAAAATAAATCTTGTCTATATCCAGGGTATGCTACATTCTAATTTCTAATGCTATTTATTTCATGTCTTTTATTTTCTTGTCAAAAGTTTGCTTATTTTATTGTTCTTCCAAAGCATCTGAAATGCTTCTGATTGCTGTATCAGCTTATTTTTGTTAGTTTTATTCGGTTCTCTGATTTCTGAGTTTGGCGATCCTCTCACAGTATCATCGGTTTTCTTCAAGTGATTACAATTCTTGTTTGTGTCCTGTTTGCCTACCTATGGAGATTATCCTGTTTTGCCAGTTCTTATTGTTGGAGAGGAGTGACATATTGCTGAGAAGAGGCAGCCACATGTCCTTGGTGTAGAGCCACTTATCTTCCCTATCAGTAACTACCATCAGTCCTGCTTGCTGGCATGACCCCTAACCTCTGCTGCAACAGGTAAAGGCCACAGCTGCCTGCTCCTTGGCACCAGTGAGGTGGGGGAAAGACACACAGGAACATGGGAGAGACAGCTGCCTAGTTAATCACCAAACCTCCCCTCCCTCTCCACTCTGAACTCCCCATCCCCTCCCCCTCACCCCCACACACATGCCACTTTTCTTTGATAGGATAATCTTTTCCCTGAACTGCTTCTGCCCTAGCAGACGTTTTCTTCTGCATGTGATAAGATTGGTAGTTTTTTCTTGTATTGTTGCTTTGGGTATCTGATCCAGTTGCTTTCTGTTTCTCAGAAATGTCTTGATGTTGTTTTTTTTAAGTAACAATCCTGGATGGTCTGAACATAAAAATTCCTCACTTAAAGCGCGTCATAGCGAGTAGTCATATCCTCGTCCTGCAGTTTCCTTGACAAAGGTCAATCTGTACCTTAAGTAAGCCTGTCTAATGTCATTTTGCATCTAAGATAACATACCCTTGGAATGTCAGAGTAATCTCCTCTTTCCCAATCTCCCAAGGCACACCCACGCACCAGAGCAGGAGACCACAGAACCCCCCTTTGTTCTCTTAATCCCCACATACCATCTCTCTGTGCTGTAAATGTTAATTAGCAACTATCTCTTACCCACCGATGTAAAAGAAGTATGTGTTTCTCCGATCCACTTTTTATCCAATCCCAGAGGTCACCCCGCTTGGCTTTTCCCCATTCCCTTAATTTGCCACCAGTGGGTTTTATGGAATCCTCCTCCCATCTCCACCTTTGATTCCAATGTATAAGTTGAGCAGCAAAGCTGCCATTCTCCGGAGCATTTTCTCAGTTCATTGAGATTTTGCTTCCTGGCAGTTGTCATCGATTTGGCTCAAATAAACTCATAAAAATCCTCTATAGCTTTGGACGTTTCTTACGTCAACGGTACTCTCACGTTTTGGGGCTCCTCTGCATTTATTCTTTTTAAATTAAGAGTTCTCAAACTTTAGCCTGCATCAGAATCATCCAGAAGTCTTGTTCATAGATGGATTTCTGGGTGTGCTTTCCTGTGTTTCAGTCGCTATGGGAAGAGGCTGGAGAGATTTGCCTTTCTAGCAAGTTGCCAGGTGATGCTGCTGCTGCTGGTCCAGAGAACACACTTTGAGACCCACTGCTTTTGAATATATCTTTCATTTAATAAACCTTTGGAAAAGGTTTGTGTATGGTTACTTTACTGTATTGATCCCATCTCAGAATTTTGGGTCCTTTTAAACGAATTTTGTTTCTAAAACACAGAATTTGGATAACTGGATATTCAAAGCTGAGGGGAACACTAACTAGAATGTTAGTCTTAAGTTTTAAATACCCCCTCCATGCTTCCTAGCCTTTTAAAATTATTCCATATCTTTCTATTGCTCTTGAGTGATCTTATACTCCTGGTTGCCTTCCAGAATGCAATGTTTTCACATACTTCAAAATTTGAGTGAAAAAAGAAAACTGTGGTGAACATGTGGGGAGCCTAGGTTGATATCTTTGCATGTAGAAATATGTAGTATTTATGGACAGAGAAGAATTTGAATATCTAAACGCTGTTTCAGAAATCTATGTTTCTACAAGAGCGAAAGGCCCCAAAATGCTGTGTAACAGGCACTTTCTACTTCATTGCCGAAGACTGACTTAAATAATTTAATCATCTCTTGAAGCCAAAGCACTCATGGTTCTCCCAAGGTAGCCACTGGTACCTAAGAAATTCAGACAGAAGTGGGAGGCTAAAGATATATCGTGTCCTTTTGTCTCATAACATTTCTCCTTTTCTCTTTGGAATTTATTTTCAGGCCCAGGTATATGAGTACATGCTAGTTTTTGAGATTAAATGCTTATATCCACTTCCTACTGTGTTTTTAGAGAATGACTACATACATGAATGCATTTAGAAAAATTACTTGTATGCATGTATCTAGACCATTAATACACAAAATATAGTACACTTATTAATCTGCATGGCTTATTTTAACCTTGAGGCTTCTCTCTTACCTTATAAACTTCCTCTGAGTCTCCTTAACTTAAATGTTTGAGTGTGTTCTGAAGTTATCTTATTTCCTCTCCCTGTCATTGAGTGCTGAGCTCACACACTGTGCATTTTTAGCTCTAACTACTTTAATTTAAATTTGCAAGTAATTATTATCCCCTTGGATTCGAAATGCACATTTCTTTAAGTGTAAAAATCACACTCAAGTGAATCAACTTATGTACAAACAACCTTAGAGTAAAATAAATCTACATTAACCAATCTTGTATTAGCTGTTATCTGAGCATATCACACATCTATTTAAGGCTGTAACATTCCTACTATAACTTAACAACTAAAAATACAACCTGTGTGCTTGAGGGTGAGTTATGACTGTCTTAAGAACCATAATTTTGAGCTTGATATTTGTGAGCATAAATCTCAGCTCTGTTTCTGTCATAACTTAAGCAGAGAAAATGTTTTGGAGGCTTCTTTGCATAATGCAATGATAGCATTTGGCCTGACTCTAAGCTATTGAAGTCGCCAACTAATTTTCTTCAGATATAGCTGTGTATGAAGATGACCTAACTAGATGTAGCTGCTCTTCAGCATAAGCCTCGTCAGATTGCAGTGTAAATACACAGAGAAAGACAGTTCAAATGCTCATTGATGAATGAGAATTTTCCAGGTGAAAGAAATAAAGAAAGAAAAGGAATAACTTCTTGGAGGTCTTTGTGGTCTATTTGTATAAAAATAGTATTTATCTTGAGAACAATTATGAGCATAAGCAGTGATGGGTTTTGGTTCTGTTTTGTTTGGAAAATTTAGAGTCTCTAGCTATGGCCCTGCAAAAGGGGTTCGATCTCTCAGAACACAGTGTCGTGACTGTGAAGTGAAGGCAATAATACCTTTCAGGGTTTTTGCGAAGATTGAATGAAATAACATGAGTAAGATGCTTAGCATACACATGTAGGTACTTCATAAAAAAAATGGTTTGTATTGTCAAAATAAACTGAATCAAAGCAAGAGATTAATAATTACAAAAGTAAATATGATCCATGTTTGGGCTAATTCCGTGTGCGTGTTCAAATAGACAATGCTCTAAAGAATGATTTCTAGGCAAAAATTGTATTAAAAATATAAGTGAGGAGAGAGAGAGAATGACATTTATTTAAGCAATCACTTTGTGTTAATCACTATCTAAGTATATTAGCTTTCTGCTGTTGGGAAACAAAGTACCACAAAACTTAGTGGCTTAAAACACACTCATATTTCACAGTTTCTGTGGGCTAGGAATCTAGGCACAGTAAGGTAGATCCTCTGCTTTGGGATCTCCTATAAGCTGCCATCAAAGAGTAGGCTGGAGTTGGGGTCTCAGGTAAAGGCTTGACTCGGAAGGAGTTACTTCCAAGCTCACGTGGTTTTTGAAAGAATTCAATTACTAGTAGGTTGCTAGACTGAGGACCTCAGTTCTCAGTGGTTGTTGGCTGGGACTGTCCTCAATTCTTTGTCACATGGGCCTCTCCAATGTGGCAGCTTGCTTCATTAACGCATGCAAGCCATCAAGACAGTAGAGTAAGTCTGCTAGCAAGACAGAAATCTCAGTTTTATGTAACCTAATCATAGAAGTGACATCCATCACTTTTCCTGTACTTCCTGGGTTAGGAGCAACTCACAGGTCCCAGTTACATTCAAGGGGAGGTGTGAATACCAGGAAGGATCATTGGAAAGCACCCTGGAGTCTGCCTGCCATAGTAGCTAATGTGTCAATAATAGAAATTGTAATTATAGCAAAAACTAACATAGCACTGACTATGTGCCATGCATTTCTCTAAGAATTTACACTTGTTATTCATTAATCTCCCAACGATCTTATGAAATAAAAGTTATTATTATCCCTGTTTTCATAATGAGGAGACTAAAGTACAGGGGGATGAAGTGGCTTGTCCAAGGTTACACAGCTATAAGTGGTAGAGCTGGGGTTTAAACTTGACACTCTAATTCCAGGGTCCTTATTCTTAACCATTATTCTACATTGTATATACTATAAGCTTTATAACACAAAAATTATAATAATGATTTACTGACATATATGATAGATGTTAGTCTATTTCTTATTTTCTATATTTAAAGGAGTTTTTCTATTAGTAATCTTACATGAAACTAAAATGTTCTAAGTAGGCGAGATAATGTTTGTGCTGCTCGGTCTGTGTTAGTTGCCTTCCCTTGTTTTGGCAGCTGAGATGGGCACAGCAGAATTAGGGTAGCATTCCATAGGGTAGTCTTTGAATGATTCAAGATTTCACTATGTTTCCATACTACTAGCTGCCTGAGGACCGAAAATGCTCAGAAAT